>OY970826.1:11726284-12926284 GCA_963853835.1 Calendula officinalis | reverse complement strand
CTTATATTATACGAAGATGATTTATATGCTTATATTAAAACAACACAAAATCTTATCTAAAAATAAGCCCCTGCAAGTCTACTGATGTTATATTCCTCGTTTACAAGTATTTGATGTAATTTTTATAGTGCAATACATATCAAAGCAATTCTGATAAGTTTTAAGCATTCAAGGTGATTTTAGGCAAACAAAGTTCATTTTGGTTCCGGATCTTAGACCCTATTTGCTCTATACCCGATGTACTTGGACCCGGAAAATCTGTATCCACGAAAAAGTTGGACCCGGTACCTGAACTGATTTTTAATAATCCAGTTTCAACAGTTTCCGGTTTCGGTACGGGTTTTAATTTCCAGTCCTATATCATATCTTGTTTTTCCTGCTTATGAGCTTATTATCTCTTCTACATCTTCAAACCACCACCACCTCCTTGCAAGTATTGTTGTCACATTACCTTCACCGCTTCGTCATTTGCGTTACAATGCATCCATCTCACCATTGTCGGCATTGCACAACACCCTTTTTCCCATTATCTTCTTTCCTTTTCCTGTTTGTTCTTATTTGATTTTGGGTTACAAAGATTTTATGTATTCCATTTTGGTAAGATGGGCCCTTATGATTTTGCCAGGTAACAATATTTTCACACTTTTAATAATCTTATATATGATTCAAGTTTGTGGGTTTCAAATAATCAGACACGTCGGTTGTCAAATCGATCTTTCAAATAATCAGTTTTTTAACACAGGCTCAAATGGCACTTCGGTTATCAAACCGACGTGGGTCGATTTTTATAAATTGATGCCATCGGTTTTTCTATTTGGCTAGGCCACATAAAGAGGGACAAAAGTTTAGGGTTATTTGGTGAGTATTGATATTTTATGTGTGTATTTAATGTATGAGAATTAATTTACCTATCACATTTTTTGATCCATATAACACACTATACAAATAATCCTGTACATATTGTACAATGAAAATAATGCAATTATTGCAGTACATAAATTAAAATATGTGGTGTAAAAATTATCACTTTTTATGTATAACATCAGTTTTGACGAGGCTCTTGATGCTAATAACAAGTACATAATTCAACTTCAAAGGTGAGTGCGGCAAAAATACTCCATTCATATTTGAAAATAGTCAACCATTGACTTTTTTTAGCAGTCAAACATCAGTTTTGACTTTTGAGTTCTCACTATAATAATAAATTGATGATGATTAGGTGGCCAAACTTTTTACTTGTCAGAACGGGATCAGGTTGGGTTGTTCTAGAACACTTTTTATAATAAATAGCTATGTCTGTCAAAATTACATTATTTTGAACAACTTTCAACCAGTTTACATTTAAGCTATGTTTTTTTTTTACCAGTTAGAGATAAAACATTGAACAAAAGCTAAAAACCAAAAATATACGTGGTGGGCACAACAGTTTTTATGGTTATTGTTTTTAGCTGTCATCCGGCTAAAGTCTAAGGGACGTAATAGTCTTTCATCAGCTATTGGGAAATCAAAGGTTGAAAGTGAAGTGGTAACAAAAGAAAGGTTTGAAAGGACAAAATCGTCCTTGGAGACTTAGCTAAAAGACCTTTGAGACCGTTACCTTGAAATGAGCCTAAAATATGCTGAAGTTGAGGCCGAAAGAGAAGACCTTGTAATGCAAATAAAAACAAACACTAGTGCAAGGAAACGGTTCAATTTCATTAACAACCAGTGATAAATACAAGTTGCTTTCTATATAAATACTTTTTCCATGTACTAGTACTTATACACGAATACTAAATAATCATCGTGCCACGGGCTGAAATGAATGTCGGCCTGTGCCTTGTGAGAATACTTTACACATGAACAAAATAAGATGCTTCTTCTTTTAAGTTTTGTTATGTTTTGGAACTAAAGCCTAATTATAAATATAGTTCATTCATCATTACTTTCACGAAGTATGTTCTTTTAGTACTTAAGTTATGTACTAGAGGTAATTGGTGGAACGTAAGCCATTATATCAGTTTTTAACCGTATGTATTAGAGGTATCAAAAGCACCCTTTCAGCTAGGGATGAGACTGAGTTTAGAACCAACCCACATAGACACGGACCTGAAATGCTCGAACCTGACTTCAGAGGATTAGTAGACCCAATAACCGAACCATTTTACAGAATGGTTTGGGTAAGTCGGGTATAGACCCGATTGTTGGTGATTTGTATCACCAATATGATTTAAGTGTAATGTGATATCTTGCCGAATAAAGTAGTTTTAATAAATATTGAACAATTAAGAGTGGTACGGAGTGTATACTTGTTTAATTTCATTTTGATTAAAGCGAACTTACTCGAGATTATCTCTCGTTTTTTGGTCAATTCTGTGTTGGTAGATGATAACATATTTAAGTTTTATGTTCTCGAACAATCTCTAATTTTATCCGATTGAGAATTTCGGTAGTATTATTGAAATATTTTAATCTGGAAGTATATCACGACTTCAGAGAATTCAAGCAATCAAAACCTGAAATTTATAAATACCGATTGGAACCGAAATAGTAGTTGGATCCGGTTTCCGGTGTTTGTATCATATTTGTCAATTTATAGAAATGTTATAATGATTTACAAATAGTAGTTGTTTAATAAACATGAACCGAACATTACCAATACTATTATACTAAAACAAATTTCAAGTACATAGTTAAAATTTTGGTTCTGGATCTTACACCCGATTTGTTCTATACCCGTTGTATCTTGATGTGAAAGACCCGATACCTGATTTCACGAAAAAATTGGACCGGTACCCGAACCGACTTTTTTGTAATCCGGTTCCAAGATATTCTGGTTTCGGTTCAATACGGATATGGGTTCAAATTTTTGCTTACTTTCAGCTCACTTATTAGTTTATACTTCGTATAACTTTTGAAAAGCTTTTAAATTCTATTTTTTTTCATAACTTATGAGTTTATTATCTTTTCTACACTATTATATGTATAAAACTATACCCGTGATAAATCACGGACGGCTTGTAATAGTTTCATGATATATGTTCCAAAAAACTTAATGTGCGAGACGACAATAAAATTAAGAACACAATATTTTGATGATAATTGCACATCAATTTTTATCATATAAAGAGTAGACAAAATTTAAAATAGAATACATACTGTTTACAAACATTTTCAAATCTTTTGTAAAACTCCATGTTAAATAGAACTTTGGGCAAAAATCCTTCTTAATGTAGGTGTGAATTCGTATGTATCGATTAAGAAACAGATTAAGCAATAACAATGATGAATTAGAAGAACAAGAAGAAGCTTTGCACACACACAAACGATCGTACGATTTCAATAAGTGGGCAAGCTTAAGCCAATATTAGGTTACAACTAGATATTTATACCTAGGCCTAATATTAACTAATTACATCTTTAACCCCTAGACTATTTATTACATAAATGATCCCTAGACTATTGATTACAATCAAAGTGTCACATTACACCCCTTGACTATTTAATACACTAAAATGTGACCCAAAAATCTCCCCCTCTGTAACAATAGTCTGGGAAGCATATCTTCGAAGTCTTCATCTTTAGCAAAAGCCTAGCCTTGTAGATTTTTGGTTGTATAATGATGTATCCGGATCAGGTTTGAGTTTTGTTAATCTGTGAAAACAAATACTTCTTGTAGCTTTTCAACCACAAAAAGTATTTTGAAGACTTTACTTTGAAGATACATATTGATCGACCAATACTGAGACCCATAATGATATAGAGATTAACAGCGGAAGTCTTTTCTTGAAGTTTGTGGCTTTATGTCGATCAATGATTCTTAATAATTGTTGTTCAGGAAAATTGTTGATAAGGTTTATGCTCCCCCTCAAACAGACAATTATTTCTTCATGGAGTCTTTGGTTCCTTCTTTACTCTAACTTCACTGGCGCATATATGTCTTTTTGATGTGGAGTAAGTTAGGCTAATACATTTCCCCCCCTCATGATGAACAAGATTTATCTGACTCATCATGTAACGGGAAGAATCTCCGAAGCTTGTGGATGAATATGTGTTGAATAATGATATATTCATATTTTGAATGAATCAATCTATAACACATTTTACATCCTAGTCAAATAGGGTAAACCGGGATCACATAGATTTCCCGTTAACACGACAGTTGAAAAACTGTGTGACCTACGTTTAGTGTTGGCTTTGATGTTAGCACTGGTAGGATTTCCATTCAATCATCGTGGAATACCAATAAGTTTGGTATCACTATGAATGTTCCGACAATATCACTAGGATATGCTTGGTGGAATGCCTGTGTCCTAGAGAAATTTAATTCGGATCTAGACTCTATACGTGGACAAACGAAGGCGATGACTGGAGGTAGGTCCTCTTTTTCAATATCAACAATCTCCAAATGAGATATCGATAGTAGATGTGGTAATCTCCGTGATTTTGAATTAAGTACTTTTTGTACTTGAGCGGTCAGTGGGGGTTGTGCATTGCATCACTGGGTCCATGATGTCTTAATCAGAAAGCAACTTATATGCAGTCTGATATAGATGTGGTTACCCGGTCTTTTGTTCGGTTTAGGGAGGGTTTTCCGTTTTCTTTAACCCTTTCTCACACACTCCTCACTCAACTCACTTTTTTCGTTTTCAACCACACACTCGTTTTTTTTATGTTACCATGTGATAAGCTGATTTGCACCCCATACTTCTATTGGTGATTTTCGGTTAAAACATTTAACAAACGCAGCGGAAATAATTAAATCACCATAAACGGATCTTGATATTAATCATACAATCAAACTATAATCAAAATCAAAGAGTTAGGAAGAACATTTCATACCCCTAGAAGCCTTTGATCTTTGTGGAATCGGATGGATGAATATGATGACCGAAACCAAGTATTCTAAAGGAGAATACCTCTAAAAGAAGTCCACATAACACTTGCAAGAACACCACTAGAGAATGCTAGTTCTTTCTTGGAGCAAATGAAGCAAAAGATGGATGTTTGTGTGTGTGTGTGTGCCGTGGTCAAGCAAGGCAAGAGAGGGGGTTTATGGAGTCATTTACACTCCATAATGATGCCTTAATTCCCATTAATGATTTCCATAAACCATTAACCAATATTTACACACAAGTCCTTATCTTTTGTTCCTTCTAGTTTGCTCACAATAAGGTTTCAATATTAACATTTAATATTAAACTTATATACAAGCATGTAGCTTATATTGATATATAATGTAATTACCCTAATTACACTATATATCTTATGGTGTTAAGTGTTTAAGTGTGTGACCATTTAGGCTCACAAACTACTAGCCATATAACTATATGTTATACGCGTGAAGCATATTCCAACAGCTCCCACTTGCGCACATGATAACATCAAGTAGTTATACAAGCAAATGTTAGAGTCTAGCAACCCGCCAATGCCCCTAGAAGTACATGAGGAGTTTCATAAAATCTTTGTTCAAAGTTTTTCGAGCAGTTATCCTTTTGTTACTGATACTATGTTGAATTTTAGACAATGATTAATGTCAATCTAAAATTTCAACGATTATGTTTCTCGATCTATACATTGAAGTAGATTACCAAAACCAATCAAGATTCATCTTGATTACCTTTTGGGTGTGGCCACACATACATCTATTCAAAGTATCGAGGGGCCCAGTAGTATCTAATCCACAAGCGTGGAGGAACAAATTCTTTGTTGACTGCACGTGTCTGTCATATGATTAATGACAAACCCGCTAATGGTTGTTATAGCAGCCTTATTCAGGTCAGCGTTTAACCATATCAAAGTTTGCCCCTCTACATACACAAACCAACTTGCATCTCAAGTCAGAGGATAAGTGACAAAGCCTTTGTGATATTCACTTGTGACATAAATCCAGGAAGTGATTTCTCATAGGTTGGGTCAGCCCAATTGTGCATCAATATGAACAACATGTGAGTTTGATTTCATCATCCTTAGTCATACTAAGATAATGTCATCAATGCCCTCAGATTTGTCTTAATCATATTCCCATACTATTAATACGACAATGGAAAATTTAGAATATAAAACGCAGTAAATATTCATGGTTATAAACATGCAAATATAGAACACAGTAGATATTCATATAAAAACGATCATATCAAATATATCAATTTATTCCAATAAAAACTGCTCAATGTTCCATTATCCAAATACTAAAACAGATTACATGAAACTACTAGCTGGTCGAAGTCCAATGTTTCTAGCATGCTCAATATGTTTGGTACATGGCATTGGCTTCGTGAAGGGGTCAGCTAAGTTGTCATCTGTATGAACTTTGAGCAAGCATACATCTCCCATTAGGATCGCATCTCTAATGTAGTGAACCTTCCTCCGGTAATGTCTGGCGCCTTTCTGAACACCGGGTTCGTTGGCAATGATGATAGCACTTGTGTTATCACAGTACATATCCATAGGTCTTTCATTACTGGGGACAACTCTAAGCCCGGAAATGAATTTCCTCATCCAAACAGCTTCCATTTCAGCTTCAGTAGTTGCAATGTATTCAGCTTCTGTAGAAGACATGGCGATAGTGCTCTGCTTCGCACTTGTCCAATCAACAGCGCCTCCGTTCAAAATGAAAACATACCCCGTTTGAGATTTGGAATCATCTCTATCAGTCTCAAAACTAGCGTCAGAATAACAAGTAACGCTTAGTTCATTTTGAGATTCACCACCATAGACAAGAAACATATCTTTAGTATTCCTAAGATACTTCAGTATGTTCTTAACAGCAGTCCAGGGACTCTCACCTGGATTCTGTTGATATCGGCTTGTAAGGTTCTTAGAGAACGCTACATCAGGTCTTGTGCACCGTACAACATACATGATAGATCCTACTGCCGAGGCATATGGGACATCACGCATACGTTCCATCTCATCAGGTGAGGACGGTCCTTGAGTCTTACTCAAGTGTACATTGTGTTGCATAGGGAGACTTCCACGTTTGGAAGCATCCATTCTAAACCGTTTTAGAATCTTATCAATGTATGCACTTTGACTTAGTCCGATTAACCGCTTTGATCGATCTCGATAGATCTTTATACCAAGTATATATGCCGCTTCCCCAAGATCCTTCATAGCGAAGCACTTCCCAAGCCAGGATTTTACATCTTGTAGCATTGGAATGTTATTTCCTATTAGTAGTATGTCATCGACATATAGGATTAGAAAAACAACAATGCTCCCACTAGCTCTTACATATACACATGGCTCGTCGGGATTCTGAGTAAAGCCAAACGTTTTGACTTCCTCGTCGAATCTTTTGTTCCAACTTCTGGATGCTTGCTTTAGTCCATAAATGGACCTTTGAAGCTTACATACTTTCTTTGGGTGTTTTGTATTAACAAAACCCTCAGGCTGAACCATATAGACATCTTCATCAAGGTGTCCATTTAGGAAAGCAGTTTTAACATCCATTTGCCAAATCTCAAAGTCATAGTACGCTGCTATGGCTATGACAATCCTAATAGCTCTAACGTCGGCAACAGGCGAGAAGGTTTCATCATAGTCAATCCCGTAGGTTTGAGTGTAACCTTTTGCTACCAATCGAGCTTTATAGGTGTGTACGTTGCCATCCATGTCGGTCTTCTTCTTGAAGAGCCACTTGCTACCAACAGTCTTACAGTTAGGAGGAAGATCAACCAAGGTCCATACTTGGTTATCTTTCATGGATTGCATTTCCGCGTTCATAGCATCAAGCCATTTGTCAGATTCATAATCTGATAATGCAGCTCGATAGTTAGGGGGTTCATTATGATCCCCTAAACTTAGCTCCTCAGCATCGACATGGAAACCATATCGTTCAGGTGCATGAGGTGTCCTTGCGGACCTTCGAACGGGGACTACATCATTTTGAGGTGCAACAGGAATAGTTTCATGTTCAGCCTCATCTTGATGTTCGCTAGTATGTACAATAGGTTGTGCATCTTCATCGCTTGGAATCTCATCAAAGTCGATGGTACTCCCACTTGCTTCTTGTGAAATGAGATTGCTCTCAAGAAACTCAGCATAACGAGCAATAATTACTTTTTGCTCAGGTGGGTAGTAGAAATAGTAACACATCGTTTCCTCAGCATATCCTATAAAGATGCACTTGACAGCTCTGGGTTCAAGTTTGTTTGGCATGTCTCGATTTACGAGAGCCTCACAACCCCAGACCTTCAAGTAAGACAAGTTAGGGACTTTCCCATGCCATATCTCATATGGTGTCTTTTCAACCTTCTTGGTGGGAACCATATTCAGTATGCGAGCAGCCGATTTGAGTGCATAACCCCAAAAGGATAGAGGCAGAGTGGTGGGACTCATCATCGATTGGACCATGTCAAGCAAGGTGCGATTTCTCCTCTCTGATACACCATTATGCTGTGGTGTATAAGGGGGAGTGAATTGTGAGACAATCCCACAATTCTTAAGATGGTCTTGAAACTCATGGCTCATGTACTCTCCACCTCGATCTGAACGGAGAGCCTTTATCTTCTTGCCTAGTTGATTTTCTACTTCATTTTGGAAAGCTTTGAACATTTCAAAGGTTTCATGTTTATGTTTAATCAAGTAAACATAACCATAACGACTAAAGTCGTCAGTGAAAGTAATGAAGTAGGTAGCACCTTCCCTAGTTCGAGTTCTAAAAGGGCCACATAAATCAGTATGTATGAGTCCAAGTAGATCATTTGCTCTTTCGCCTACATGGGAGAAAGGCTTGCGCGCCATTTTACCAGATATACAAGAAACACATTTATCAAATGATTCGATAACATCTGATTTTATAAGTACATCCTTTTGTAATTTCAAAACGCGTTTCTTGTTAACGTAGCAAAGGCGACAATGCCATAGGAAAGTAGAATCCAATTTCTTCTTGGATTTCTTGTTGCTACATGTATAAACAGAACTACTGTTTGTGATATGATTATGCATGTCAATCTCAAAGATACCATCACGAGGAATAGCGTTAAAGTAAAAAACATTATCCTTTGAAACTAAAATACCAAAATCCGTAAAAGTATGAATAAAACCATTATTCCACAAACAAGAAAGCGATACTATACCCCTAGTAATACTAGGCGCATAGTGACAATTTTCTAATATAATAATTAAACCACTAGGAAGGATTAAGTCATAGCTTCCTATAGCTTCGACCGGTGCACGCATCCCATTGCCTACGTACAAATCCAAAGCTCCATGGTTTAGCTTTCTACTTCCCCTTTGACCCTGCATGGTATTACAAATGTGAGTTCCACAACCAGTGTCATATACCCATGATTTCTTAGGGAAAGCATATAGTTCTATTGTGAAGATACCTGATGTGCCAACCTTGTTGGCTTTGTTCTTCATCAACTCTGCCAGGTAGGCAGGACAATTCCTCCTCCAATGGCTTGTTTCACCGCAGTGATGGCAAGCAAGCTCCTTAGCAGGGTGCTCCTTTTGAGTAGGTGGGGGAACCTTTGGTTTGGGATTGTAAGCTTGCTTTCCCTAGCCTTGGCCCTTCGCAACTGCTTGCGGTTTTGGTTTTTGGATCTTTCCTTGCCTTATAGCAAGGACAGTAGGGGCCGGAGTTTTCTTGGGTAGGCTTGCTTCCGTTTGTTTCATCATAGCATGTAATTCGGCGAATGTCTTCCCCATACTATGCATATGATAAGTCATGACAAACGGTGCAAAATCCTTGTTTAGGGACGTTAGAATCAAGCTAATCCCAAGGATGTGCAGCATAGCGTAACCAAGCTTCTCCATTTGGTCTAAGTAGCTCTTCATCTTCAAGAGATAAGAGCTAACAGACTGTCCCTCCTCCTGCTTGCAAGCGTGGAAGGCTCCTGCTCGGCTTGCTTTTGATACATGGCCTTTAGGTCACACATCATATCAAATGCAGTGAGGTCCTCGAGATTCTTTTGAATCTCGGAAATCATGCTCACTAGCATAAGCGCGGCGACTTCCTATTGTTCGTTAAACCTTTTGGTATAGGCTGCACGAACAGCAGCAGTGGCGGTAGCAGCAGGGGGCAGCGCCTCCTCCAAATGGTGGTACTTATGCTCGGCCCTAAGGACAATCCTTAGGTTACGAGACCAATCCACAAAGTTCGTTCCATCAAGTTTCTCTTTTTCGAGAACGGAACGAATGGTGGTGTGTGTTAGGGTTTGATTGTTTGAAGTCATCTACAAAATTACAAAGTTCATTAATTAGTATTTTCAATAATAATTTTTTTTAATAAATTAACTACCCAATTAATTTTAATTAAAAGCTAAGATCCCATTGAGCTTCTATCATCGCATCAGTTGATCTGCTAGAGATGATAGATCCAATAGGTAGGTGACGATCAACAATTGCATTACAAGTGCAACTCTTAGAGGTATGGGACTTCATGGCACCTAGTGAGCAAGCATCTAGGGTCAAGTGGCATGTTTGTCGCATCTTTGCCTCCTCCAAATGGTGGTACTTATGCTCGGCCCTAAGGACAATCCTTAGGTTACGAGACCAATCCACAAAGTTCGTTCCATCAAGTTTCTCTTTTTCGAGAACGGAACGAATGGTGGTGTGTGTTAGGGTTTGATTGTTTGAAGTCATCTACAAAATTACAAAGTTCATTAATTAGTATTTTCAATAATAATTTTTTTTAATAAATTAACTACCCAATTAATTTTAATTAAAAGCTAAGATCCCATTGAGCTTCTATCATCGCATCAGTTGATCTGCTAGAGATGATAGATCTAATAGGTAGGTGACGATCAACAATTGCATTACAAGTGCAACTCTTAGAGGTATGGGACTTCATGGCACCTAGTGAGCAAGCATCTAGGGTCAAGTGGCATGTTTGTCGCATCTTTGCCTCGAGTCAAGGTCTCACCGTTCGATTAAGTCATCCAATGTGAAATCAAGTCAAAATAGATCTAGGTCTCACCGTAGAGAATAATGACCTCGGATTTAAATTCAAACCACGTCTCACGTGAATTCAAAAATAGAAGCAAGTGATTATCAACCGATTGGACGGCGTGACTTAAATTTTAGGTATGTTTAAATTTTAATTAATAAAATTTTATTAAGATATGAATGAATCATGTACTTCATTCATACCACTTCATAAGTCGTTTAATAAATGGTAAAAACATTTAGCGATTATTAGGGGTGAATATCAAATCGTATTTAAACTTAGTTTAATCTCAAAACAGTTTTAGATTAAAGGTTAATCATTAATGATCAACAAGTAATCATAGATGATAAAAGGTTTGGATGTTTTAATGTTTGTGTCTAAAATCATATTTTAATTGTTTTATTACTTGTATCTAATATAAAAGAAAACAACCACAAACATAAATAAAACATGCAACAAATTTTGTGCAAACCTCGACCGATGAAATCCTAGGTTCGGTCACGTGAGTCATCACAACGGACCGAAGGGTCAAACTAGGGGACGGGCCAACATGAACCCATACGGGCCTACATAAACCCAATGGGCTCCCACTTGCCCTCATGACATTCATGGGCATGTAGAAACCAACAATTGTGAAAAAATACATTCTGCCAGAAAATTCAGACTGACTTCAAGGCCCGAAAGGTCACTGAAGGAATCTTCGGTGGTCTTCCCCGCCTTCTGTAACGTTGTAGGTCTCTGAGTTGCGGAACTTTTGGCGGTGGTTTCAGGTCCAACGGAACAGCCAATCTCCGGGAAAGTCTGTTTTCGTGTAGCTGCGCAGGAGGTGCCGAAAATTGTTGTTTTGTCCTCATTTTCTCTCCATCTTTGGTCAACAAATTACAACATACAAAGAAATAAAATACATCTATTCTAATTACTTTTACAATGAAATTTGCCCCAAAACATGGAACCAAAAATAAAAGAAAAAATTGAATCAAAATTACAACAATTTAAGCAAAAAACACGGCTTTTCCCAAATCAACCAAAACAACCAAACAATCAACACATTCATTCACAAAGGTCTAAGCATTCATCGGTTTGCACAAACAAGCAACAATTGACAAGGCTTTGGCTTGGGATATGGCAAAAATACATGTTTTGCCATATCAAAAACAAAATTAAACCTAGTAATTCCAAGCCAAATAATCAAAAAATTCAATAAACTAGATTACTTTTTTGATGTGATTTTGTAATAAATGGCAATTGGTTTCCAAAAATACAAGTTTTAACCCATGTTTGTAATAAAAAACCGAATAAAAACCGATCGGCTTTTTTAATACATAAAAAAAGTGTGATTTTTGCCACTTTTCACAAAATCTAGCTAATTATATGATTTATATAATGACTCGTGATACCACTATTGGTGATTTTCGGTTAAAACATTTAACAAACGCAGCGGAAATAATTAAATTACCATAAACGGATCTTAATATTAATAATACAATCAAACTATAATCAAAATCAAAGAGTTAGGAAGAACATGTCATACCCTAGAAGCCTTTGATCTTTGTGGAATCGGATGGATGAATATGATGACCGAAACCAAGTATTCTAAAGGAGAATATCTCTAAAAGAAGTCCACACAACACTTGCAAGAACACCACTAGAGAATGCTAGTTCTTTCTTGGAGCAAATGAAGCAAAAGATGGATGTTTGTGTGTGTGTGTGTGTGCCGTGGTCAAGCAAGGCAAGAGAGGGGGTTTATGGAGTCATTTACACTCCATAATGGTGCCTTAATTCCCATTAATAATTTCCATAAACCATTGACCAATATTTACACACAAGTCCTTATCTTTTGTTCATTCTAGTTTGCTCACAATAAGGTTTCAATATTAACATTTAATATTAAACTTATATACAAGCATGTAGCCTATATTAATATATAATGTAATTACCCTAATTACACTATATATCTTATGGTGTTAAGTGTTTAAGTGTGTGACCCTTTAGGCTCACAAACTACTAGCCATATGACTATATGTTATACGCGTGAAGCATATTCCAACAACTTCATACCCCCTCTCAATGTTTACCTCAGCGCACCCCAATCAAGATCCCAAAATACTTGATTCTGCTCACCTAGACCTAGGACCCTCAATTTTTAGTACTTATATTGTCGGTGGCTCTGCGTTTAGAGTTGGCGTGATACAATCGTTTGCACAACCATTGATACAAATGTGTGACCTGCGTTTAGAGTTGGCGTGATTTTAGCTCTAGCAGGATTTCCACTCGATCCTCGTGAAACATCATAATGTGATGCCACTACAAGTGTTCCGGTGGATTCAGGGAGATCCATTTTTGTAGTGCAAGTGTCCTATAGTGAAAGATTCTTGAGGGTAAGAACTAGACATACTGTGCATACAAAGAGACTTAACCCGGGGCAGGAGGTTATAATGTTTCAATACCGCCATACTCCGAATGAGTAGTCAGTAGAGTTTGTGCTACGTCCCCTGATGAAATGAAACAAATTCCTGTTGAGAGGAATTTGAGTGGTTGGTGGTGGTGTGCATTTGCTTTACTGGGCCAGTAGAGTCTAGTGAAACATTCAACTTATGACTGATCACCCTTTATGTGTGTTTTCCCGGTTTAGCGACAGTTTGGATGCACTCAAAGGTGTGTTTTCTTGTTATTATCATGTTCTCACATCACCTTGCACTCACCTAGATCTATACTCTAGACTTATACCCCCACATTTACCAATCGGCTAAAAAGTATTTCCCTTAGAAGGTAAGACCGGTTCTGGCAAACCATGGGAAGGTATTGTCTTTTGAAAGAAAATTCGTTTATTTATGCAATCGGGTATAAAATTATAATTTTCAAAGTTTCTCCTCCTTGAAATACTAATTCTCCCCCTTGAATTATTATTTCTCCCCCTTGACAAAATAAAGATATTTAAAATTTTGTAGATCAGAAATGTACCTGGTAACAGCAGCAGAGGGGTGGAGAAGAGTTTTTACAGTTCTGTGTTTTCTGATTAAGAGCGGGTTTCAAGTTGATGTACTTGAAAGCCATTAAACGGTTAGGAACGGGTTATACACTGATGTGTGCATATGCCATTGCTTTAAAGTGCGAGTCATATACTGAAGTGTATATAAGTCATTCTGATGAAACGCAAGTGATATCGACGGATTTATACATGTTTAAATCCGTCAATATTGTGTTTTTTAGGCTTGATTTATAGTAAAAATAAGTGTTTATGCCTAATTTATGATGTTGTTGATAAAATGCAGGTCAAAAGTCCAAATTATAGAAGAAAAGGGCCAAAAACATAAAAATTCAGCAAATTCCGAAATTCAGACATGCTCGAGCGGCGCGAGCAGGTCCCTGTCGCACCCCGTGGCGCGCGAGTGTACCTCTGTCGAGCGCGCGAGAGACCCCTGGTCGAGTGCTCGAGCAAAACGAAAATAAGGGTATTTAAGCTAAAATTCAGCCATTCTTTTGGGGATCTTTTGTGCAGCCGATTTTTGACCTAGGAACACCATTGTGCACGAATTCAAGGGGTTTCAAGCTTCAAGATCTTCAATTCCATTCATATATTTCGGTTCTAAATCATTACGATTTTCATTATGTTTGTTTTATTGAATTCTTACGTTTGTTTTGCGATATTTAGCATGTCTATGTGCTAAACATTTATATTCACTATGATTAGATGAAATCTAGGCTTTAGGTTTGGTATTTTTAGGATTTTAACGTTGGTTTTGAACGCTTGTTTATTTATATCAAAAACCCTTTCGGTTAATTCTTGCATTTTTTATTGTTTTAACTATTGATTTTAATTATTTTATTGAGTAACCACTAGCATTTGTAGTTAATAATTAATTCAACTTTTCACCCCGGTGACGTAGTTGGCAATCCACTAGATCTAGGGATTCGAGTTTAAGCATCAAATAACTTAGGTGAAACCGAAAGTCTAATCTTAGTAACGACCGAATTCGAGATTAGAAGGCGACGGAAATCCGGGCCTAGATATAATTAACAAGCTGAAGTGTGACCATAGTATGATTCTTTAGGAAAACCTTGCTTAGGAATGATAATATGGTCATTGTAGGAAGCTAGAGACCACTGCTTACCTGACTTCTAGAACACCAATTAAATCAGGACTTAACCAACCAAACCTAGAACTAGATGGAATCGATCATAGTGAATATTCCTTCTCCTATTTGAACACAGTTTTAATACTTTGTCAATTTGTCTCAGTTTTCAAAAGTTCACAGTTACTTTTAATCAGTTTCTTCATTTAATTAGTTTAAAAATAAAAACCCCTACTTTATGCATTTGTTTAGATTAGATCATTAGTTTTAGACTATTTAGTCGGCTTAACTGTTCCCTGCGGAAACGAACACCCGAAGTACTTACCTGAACTATATTGCTCACGATTAGGTCATACTTGCCTAAGAGTGTGGTAATCTAGAGAAGGTGTATTTTAGGTTATTATTTTATAACTAGTTTTCACACATCAGCAAGTTATACACTGAATTGTGTATAAGTCACACCTGCAAAACAAATCAAACAATTTTTGGTACCGATTTTTGTTTAGGTCCGACATTGTTAGTGTGGGAATGAAACCACCGATGAGATGTATCGATTTGATCTAAAGATTTAGAATTCCAAGAAAAACTGAAACTTGATGTTTCACTTTCAAATAATTTCCGGGGAATTATTTGAGATTTTGGAGTTTTAGGAACCCATATTTCTTTTAAGAGCGGGGGTGATTTTTAAATAAAATCAGGAGTTGGCACTTGTGTAAAAGTTGTTTTAGGTGCCAAGGAAAGTAAATCTTCTCTCGAGTATTTTAAAGATTTGGATTTTGAAAAGATTTTCTTTGAAGGAGTAGAATGTTTCAAAACGGTTATGGATTTAGTCTTATCCATCTGAGAATGCTTAAGTCAAGAAGAGGAACCTAATTTGTTTGAACTTTTAGGTGCGGAATTTCCTCTAATAACTTGATTAAGAGCATTTAATTTGTTATCAGAGTTTAGTGGAACCGTTGATCTCCTAGGCTTAGGTTTGGTAAAGGAACTTACTTGTGATTTCGGTTTAGAATTTCCTTTATTAACCTGAGATTGCTTGATTGTATATAAATCACGATATGCCATTACAGGAGAAAACATTCTGGAGTTATTACATTTATTCTTTGCATTAAAGGAGAATCTAAGTTCATAGATGTACTAGGCTTTTTAAGCTTCTGAAGATGAGATGAGTTAGATTCTAAATTTTGAATTTGTATTTTCAACCTTTGTTTCTCTTCATCAAAAGATTTATGTGTTTCAACAATTTTATTTTCTAATTCAAAAATTTTGGTTTGCAAAACAGATTTTTCTTTATCAAAAGACTTTTGTGTTTCATCGATTTCAGTTTCCAATTGACAAATTTTCTTTTCTAGAATTAGATTTGGAACATAAATCTTTGGTGTAACCTTTTGTTGAATAACAGCATTGCCTTTAATTTCAAATTCTTCTAGAGTCACGATTGGAAAATATTCATCATTTTCGAATTTGGCCTTTTTAGTTTCATATGTTTTATTTAATTCAGCATAGTTGAAACTAATTTGTGCATTCTCCTTCTTTGCTCTGTTGGATGTCTCAATCTCTTCTTCCTCCCCAGTCATTCGAATGAAGCTCTTCCAGATATCTAGATGCATGTATTTGTAATCATATAATGTTGGAAGCACAGCACACGCCTTGCGAAGATATTCTGGATTATCAGCTCCTAACCCTTCTTTTGAATTGAAGTATTTGAACTCTTTAGGCTTATTCAAATGAATGGTTTGATCCGTGTGTCCTCTTTTGGCGATCAATTCTTCAAGATATTTGATGTGAGAATTCAATTGATTGTTTTCATTTTTAAGTGTATTTATAATATTCCGCTTGCTGTTCATTTCGTTTGATGAATTGATGTGATTTTCATGTAGTGTTTCAGATAGTTCTTTAATTTGAGAGTTTAAAGATTTAAACTGTTTTTCATTATCATCAAATTCTTGTTGTTTACGTTCCAACCAGTTTTTATTTATCTGATATTCATGAAATGTGGCAATATACAATTTGTAATATTTATCATTTTGATCGTTTGAAATTGTATTTTGAGAATTTCTAAGATTGGTGATTTCAAGATCTTTTTCTGAGATTGTATGAGACAAATTTTGAATCTCAGAGTATTTCCGAACTGCTTGCGGGTTCGACTACTTGCTCCCTGTCCAACTCTATCAGGAAACGAAGTCTACTGATGATGCTAAAGAGAATCTAATCCGTATCTCCGGACATCGATTAGAAAAGGATGACGACAGGGTGCAGATCTTCAAGAAGTCTCAGTTGTCGAGACCCTGGGCCTATTTCTTCACGCACATCATTCAGTGCATAGGCGGCAACTCTGGGTCTCACAACCAGTACAACTCTAGCTTGCAAGTCTTTGCTGAAGCCCTAATCACAGGTCAGTGGATTGATTATGGGAGACTAGTTTACCAGGAGGTCAAAGCCAAGCTTAAGGCAAAGGGAAATCACATTCCCTATCTTCGTTTCTTCACATTGTGCATCGCTCATGTGATGGTTGAAAAGCTGAAGATTGATTATGACGACCTTCAAGGGAAATGGATTGAGGTCCGTACCTTATCCAACACCATCTTCAACTCCAAGAAGGAAGTTGGTAAGGATTTTCCCCTCTCCTCGTACATGTTGAAGATCATTAAAGATCGGACCAGATCCAAAAAGGATCAAACAAAGGGCGCAACAAAGGAGGAATCTGCCCTACAAGAAGGTGAAGGATTTATGTGCACAGTTAGTCAACCTATGATGATACATCCATGCCTACGAAACACTTAAGGGTCACACCGGTGAGTGCATGTAATACGAGCAAGATAAGCAATGATACTACAAAGAGGAATGATTCATAATAGTCATTATGAATCAGTTAAGTATTAAGTTAAGTTTAACTTATTACTAGATTAGTTTAACTAACTAATTGATACAAGTAGTTGTACATTAACTAGTTGAGTAAATATACAATGTGTTAATCAAAGATTATCCATGATATGATTTAAAGCTATTAAATCATATAAGTAATTGGATAATATTGTTGTATATATTATATAAAGGTTATTATATAATTAATCATTAAAAGTATAAATACAAGTATATAATTCGTGTATATGGGTACCGAATTATTAGTTTATAAATACTAGACATTTGATAGTTAAGTGCAACAATAATAAACTAGTTAAACTATAAGGGATGGAAGTGTAAAAGGAAAAGTTTAATTAAAGATCTAATCTTAATTAAACTAGAAGGACCTAAATGAAACTTATTCTATTATAAATAGAAGGCTTAAGGTTTCATTTAAACCTAATCATTCCCTTAACACCTTGAAGCCGAAATCCCTCCCCCTCTCTCTCAATTTCGGTCGAACACCAAGAACACCAAGTTTGGTGTTCTTTGTTCTTCGTGTTCTTCGTGTTCTTCAAGTTTTGAAGAACAAGTTCATTGCTTAGATCAACTAGAAGATCGCTCCATTTGTTCATCATCAGTGGATCTATCTTAAGCAATCAACAAGGTATGTTTTGGGAAACACTTTTCTCCTTTCTCCCCTCTTGGACGAATTCGGCCAAAGAACCCTAGGGTTCTTTGGTTGATGGTCGAACGAACCACACATGCATTGTGTGTGTTCGAGTTCTTCATACAATGTTTCTTTCTTGTTAACCTAATCTAGAACTCCAACATCCCAATCCTTTAGGGTTTAAGGATTAGGTTTAATCCCAGTTCCGCTTTTAGGGATTAAATTAGCTAGTTGGTTTTAACCGGTCAAGAACAAGTTCATGTTCTTGGTCAGTCATGGTTCGAACCAAGTGTACTAGGAGGTCGATCCTATGGGTCGATCAGTCGCATGGTGCGTAGTAAATCCCTAAAGTGGTATCAGAGCGTTGGTTTAGAGATCTAGACTAGATTAACAATGTTTGTTTGTTTACTTTAATTACAAGTTTTTTTTGTTTCAAGTTTTTTTTCTTCTTCTTCATATTTTTCGAAAAAGGGTAAGAACCCTAGGACCAAGAATATTAAACTAGCCTAGTTTAATTGGTCAAGAAGGTTCCTAAGAACCCTAGTAATTTTCGAAATTGTGAAAGAACCCTAGGATCAAGTATGTTAAACAAGATTTGTTTAATTGATCAACAGGATTCTTTCATTTTCTCCCTAGAAATTTTGTGACCTAGGAAGAACCCTAGGAACAAGTATGTTTCGTTCCTAATCCCTTAGGATTTTCGAAATCTAGAGGATACTTGGACACCAAGCTTATTAAACTAGCCTAGTTTAACTGGTGGAAAAGTTTCCTAGTCTTGAGATTTTCGAAACCCTAAAAGAACCCTAGAAGTTTAAACTAGTTTAAGTTTAATAGTTTAAAAAGAATTAATTAGGATAATAATAAAAAACCTAGTTAATTAAACAAGTTTATGTTTAATAGGTTTAATTATTATTTTGATAGATTTATTTAACTAGTTCTTTAAACCTAGAAATTTAGACAAAGTTTTATTGTCTATAAGGTTTAAATTAAAAAGTTTAAATAAATTTATTAAAAGTTATAATCTATCTTACAATTTAGACAAAGTTTATTGTTTAAATAGGATTGATTAAAATTAATCTTTTAACATAATGTCTTTGATCAAGAAAGTCAAAACCTTAGTTTTGATTGGTCAAAAACAAGATTAGGGTTCATCTAATTAATTTAGGGAATTAATAAAGATTAAAAGAAAAAGGGTGTTAATTTTTAAGTTCTAAAATTAACAAGGTGTATTTAATTATTTATATATATGTATCAAATTTTTCGGAATTTTTAAATTATTAAGAAAAAATTTCAGAATTTTTAAGTTTTAAAATTATACGTATTTTAATTAGATCAAGTTAAAATACATACGTATAAATTAGATGTAATATTCTTATTAGAATGTTACAGTTTATTATAGAAATATACATATATACGAGTATATATATTAAATACAAGATAAAATGGAACAATTAAAAGGATAATGTTATTTTGATCTTAAAGGATAATATTATAACTAGTTATTGTATAAGTTATAATATAATTAAAACTAGAAAGTACAAAGTTATGATTTCATTATAACTAGAAATTGTACAAGTTGAAATTATATGATTAACTAGAAATATATAAAGTTATATATATTATTATTATAAGGTGTATAAAGTTATAGGTTATTATAACTAGATAATTATACAAGTATAATATAAGTATTTTACAAGTCATGTAATATACTAGATTAATCATCAAGAATAAATAACAAGAACCTATATTTAACTAGTTCAAGTTAAATGTAAGAAAGGTTTAAAACAAACTAAGAATTATTATATATAGTCTTTATATAATAAGTTTATTAGTTTCACCAAGTATAAACCGGTGATTGTGTTAGTTCAAGTTCCATCATGGTTGTTGGAGCTAGTGGGAGCTACACAAGAAAATCACAAAGTTTGTAAGTGTGTCGTTAAGACATAAGTTTTGGTCGAATCTAATAAGTCAAAACAAATGTTTAATTTCTTTATTGAACATATGAAAAACTAGATGTGTTAAACTAGATTTATGATTCAAGTTTATGAATAATAAAATAATTAAAAAAGTTTAACATAAGGTTTAAGGTTTTTCAAGTATAATAAAACAAGTAAGTTTTAATAAGATAAGGTTTATCATAAAACCTAGTAAAACGTTTTGTACACCTCGTTTTAGGTATACATATAAAATCGTGCAAATTCTTGAAACTATAAGTTTTAAAGAATAGTTCTTATGTTTTAAAAGGGTATCTTGTAGAATTCCTAACTTCACAAGTTACACATTTTAAACAAAGATTAAGATTGGAATAAAGGTTTAAGTTTAGTTTTAAGACTTAAACAAACCCAAGGAAATCTTAGATCTAAGTACTATCCACCTAATGGAACACCTCACTTGTTCAACGATATTCATATTGTAAGGATAAAGAACCTTAGATATGGATTAAAATCATTGCGAGTGTTAGGGTGCGTAAGGTTCTGTGATAATCGGGAGTCCCGGCGCAGAGCATCGCACTGTCTTAGATGGTCTGATCAACTTTGGTGATAATCGGGAGTCCCGGCCCAAAAGTACTTGAGTAGAATAAACATACTAGACTTTATTACTAACTTAGAAATGTACGATTAGATTGTACAATGTTGTAATAAGTTATAAGTCTAAAGATTCTACGACCCCTAGGAATCGTGTCAAGTCTTGATACGATGGGTAAGGATGTTACCTACCAGAAACAGCATGTCTCGTCGGGAAGTGCCCAAACCTTGCGGCGAGAATGTGATATATGGATCCTAGGCCTAGAATATAAATTATGGGTTTATAATATATTTTAGAGAGTGTTTATTGATGATTACTAATTAAACTGTGTTTGATTTGTAGATGGCAGCAACAACCATAACGACACGTACCAACAATCTCTCACTACGCTTATTTCTAGAAAAGGACGAATTGACTGGGTCAATGTTTCTCTATTGGAAGCGTGATCGTCGGATTTTGCTTACGCATGAGAGAAAAGGAAATGTCCTAGAAAAAGCAATACTAAATGCTCCTACCGCGAATGCTAGAAATGAACCAGGGCAAGCATATTACGCTTATAGGGTGTTCAAATCTCGCAAGGTGGTTAAAGGATCATTGGTGAGTGCTCACGTTATGGAAATGAAAGAGCACATAGATCATCTTGAATGAATAGGATACCCAGTACCATTGCAGTTAGCAACAGTAATGATATTAAACTCGTTGTCAGATGACTATAAGCATTATATAGTCAACATGGAGCAATCCATTGATGAGCTACATTCCATGCTCATGACTACTGAGTTGATTTGGGGACCAAGTTTAAGAATGATCTCGTAGTAACCGATAATGGTAGTGATCAGAGAAAGAGGCGCAGTGGAAAGGGAAAGGATAAAACCGATCCCAGCCACGGCGTGCCTAAAGGCTAATGGAGTCAAACAAAAAAAGGTCAAGAAGGTAAAGCCAAACAAGGACCGAGAAACGGTGTCTTGGTTGTGGCAAGGGTCAAAGGGTAGGAGGCAATGCTTGCTCCTTAGTTGACTTGACCAGCTTCTAGATACTCGCTTCCTACTTGTAAAAGTTTATTACAAGTAACTCAACTTTAGCAATCGTTTATTGCATAAGATGATAAGTGAGATGACCGGCATGAGATGGTGATGATCCCACGAGCACCAAGATTTTATAATTCAGTAGTTTTATGGATTCAATAAAAACAATTTTATTTTATTGTTTGGATAATTTTTTTTATGTTAAAACAAGTTTTTTTGGTTTTAATAAAATATATTCCATGGTTGAATTATATTGTGTGCATGTGTGATAATTACACTAGTCAAGGTTTATGACTATATTGTAAGTCAAGTTTTAGATTTACTTATATTTCATGTTTTATACTTGTTTGATTGTTGTATGAATGAATAATGTCTTGATAGCTCAAGGTACTTAGATACTAGTAATTAGAAAGTTTTTTCTAATGAAAGTATTTATGAGTTTTATGGAAGCATAAGGTTCAAAAGTTATTGAACTTAGTTAAAACATCTTAAGTAATAGCCATTACTTATGATACAAAGTTTTAAAAGTATTAGTGTTAATATAGTATGATTATATTAGATATAATCAAGATAGACTTTAAAGAGTATTATTACAAGTCTTTTATACTTGTAATAAAGGAATTTAATGAAGTCATAATTCCCTAATAGGAATAATTGGATATTCGTGAAATCCAAGTAAAATGACTTAGGCATTAAATGAACTCTTAAAAGGGATAAACTATATTAAAGTATTTAAGAATTAAAAGGTATTATTGCAAGTCTTTTATACTTTGTAATAAATACATTATTTAATCAAGTCATAATTCCCTTATAGGAATAATGGATATTTGAGAAATCCAAGAAAATGACTTTGGCATTAAATAAAGTTCTTAAAAGAATACTAATATATTTAAGAATTGGAAGTATCGTTTCAAGTGTCTTATACTTGTTAGATACAGTAATCAATAAAGATCATAATTCCCTAAACAGGAATGTTGGATATTCTCAAATCCAAAGGATGATCTTAATTATTGATAGAATTCTTAAAAGATTAAACTACAAGTTATTGACCAGGTCAAAGTAGTTTAAGAGATGCTTAAATTCCATAAAAGTAAGTGGGAGCTAAGACTAACGTAATTCATTAAAGATGTTAATGATTTCAGTAAGTTAGTAAGACATTAACAACAACGTTTTACCAAGTCGTTAGCCAAAGAGTTAAGAGAAATAAATGATCATTGATTAGATTATTGCAAACCTAATAGCGTGATCACAAGTCTTGTGATTGATTATTGCTTATCTAATAGGATGTTAACCCTTCAGTGGATAACATAATCATTTAAGGAAATTTCTTTAACTAGTAAGAATATCTACAAATCAAGTAACTAAAAGAGGCTTTAGTTACAAGGATAGTTATATGAATTCAAGAAACTAAGGAGTTAACTTTCCAATCCTCCTATGTTTACCGAATTGCATAAAAGGCAAGACTAGAATATGTTCTATAAATGTTGCATAAACAATATCTAGCAAAGATAAAAGTAACAATATTTCTAAATACTCGTCTTGTGTATTTAGTTTAATAGAAATGATTGGTTTAGTGATAAAGTTACAATTAAAATTGTAAGATCATTAAGTAATCAACACGAACAAAAGGAATAAGTAATGATCCAGTAATAATTCAGTATCTATGTCCAGTGAGGAATAATACATGAGTTAGTATCATTGTTATTCAGACTTTGTATGTTTTACAATATCCATTAATAAAAGTCTTTTATTCAAAAAAGGTATAAATCCGTGACTACTCGTCTTGGTGGGAACCTTGATGGGACGTTAACGTCTGTAACGACCGGGCCAAGAAATCCCACCAATCAAAACGAACAACTTTCTAATAACTATCTAATTACAATTAACCATTCTAAACAGATAACAACTATACAAAATACAACAAACGGGCCAAGATCTCACTACCAACAAAGACTATGGATACAAACCAACTAACTACATAATTGGAATACAAAACTACCCAACTCCCGCATACCTAAATATATGCCCGAAGTATAACCTCTAAGCCTCCGATCAACTTCAAGATCTTATATGCTTACTCTTATCTTTTCCTGTAAAAAGTTAGTCCACTAAACGGGTAAGCTACAACGAGCTTAGTGAGTTCATAAAGTACAAAATAATACTAGCATTATATACAAAACAAAGAAATAATAACATATAAAATGGTATAAATCTATTTAAGTAATTCATATTATAGCAAGTACACTTCAATGCATAACTGACCGAGAAGCTTTACATCTTAACATGAGATTTACCAATTCAATGTTCTAGGCATCGCATATGTGATAATAATAAACCAAATAACAATTAAACACGTAGCATTTAAATATATAACTACTAGTATACAGTTGTACATAGATGAACTCACCTGAAATCAAGCGATTGTCAACACGAGCCAAGTACTTTCTTTAGTCAAATTCCATTGTCACCGATCGATACAATCACCACAATTTCCCAATTGTTTACCTATCACAATTATACTTATCTCATTCAATATACAAGCTCAAAATCACTACTAATATGACCCTTAATCACCAATTTCCCAAATTTGGTGATTAACCCCAAAACCCTAAACTTCTAACTATACATCTAGTGCATAATCACATGCTAACTTCCAATTTCCTAGTTCAATATCAGTTATACATAGTCTACAATCATCAATTTCAGTTCCATAACTCAAACCCTAACTAGGGTTCATGACCTACTAACTCAATACATCAATTTATACATATGCATGGTGATAGGGATGATGATTTACCTTAATTATCAATACAATAGATGAAAATCCTTTGATTTCTAGCTATAATCTGCCCAAAAGCACCAAATATCGTCCAAAATCGCCCAACACCGAGAAGAGAAAGTTCTAGAGGTTAGTTTGGCTGAAATGGGGAAAAATCCCGATTTTATGTCTAATCTGCACAAGATAGCGCCGCTATCTGCCCAAGATAGCGCCGCTATCTCGACCCCGCGCTAAATAGCGCCGCTATTTCCAGAGATAGCGCCGCTATCTCTAAATTTTTCGCGTTTTCCCCTTAGCTATTTCGAGTTGCTGTTCCAAATTTGCCCAAGATAGCGCCGCTATCTATGGATAGCGCCGCTATCTACCCAGAATGCTGCAATTTTCAGCTTTTCTCCCATTTTAACTTATCCCATTTAATCAATTACCCAAAACACAGATTTTTAACAATACTTCCATCTAACAAAACTTATTACCTTATCATTTACCAGTTATTATCAATCTTAAAAATTTCCAACTCTCAAAATAAAACACGTATGTTACAACGTCATCGCGGTATTTGGTGGTAGATTCGAAGTTCTTCGAAGATAGCTACACAAGCTTTGTGTAAACCAAATATCAGTGATATTCTGTTGGAGGCTCAACGAATATTGGATCGACCACCGTGACAATACTTCGTGGTTGAAAAGTTCAAAAGTATTGTTCACTAGGATTGTCTTTAAGCCTGAGGTATTTGGTTTAGGATACAATGACTAATGTGCTTTGGTTCGTCTTAGACAATTCTGAAAAATGTTTGTCATACGAGGCGATACTGGGTACAAAAGAAGTTGTACTTTAAATCGACATATAACAAGATGGTAATTGCACCTCCTTTTAAGGAGAGATATTTATAGGTCCTTTGACATGATGAGAAACTAACAAGTGCACGGCCGTGCCCAAACGAACTGATTTGTTCTTTGTCGTTTATCACAGCAGTTTGAATCAAGAAGTCATAAAATGATTTCGGATACAGGAGTTGATAATTTCTACCATGCTCGTATTCGTTGTCAGAAATATCGTGCTGCAAGGGATAAGCCTAACATATTTGCCCAAGAAGTAGAGACAGAGTGTTCTTTACTAGGAGACGCTATTAAAGAGTTTTTCATAAACTATACCTGGGTTACGTAAGCTGTTTTTATGGGGTTGGTTACCTACATGCCCATCTAGAAGGCCACTGTAGCTCGTATCATTAAGACAAAGGTTACGAACTTGCACAAGTGGGAGTCTGAAGGATTTATGTGCACAGTTAGTCAACCTATGATGATACATCCATGCCTACGAAACACTTAAGGGACACACCGGTGAGTGCATGTAATACGAGCAAGATAAGCAATGATACTACGAAGAGGAATGATTCATAATAGTCATTATAAATCAGTTAAGTATTAAGTTAAGTTTAACTTATTACTAGATTAGTTTAACTAACTAATTAATACAAGTAGTTGTACATTTAGTAGTTGACTAAATATACAATGTGTTAATCAAAGATTATCCATGATATGATTTAAAGCTATTAAATCATATAAGTAATTGGATAATATTGTTGTATAAATTATATAAAGGTTATTATATAATTAATTATTATAGGTATAAATACAAGTATATAATTCGTGTATATGGGTACCGAATTATTAGTGTATAAATACTAGACATTTGATAGTTAAGTGCAACAATAATAAACTAGTTAACTATAAGGGATGGAAGTGTAAAAGGAAAAGTTTAATTAAAGATCTAATCTTAATTAAACTAGAAGGACTTAAATGAAACTTATTCTATTATAAATAGAAGGCTTAACGTTTCATTTAAACCTAATCATTCCCTTAACACCATGAAGCCTAAATCCCTCCCCCTCTCTCTCAATTTCGGCCGAACACCAAGAACACCAAGTTTGGTGTTCTTCGTTCTTCGTGTTCTTCGTGTTCTTCAAGTTTTGAAGAACAAGTTCATTGCTTAGATCAACTAGAAGATCGCTCGATTTGTTCATCATCAGTGGATCTATCTTAAGAAATCAATAAGGTATGTTTTGGGAAACACTTTTCTCCCTTCTCCCCTCTTGGACGAATTCGGCCAATGAACCCTAGGGTTCTTTGGTTGATGGTCGAACGAACCACACATGCATTGTGTGTGTTCGAGTTCTTCGTACAAGGTTTGTTTCTTGTTAACCTAATCTAGAACTCCAACATCCCAATCCTTTAGGGTTTAAGGATTAGGTTTAATCTCAGTCCGCTTTTAGGGATTAAACCAGTTAGTTGGTTTTAACCGGTCAAGAACAAGTTCATGTTCTTGGTCAGTCATGGTTCGAACCAAGTGTACTAGGAAGTCGATACTATAGGTCGACCAGTCGCATGGTGCGTAGTAAATCCCTACAAAAGGTATGTCCTTTCCTCATCTGAAGTGTTTTCCCTCAACTGGATGTCCACAAACAGTTGATGGAGATACCACCACCTCAACAGGGATCTCAATGCCCATTGATGTTGAAAATGAGGATGTGGATCATATTCCACTAGTGGTGAATAAGCGAGTTAAGCGACCTGCTCATCGCTCTCCTTCTTCCTCTTCATTCTCTCCGCCATCTTCTCCCACTTCACGTGCTCCTTCTTCTCCTCAGCTGAGGGTAAGAGGGTCTGCTACAAGTGGAGAAAGTGTGGTGGCTGATGATGCTGACCTGGCGACAGCAGCATCATCAGGATTCAGCCAGGATCCTCTGGGTACTCACTCGAGTCCCATAATGGAAAGATTACGATCAGATGCTATGCCAGCATCTGAGAATAGTCCTTCTCATTTTCAGATTGGCAGTGTTTCTCAAGGAACTCCACCAACAATCGGAGCTCCTGGTCAAACACTCCTGACTGATCCTCTTTTTCTCTCTTTTCCTCTTCAACCTCCATCTGCTGATTTCTCAACAAGTCAGCAGACTTCAATACGGCAATTTCGTTCTTCAGGAGTTAGTGTCGGCTCCAACCTTCTGCGTAGCTCCTCGACTGCTTCATTATTAGTCGTTGTAACAAGGGAACAAACTCCACAAGCAACCTCAGTCTCTCAACAGACTGTTGGTGAAGTTTTTGGCTCAACCCAAGCCACACGTGAGTCAGCTGCAGACACACCACCACCAACTTCTTCATCACTTTCTGAGTCAGCAGTTGATGACAGATTGACTGGAAGCCAAGTCAATCTTGAAACTGTTCTTTCTGTTTCCCACAATGTCACCAGCACACACCAGCTGGTGGTCGAGGAAACCACCACCGCCGATGAAGAGACAACTTTAGACCAAGTTGTTACTGAGGCAACCATCCAAGCTGCCAATGATCACGAACGTATTCGCCAACTGAGCTGTGAGGCAGCTGACATACCACCCAGAGGAACTCTTCCTCAAGTCTCTATACCAGTTTCACCGGCTGGTGAGACTGAAGCACAAGGTAATCAAACAGCATTCCATGTGATGTTTGATTCTGCTGATGAGCCCCTTCAGCCTTACTACTTGTCCGCTGACGAAGAGGTAGATGCTTGGCTTCGAACCCGATTTCACAGCTGATGTCGGGACTTCTAATAGAAACCCAGAAGTTTCAGCTGGACCCAACTCACCCCCCATACTTTCTGAGCATCCCATGGGAGCGATTCCTCCTAACTCTGGAACACCCACTCCCACAGCTGAGGTTACCCCTCCAGCTGGAAACATACCGGACCCCTTCCCCCAAAGCGTCCAAGTGTCCCATGTTGAATCCAGCAAAGCTGGAGGAAGCATTCCTATCAGAGCCGCTGCTGCTCTGATGTCTAGAGTTGTAACATCCCAGATTCGACCTTGGATGGCCATGCTGAGTAAGCAGATGGACACCCTTCGCAAGGATGTTCCAAAGAAGTTTGCTAAAACTGCTGAGAATCTCTCTTCCAGCATAACTTCTCTGCACACTGAGGTTCACACTCAGACTCCTTAGCTGGTTCTTCTTTCTGGAGAGATTCGGATCAACACCAGCGAGTTCAACACTCTCAAAATGTATATTCACCAAGAGTTGAACTCCATTCGTGAATCTGACAGAGTCGAGAAAGACAAGCTTCTCTCCGAAGCTCGGGCATCTAAAGCAGAAGTCGAAAGACAGATGAATACCTTGTCCTCCAAGGTATCTCCTCTCCAACCAGCTGTCGATCGTCTGGCTCTTGCACAGTCAAAGCAAGAGTCTCTGCTGACCAACACTCATAGCCATCTCTCTAAAGCTATTGAGGAGTCCGCTTCTGTTGTGCCCGCAAGAATGGACAAATTGGAGACTGAAGTCAGCACGTTGACTTCCCAAGTCGCTGGTCTCTAAGGTACCCTCAACCTCATTCTTCAAAAGTTAAATGAGGGTGCCGGTGTTGTCCATCCCGCTTCAGCACCAAGAGTACCTTACTTCTTCAGGCACTCTCTGAGGGGGAGAAAGATCAAGCTACTTCAGCAGGTGAACAACAAGCTGAACAAAATGCTTCACAATCTATAATCACCTCTGCTGTTGGAGCCAATGTAGAAGACATCCCAGCAGGTGAGACCCCAAGATCCCCACCTATCACCTCTGCTGGGATACCAGAAGAAGAAGACGTTTCAGTAGACGAGACACAAATTCCAACATCACTCGTTACTACTGAAACACCTGAGGTAACTGCTTCAGCAGGTGAGACAACCATGCAATCAACGCTCACCGCTGCTGAAGGTCTCAAGACAGAATACCCCTCAACTGGTGTTAAAATCGTTGATTACTTTGAATCAGTTGAGGCCCCACAAGTCCAAGCCCCGCAAATCCAAATCCCTCAGCCCATTCTACAGGTGAATCCTCAACCTGCTGAGGGGGAGCCCACTTCTGCCACGGTTAAAGCTCTTCTCTTACAAGAAGCTGGAACCACTGCTGATCTTGAAACAGCTATTGCCCTTCAAAGAAAAACTCAAGAAGAGTTGTATCAAAGAGCTGAAGCAGAAAGAGCTGAGAACAGAAGGTTGTTCAATAAGGTTCTTTATAAGCGTAGGCAAGAAGCAAAGATCACCAGCGTAAGGGCCCCCAAGTCATCATCCAGCTCTTCACAAGAAGTCATAATATATAGAGCTGGAGGACTTGTTGTTTCTGAAAGGGTTCCTCTGAACAAGATCAGCACTCAACTCAACTATGATGAATGGGATGAGTTGCGAGCAGCTGCCAGATCTGCAAAACCATCTCTTACTATAACAGATCTGGAAAGCGAGATAAAAGTCGCAATCTTCTCCTTTGGGACTCTATGCGATAAGATCAGGAGACACTCTCCTGACTTGGCAAATCGCATACCAACTGAATTGCATGAGTCTCAAGCCGTTGTTGTCAGAGAACCTGCTGGTGAAAGCTCCTCAGCAAGAGGGGAGAAACGTAAGTCTGTTCTTCCCGAGCCCTTCGCTGAACCCAGAACACTTGATATTGGGTCTTCAATAATATTTGTAAAACGACCAAGACTCAATATCACAAGAGCCGTTCCCATGGGAGTAAACTTTGTCCCTGGGCTGATCGTCAAAGAACCAATCTACGGCTTTTGCTATCTGGAGAAGAAGGTGCCTTGCTTTCAACGAGCTGATGAGTTAGATCTTTGTGATGTTGATCAACTTATGATCTATCACAAGCTGCTGAGTTCCTCCTCTGAAGAGGGGAGAGAAATGAAGAAATTAATCGACTCATCCATCAGCTCACTGTATCACAATGTCGTTCGGGAAGCAATGCCCAAGACATTGTAATTTTGTTTTTTTTATTTTCCTTGTACTTTATCAGCTTCAATTAATAGAAAATCAAATTTTGTAATATACTTGTAAACATATTGTAAAAAGATACAAATAGTCAAAAGAACCCAAAGGGTCAAAGCACATATACATTCAGTTGATCCAAACAGCTTAATCATTACAGGTTCATACTTATACAGCTATTCGATTGCATCAAATAGGGGGAGATTGTTAGTCCCTAGACTAAATAAATAAGATTTGATGATCGATAGCTAAGAAGAATAATATCAGCTGAAGTATGTATCTCAGCTGAAGCAAGTATATGCAATAAACCTTCAGCTGAGTACGTACTTAGCTCTAGGAAAACAAGTCAAATCTGCAGCTATAGAAGAGTGCTCATTCGAAGTCTATGGCCAAAGGACAAAGACAATAAGAAGATCATCCAGCTGATTGTGGAATCAGCTGATGGTACCTGCTGCAGATAAAGACTTAGTGGAAATGTTCTTGACACTTTGTTTCCCTTTCCCGCTCAAAGAAGAAGAAAACGATGAAGATCTTCTATTTTGGAATAGAAGATAATATGTCAGTACATCATCGTTTGTCCCTCCAAGCATGTAAACGGAAAGTCAACTACTTTTGTATTATCATAGTACACATTTTCATTGTGCGTCAGAAAAGGTAGCAAAAGGAGTTGCACAAAGTACACTTGGGACTATAATCTATGCAAGTGCATTTAATGTTTCCGTGGACAAGTCTACATCGACGAATGATATGTTTACACGTCGAGTATCTTGTGAACAAAGGAACACGGATCTTGGGTTATGTATAGAGACGTAAATGCTTGCATTTACACACACCTTTTAACATTCATAGCACAAGAACATTCTCTGAGAGTTTGTTATTGTCTGGTATTAACTCTTTCATAGTTATTACTAAGGTATTCAATATCAGCTGTTTGTATCAGCTGATATAAACTCTCCTTGAATTGTCTTCTAGTTTGTTCGAACAAAAGTGTCACTTCAAGTATAAAGTTTTAGTTAGTGTGTACTATCTATTTCCGCAAACTTTGTACTGTATTAAGTTGTTTTAATAAACTCTTAATCATTGAAATCTTGTGTGTTCTTTATCTTATCGTCTTTACTTGTCATAACGCAACACATTTATGTTGTTGAGATCCAACATGAATGATTATATTTTTGACTTGCATCCCTTAATTAAGAGATGCAACTATAAGATATTCCAAATTCATTACAGCTTTTTTCTGAAAAGAAATTAAAAACACCCCTTTAACTCTATTAAAAAAATAATTCAAATATAGTAGCCAATTGGCTTACAACTAAAAGTATATGCTAAAGATAACAAAATGAACAAACTTTTAAAATATTTCTGTATACCCATAGTGTTGAACGAGTCCAAATATAACGTAAACTTGCACGCTTAATATTTGTTCTTTGTATATAAAAAATTATAATTTTGAAGGCTCAAAAGTCGAAATCTCTTCACGCACGCTTATTGAATTCATTTGTGTCAATCAAGAAATCTTCAAGTGTTGCAAGTGTTTTTAGTTGACGACTAAGTGAAGCAATTGTCTTCTGGCAATCAGCAAATTTACTACCAGACAATGCTAATTCAGTATCCTGCACATACGAAAATATTTTTTATTTCAGCATGTTTATAAGATTCCCATCATAATTTTGCTAATTCTAGATTAACGATTTGTTCATTTTCAAATTAAAACAGTAAATTTGTGTTTGGATATGCGTTTTTGAAGCTGATTATATCATCAGAATCAGATAATCAACAGTAACACATTGTGTTTAAACTAGTAGGTTTTTACCCAAAAGAATGTTTACGGATATTCAAACAACCATAAAATTGTATTCTCAATAATTTGGATAGTAAAAATAATTTGAACTGTAAAATCATTATATTACTAATTTGCACATTAAAAATTTTGGACAAAAAAGTCGACATATTGAAATAAAGGGGGTTAAAATATAAGTTATCCAAACTTAACATCTCAAACATAATATATGTGTTTTGCTGTTTGATGTTGTAATAATCCAAACTATTTGAGTATCTAATATATAAGACGACAAAAAATTAACTTTCGTGTATGTTATTAAACGAGGAATTTTATAATTGAAATTTTAAATATGACAATCAATTTAGTTTCTATTAGAGTAATACTTTCTTTTATGAACTATTTTTTGGCAAATTAACAAACAACAGTCAACAGCAATTAAGGCTATAACAACTTGTTATTAAGGAAACTAACCTGTTTTATCCTGAGCTCTGTATTTCGAATTGCAGGTTTTGGGCACTGATTCTCAAGTTGTAATCGTGAAATCTCACCTTCTAAATCCCGACATTTGGCACCCAAATTTTTTGATAAAACACGTTCTTTCTCAACTTCTGATTCTAAACAATTAACTTTAAAAATCCAAGATTCCAACTCACCTTCTAATTCCCGACAATTTTCTCCCATTTTATTTGATAAAACACGTTCTTTCTCGACTTCTGTTTCTAAAGAATCAACTTTAAAAATCAAAGATTCCAACTCACCTTCTAATTCCCGACATTTATCTCCCATTTTATTTGACATAACACGTTCTTTTTCAACCTCTGATTCTAAAGAATCAACTTTCGGGATCAACATTTCTAATGTTTTCAACCGTAATTCCGCCTCGTTTTTCTTTGTGTATGCATCTTTAAATCGAGAATCTGCTTCTTTTCGTTCATTAGATTCTTTTTTTAGTTGAATTTTCAATTCCACCCCTTCAAGTTCTGATCTTTTTAAAGTTTCTTGTAACATGTTGACTTTTTCTTTAGTTGACTCGAGTTCTTTGTCTGTTTTTTCTCTTGCATCACAGGCATTAGTCAATAAAGCTTCCATCTTGACCAACTTCATTTCAGAATCATTAACCTTGTTTCTTGATAATTTGAGCTCATTTTCACGCTCGTTCAAAGCAATCTCCAAATTCATTTTTTCCGTTTCTACCCTTTTCAGAAGCTCTTCAACTTCACACATTCGGTTTTGTAAAGAATCTTTTGGACCACTTTTGGGTAATGCTGCAAGTCTTTCCATTTCAAGAAAATCATCCATGAGATCGATATCCATTTTAGGGCTCGTTTCCTCAACAACCGATCTTTGTTCATTATTAGCTAATGCTTTTTTAAGTGCTGCATTTAGCTTACGACATTCGGCTTCAAATTTAGCTGCTTTTTTAGCACTTTCTAAATGCAGCTTACTAGCTTGTTCTGCAGCTTGATTGCTCAATTCTCTCTCAATAAACCTAATTTCAAGTTCTTCTGCCATTGAAGCAAGTTCGAGTTTTAAACCCGAGTTTTCTTTTTCCATCATTTCAATGGAGGTTGAAAAAGATTCGGTTTTTTTGGCAGATTGAAGCTGTGAATGCAGATCAGAGAGCTGTTTTTCAAGTTGGGTTTTCGTTTTCTGCCATTCGGATGTTTTCTTTTCAAGAATTTGTTCAAATTTCTCATCTTTTTCTTCTCGGGTTTGTCTAAGTTGTCTTAAACACTCTTTTAGGGCTCCATCAAGTTGGGAAACTCGGTCTTCAAGAGTTGAGTTCCTGAGTGTTAAAACCTCGATTTGTTTCCTCAAACCTAAGACCTCGCTTTCTGCTTTCTCCCATCCTAAGATTCAAGCAAAAAAGGTCAATTCTTTTTTGATTTTGAAAATTAGGTCCATGGTCAAATGGTGGTTTTAGAAGAGATTATATACCTTCAACTGCTTCTTCTGCTACTTTGGAGTGTTGTTTAACCAAGTCTTCTTTAATACTAATATTGATCAAAGCTGCTGATAATTTCTCAGAAAGCGTCTTCACATCACCCGAAACCGAAACCGAAACCTCAACTTCTTCTAGTGACATTTCAACCTTTGATGATGTCACTTCAGGTGATAGAGAACTTCGTTGCGAATATATCTTTCATCAAATCAAATTAAATTAAATTAAATCAAATCAAAAAAATATATATATAATAAGATTTAAACTGTTACTGTAAACGACAAAGAAACTAATGAAAATAATAATATAAGAAAAGCCAAGATACCATAATATCAAGATTGTCAAAAAGACTTTGTTTTGTCTACTTTTTCTACCAGCCGTATGAGCAGCCGTATGTTTTTAATAGTAAATAAATATATATTTTTAGTCGAATCTACTTAATAGGAAACTATGCTTAATGTTTCAATCACTAGTTCTACTTTCGCAATATAACAAATCTATACTTTATATGGTATTAGCAAAACCATACTTGTCACGTACATGAATACGGTTTTGACTTTTGAAAGTCAAACATATATCTACAGTTTCTGCTATTAAAACTTGATCTGAAATATACCAGAATTTGTAGATATCTACTATTTTTCATACATTGCTATAAAGTTATCTTTATTTTAAGCAGCCACATTCAAATATAATGAGAACATATTCCTTGCAAAATTGATGCTGATGGAAGCTGTACCATCAGCTATTATACTTGTACGTGTTACTTACAACCAGAGTGTTGATGACATGATAATGAGAGATGAAAATACCTGATCATCGGAAAACCTTTCAGAATGAGAAGAAACGGATCCTCCAGAGCTTTCAGTTTCGCCGGGACTTTTCTCCGACGACTTCCTCCGCCATAGCCAACTCCGGCGGTCCATCTTTTCCGGCAACGTATTGAAAACCAAACACTAAGTCACACTTCATCAACAATTTCACCAGTCTTAATCATTCAAAATCAAAAATTGATCAAAACCCATTACCCAACTCTGGATTACAATCCAAACCCTCTTATAATCAAATTCCCAACAAGAAAAATGTGAACTTTTTTCTTACAACAAAATTAGGGTTTGTGGATTGACACAATCCGTTTGATTTTGATGAAATCGTGACTTGAATCCAGAAACTAAACTTAAATCACACAAAACCCACAAACCGAAATGCTACCAGAACTCAATTAAAAGCAAGAAAATCTGTAAAACAAATATAGGACCACACAGAGGTTGCTCAAATCGGTTGATCTAGAAGCGTTGCTTAGAATTCACTCACTGTACCAATATGTAAATGCATTAAACAAGAGCAGATGCACTTAAAGAAAGCTGATCTATCAATTACCAAATTTTGTTCTTTTATTTATAAAAGAAGAAAAGATAAATTAGCCAAGAATGAGGAATAGAACAGGTGTGTATGTGTGGGTAGTAGTTTGCGTGGGGCCCACGAGTTTGAAAAAACTGATTTGAGGTGAATTATTCTGTAAAGAGAGATGAGATGATATGTGATTGCACGCCTTGTAGTTGTGGGGTGTATTGTAATGCATAAGATTAAGAGCACATGCGTTGCAGGTGCTAAAATTGACAGGGATGAAACAAAGAAAGCTGACACGCATAATTTCGCTTTTTGATTTCCATATTCTATTCTTACGTTTGTTTATTATTCTCTATAGAGTTTTAATTCGGATAGAAAGAATTTTTTTAAAAGAATCGGTGTTAATTGTAGTGTCAACTGATGTGATTATAATGTGGTAAAAATTGATGGTGTCAACTGATTTTAGGGTTAGCACTTGTCTTAGCCCTCTCCCAATAGGGAATTCTTGTCTAACTCATCAGTTTTGACACATCAGCATTACACGATCTTCTTTCCCACTAACAAAAAATCAACAAGTTCATGCCAATAACATCTCTTCCTTCCCTCTCTCTCCTCTCTCTTTCCTTTCCTCCCCTCTATCTCTCTCATCAAAGACCCAAAAACCAGAAGATCTCTCCCCCTATCTCATCTGAAATTTCTCCTTTCTCGTCTGAAATGTTGACGAGAACAACCGACGAGTTCCACCAACGAGCTCGTGTCAATGGTGTCAGTGGACCAACGTGTTCCACGAAAGCAACTGACGAGTTTGGGAACTTCGACGGGCCTTAAACCAAAATTAAAAAAAAAAAAAAAAAAGGAAAATTTATATAACGCAATGTTATTCCTTTGGTGACCGGGTATTTGGCACCAGGTACAGTGTGGTTTGGCGATATTTGACGCGACTAAAAGCCTTTTGATATGAATTTAGTGCCCTCATGCCACCTTTCTATCATTTGGGTATCTTTTCACGTGATAATGTTTGTAACAGATGTTGTCGAGCACACATAAATCTTCATTTCATCCAAATATGTAATGAGAATTTGAGTTTTTTTGTTTGAAGATCCGTTCTATATCTTAATTTGTAAACGACGAATGTTATATGTGCGTAATGTTCACATATGTTTTATATAGTTTGTTTGTTATTATTTTCATTTTTTTTTGTAACGTGTCTCGGTCTTAGGGGTGTGTATAAAACCGGAACCGAACGGGGACCGAATCAGAACCGGCACCGAACCGAACCGGAACCGGCTTAACCGGTCCGGTTCCCGGTTCTTAGATTTGATAAAAATTAACAAACCGGGTTTACCGGTTCCGGTCCCTGTTCGGTTCCGGTTTTTTCGGGTTTGGAACCGGCATTTAAAGTATATAGACTTACGAGTTTTCATATATATATGTCGAAATAATAAGTATGTAGGCTTTTAATAGAAACATATTTTACTTGAAGCAACCCGTGAACCCCGCAAACATCATACCTTTATCAAAAGTACGCTAAAATATCTAAGTTATATAATGCACCGAAAATGTATAAACAGATGGCAAACACAAAAACCGGGTTTACCGGTTCTAAACCCGCTTGAAGACCGAACCGACCCGGAACTGGACCGGGCCCGGAACCGTTTTAACCGGTCCGGTTCTTGGTCCTTGAAATTTCCTTTTTTTGGTTACCGGGTTTACCGGTTCCGGTTCCGAACCCGAACACATCCCTACTCAGTCTCATGTTAAACCTATTTTTAAGGTTTACTTAGTTAAACATTTACAATATTTATATTTAAAATATGTCTACTAAATATATTTTTCTGAAAATGTGTACTTCAGTTATGGTTTTTTTCTTCTGAAAGCATCCCTCTACTTGTCTATTCCGTTGTCTTCTTCTATGTACAAAAACAAACATGATGAGTTAGTGCACTCAGTGGTCTATCATATTTTAGAAAATTTCACTTTGATCATTAACTTTGGTCATTATATTTTCTCGTTATTTACTCGACATAACTGTTTCGTGGATGTTTTTAAATCTTCTCATCTTCATTTATTAAATATTTACGTAGGAGTTGTTCCTATATATTAATGAAAATTGAAGTTGATAATAAATTTAATATTATTTTGGTAACAGGTTCATCGTTTTCAAAATCAATTATTATTTGATTATTACTTAGTTTATATCTAATTGATTGATTGACAATATATTCTTCTTTGTCCAAAACTAATTTAATGGAGACATTAAAATAATTCTGTTGGATTGATGTTAAAAAGTCTTTGTCCTTATTACGTGACTTCAAATCATATCCTCATTTCTTGCCAATTTTTATGGGTTTTGTTTAATAACGAGTACGATAAAAGTGCTTATGTTACATGTTTATTAATGCAATTAATTTATTACATATCACAATTATATTATGGGTTTTGCTAATACGTACCTCACAAGCATATGATAACGAATATTTAATAAACAAAAATTTCCTTAATTAGAGTTCAAAAAACCTAGCCATCTAAAAACTACAATGAGACCGGAAACAAAGATCAAGCTACCACACACAAAAAAAAAAAAAAAACACATCCAAGTAAAATCTGCATATCAAGTAGCATTATCTACCGGACTCTTATTCATTTACATGATATTAATATATGGTACTTACGTAGTTGGTGATATTTCAAAGGGAGTGATTTTCATCCCACAACTTTTAACTCATCTACCACAATTGTTGCTTAACATGCTTATACAGTAAGATGTAAAAGTTATACAGTGTGGTATAAGAAGTAAAAATTCTGGTACATAAATGAATTCTCATATTTCAGTCTACGCTCTTATTCATTATTCATATAATTTGTAATATCATAAATAACAAATAATGTCTAACTCAGCTAGATTGATGCATAATTTTACTCTCATATGAGGCCTGATGTCTGGAGTTCGAATCATATAATCACCTCTTGTGGTGCCAATTATGAGGGATTTTCCCCTGCAGATCCCTATGAGAGCTGGATTTGCATGTAAAGGAGCTCGAACCCGGGATGTTCGCTGAAATATACTTCCGTTTTTTCATTTGTCGTTTCGAAAAAAAAATCAAAATACTCAATTATATAAATTTGTTTAGTTATTTATAACATGTCTTTTAATATAAATTTAACTTACATAATGTTTTAATCTTACATTCCTAGTACTTATTATTTAAATATATCAAAATTTACTAATACAAACATTTACTAAGAAACATATTGCTCAAGACATTTAAACCAAAAAAACTAAATCGTCGATAGTAATATATTGTTTATTTAAATAATATATTTTCCTTAAATATTTTATAAATAAATGAAAATAGAAACAAGTAATGTCATAATTTCATGTTCTGATTTTTTATTTTTTTTGAACGGCTAGTTAGTAAGTTAGTGGTTCGAGCCTAGACAGTGACATCCACAAGGGGCAGTATGCCTTCCCTCGAACCTTGCACATTTTTGTCCACGACGAGACTTGAACCCATGACCTATTGGTCATAGGCAACACCTTAAATCCTCCTTAGATACCACTAGGCTAGAAGCCTTGGGTTTCATGTTCTGATTTTAAACCATTATTTAAAGAAAGACATTTTTAAATTTTATTTGATATATTACCTAGCTCTTTTTTCTGAACAACATCTAATCTACTCTTATTTATTCACAACGAGATTTGAACATAAAACCAATTTGTCATTGTAATAACACCTTATATCTGTAACACACCAATTTTTCGAACCAATTTAAAACTTTTAAATATGAGACTATAAGTCTTTACAAACCGAATATCCCAAAATGTAATTTAAATAAAACACTTGGAGTAATTGCTAGTATCAAAATTGGTGTTACAAATATATCAAAACAATGTCTAAGGAATTAAGTAGTACACCGAGCTAATTACATCCAAATGCTAACTACTACGGGCCGCCTAGTCCTTAGCTCCCGAACCTGAGTACATAGCCAAAATAAACGTAGTACGTGAGAAAAATATTGTCTCGTGGGAAACATGGGTTTTAGACCCGGTTAGAAAACAATTTGCAATAAAATAATAATTAAATAATTATCAAATTGCACATAGTCAATCAATCTCTAAGGCTTGCCATAAGCCAAACACATACGTAACGGGCCTCCCCGAAACAACTCCCCCGATATGGGTTATCTAGGTAAACTCCCCCGTTTCTGGGTTATCTATTTGCTCCCCCGATTTTCGGGTTATCTCAAACTCCCCCGTTTTCCGGGTTATCTATTTCTCGACACACTACCCTTGCGCAGGGTGGTACCGCCCCAAGTAGGTGTCACTAACTCCCCCAACTTGTGTGGGTTATGTAGGATCCAATCGATTAGCTACCACATAACAAATCATCAACTTGGGTCAAAGCCCATATCACAACTCAATCATACTAGTGGTAACTAAACAATCAATTTACAATTCAATTCAATTCAATTCAATTCAATTCATACTCTATCAATTCAATCTTTTCTTTATTAAAAATATTTATCTAATAAGGACTCAAAAATCATTTCAATTCATAAAACATTGTTTACTATGTACTCAAAAGATCACATGTACTCACCTTAGCAAAGCTATCCAATACTTGTGTAAATCAACACAATCCCTACTTCCCAAACAATGAAGTACTTCCAATCTCAACTCCTTCTTGACCTATTATCAAAATCATCACAAATCTAGTCATGAACCATAACTAACTACTAGTTAATCCATCTTAACATCCCAACCACCAAGTTCATACCACTTGGTGGAAATCTCAAACCCTAGTTCAAGATTTCTATCCATAAAACCGAAATCCAACTTGTACACATTGATTACAAGCTTACCATGAGTGTTTTACACTCATGATAGACCATCTTCCCCAAAGATGGTATGGTTGGTTCCCAAACCCACCATTGATACCCATGAAAAGCTTGAAATTAACGTAGAAGATGATAAGAATCAATAATCTTTACCTTCGATGTCTAAATCTTCAAAGATGATGAAGATTTGAGCTCAAGATCAACAAAATCGCCCCTTCTCTTCAAAATAACGGCTGAGCTACAAGTAGGGTCGTTGATGCCTAAACCCTAGCCTAAAACCCGTTTTTATACAGACTCCAGGAGTTCACGATCGCGAACTTGAGTTCGCGCCATGAACTATGCGTGTCGTGACCATTTCGCGATCGGTAACGGATCGTGAACTCTATGTCTGAAAACCCCAAATCCCTGGACGGAGTTCACAATCGCTAACTCCACTTCGCGCCGTGAACTCCACTAGTCAGCTAGGCTGCACTTTTCGGTCCTTGTCTCGACCCGGTTTCGTCCATAACTTTCTCATACGGTGTCCAATTGACACGAAACCAATTCCTACGGTTCTGAAATGAATTATCCTTATTTATCATATTTTTGTACAATTTATTTATTTATAAAATCTCGGTCGTTACAATATCTTACACTAATATCATTAGATTACAAGTCTAATATTTTACTTAACTAGTACTCAATAAAAATGAGCCCGCCATTGCTATTTTTTAATAAACAAAACTGTATATGTTGCTAACAATTTTTAAATATTCTATTCATATTATCAGTGAAAATGTTATTATAAAAAATTAACAAATAAAATGTTTCGCATTACACTTATACTACTTATTATTTGAATAATACAATTATAATATTTTTGGTCGAGTATTTTTATTTATTTTTTGTGTGTTAATGATTCACTTGATTTAGATACTATGCCGTTTTGAAGTACATAAACGTCTTACAATTTTACACCGTATATTTATTTACTATTAAAAAAACTAATAAATATGCAATTTTATGTAAAAAAAAAACTACTCCAAAATTTTGGTGCAATCTCCACTTAACTAGTATATAGTTATTTCAGTTAATTGAGACTTCTCTAGTTTATGGGTTCCATAGAAAATTTTAAATTTATCAACCAATTATAAAATATTAGTTTTTTAACATACTATTAAAGAAAATTAAAGATATGCACTTATGATGTGATAAAAAGATAGTTGAATGGATGACTCAAGTAATAGAACAAAACATGTAAATCTGGGTACATAGTCAAGTTGGATTGACAAAGAGTAATTGGCTAAATCAGAACATTTACGGATTTTTCAAGTTAACTATGAAAAAATGAAGGCCATGGTTAAGGTTTACCAAATCTTAGTAGATGAAGTTAAATGTAACAGTTACTGTTTAAGGTTCAAATTAATTATAAAAACATGCGGCCCATATCGAGCATTGTATTTACACGAAGGGGCATTTTTTAGACAAAATGACATTACATTATGTTCATATTGACCACAAAGAACATTAAAAACAGTTTTATGTATGTTTTTTTATATTAATATGAATCTGCAAATATCCTGTTAAATTAAAATTTAAAAATCTCCAAGAATCATGTTTACCAGTCTAATAAATCTTTTTTTATTTGGAATATGGTAATTGATCCATTTCAAATATTTATTAGAAGGTTTATAATTTATAACTAGTGTTCGTACAACTCTTTCTTATTTTGCGTGTTTATTAAAATATCATACTATTCGTGATGAGTTCGTAAAACTACATATTATATGTCAGTGATTTACGGTTTAATCAAAGTAAAACGCAGTGGAATAATAAATAAATCACTAATAATGGATCTACATATTGATAAGATAATTAAGCATGCATATCAAAGAGATTAGTATGTAGATACCATACCCTTGAAGCCTTTGAATTTAATCACCAGTAGGTAGAAAAAACTGAATATATAAAATAGGATACCTCTAGAATAGTCCACACTACACGTCAATGATCACCATGAGATACTTGTCCTTTTAGTAACAATTCACGAGCTAAACAACCAAAACCATACTAAAAGAAATATCCCTTTCTCCTTGACTTCTCTGTTTGGGCGTGGCTTTCAAGAAGCCAAAAGGAAAAGGTAGTCTTTTGTTGTTAGATCCTACTAAAAGTACTCCTCCCATTTTTCTTTTTCTTTTTCTTTTTTCCTGAAAAAGAGTGCACACCAATGTCAATCCATCAATAATTTTATAAAAGTGATAGTTTGTAATCATTTAAATATTTTATTAATCTTGTCTGAAAATATTTATACTACATATATCATTTGTTTTACCAAACATTAATTACAACAAATTTACCAAATTGACCAGACGTAAACATTCTAATTTATTTTATTTTTAATCTTAATAATTAACAATTATATTTAGACATTTGATATAAAATAATAATTAAATAGTCTACTTTACCTAAATAATATAATTGAATTTGTATCTTTGTCAATCAAATTGAACTACTTTTACCAAGTGATGTTGTAATTTTCTCAAAACAAATGCTCTAAAATATAATTGATTTTGTATCTTTGATAAACAGACCGGTCGAATCGTAGTTTTTTTTTAAAAGATAAAATAATAGGCTTATAGATTTTTTATATAGGTTTTAGAACTCAAATACAATAAATATATAGGGTGCTTTTAGCTTTTTCCATTTATATATTAGAGATGGGAAGACACATAATAAATATATAGGGTGCTTTTAGCTTTTTTCCATTTATATATTAGAGATGAGAAGACACATATGTTAGTCCTTTGGAAGAATTTTGCAAACATTAAAATAATTCTGAACATATTTTTATGTTAATTATATTTATTAATTTATGAATATTATAAAATTTAGTTACTTTTTATATGAAATGAAAAAAAAATTAAAAAAAGTGTCATTTTTTTTACTAAAAAAAGTGAAAAGGAAAAGAGATTAATAAAAATATCATTTTAAAATGAAATTTTTTTCACCGTTATATAAAATGAACTATTTTTAAACATACGTAAATCAATTTCGTTATTTTTTTTAATTTTAAATTTAGTAAGACATGATTTTATTTAAAATCCACAACATATATTTTTATTACTATTACATTCTATTAATTTTTGGATATTTGTTTTGCAAAAAATGTCATTTTTATTACTTAAGAAAAGTATTATCTTTTTTTATTATTAATGTATGTAGTTAATAACCACTTCTCAATCACCGATTTAATAATCACTTTTAATAATCACATCTCTTTCCAATCATTCCAATCATTGTTTATAATGACTTTTCTACTAAGGAGTGAAATTAGAATGACCCTTTGTTGTTTTGTAATCACGCACAAAGACCAAAGAAAAATAGGATACGCGAGTATCCATTCTCTCTTGCTATCTGTCGAATTAGATGGTTCTTGCGGCCGTGTGATTTTATCGAGAGAAAAGATGCGCCCAATTAAGGTTAAGTCTTTTAGTTAGGTTTACTAATATCTTATCTTTAATTTATAATACTTATAAAGCATTTAGGTCTTCATATAATGGAAGATTTTAATTTTCCCCTTGCTTCATTGGGAAACGTCTTAAACACTTAATAACCAAAATATTAAAACGCAACATCCGGGATTTGAACCCACAACCTCTCGCCCAATGCTCCAAATGATCCACACTAAGCTAGGGGAGATCATTGGTTCAATATCAACTCTCATTAGTCTTGAACACACACTAAATTCTCACGTACAATCACTATCATTATTACAAAATATACTTACAGGGGACCCGTCGCCGCATTACGCGAGTATCTTGCTAGTATTAGTAAAGTCTAATATCTCTTGAGCTTTTCTACTTAAACTTCTTAAAGGCCCTTTAATTAAATCAAGCTTAAATATTAAGCCCATTTAATTATCACATGTTACTTAGGATATATAAATAATATAATGCGATAGTTACATTATATATATTAAATGGTATTTCACTGTATAAGTGTGTGACCTTATAGGCTCACGTACGTCTAGCCATATAATTATATGTCATGACATAAACATATTCCAACATTATAATATAAACTAATATATTTATAGCAGTACATAAAATATTATATTTATTATTTTGAAAAGTTTGAAGATCAATTAAACCTAATATTTACTATTTTGTGAAACAAAATAGAAAGCCATATTATATATAGAAAAAAGACATTAAGGAAGTCTCTAATTTTTATGAAGTCCCAAAAAATAAATCTTAGACATTGGATTAAGAGATTCCTTAACCACCACATCATCAAATCACATTTGATTCGATATACAACCACCACCGCCGCCGCCCACCACCATCACCACCGGCCACTGTCGCGCCGACCACCTCCGCCGCCGACCACCTCCGCCACCCACCGATGTCAGCCGCCACAATCACATGTGATTGGATACATAATCACATATGAATGGCCGCCGCAATCACAGGTGACTGAAAGCAGCCGACGGTGGCGAGAGGTTAGCGGTGATGGAAATGATGGCCGTTAGAGGTTGGCGACGTCGGTGGTGGTTGTCGGCGGTGTTGAATCACATGTGATTTAATTCATATGAGGTGATGGTGGTGGTGGTCGATGGTGGGTAATCAGATATAATTTAATATACATGAGGTAGTGATAATGATGTTGATGTATTAAATTACATGTGATATATTTGTGTTGATGATTTAAAAATTGATGATCATATGACTATATTTATTATTTAAAACTTTACAAAAATGATCTAACTTTTTGAACGTATTAACGGCCAACTTCACCTTGCTTTTACTCACCCTTAACATTAATTTCAATTCAATTTATTCCCAAAACATTAACGAGCTCTCTCACTCTCACCAAAACATCCCAATTCAACAATTTTTATGCGTGGTTGTGTGTGAATTTTGCCCTAAACTCTAGTTTGCTAGTAGTATAATCCACAACACAAAGTTTCTGCAATGGAGAGTGACAAGAGTGGTGGTGCTGCTGCTGATGCCGCCGCTGCCGGTGGTAGTAGTGATGGTCGGTTGCTGGTGGAAGAATTGTTTCCTGACGTGCAGAACGACAGGACGAGGTTTGAGATAGAGTTGAAACATGGTGAAACAACAATTGTTTCATGGGCTAAACTGCTCGAAGATTCCGGCATCACAGTTGATCAGTCTCCTCCTCCCTCACCTCAGCCTCCGGTAACAATTTTTCTTCCTCGTTATTTTTTTCTCGTTATTAGGGTTAAGTGATTGTTAGATTTGTGTGATTTGTGTGAATCCTTGAATTTTAAAATCGGTGATGAAATTTACAAAGTGATTATAGCAACTTTTATTTTGGGTAAACATGATTTAGTTTAAGAATTTGTATTGAAAAAAAGGGGGATTTAAGACACCTGCAACTTGAAGGAACCATTTTGAAATGGAATACTTTCTTCGATCAAATTGGGTATAATTTTGTGTTTATTTGAGTAAGTTTTTGGTGGTCTTACAAATCTGATGAAGTTTCCTAATAATTTGATTGATCTGAATCTATATGTTGTCTTTAATTACTTGGTTGTGAAGAAATATGTTGTGATTGGTGGTGTTACAGATGGAGTATGTTGTTCTACCAAGAAATAAAAGAAAATTTAGAAGCCAAGGGAATAGCATTATAGCAACTGAAGTTACCAATCTAGAACCTTCTCCTAAGAATGCTAAATGAGTCTATTTATTTAGTGTTTAATGAAGTATTATTGCCAATGGTTTGAACTATTTCACAGAGTGGGCACCTTTGTGTTGTACACTACATCTATAATCAACTTATGATATAGATATAATAATGTCTTTTCATGATGAGAACCTACCCCAACCTCTTGCTATGTGTCTTTACATACTTAGGATTCTAATAAACTTGTTGCATTTTGGCATCTTGATGCTTGGATATTTTCTTAATTAAGCAAATATGTTATGCCGTTCATTTTCAGAATTCCGTTGCTCCAAGTGTTTGGGTTATTAATATGGTTTAGGTTAGGTTGTGTTTGGTTCATAGGTAGGAATCACAATGGTTATGGGTTGATGAATAAGGTGGAAAGGGACTAGGTATCAATACTTACAAACTAGTGTTTGTATTAGATCAAGGGGAATGATAAACTCATACCCATGCCCTTAGCCAGGTTTTGTGGGTTTCCCCAAACCCATTCCCACAAAACAAGCATTATCCATCATGTTCATGTTCATTCTCATTCCCCATTCCCAAACCTCCAAACAAACACACCCTTAATCTTTCACCATAGCGATTAACAACATCGTTTAAATAAATTAAAAAGAAAAAGAGACAGTTTCGAACCGGATTGGACGGAATACTCATGGTTATTATTCCTCTAGCTCACGTACTTGAGGCTAATGACCATAAAAAAATGATTAAAAGACCAACTCAATCAAAAGTTGTACCCCGTTATGAGATGGATAATTGGAAGGGATGAGAGGATTGAGAGCTAGCAAAACCTCTTCAAAGTGACTTTCTTTGTGCATAATTGTTTTTTTGTTAAATTATAAGAACATCCTCTCCAATTATATCGAAGATGGTCAGACTCTTTATCTCTAAATATGCTTCCTTACACAACCATAAGGGGGTGTCCTAGGGGTAAGAGCTTGGTCTCCATTGGCGAAATTGCTTGGAGGTCCCAAGTTCAAATCCCACTTGGAGCAAAAAACAAAATACCCCCTTGTGGCCACACAGGTTCACCTGCGCCGACTCCGCGCTACTCGCTTTACGGGTGGTCGCCCTGGGATTAGTCGGCTCGCAAAGCGAGTCGGAATCCAACCATAACTTCTTTAATGTGAAACAAACATTATTGGCAACTACTTGTATATCATTAATGAAGTAATGGGAATGATCTATTAGCCAATAAAAACAATCTTTGGGTTCAATTTCTTCGACGGACATAGTTGATTCTGACTCATTCGTAGTTCAATTTATAGTTTTTTGCAACAAGCATTGTATACCAAACTAGTTATGGTAAGCCAAAAGTGAAAATGGAAGAAAGATTATTTATGATTGATAATAAAACGTTTGGCAAATCCAACGTCGCCGACAGATATATGATATCTCTACATTAAGTTTTTCCTTGAGGAGCAATGGTGAGTGCAAGTCGAGTTGTGACTTGCGAGCAAATCAAATATATAAATACCTTTGTCGGGGTGTTACAAAATATTTTTAAAGGGACTCACCATCCCATTGGGATGGTGAGACAAAACCTCATTGAAAGGTGAGTCCCTAGCATGGTTTTGTAACACCATAGGAATATCCTGTATCGCCAATCGCCAATAGAGGGCTACAACTTGTGGACAAAACAAACAATATCACTTTATTGGCTAAGTGATTTTATAGACTCATAATGATCCAAAATTTCTTGATTATGATTCAAAATTTCCTAATAATGGTTCATATTTCTTGATAATGATCCAATTTCTCCCAATGAAGAAAAAATAAAGATCTAATATTTTTTATAATGATCCAATATTTCTTAAACGTTTGGTTTTCGCAGTCCTCACCGATTTTTGAGTCTTCACCAGAACGTCCCATCCAATTTTGCATAGTTATTCTTTATGGATGTGAATGTAAATTTTAAAAGAAGACGCTTAACATCACTAAGTCTTGGCTTTGCATACATAAAAAGTTTCATCGGGTTCTTTCACATAGATTTACATAGGCTACAATTATACAAGTGCTTAATGCATTTGTTTAAAGGGGGTGATAATAACACCACACAAATTAATTCCTATACCACACATTATGTTTTAACATAGTTGTACAATTTGCTTTAATATTCGTGCACTGCGGTGTGAGAAGTAGTTTTTGTGGTATAAATATCAATTCTCTTTGTTTAATTGTGATGACGTAGAAAATGGCATTTATGGACTTTCTCAAGCATTTAAGACTACTTTAAAATTTCACCATATTATTACCGACTTTATAATGCAACAATATGCTACACGTTCCCCCCTCTTTAAAAATGCTCTTGGTCCATTTTTTCGTCCTTATTTAATGAATATTCCTAGAATTCTAGAAATCAACTACCTAGTGTTCAAGTCATTAGAAAAAGGGCAATTTGCACAAAATAGCAATGAACTTTGCACAAATAAAGCAACTGTTTACCTAGTACCTTGGTGATTCTTAAATGAGGTGTCTAGTGATGATGAGTTGGATGCCACATATTTGTACAAATCCATCATAATTTCAGTTTTTTGCATTCTGATTGATTACCTACTTAAATGATTGTAATTTATGAAGCATTCATTTTTTTATTGTAAAGCTTGATTTACTTCCTGATTAGACATTTACTTACATCTGATTTTTTTTTTATTTTTTTTTTTGCCAAAGCCACTTCATCAAGAAGATGAGTCAAGAATCGATTGCTCCAACATCATCCTTAAAAACGACAAGGACGAACAAAAGTGAGATCTATTTTCTTCATATTTTGGTAAAATTAATATAGCATCACAAAATTTAACTGGTGATATCTTACTGATATTAAATATCACATTAAATCTGAAATCTTTCACTGTCATTTTCTTTTACACTATTGTATACCTACCGGCCTTAATTAATGCAGCTTTCTGACATGATTGCTAGTTGCCGACCAAATACACAGAGGACAGCTGTATCACAAGGGATGAATTTTGCAAAAAACACAAAAAGCGGGAAATCCATAGCAGTAAAAAGTCAAACCAGTGAAGTCAACAGCGGGATATTTGAGCTTCCAGACTTAAACGTTCCTTATAAAGTGCAGGCAGCAGTGAGTATATACATACATACATACAAATACATATGCACACCCAAGTATGCTCCTTGACACTTGGTGATGATATGAAATATTGCAGAAATTGTTTTTTTTTTTTTCTTTTCATATTTCCCGATTTTGTTCTTGAAGCTGTTTGGATGTTGAGATTATGTGGTATTAAATAATCATAATGAGATAATCAGTTGTAATAAATGTTGTGTAAACTTATTAATTGTTATATATCTTTTTTGCAATTATAGAGTATTTTGCCAACACAAATTAAGGATGGATCAATGCTTGAAAGTAGCATCTTGGAGATGGAGGCCATGGTTGCAGATTGCGGTTTAGGTCAACATCATTATCCTATTTTCTCATTATTAAAGTCAAACATTTCTTATACGTTTTACGTATAACACGAAGAAATTTCATGGATTTGGCATGTAGTCCTGTTTGTTCTGTTTTGCAGCACATCATTTAGTATCAACTAAAAGCAGATTGCCTCGACAACTCAAAGAAAAGCTTGAGATTGTTGCTAAATTAGCGGTATTTATGACATCATCATCTTATAATTTTTCCCCTTTCTTTATATGTAACTTTTTTTTTTAATTTTTTTTTTTTTTTTTTGCATTTTCAGCATTTGAGCCAAGGGAGAATATCAGATGAGCTAATTTTGCGTCTTATGAGCATTCTTGGGAACTGGTTGAAACCAAGAACACTCAATGTAGGGTATCTCCATGATAATTGTAATTATTTTCATTTTTCATCACTTAAAACCCTACATAATTTATAATTACTGTTATTTAGACGAGAAAACTTTCTTCCCATTATGTTACAGTTTGGCTTATATTTGATTGAAATATTTTCAAAAAGGAAATGGGTCAAACATCACCCGAACTAAACTATATGCAATCTTGTTATAGAAAATTATTGGGTCATAATTTTAATGTATTAATTAATTAGAGATGGTTGAGGGATATGGCTCCATCAGCATGTGGAGGAGATGCTGTCAGATTTACTCAGATTAAAAAAGAGGTTATTGAAATGATTAAACTGAGGAATCCATTAAATGATACATATGTATAAGCTTGATCTGTCATATTTTCTGCAATTTTATTAGGCCAAAATACATTTTAGTACCCTAAACTTGGTTGACTAGGTTTTATACTACCCTGAACTATTAAAGGTGCAACATGATACCCTGAAGGCCTGAACCTGACAAAATTGTCGATTTAGTACCCTGACTCATTAATTTGATCGTTTTTTCTTATTTAACTTAATTTCGTTGAAGCTTTTGACAGACTAAAAAATATATGTTTATCTCAATATATTGATATTAGAAGCAAGTCACGTGAGAAAACAAGACCAAATTAATGAGTGGGTGTACTAAATCGATCATTTTGTCAAGTTGAGGGTACAATGATACATATTTAATAGTTCAGGGTAGTAGAGAACCTAGTCACCTAAGTTTAAAATGCATTTTGGCCTTATTATTATTATTATTATTATTATTATTATTATTATTATTATTATTATTATTATTATTTTGGGGTTCTTTATGAGTTTGATTTGGTATATTGCATAACGATAACATTTAGCCTTGTGTTGTTGTAAAGCAGGATAACGAGACTATGGAGTTACATGCAGCCAATAAAACAAAATACAGCATAGACCATGAGATGGAAGATAAAATATGTGATTTCTATGACATTTATGTCCAGGTATGCATGCTTTTATGAATGTTGATATAATTATTAATTACTCCCTTCGTCCCTTAATAAAGTTCCCATTTCCATCAAAATATTTGTCCCAAAATAAAGTTCCCATTTCTCAAATTAAAGGGACCCACTCAATAAAATAATATTATTACCATGTACTTCACCACTATCTTTAAAAAACACTTTCTCTCTCCAAAATAACCTTAAATTTTAATCAAATTTATTATCAAGACCCCACCACTAACTAACTCCTAAAAACCTGTGCCCAATTGAAATGGGAACTTTATTAAGGGGCGGAGGGAGTATAATTTATAAACATGTAGTTTGTTTCTGTGACAGGGGTTGGATCAAGTTAAAAGCTCAGAAATACGAAAATTCTACATTCAGGTACCTATTTTCTTTGTAATTTCCTTCAAATATAAGTAGATAATTGGCATATTATCTCTTTCCCAACAACTTTTGGCAATTTTGGTAATAGTAAATACATATATGTGCATATACATGTATCTATGTGTCGTATGTAAATTAGAAGATAATTCAGTCAGATGAAGTATGGACATTTAGTTGTTTTGAAATACTATAAAGTCGGTTAATCTTTAATATTGGTTAACCATTGACATTTTAATCACCGGCATAAACAGTTGATGTTAATTAGGAGAAGATATAGATGGTCTTGTGTATTTAATTTTAGGGTTTTGCTAACAAGTGCCCTTAGGGCAATGGTTAAGGACACCAATGTACAAGTCTTGAAGCATAACCACCTTGAGATGGTTATGAAATTCAGGGGGCGGTTTTCTTTTACGGTTAATTTACAATGATTTAATGCTTCTTCTTTTTTTCTTAAACAATGCCCTAAGGGCACTTGTTAGCATTTCCCTTAATTTTAATATTTTATTTTTTATAAAATGTAAAGGTTGCGGGATTGTGGCCAAATGGGACAATGGACAACCATGGAATACGGAATGCAATTTGTAGCTCCAAACAACGCCGAAGAACAGCCTTGCAACAAAAGGTTCATGGTTTTCTATTTATTTTTTATTTTTTTGTATAAAATACAATGGGATCCATCTAAAGTTACCTTATTAAAGCATTGATCATGTTTAGGGTAAATGACACAAATGCCCCTGTTTTAACTTTTTAGGACAATGTTGTCCCTGGCACACCTGATCATTGATCTGTTTAAATGATGGCCCGTCATCAGCAAGCTCTTGCCAAGTTGTGTTTAAACAGAGGAAAATTAATTTCCTTAAAGAAACCACTTGAAAAAAAGGGCATTTGTGTACATGTTTTTGTATAGGCTATCAGAGTATAGGAACTGCTTTCACTGATTTTTAATTTCTTTTTTATGTTCATTAAGGGTTAAATATCTTTTTCATTATTTGATGTTTTAATATTCTCAATCTTTTTGGCAATTATTTCATTGTAAACTTGTCTACGATCAAACGTGCCTTTTATGTTGCGGTTATTTAGCCCGTAGTTTCACATTTTGTAATATTAACTTGTAATAAGTTGTCATAATAGTTATTCTAATAAATTAACCAAAGTTACATTATCGTCAAGAAATAAGGTTAAAATGCTAAAGTAACAAAAATATAAATTAATAAAATATAATTAACCCCTAGAAAATACTTATCACTTATTTCATTTTGGGGTGTTTCAAAATAAATGATACACTTTGAAAACTTACCATATTTGGTAAAAGGTAGTGGGGACCACACCCACTAACTATCCCTTTTAATAAAAGTAAAAAGACTTATACTTTTACTTTTAAACATAATTAAATTTACTTTAATCAATATATGTGGGACCCATCTATAATTAATCTTCATTGTCATATTTTGCCTTAAAAATCGTAAGCTCTAATTTGTATCTGTTATAAATTAGATATGATTATGACCCTATTAGCACTTCATCAAAGAACTTGTTACATCTATAATAAGAACATAAGATGAAGAACAATAACAAGAAAGAAGAGAGGAAGAGAAGTATGTAAACACTTATGAAAGTGTTGAGGTGCATTTTATTCATTCATCTTATGGGGTATTTATACTAAAAGTTTTACCCTTGCATTACATGTACATACAAATGAAAGGTAAATAAGTAGACATAGATTTGATGGAGAAGACATGAAGGGTTGAAAATGTGGCAATCCATTTAATGGCTTTGTCTTGCATATTCATAATAGTCCCCCTTGGATGGCACATTTTCCAACTACTACTGCCTCGTTAAAAACCTTTGCTAAAGAAAACCCGGTGGGAAAAAACATTAGCGAAGGGAAAAAGAGTGCAGTACATAGTTTACTCCCCCTCATTTATGTAATCACTATTATTCACATGTTATGCACATGTCGCATTCCGATACCCGATACATGCTTTCTAAAGATTGCAGTGGGAAGTGCCTTCGTGAAAAGATCTGCTGCATTGTTACTGGATTGAACATACTTTATCTCAACTTCATGATTCTTTATAAGCTCTTGAGTGTATTCGAAAAACTTTGGAGGAATATGTTTTGTCCTGTCGCTCTTGATATATCCTTCTTTCATTTGATTAACACATGCCGCGTTATCTTCATATATTAAAGTTGGGACTTTATCTTTATCCAGTCCACATGAAGTTAGTATGAGTTGCGTCATTGATCTTAACCATGCACATTCTCTGCTTGCTTCATTTAGTGCTATTACTTCATCATGATTTGAAGATGTGGCAACGAGTGTTTGCTTCTGAGAACGCCAGGAAATTGCAGTACCTCCATTCATGAAGACATATCCAGTTTGAGATCTTGCTTTATGAGGATCAGACAAATACCCTGCATCTGCATAACCAATCAATCCTTGTTTTGAATCATTAGGATAAAATAATCCTAAGTCACTAGTTCCTCGAAGGTATCGGAATATGTGCTTGATCCCGTTCCAATGCCTTTTTGTCGGTGATGAACTGAACCTTGCTAATAAGTTTACAGCAAAAGAAATGTCAGGTCTGGTACAATTAGTAAGATACATTAGGGCACCTATTGCATTAAGGTATGGTACTTCTGGACCAAGAACCTCCTCATTTTCTTCGCATGGGCGAAATGGATCTTTGTCAATATTTAGTGATCTAACAACCATTGGAGTACTTAAAGATTTGGCTTCGTTCATATTGAAACGCTTCAAGATCTTTTCTGTATAATTCGATTGATGTACAAGTATTCCATTAGGCAAATGTTCAATTTGTAATCCAAGATAATACTTGGTTTTCCCAAGATCTTTCATTTCAAATTCTTTCTTTAAAAGTTCGATAACTTCAAGAATTTCTTTATTCGTTCCAATGATGTTTAGATCATCAACATATACAACATCTTGATTCGGACTAGAGGAGGAAGGAACCTGAGCCCATAGGTTAGGAATCAATCAAATGTCTCGTTGCCAATTAGATATGATCACATATCCAGATGTTGTTCTTTTAATAAATACGCATGGACAAATAGTATTATTTTTGTAACCTTTACTTGTCAAGTATTCGCTTAAACGATTATACCACATGCGTCCAGATTGTTTTAACCCATATAAAGATCTTTGTAGTTTAATTGAATACATTTCTTTAGGTTTTGTATTCAATGCTTCAGGCATTTTAAATCCTTCAGGAATTTTCATATATATATATATATATATATATATATATATATATATATATATATATATATATATATATATATATATATATATATATATCACTATCAAGTGATCCATATAAGTAAGCAGTAACAACATCCATAAGACTCATCTCTAACTTTTTAGAGACTGCAAGGCTGATTAAATACCTAAAAGTGATTGCATCCATAACTGGAGAATATGTTTCCTCATAATCAATTCCAGGTCGTTGAGAGAAACCTTGTGCTACAAGTCTAGCTTTGTATCTTACAATTTCGTCTTTCTCATTTCTTTTTCGAACAAAAATCCATCTACACCCTAATGGTTTCACAACTCCAGGTGTCATAATAATAGGTCCAAATACCTTTCTCTTGTTGAGAGAATTCAGTTCAGCTTGTATAGCTTCTTTCCATTTAACCCAATCATGTCTATTTTGACATTCATTAACAGATTGTGGTTCAGAATTATCATTCATAATATCACATGCTGTCAAATTTCTCATTAATATTTTCTATAGCATTACTTTCCTTAACCGGATGATTGTTTTGTGTTTCTTCAGGAACACTTTCCTCATGATCAATTGCATTTTCTGTTGGCTTTCTTTTTCGAGGATTTTTATCCTTTGAACCAATTGGTCTTCCACGCTTCAAGCGTGTCTTAGATTCTTGAGTGACTTTATCATCAGATTGCCTATTTGGAATTTCAATTCGAGCTGGAGTATTAACAGCTGGTATATATGATTTAGTCACTCTTTTTGTATCAGTAAATGCATCTGGCAATTGATTTGCTATTTCTTGGAAATGCATTATCTTTTGAACTTCAGTTTCACATTGTTTTGTGCGAGGGTCAAGATATGACAAAGAAGGTTCATTCCATGAGACATCCTTTTCTTGGTTTTTCGTTTCTGCACCTAATGGTGGAAAAACTGATTCATTGAATTGACAATCAGCAAGACGTGCGGTAAAAACATCACCTGTTAAAGGTTCAAGATATCTTATAATAGCCTTTGTCTCATATCCAACATATATACCCAACCTTCTTTGGGGACCCATCTGTGTACGTTGTGGTGGTGCAATAGGAACGTATACGGCACATCCAAATATTATAAGATGAGAAATATTTGGTTCTTGACCAAAAGCAAGTTGTAAGGGAGAGTATGCATTATATGAACTTGGCCTTATGCGAATTAATGATGCAGCATGTAATATTGCATGACCCCATATGGAAACAGGAAGTTTGGTTTGCATTATCAATGGTCTAGCTATTAGCTGTAGACGTTTAATTAATGATTCAGCTAAACCATTTTGTGTGTGTACATGAGCTACTGGATGTTCAACAACAATCCCTACAGACATGCAATAGTCATTGAATGCTTGGGAAGTAAATTCACCAGCATTGTCCAGTCTTACTCTTTTGACTGTATAATCAGGGAAATGTGCTCTAAGTTTAATGATTTGAGCAAGAAATTTTGCAAATTCCATATGATGAGATGATAATAGGCAAACATGAGACCATTTGCTAGATGCATCTATCAAGACCATAAAGTATCTAAATGGTCTAGATGGTGGATGAATTGGTCCACATATATCACCTTGAATTCTTTCAAGAAATCTAGGTGATTCCTTGTCAACTTTCATCGGTGAAGGTCTTATAATTAATTTTCCAAGGGAACAAGACGTACATGGTTTCATATTACTTGTTTGAGGGAACTTCTGGTCCTTCAATGGATGACCATGTGTATTCTCAATTATTCTTCGCATCATTGTTAATCCTGGATGACCTAACCTGTCATGCCATAAACTAAATATCCCAGGACCACAATGTTTTTCTTTAACCACCATATTTGATTCTACTTTATTTATATATGTATGGTGTAAATTGGAATCAAATTTTGGTAGTTTCTCCAACACTCGATTGTTATTTATAATAAGTATAAATTTCTTATTATCTATTGTTTTGGTTTGCGTGTCATATCCGTTAAGATATGTATCTCCAAAATTCAATAGATTTCTGCTTGACTTTGGAGAAAATAAGGCATTATCTATTTGGAATTTTGTACCATTAGGTAATATGAAATTAGCTTTTCCAGTTCCCTCAATCATGTCTACAGGACCCGATATAGTACGTATTGAACCCTTTGTTGGGTTTATTTTGGAGAAGTATTTCTTTGATTTCAAGATATTATGTGTAGTACCACTATCTGCTATTAAAAGATCTCCAATATTTTCTTGATGTTGTGCTCTATTTGAACTCATACTGAACTTCACATATGAAAAACAAATAATGATGTTATTATAAAGAAACTTCATTTATTGAAGGGAAATATATTACATAACACAGACTTCATTTGCTGAAAGGAAATATATTACATAAGACACACTTTATTTGCTGAAAGGAAATATATTACATACGACAGACTTCATTTGCTGAAGGGAAATATATCACATAAGACAGAAAGCAAGTAAAAACAGGCTACAACAAACCACTGATTTTCTTAGTCAATGTCTTCCATGTCATTGCAGAAATCGAGAGTACTGAGTTTGGTAATATCATCAATGTTGAATTCCATGTTGTTAGTTTCAACATTATCAACGAGATTTACTTCTTTTCCCTTTCCTTTGAGGGAAGCTTGGTAAAGTTCACATAGATGTGCAGGTGTGCGGCATGTCCTAGACCAATGGCCTGCGCAACCACATCTATAACAACAACTCTCAGCATTCTTTGATTTACCAGCATCATACCTTGCCCCTTTGGCCTTATCTTGTGTTTGGACATTGTTCTTTTTAGTGGCATTATAATCATTATTTTTATAAACACGACCACGACCACGATTATAATAATTGCCTTTTCCACGACCATTGTTATGGTTTGGGTTTCGATTAAAATGCCCACGGCATCGTCCATATCCACGACCACGTCCTCGTCCACGTGTATTGTTTCTAGGACCATCAGTATTAGTAGCATTTGTTTCAGGAATTGCTATTGATCCCGTTGGACGAGATTCATGGTTTTTCATTAAGAGCTCATTATTTTGCTCTGCAACAAGGAGACAAGTATTCAGTTCAGAATACCTCTTGAACTTTTGCAATCGATATTATTGCATTAAGTTAATGTTTGATGCATGGAATGTGGAGTATGTTTTCTCCAACATATCTTCGTCAGTAATTGTTTGCCCACAAAATTTAAGCTGGCAACATATTCTAAACAAAGCAGAGTTATACTCAGTTACTTTTTTAAAGTCATGGAACCTCAGATTTCGCCATTCATCTTTGGCACTTGGAAGTATAACTTCCTTTTGATGATCAAATCTTTCTTTTAAAGACATCCAAAGAACACATGGATCAGTGACATCAAGATATTCAAATTTTAACATGTCATCAATGTGTTTACGAATAAACATTTGTGCCTTTGCCTTGTCTTGGGATGAGCATTCATTGTTTTCATTTATAGTTTCATGAATGCCCATCGATTCAAGAATTAGTAAAACATCGATGGTCCATTGCATATAGTTTTTCCCAGTAACTTCAAGTGCAGCTAGCTCACGCTTTACAATACTAGACATTTTGAAACTTGTGATTGAGTTGATCTTCCTCGATTAAGAACTTTCGTCCTGATAACGTGTTATAAATTAGATATGGTTATGACCCTATTAGCACTTCATCAAAGAACTTGCTACATCTATAACAAGAACATAAGATGAAGAACAATAACTAGAAAGAAGAGAGGAAGAGAAGTATGTAAACACTTATGAAAGTGTTGAGGTGCATTTTATTCATCCATCTTATGGGGTAAAGTTTTACCCTTGCATTATATGTACATACAAATAAAAGGTAAATAAGTAGACATAGATTTGATGGAGAAAAACATGAAGGCTTGAAAATGTGGCAATCCATTTAATGGCTTTGTCTTGCATAGTATCAGTTATTTTGAAAAGGAGGAAGTAAAATTAGGTTGAAACAAGATGATTTGTAACTCAAAAATTCCAATAAACCGGTAACTCAAGCGGTTGAAGGACCGGACCGGTTGTTGTGAAAGTAGCCGGTTATTTAAAGAGAATTTCATTTCACAGTCTCACAAAGAAAGCAGCAATTCATTTGTACGACAAGTAAAAGAAAGAGGGAAAAGATGTCGTTCAAGCGCGGGAAAGGCAAAGACAAGGACGAAGAAGACTTCATCAGCGAAAACGCTCCTCCGAAGAAAACATCGAAGAAGGACACTTCCGGCGAGGATGACGGCAGCATCTTCATCTGCGATGTCTCCAAAAACCGCAGGGTTTCTGTCCGCAACTGGCAAGGCAAGGTTGTTGTTGACATCCGCGAGTTCTACATGAAAGACGGCAAGCAAATGCCTGGCAAAAAAGGTGCATTTTTTTGCTTCTGTTTGGGGTTTAATTTGCCCCTTAGGGTGTGAAATTGAATATGCTTATAATGGATTCTAGGTAGGGTTTTATTTGCTCTCTAGGTTTTTAAAACAGTTTGTTTCTAAGGAAATCATGTAGCTAGGGCTTTCGGTTACTTATTTTGCTTGTTAGGGTTTTAAAGTTTTCTGTCCTTGGGAGGTGGACAACTCTGGCCGTTGATTTCAAATTGGGGGGTTTTTTCTGTTTTAAACCTAAAAAATGAGAATTAAAAGTGTGATGGTTGTGGAAAAATATAGGACTATTATTTTTCCAATGTTTTGTCTGGTTCTGGTTTTGAACATCCAACTGATTTTTTCATATACATGTTTCTGTTTTCCTAATCATTTATGTTGGAATGGTTCCTTGCAATGTTCGTTTGATGACCCTTCTCCGCTTGGGAATTCTTATATAGAAAATTTACAAATTATATATATAATAACATAAACATAAACACTATTGTGTAGCAAGTACTCAGCCGAGTTTTACAACACTGGTTCCTTGTATTATTGTTTGTGATATCTGGGAGACATTATTATTTGCATTTTAATATCACAACTCTTGTTAAATTTTTTTGGATATGAATATGATCGGTTAACATGTGAAATAAAAAAGTAGCAACTACTGATATTAGTTGTTTAATTGTCCTTGCAGGTATCTCATTGACCATGGATCAGGTAAATCATCTTACTTTTGTCTCTATGTTGTTCATTTCTCCTAAATCATTGATCTAACAAAACTTGTAGTTTTTTATACAAGTTTGGTTCGGTTGGCTGGCAAACACTTCTTTTGACAGTCTCTTTAAATCTTATTAGTTATTCATGTATTTAATATTGATTTCAAAAACTATATTAAAAAATAATAATAATAATAATAATAATAATAATCTGTTTTTGATGCAGTGGAAAGAACTTCGTGCTCATGTGGATGAAATCGACAAGGCTCTTGCTTAGTTTATGGTACACTATTACTATTAGTAGCAAGTAAGTAAGACTAGGAAGACTGCTGTTGACTTTTGGCGATTATTAGGGCAAATGAAATCTTGTTTCAAATGTGGTTGGTTGGTAGATAACTGTTTTGGATGTTTTTTTAAATGGCAGTTTTCATGAATTGTGCATTATGCAATGCTATTGCAAGTATTTGATTTGGTCCGAGTATTTTTACAAGTTTCTTACATAAGCATAATTATTCATAATTATTTATGAAGAAATGAGTCATATTTTATATCCTTAAGTACATGTAATCCTGGATATAATTCTCTCTATTGACCAAGTATTGACCTTACAAAGCTGACCTTCCACTTGCATGATTGGATATAATCATATATAATAGCATAAATTTAACTAAGATCATGATGGGTTCAGACTTCATACTAAAAAGAAGAATGCAGTTTAACATCTTATTTGCTTTAGCCAATGTCCAATGCAAATTCAAAATAAAAATAAAAGATGATATTGTTATTGTATGATTTTTTTAGTTGGCATTTTTGAAAGAGGTTAACTAAACGTAACCAAATGGCTTTTATAATTAGGGTTTTGCTAATGACAGTCCTTAGGGCTGTCAATAAGCGCATTAAAACTTGTAAATTAATCAACAACCACCTCCTGCATTGTAGGTATCACTCATCTGGTAATAAAAGTACAATATTTTAATGCATGTTATTGACAGCCCTAAGTAAAACCCTTATAATTAGGGCAAATATCAGAAAAATGTAGCATAAGATACTAAATATTTTGAAATGGGGAAACTAATGCATGTTGATAGTCATTTTTGGTGGAAAAAATATAACAATACCTATTTTTTGTAACAAGATTAAACTTGTACTCCTGTTAAACCGATAATGGGACCTTCTTTCTAGCAGCATTGAACATCTATTCAATTTGAGCTTTTTTTTAAATTGTATGTAACATTTTATCTAGTAATTGTCCATATATAAATTCCCAAAGAAGTATTAACAAATCATAAAGTAAATATTTCTTATTAAATTATTATGAAATTTCATTTGAAACAGCAGCAAGGTTGAATGAACATTGAGATTGAACAAAAGGAATGCTTGATATAAATAATTCTTTGAAGCTTTGTTTGGATTCAAAATTTTGGGGCAACCAACATAAGATGATACTATATCAAGTAAATGATAATACACTCAAAATAAAAGAGTCATAGAAAACAATTAAAAATAAGCATCTTTGTTGGTGTGATTCATTCACCTAATACTTTCTGCTTCTTGGAAGTGTTGGTAAAGTTTCTTAAACTCCATTCATCTTGTGCTTCTTTTTGATCAACCGTTCCAAACGTTATCTGCAACACACATTCATCATTCAAATTATGATTGTTTTATAAACTAATAATGTAACGATTTTGAAAAACAAGAAAATAAATGGTGGTTACCTTGTACAACAGCATTTCAAACCTTGGACCAACCTCCTTAAGATCAATTGATTTAGGACCTCCACTTTGTTTATACACATGATGCCTATTCACACACACATACATGTAAAAATCATGTGGAAAAATGTGATAATTTCATGAAATATTACCTGAAAGAAATGTAATCTGACTGATTAGCAAAAGTCAAGATGCGTTTAGTATCAGGTTTCGGCACTGGAAATAGATGCTTTAAAATGGTTTCAGTCCTTTTACCAATCTATTCATCAATTAAAAACACCAAATATCATTATCACATTGCACTACAATATAACCATTTAATTAACCATAATATAAATAAAAACACTACAGAGCCAATGTATGCACCAAAACACCAAATAAATTTAATATTTAATTTAACCCTTTTGATTTAATGTCTGTTTAATATCTTGATTCGCAAATGTAAAAAAAAGTTAGTATCTTTTTTTTTTTAGTTTTATAAATAAAATATTTTATTTTATATAAACTACCATTGGAAGTAAGATTCAGTGTGGTGTTTAGTGCATACAACTGTCAGTGTTTCAGCAAGTGAGTCTTAATAAACCTTTGTTGAAAAATTGTTGAAAATGAGATGTGGATAAGCCTGTGAAACAGTTCCCATTTCCTTCTTGTCTTTATTGTCATGTCTTGTAACCTAACAATAAGATGAATAGTAATTAAAATTTGCAAATAATTAATAATTAAGAAAACAAAACAATTACTTACCACATTGGAAATAGTAAAGTGAGCAGTTGGACCAAAAGGCAAGTGACTAATAACTAACTCATCGGGCACACCACGCGTTTCGTGAACAAATATAACATCAGTAAAATCATGTGCTCGACAAGTCTCGACTATTTCAGGAATAACCTGCATACAGCGTGTCCATATCAAAGTCAAACCAATTGTGAAATAGAATTAAAGATTAAATTTAACTAACCTGACCACCACGGTTCATTTTTTGTGAATTAGGGAAGACAAGCGTCAATTCCTGCAAGTAACATCCATTATACAATTGCTTTCCACACAGTTTGAAGCACATATTTAGGTATTGAAATGAATTAATTTAGTATACTAACCTTAACAAACTGTACAAGAGTACCACTTGGATCATGAGATGTGGTAATCAGGATTTTTGGATCTCTATCATTTGCATTTGCATATTCATCATCTATGCTTGACTTAGGAACTACATTAAATAAAAAATGGATTTCAGATTTCAGATTTTCAAGCCAAAAAGAAAGCTAATTCGAGAATACCTGCAGTTCGTTCATCTTCAAGGTCGATTTCTTGGCGAAGAGCAGCATCTTCATTTCGAAGCTCAGTTGGAATTGGTTTTCCCTCTGTTACAATAAATCAAAATTCCATAATCACATCAAACAATTCGAAAATGTAAAGAAGGAAGTAACAGTGAACATTCGAGCAATAAAAACCTTCAAGAGCTTGTTTGATTTTGCGTTTCTTCTCGTAAAGCATTCGTTCTTTGCCTTCCAAACTTTTTCTGTACAGATACTCTCTCCTCAACCTCACGTTCCTTCGCAACATATTTGCTTTTGACTTTCTGGGAAAATTAGGGTTAGGCTTATGAATATTACAGTTTAGCCCCCATATAGTTTCGCTTGTGCAATTATTTATCCCGCGTTGAGAGGTGTTTGGGAAAACTAAACTTTTGAAAATAAGTTAATAATAATTTGAAAAAACTGTGTAAAAAGATGATTTTTGAGGAGTCGAATCAGAAACATACCTCGAAGTCGAATTGGAGAAATGAGGTGCGTGATTTAGGGATACAAGGAACTCTTGAAGTCGAACTGAAGGTGGGAATGGTACTGGATTGCTCCAACGATCAGTCGAAATGGGTTTGTGAGATGTTTGCGTGATTTAGGGCTACAAGAAACAAACCATCAGTTCAATTGGGCTGTCTGTGGGTTTGTTTCCTTTTTGGGCTAAAGGCCCAAAGTTACAAAAATGGAAATAGTATGAACCGCAATTGCAGAACTTCAAATAGTCAATCACACTTATTATTTCAAGTTAGATTTATGTTTACAAAAATATATATCATGTATGTCTTGAATTCAACAACTCTGCATTATCTCTATCTCTATCTCTACTATCTATAATAGATGAATGTCTTTCTACTTTTAGCAGGTCTTAAAACAGGCTTGCCATTTCTATAAGGTCTTAAACCCACATCTTAATTGAAAAAAAAATGTTGTTAATAAGTTTCGAACTTGGGCTCTCTAGAAACACATTTATGAACCTTACCACTACACCACATCAAATATTTGGTACACAAACGAAACACTAAACCACCATTCTTTCAATGTGCAGACGCAAATCATTATAGCCATTAAAAATTAGACGTTTTCCTACTTTTATTTTTAGAAAAATTAATTAGTAATGGTAATTTACTTCAACATGCGTTTTTTTGTATTAAATTTTAACATTGAATTCGTGCGGTTTAGATCACTCCATCCTATTTTTTTACGGTTATAAATCACAATCTCTCATGGATTTTTTTAAGTTACAACCACAAGCAAATGAAAATCGCTGTTTGGACGAAAGTTTAGTAATTAATGCGAATTAACAAAAACGTCCTTAATACTGGCAATTTAGATTTACCATATAAAGATATTGACTTATTTTCGATATTGACTTATTGCTTTTAATTGCTTTTTAAAGCACTCCAACTTGATGAAAATTGACTGTTATTTTATTTTGACATAATGTGAATTATATATTTTTAATTAAAAAATGAATGCTCTTATAGATTCCCTAATTTATACAAAATTGTAATAAAAACGCCGAATCAATGCTATTAGTCCAAAATTAACCTATATCTTTTCAAATTAAATATAATTTTAATACCCCTACTAAACATACCTTTTAAAGCAACGTTTTATATATACGTTTTTATTGCAAAGAGGAAAAATTAATTATATGAACTAATTGTAATTCATCCCACAATTTATATATACATTTTTTGGTTCTTAAATTGCGGTTACATTCAAAGAATGATTCACTTATTGCCGACCAAATGGAATAAAAATTACCAAATAAAAATATTATATTATGATTGTATAACTATCAAATCCCTGATTTCGAGCGGTTCTACTAAAATATAACTATAATATAACGTGAAAACAACTACTCAATTTAGTGTGATACTGAATAAGGAAGTTGCATGATTTTTAACTTCATAAAAAAATTCTTGTTCCAATTTACGCATTCAATAGTAAGATAGTAACCGTCCAACTTAATGAAAATTAAATGCTTATAAAGATTTAATTATACGATATACGTTTGTTTTTTCATTTTTAGCAGGTCTTAAAACAAAAACGTTCAGTCAATGCTATAACTAGGTACAAAGACTTAATTATGTATACGTTCTTTGCATGCTTACGTTTTTTTCATGCTTACGAACTGTGAGAGAGAATATATAGTAACCAATAGATATTTCGGATACCAATATAAAGACTTAATTTTAACCTATACGTTTTTTTATTCATTTTTAGTAGGTCTTAAAACAGAAACGGTCAGTCAATGCTATAACTAGGTATAAAGACTTAATTATGTATACATTTTTTTCATGCTTACGTTTTTTCCATGCTTAAGAACTGTTAGAGATAATATATAGTAACCAATGGATATTTCGGATACCAATATAAAGACTTAATTATACGATATACGTTTTTTTTTCATTTTTAGCAGGTTTTAAAACAAAAACGGTCAGTCAATGCTATAACTAGGTATAAAGACTTAATTATGTATACGTTTTTTTCAAGCTTACGTTTTTTTCGTCCTTATGAACTGTGGGAGAGAATATATAGTAACCAAATGGATATTTCGAATACCAATATAAAGACTTAATTTTAACCTACACGTTTTTTTATTCATGCTATAACTACCCATTAAATCTTTGCATTAATATTAATTTAATTTGTTAAATTAAAATACGTATTACCTACACTCTATATAAACAACGATATTATAAACCGAGAAAACCCGTCACTGTTTTCATCAAAAACTGAGAAAACCTTCATAACCAACGGTATGAGTTATCACCCGCAACTCTGTTTTTTCATTCTATTCTTTAACAAATGATAAAAATGTTATTCCTACCGTGTATGAGTTTCGTAATCTTTTTTGTGTAAGGTATTCTTAACATGTCAAAAATCGGATTGCACTATATAAGAAACATTCATGATTTCAAGGACAAAATTCACCTCAAGGTCAGGGTTCTAAGAATGTGGCCTCACACGAACTTCAACAATAAAAATGAGATAATATCAGAGGAGGTAAGTTGTGGCAGGCCAAGTCAAGTTTTACGTTTACTGGCCTGAATGAAAAACTTTCATTTCAATCAAGCACATCGATTAAAGAATGCGCTGAGTGGTCTGGTGCATTACATGGTTTTGAGTTTGCTGCATACGAGAACATTTTGAATAACTCATTACTAGCCTCGAAGTAAATTGGTAAAATTAACTCCATTTTACTATGTAGGATTTATATGTTATATAACCCTATACCCCTACTAATTAATGAATTTTTTTAGATGTAATCAGAGAAATTTGCGTCGTTGAAAGCCTTAATTCTTCAAGTGAAGACAGAAGCAAGCATAAGCTGCCAATCGAAATAAAAAACATACAGTTCGTTGCAATTATGTATTGTTCGTTCTAAAAATATGTTACGAATGAAGTTTTAATCGCCAGTAATATTTAGTTCGCAGCCCGCCGCATCGCGCGAGTTTTATCCTAGTTAACATAACATACGAGTTACAATCAAGATTCTAATTAACGTCAGGTGTGACGTGACGACATGATCAAACCTCAAGACTTGACGAGTCATGGCGAAGACTTGGTGAGGTCATGACATTCCTAAGGCGTGATGTAAAACGATAATTTTATATATAAATTATAACTATACAACTACAATTATATAAAAAAAGATGAAAAAAACACATAATTATAAGTTTATAACATACTTTATCGACATTTTATTTTCATATTATGCATATCAAACAATTATTATAACCAGTAACTATATATATTTTGTTTATATACCTCAGTTGCTTTACGCCTAATAACGCAACTTATTACGGGTAAATGTGAACAAGTAGAACAGCAGCATGCACAAGCCTTGCACCATGACGTAATGGCACGGTCAAGCTTCAATCTTTTTGCGCGTCATGGCAAAAGCCAAAGCGAACATTTTAGAACCACAAACATATATGTTTATTAGTTAATGATAATTATTTTTATTAATATTGAATGGTACAACATATTTTTTCTTACTATCTATTAAAATTTAAAAAGTTGATATTGCCACCACCGCCACCCATCATCCACAACCACTAGCACCATCCACATACTAATAAACATTGTAAAATATAATTACATGATGAGTAATGATATTGATGCGTATTTTTTATATCTACCTATTTGATAACACATATATGCACACAAACTAGACAATAATATCATTACTCTTCATGATACATGCACAACAGCGGAAAACCTTCTAGTCGAATAACATTAAAAGTAAATAACGTTACTTAAGCGTTTGGTTCCGTTAATGCCCACCGATTCATCAACGTACCCTTCTCTAGGATGTTCGTTTGGACGGTTTGGTTTTATCCGAACCAAATAGATGAAACCAAATAAAGTCCGGTTTTCAAAAGCTCAAACCGAACCGTCCAAACTAATTCGAAAACCAAACCGATCCGAACCAAATAACAATCTGGTTGGTTTGGTTTTATCCGTTTGGTTTTTCCTTAAAATTTTCAAAATACTACAAAAATATATAAAATAAATAATATTAAGTTCGATATGTAAAATTCCAAAATGATAAACTACTTTGTACATAAAATAAAGTTTAATTCATAGGTTGTGACATTTATAATCATATATGCAAAAATCTTGACATCAACTTTATCAATAACTCCAAAATGATTGGTATATCACCAAATGATACAATATAAAATGGAACAAGTGTTAATATATAAATCATTTTACAATAAACAATGTAAAGAAAATGAGTACCATAATTGCTTACAATAGAAACCAACAAGTGTTACTATATAAATCAATTTATTATATATTATTATTCAGTTTTTTTTGGACAATCCGCTTTTCACAACGGAAACAAAATCCAATCCGAAATCCAAACTATTAATTTAGTTCAAGTTCAAACCGATCCAAAAAACCAAATAACTGATCCAAATAGTCCGATCCGACCAATTGGACAATCCCCCTACCCTTGTCGATTCTTGTGTAGAGAAATCCGCGAAGTGGAGTTTAAGGGGCGGGAATAATCCCTGTTCAAATCAACAATTCCCCCACTGTTTTCAAAACCCTAACCTAAATCCACCCACTGTTTTCTCTCCTTATCCTTCTTGCATAAAACAAAATCTCCTTTCGATCTCTAAAAAAAGTGATAACTTATGGAGACAATCGTAACGACGAACGGCAATATTGTTGCCAACGGTGAAGGTGAAATCGCTGAGGATGTTGATGTTTCTGATGACTCGGAACAAAAAGTAGAAGAAATCAATAGTATTTCTTCTGTTAATGGTAACTCGAACGGACTCAATGATGGGGATGGAGATGATCAACGAGTTAGGGTTTCTGAATCTGAATCGGAGGTTAAGAAGAAGAAGAAAGGTCGGAAAAGGAAGCCTGAGTCCCCAGAAGATGCCCCAAGTACTTGTGATAAAGATCAAGAGGGTTCAGGGAGGCCTAAAAGAAGCACCAGGAATGGCAAAATTAAGTATGATGATGATCCATTTAAACACATTTGTGAATCCAGGAAGATTTCCCAGAAGAAGAGAAAACAACCATCTTCTGCTCAGAAGATGGTGGCTGAAGAGAAACAATCAAAAAACAAGATTGTTGTGCAGGAAGATGTAATATTTATATCATAAATCATTCATTCTATTGTAAAATTGTTGTTGTTATTTTGATGTATTTGCAGGGAAAAGAAGTTAAGCTCCTGTTGAACTCCAACATGTGCCATCAGTGTCAAAGGAACGATAAAGGCCGAGTTGTTCGGTGCCTAAATTGCGGGTCAAAGCGTTACTGTGTCCCTTGCATGACAACATGGTAAACTAATTTGACCAAAATCATTCTGCAGTTTTTTCAAAATTTTAAATTTTTTGGTATTTTTGTAGGTACCCTAACATGACAGAGGAAATGTTTGCTAACCGTTGCCCTGTTTGCCTTGAGAATTGCAACTGTAAATCTTGTCTGCGTGATGTGCAGCCTAAGGTTGGTTCCTGCAGCCTATGTAACTTATTTGATGTTAATATGTTACCCCATATAATACTGAATCTGTTGGTGTTTTTTAGGTTAAAGAAAAGATTAAATTTGATCCTGATGTGGAACAGAAAATTCAGTATTCTATTTACATTCTGCACGTTCTTCTTCCGTTCTTGAAGCGTCTCAATGAGGAACACATAAAGGAGAAACTGATAGAGTCCAAAATTCAAGGTTTTCTTTTTCATATTTTCATAGTTAGTGGCTTTGTTGTATTTTCAGTAGTAGGTTTCCTTAAGTTTATGTTGTTGTGCAGGCTGTACTTTATCTGATGTAAAATTGAAAAGTGGAAAGTGTTTACAAGACGAACGCATGTACTGGTATGCCATTTTTGCTCATATTTCAGTTATTTGAAGATTTTGTATTGTAATTCTTGTCTTTTTGTATGCAGTGACTGCTGTAAAACTTCAATTTTTGACTTGCATAGAAGCTGCCCTAAATGTAATTATGATATTTGCCTTAAATGTTGCTGGGAATTGCGTGATGGAAACTTACAAGGAAACAAAGAAGAAATTTTATTTAAATTTCAAGATCCAGGCACTGATTACTTGCATGGTGGGAATGCTAAAACGAGACGTTATGTTGAGAAAGTTGTATCACCAAAAGAAGCAACAGATCATGATTGGAAGGTTCTAGAAGATGGCAGAATTCCTTGCCCTCCTGAAAGTATGGGTGGTTGTGGGACCGGAATCCTAGATTTGATTCACATAAAGACACCTGGCAGTGTTAGTGTTCCAACATTGTTGGAGAACGCGCAAGAGCTCTTAAAGAAGCATAAATTGGAAGAAGATATGCGTGCGATGCCTGACGAGTGGTGCACGTGCTCAGATTCTGACGATAAGCAGTTACGAAAAGCTGCTTCTCGTGAAAATTCAATTTCGAATGATAATTATTTGTATTGCCCGCGTGCTGTAGATGTGAAAAGTGGAGATTTGAAGCATTTTCAGTGGCATTGGTCAAAAGGACAGCCTGTCATAGTCAGTGATGTTCTAGAAACTACTCTTGGGTTGAGTTGGGAGCCCATGGTGATGTGGCGTGCTTTTCGCCAGATCACTAATCTCAATCATGACCAGCTCTTGGATGTGGCTGCTCTTAATTGTTTAGATTGGTGTGAGGTTCGTTTATATGTATATATATTATATATATATGTATGTATGTATATTAATGTTTTAATTGTTGATGATATGCAGGAAGATGTTAATGTTCATCAGTTTTTTAAATGGTACACATCGGGTAATTATGACCAAAAAGGGTGGCCTAAAATTCTTAAATTGAAAGACTGGCCTCCATCAAGTTTATTTGAAGAACGTTTGCCACGTCATGGAATTGAATTTATCACTTGTTTACCTTTTAAAGAATATACACATCCTCGTGACGGTTACCTTAATCTTGCTGTTAAATTACCTAAAAAATCATTAAAGCCAGATATGGGCCCTAAGACATATATTGCTTATGGTGTTACTCAAGAATTAGGGCGTGGAGATTCTGTAACTAAACTTCATTGTGACATGTCTGATGCGGTATACACTTTTTTCTTCAAATTTTCTGTAACTTAAAAAGTAAATATAACGTTTGACTTTCGTTGACCTTGACCAATTTTGACCGACCGTTACTAGGTTGGCCGCCGGTAACCGCCTAGGCGTCGTCTGGACCGATTTTTACAACATTGGTTTTATTACTTTTATATTATTGACATATAATTAAAATGACATGAAGGTGAATGTGCTGACTCATACTGCAAGTGTGGACCCTGACCCTGAGCAGCTTAAAAATATAAATAATTTGAAAAAGAAGCACAAAGAACAGGATCATAAGGAACTTTTTAGCAATATTAAAGAAAGTGAAAATGAGGATGAAATTACAGACAGTTGTGTGGATGGATTAAATCTTGAAGAAGGAGGTGCTCTGTGGGACATTTTCAGGAGAGAAGATACTCCTAAATTGGAGGAATATGTTAAAAAACATTTCAGAGAATTTAGGCATATTTACTGTTGTCCACTGCAGCAGGTTATTGTATTGTAGTGTAATTTATGTAAATTGAGAATTTCTTTTATGGTCCTTAAAAATAGTAATTTCTTAAGTTGTTTGCTCTGTTTCTCCAGGTTGTCCATCCAATTCATGACCAGACCTTTTACTTAACCGTTGAGCATAAACGGAAGCTTAAAGAAGAGTTTGGTTAGTGTTTTATATTGGTCAAATTTGTATTGTTATTGATTTTTAATTATAGTAATGATAATTTTGATTAGGAATTGAACCATGGACCTTTGTTCAAAAGCTTGGGGATGCTGTCTTTATACCTGCTGGTTGTGCACACCAAGTTAGAAATCTGAAGGTAAATATACTTGCTACATTAATTTGCAACATTTGAAGTTAATTTTTGATCTTGTGGTGACCACTTGCAATTCATTAAGCCATTAGTGTTAACTTTAGTTCAGTTAGGGTTTATTTAGTTTACATGCTTGATTTTTATAGTTTTTATAGACACAAATGGTCCAGGGAGAAGCCACTCAAATAAGACGTTTGGTTTGACAAAAAAACTGTATAAATTAAAAAATTTAGATACAATAAGAAGTGACAAATTTTAGATATATAAATTTAAAATAAAATAACCCCAAACATTTAATTTATATTTATCAAGTATAGAAACAAGCTTTAAACTCTGTTCAAAATAAAAATCCTTTATCGCATAATAAATAGAAAATAACTTTTGTACAATTTCCACTTTTAGAAATCATCTTCTACAGATCATAATAATGAAGATGATTTCTATTTTGGATAATTTTCAAAGATGGTTTCTAAAATTCGGAATTTGGAGATGTTTGTTGTTATTTTGTCAACGGAAATTATATTTTGGAAGGGTCTCAAATTGTCTAGAACTTTGTAAGTCGCATGCTGTGTAATTTCCTTCCTCATCTCTATGAAAATCACCATGTACATTTCCTTCCTCAAATTGTCTGGGTCTCAACGGGTCGTTACTCATCAAATGCCCGGCTACTGGTGTCTAGGAGTGTAAACGAGTCGAGTCGAGCCGAGTTCTGCCAAGCTCAAACTCGACTCGATAACTAAAACTCGAGCTCGATACTCAACGAGCTTCCATATTTAAACTCGAACTCGACTTGGTGAAAGTATCGATACTTTCGAAAAATTTTGATTTTTTTAAAAGTGCATTTTTTGTTGTAAACATGCATATGGAAAAGGGTAAAAAGATAACTATGTATATATAAAGGGGTAAAAAGGTAATTATGTATATATAAAAGGGTAAAAAATTAATTAAATAAAAGCTCGATAAGGCTCGCGAGCCTAGCGAGCTGTGTATTTTGGAACTCGACTCGAAGCATTACTCGAGTAGCTCGAGCTCGACTCGGTTCACAACGAGTCGATTCCGAGTAATTTTTGAGGTTGTCTCGAGTAACTCACAAGCTGTCTCGACTCGATTACACCCCTACTGGTGTCTTCCCCGGGTCCTGGGTTGAACTGGCTGGGTTGACCCGGGGTTTAAGGCATTGTTCTATATCATCCTTTTGCAAGTTGACATGTAGTTGGAATGTATGGTCATATTGATGTGGTCACTTACAGAAAACAATCTTTGAAGATTTAGTTCAAGAAATGCTCGATGCCAGGAGTCATACGACCAAGCCTCAGTTATTGAAGATTTAGTTCAAGAATTGCTTGATGTAGGGGTCATAAGACCAAGCCAAAGTATGCATCTCTTCTCTTGTCGTTTAAGATAAAAAGAAAGATGGAAATTGGAGATTTTGTATTGACTAGGCCTATGCAAATTAGATCGAGAACTGACCGGGACCGTAGAACCTGACCGGAAAGGAGCGAACCGAGCTACAACGGTTCGGTTCTCGGTTCTAATTTTTATGAAAAACTAGTTTTTGGTTCAACCAGTTTTCGGAGCATCATCGGTTCGGTCCTCGCTCCAGCAAAGTCATTTTTTCGGTTCTAGTCGGTCCGGAATTCTGGTTCTTGGACCGTGCACAGGCCTAGAATTGACTATGTTATTGTAAAAACCAATTTAATTTTCAATCCTTGTTGTTGGAAGAACTTTTGGATGAATTACAAGGAGCTATTTTCTTTTCCAAGCTTATCTTCGAAGTGGGTATCATCAAGTTCGAATGAAAGCACCTGACATTGCAAAAATTGGTTTCTAAACCTAGTTTATGGTAAACACCATTTGGGCTTTCGAATGCTCATGCAACTTTCCAAAATTTAATGAATTCCAATTTCCGTACGTACTTTCTCTCATTTATGTACTATTCTTTCTTTATTCAGAACCCACTCGTATATTTATGCAAAATTATCCCATTAATGAACCTTTTATGGTTCAGGAATTGGAGTTGTGTTATCTTAAAACAAACATCTTGTTGCTTATTTCAATAAAGCTTGAGGACCTTGTCATCTCCAATTGTCAACATATGAACGGGAATTGATTGCTATTGAAGCTTCTATCCAAAATTGGAAAAGGTATTTATTTGGAAAACCTTTTATTACCGAAATTGTTCATCAAGCTCTAAAGCACATTTTGGAATAAAAAGAATGTAACCATACTTTACAAAATTGCTACTATTTCGTTCTAAAATTGCTGCTAGTGTTCTCAGAGATGGTAAGTTGCAAGCTTTAGTTGACATTCTCAAGCAAAACCCTACTTCAGGGGTGTTTGGGAAAGCTTATTTAAAAGGGCTTGTGCTTACTAGCTTATTAAGTTAATAAGCTTCTGTTAAATAAAGTGATGTGAACCCGAAACAATGGGGAATTGTGTACAAGCGTAAAAAGGCAGTCCAAGGTGGCTAAGTGTCATTAGTCGATTCTTATTAGTTAATTTTGTTATTTCCTTTATTTCAGTTTGTGTATGGGCCGGCCCTAGACTTATAAGCCGAGTTCCATAGGGTTTTGAAGGCATTCGTTGATTGACTATTGTTTTGTTACGTACTTTGGAGATCCCTGGTTCTCAAATTCCAGTTTATCCAGTTACTTCCGATTATTGATTTCGTTATTGATTTGATTCGTATCATAAAGTGTTTGGAAGAGTTTCTATAAGCTTATTGTGAAATGACTAAAAAGACATTTTATGATAAGCTAATAACCTTAAGTGTTTGGTTTGTAGACTTGAGGTGAAATAAGGTTAGTGTCTGAAAGCAAAGAGGTAAAGACCCTAAATAAGCTTAAAATCCCTTTCAAGCATAAATTTATAAGTTATACGAATTACCAAACACTTAAAAGTAGAGATGGAATTGGGTTCGGAACTGACCCGGATGGATCCTGATCCGAAATACCCGAGACCCGATTATAGAGGATTAGTAGACCCGACGGTTCGAGTGAACCGGATATAGACCCGATTGGAACTGAAATAGTAATTAGAGCTTGTTTCGGGTGTTAGCATCATATATGTTCGTTTCTACATTTAATATTAGATTGTTTTACAAATAGCAATCATGTAATAAATATTAACCAAATACTAGCAATGATATCATGACAACTAATTCTCAATTGCTCATACACTAAATGGTTTCTACTTTCTAATATATTGAAACTTAAGGTTGCTGATCGAAAAAGAAGCATCATATTGGGGCTTGCATGGACGGTTATATATTAAATTAAATTAAGGTTATATTAATTAGGGTTATAAAAACTAATTACAATTCGGTTCCGGGTCTAGACCCGATTTGTTCTATACACGATGTACACATCTTATTTTTAGATGGAAGCCGGTTCCACGACTTTAGTGGAAATGATGAATTACTAAAAATCAGGTTTGGTTTTTCGGTTCTATATCTCTTCCCTACTTAAAAGTGATTATCAAACTTAAATAATTTAAAAGCTCATAAGCCTCCTAAATAAGCCCTTCCAAAAACCCCTTATTCTTCATATTATTTAACTTTATTCTGAATTTTTTTTTTTTGAATTTGTGTTATTGCAGTCGTGTATAAAAGTTGCATTGGACTTTGTTTCTCCTGAAAATGTTGGTGAGTGTATCCGGTTAACAGAAGATTTCCGTGTTCTTCCCCAAAATCATAGAGCAAAAGAAGATAAGTTGGAGGTAAACAATTTGTTATGCTTCTGTGACTTTATTTTATGAGTAATTATTAATTAAATGAAGAAGCTATTACATTTATAATATTACTTTTTATTGGTGGCAGGTAAAGAAAATGGCACTTCATGCAGTGAGCGCAGCTGTAAAAGAATTGAAAAGATTGTCTTCCAAGTAAGTCAATATATATATCTACAGAAACAATTAAGAGTTACTACTTTTATTGTCCATGTTTCCTTTTTAATATGTCCTAAATTTATTGTCAACTTAAAAATTCCACCAATCAAAAAACAATTAGGCGGGAAAGATAGAATTCTATTGGTTACACAGGGTAATAAATGCACTATTCTTAAATTGTGTGCTTCGGACAATAATTTTGGGACGGAGGTAGTAATATACTTTTAAAACTTGAAAAAACACTGTTTTAGATTTATCTTTTTCAACTTGAGAATCCTCGAGATTTAATTCGTTTGGGACAAGAATCGATCTAGATTGGATAATGGGAAAAAAAAAATTCAAAAATAAACTTTTTTTAACATATCTGTTTTTACAGAACGTGGCATTAACTATGTATGAATGAGTTTGTCTTGACTAATCTTATTTCAGGAAAAAGAATGTAGAAGATGAAGAATCTGGGTAATAGGAGGATGGATTCATGAGAATGTTTTTTTATTATGTATTTCTAGTAAACCAAACCCTTGCATATTTCTACGTGTAATCACTAATCTACGGTTTGCTTTGCTTTTGGCTTGTGATTGAGGATATGAAAAATGCAGATTTTGGTTTCTGACTGATTGTGTTAATTTACATCACAATTTATGTTAATCTTGTGTTTGAATGGGGTTGTCACTAGTTTTTTTGGCTTTGACAATGCTTTGAAAACAAGTTATTGTGGTTGCTAGTTGCTACTTAAGAAATAACAAACTCATTTTTACACCACATCTTGTAACTTATCACCATAAAATGCAATTTGTATAATCATATTATGCAATAGTTGTATGGGATGCAATAAACATCGTGGTGTAAAAATCACCCTTTATAACAAAAGCCATCTACAACAACATTGTGCCCAATAAGCTAGACTGTTATCTTTTACTTATTTAAAATTTATAGCTAAAACTCATAATCATTTTTACTTTTCAAAATTTAGAATTATATTTTACCCTCAAAATAAAGTATTGCATATAAATAATAAATTACAAACTCAAAACCACATGAAAATAATTTCTACTATTAAACTTAATAGTGATTTGTCTTAACAAAACATTGGATGAATATAGTTTCTTCAAATTGAAGTATTTTTTTTCTTTCATGATGCACCATTTTTTTAAAATTGATTCAGTAATCTTTTTTACAAAGTGTAAAAAAAGTTGCACAAATTTATAGGTTAAGAAACTTAACAGAGAACCCCTTTCCATATTTTTAAATAAAGAAAATCACCAAAATTCACATTAATTGCCTCCTTGTTTTCTAAAATTCTAGGTAAAATTAAGACCGGTAAAATCTATTCTGACCTATCACTCCAACTCATTTAGAACCCAAATTAGCCGGTTGAGTTGTAACTTTCGACCCATGGATAATAAACTGGTCAACGCCTTTATAACCCGCCATACAAACACGTTATGTTGGGTTTAGATTCACAAGCCATTTACAACCCACCAATGCGATTAAATATTAGATATATATTAAATATATGATATGATATGTTATTAACTAAGAGAAACGTTCAAGGTAATCTTTTTGTGAAGTCTTGAAATACAAATCTTAGTCATTTGATCAATCAACTCTCATATCACCACCATCACCACCATCACATGTGATTTAATACATCAACACCACCAGCACCCCATGTGTATTATTAAATCACATGTGATTGCACACCGCCAACTACCACCACCACTGCCAACCTCTTCCGACCACCGTCTCCACCACAAGCAACCTCTCGCCACCGTCAGCGGCTTTCAATCACACGTGGTTGTGTATCCAATCACATGTGATTGTGGCGAGCGACGATGGTGGTGGTGACCGACGGTGGTGGTTGTGTATTCAATCATATGTGATTTGATGACGGTGGTTGTTAATTAAGAGATTTTTTAATCAAATGACTAGGATTTGTCTTTTGGTACTTTGTTTTAAACGTGGACTATCTAGAACACAACTCTATTAATTGTTTATTAAATATTTTTTTATTATATTTAGTTAACCTAAATACACCTTAATTCAGTCAATGTATTGCCGTATTAGTTTGTTGAGTTTTGACGATTTATTTAGCTCCACTTTTCATCTACTATTATTCTCTTTATACTAATAGTTGTTAACTTGTATTTGCATTTTAAAACTAATATTTTATTATTTAACTCATAAAAGTACGTATATTATTTTTTTATTTTTTATATTATGATATTTAAATGAATTAACGTTATATTTCAGCTAATTTGTGCTTTTAATTACTTCATGATGGAACATAAATCCACATAAAAACCTAGCCATGAGGTTTTATTGGGTTATTTATCCTTCGCACAAACTAAGTGTTGCTAAACACATTTACTCTCATTATAAAAAATATTAAATAACTAAGACTAGTTGTACATTGAAAGTATAATTATCGACTTATGCCATTAGGCCGGTGCCAACGAAATTAACCTTTTGTTGCCAACCGAAGGGCGTCGTTTTCTCACCATTTGGCATGATCCTTCGGTTTGTTGGCTTCTGTGATTTGAATCGGCTAGCCTAAGGTAAGAGACGAGGAGGAGGTGGGCTCAAGAAATATTTTAATACGATATTTAATATATTGTGTGTGTATATTAGTAGGACCCAAAAAACTGACGACAATATGTATTGTTGGCATGATTATGTCAGTTTGAATGTCTGTTGACATGTAATGTTTATGTAGCAAAAATTGAAGGTGTTGGTGTCCGCAATATTAGAAACATATCATTAATGTGTATATTTCTGTTGAGTACACTTTTTCCAAAAGATGTTGTCAGTTTTATTTAATTATTTATTAAATGGCAATTTTCAAATGAGACAACAAAGAAGAATTTAGAAGAAGCATAGCTGGTACAACAGCATTTCTTTCGTCGGACTTTTAAAAATAAAATAAGAACATTCGTAATTATGGAAGTGCAATGTTAGCACAAGAACAAATTAATTATTTATATTAATATATACCATTAATATGTGACGCTACAAATCCTTACGACAAAGGGAAGGTTTTTTTGAAAAAAACAGATAGAAATGATCTCTTTTGTAGCACTCTAAAGTTGCACTCCAACAACAGTAGGTAGTCCATCAAAAATATTTCTTAAATCTGCCAAATCATCCTTCATATCAAACCTATATATATTCAAATTTCATTCCAATTTGATTCATATCAAGTACTCAGCTCCTTAAACGACAACGATGAACGGTTTTGTGAGAACAGTATTCCCGTTAGCTGCGATAACTTTACTTCTTTCCGTATATGTTGTTGCTGCTGGCACCACCAGGAAATACAAGTTTAATGTGCGATATATGTTATTTATTTATAATTAACGTACAATCTCTACTATTTATAATGTATTTAGGAGTTTCCCTAAATAACATTCTAAAAATTCAGCCAAATACTTGCTAAATAGGGAATTAATGCGTTTTTACAAAAATGTTAAGTGCAGGATTCGAACACGCGTGCTAAATGTCATGGGCATACACACTTACCAACTAAACTAGGAGACAATTTGTTCAAATCTTCTCTACTTTTTATTAAATATCACTGATCCTCGAATTGACTCAAACATAAATCCCTTGCATCTGCATCGCTTCCCATTCTCACACATGCGTCTCCTTGGTTCCTTCAACACACCAGTGACCAGTCGAGTTCAAGAAATTGGGAGTCGTAAAAGCATGATCAACCTACAAATACTAACTTCAACCTTCACGAATCTTCCCTGCTTCCATTAATCTTACGTAGCTTCATCGTCGACGCCGAGATCATCACCGGCTAGCGGCATTGCTGACGACAGTCTCACTGTCACAGGTTGTGCTTCCAGCTTCATTCTTCTTTTGCATGTTAACTGTTCCTCGTATGGAATGTTTATAATTGATATGATCGATATATTCTACTGATGGATACAAGCCTTAATATAGGCAATTTACATAAAGGAAATAGCTAATTCTATGGGACTAGTTATTATAAATATATACATTCCAAGTATACATATGGCTGAGATTATGCAATAATTATGTAATATATGTTATGATTCCGTAATATTCCTTATACGCCCCCGCAAGATGGAGGATCCGTCGGATACTCCGATCTTGGATCGATTTCGAAGAAAAGGTGCACGGGATAAAGGCTTTGTGAGCATATCTGCAAGTTGATCTTGTGTATTGATGTGAAGAACCCGCAATTTGCCAGATGAGACTTGTTCCCTAACAAAGTGATAATCAAGAGCAACGTGCTTCATTCGAGAATGGTAAACGGGGTTAGCACAAAGATATGTTGCTCCTGTATTGTCACAAAACAATGTCGGTGTGTGATTTGTAGTAATACCCAGTTCATGTAGTAAATTCTTTGTCCATATGAGTTCAGCGGAAGCATTTGCTAAGGCTTTGTATTCCGCTTCCGTAGGTGAGCGGGAAACTGATTTTTGGCGGGTGGACTTCCATGAGATAATATTTGTACCAAGGTATAGGACGTATGCAGTAGTTGACCGACCGGCATCATTTACGTTCCCCCAATCAGAGTCTGAGAAGGCCGAGAGAGTGAGATTTGAGTTGCGTTTTAGGAAGAGACCATGATGGATGGTTCCTTTGAGGTACCGAAGAACCCGTTTTAGAGTTTGCCAATGGGTTTGACGCGGATTGTGCATGAATTGAGACAACTTATTAATAGCGTATGAAATATCCGGTCTAGTAAATGCTAGGTATTGAAGGGACCCAACAAGTTGCCGGAAAGGTGTAGCATCCACCGAAGGAGATGGGTCATTTGGCGACAAAGGTTCGGTGGCACTAAGAGGTGTGATAACATCCTTTGCGCCATCCATGTGAAATTGTTGTAAAATATCTTGAATGTATCGATGTTGCGATAAAAACAGGCCCGTAGGTGTAGGAATTACTTCAACACCTAGAAATTGATGAAGCATGCCGAGATCTTTGATAGAGAATTTTTTGCTTAAGGCTTGAATGAAGTTGTTGATAAAGTTTGAATTGTTTCCCGTAAGGACTATGTCGTCCACATAAACTAAGAAATAGCACGTGACATTTTGATTTTGGTAGATAAAAAGGGAAGCATCGGCTAGAGATTTTCGAAATCCAAATTGAAGAAGAAAGTTGGTGAGCTCGATGTACCAAGCGCGTGGAGCTTGTTTTAAGCCATATAGGGACTTTTTGAGCTTGCATATATGATGTGGATATTGGGAATCTGTGTAGCCCGGTGGTTGAGTCATGAAAACATCTTCATGAAGAGTGCCATGAAGGAACGCGTTGTTAACATCGAGTTGACGCAAGGGCCAATTTTTTGACAGTGCAATAGATAGAACGGTACGAATAGTGATGGGTTTAGTGACGGGACTGAATGTATCAAAGTAGTCTTTCCCGTGTTGTTGGAGAAATCCTTTTGCCACGAGACGGGCTTTGTATTTTGCAATTGAACCGTCCGAGTTACGTTTTATCCGAAAGATCCATTTACAACCGATGGGCTTATGATCGGTGGTGGCAGGGACAAGTTCCCAAGTTTGATTGTGAATAAGTGCATTAAATTCCGCATCCATTGCATTGCGCCATTGTGGATCTTTTGAGGCTTGAATATGAGTGGCGGGTTCAAGAGTGGGTGGGAGCGGATGGAGAGTGGTGGTATTTATGGTGTTAGAATTGTAGTATTTAGGATTGGGTTTGCGGTTTCTGTGTGGGCGAGGGGAGTGAGTAGGAGATGGTGAGAGTTTATTAATGTCGGGTGTGGTAGTGGGAGAGATGAGGTTGGTGGTATCGGTAGGAGTGTTCATGGTCGGGTTGGTGTCATGAGAAGAGAAAGTGGAAGAGAATGTGTTCAAGTGTTCTGTATTGGAGTAAGTATTAGTATCAAGATTGGTGGGAGTAGGTTGAGGAGTGTATGAAGAGTTTGTCATGACATGGGAAACATTTGCATGAGTAGGTGACGGTGATGGATTAGGAGTGATGATAGTATGAGACTTTGTTTTTCTTGGTGTAATAGTGGGAGGGATAAATGCTTCAGGTGTAGGAAGAGAGGTTAGAGAATTACCTTGTGTGGTGAATGGAAAAATATGCTCAATGAACTCAACATGGCGGGAGTGATAGAGACGGTGAGATGTCGGGTCATAGCACTTATATGCTGATTTAGAAGAAGAGTAGCCAAGAAAAACGCATTTTATGGATCGAGGATGAAGTTTGGAAGAGGCATAAGGTCGCAACCATGGGAAACATAGACACCCAAAAGGTTTTAGTTTTGTGTATGTTGGTAGGCTGTTGTATAGCCGTTCATAAGGTGACTGGAAATCTAGTATTGGTGTAGGTAATCGATTGATAAGATATACCGCAATTTGAAATGCATGAGACCAAAAATTGAGAGGCAAGTTAGCATGATGGAGTAATGATAATCCAGTTTCAACAATATGCCGATGGCGTCTTTCGGCGATACCGTTTTGTTCAGGTGTATGTGGGGGAGTTGTAAAGTGGGAAATCCCATGTTTTTGGAGGTACGGGCTCAATCCAACGTATTCACCGCCGTTGTCAGAAAATATGGATACAATAGGTGTTTTAAAGAATTTTTCAACTAGTGATTTGAATTGTGGGAACAAAATTGAGATATCAGATTTCCGTTTAATGGGGTAAAGCCACGTATATTTAGAGTGAAAATCGACAAAGATGACATAATATGCATACCCATCATTGGAAGTTTGAACCGGACCCCAAACATCGGAGTAAATAAGTTCGAGTGGTTTAGATACTTTAAATGAGTTGTCCCCAAATGGTTGTTTATGACTTTTATTTAACGAACAAGAAGCACAATGAAAAGAAATGTTCGACATTTTATTGTAACCAAGTCCTAAGTTATTAAGCAAACGTTTTAGGATCTTGATTGAAGGATGCCCAAGCTTGTGGTGCCAAGAGAGAAGTGAGCCAGATGTGGTAATACTTGAGTTTAGTTGTTTAACGGAGTCATGAGGAGTGGTGGATGCATAATAGATGTCATTGATGTTCACTCCCCCCATTAGTGGCGCCCCCGTGCGAAGTTCCTTAACAAAAAAATGAAAGGGAAAAAATTCAACCGAAACACTATTAGTTTTGCAAAGTTTAGCGACTGAAACAAGATGATTACGTAGATGAGGAACAAGTAAGACATTATTTAGATTTAATGGACGAGTTTTGGTGGGAATAGAAGTATGGCCAGTATGAGATATAGAGAGAGTGTTACCATTTCCTAGAACGATCTCATCGGGCCCTCCATACTCGGAGAGGTGATGTAAATAGGACCGGTCGGGTGTAGCATGATCAGATGCCCCGGTATCAAACATTAATGGTGGTGTACCCTGTGACGAGCTTGCCATTGATGCATTCACGGTTGGGTTTGTAGGACTGGTAATGTGGTGGTCTTGTAAGAAACGTGCTAGCTTCCTGCAGACTTTAGTATCATGACCTGGAATGAGACAAAAGTGACAAAAAAAATTATTTCGGTTAGTTCTATACTGATTCATGTGGCCATTGTTTTGTTGGTTGGGTGGCCCATTGTTGTAGCCATGTGATGGAGTGTTCCTTGGCCCAGATGAGTTGGGCCTATTGGAGTTCCGGGTTGCAGGGGAAGACCGGAAGAAGGGTCTAGATCCTTGGCGTTGAGTGTTGTTAACAGTAGTAAGTAGCGGTGTTGATTTGGAGGTTTGAAGAGATCTCTCATGATCTACAAGTTTTTCATAAAAATCAGAGAAGGTGATCGGTGTTTCTCGAATCTTCAAGGCTGCAGAGATCTCTTTGTAGTCGTCACCAAGGTGAGTAAGTATGTGAACAATGAGATCATCATCATCAATTGGTTTTTGAGCCAAGGCCAGTTCATCTGCAATGGCTTTCATCTCATTGAGATATTCAGCAACAGGTTTGGTGCCCTTACTGTTTGTGGCAAGTTTGGACCGTAGGGAAATGATTCGGGATCGCGAGACGCCAGCGTAGCTCTCGGTGAGGCGTTTGAAAAGCTCGTTGGAAGTAGCAGCCGACGATACGATTGGTTGAATCGTATCCGAGCAACTTCCAAGAAGGGCTCCGAGGAGGATTTGATCTTGACGGAACCAGTGACGGTATTGAGGGTTAAGTTTGCCATCAAGTGTTTTTGGTGGTGCTTCAGTACGGTTATCGACAAACTGTTCGAGTTCGAACCCCATCAGAGTGGATAGTACTTGTTTACGCCATGAGGGAAAATTATTAGCTGTAAGTTTGATTGGAAAATTGGTATGGGTTGATAGCTCAATGATGGTAGATGAAGTTGACATGGTGGGTACGGCTAAATAAAGAGAAGGAAAAAAAACAAGATTATGAACAGAAGATGAAGGTTGGATCAAAGCTCAAAGGAGTTGAGAGGCTCTGATACCATATGGAATGTTTATAATTGATATGATCGATATATTCTACTGATGGATACAAGCCTTAATATAGGCAATTTACATAAAGGAAATAGCTAATTCTATGGGACTAGTTATTATAAATATATACATTCCAAGTATACATATGGCTGAGATTATGCAATAATTATGTAATATATGTTATGATTCCGTAATATTCCTTATACCTCGATCCACTTAATTCGTTTATTTCATTTGAACTTGCATATCTAGGGTTTCAACAATTTACCAATTAACCCGAAGTTTTACCCTGAATATTCAATTTAGGGGTTCAATCCGGAACACGAGGTTATTTTCCGTACAAACTAATTCAGATATGGACTTATTCTGAAATTGGTGAAATTGTTCTTTATCTGCGAGAAATAATAAGGCGAATCAAGAAGTAGAAGATGCCTTCGATGTTGTGGCAGCTGAAGCAAAAATTTCATCATGTATCTGCCTACTACTCTGTTGCACATCACCTGCATCATTGGTTTTATATGTTTTTTTTTTTTAATTCTGTTTTTTTTTTTTTTTTTTTTTTTTGTTTAACTTATACAAAACGTGCTAGCAGGTGATGGTATCGGGTAAATGTAAAACCTCTTTCCTCTTATCCAATCCTTTAATCATATAATTTCAAACTCATAAGATGGCCCGTCTTAACTGAAACCAATCTTTCTGACCTGCCCATTTTGCCCCCCACCTTTGAAACATTCTTGATTTAATAAATGTACTTTATAACTTCCACCAATATATAAATGTTCTTGATTTTTCAAAATTAGCATAATAAGATTATATGGTTTGTTGATTTCGAGGTAAATACAGTAATGTAGAAAGACACTTTAAGTAATATGCATGAAATCATGGATGGTTGATTACCTTATTTCTTCATTACAGTTGTACCATGTGCTGGAATGATTGAATCAAGACTTTGAAAAAAAGAGGTAACCTGGTTCTATTAAAAAAAGACTAGAAAATAGCATAGCTCCATTGGATTAAATTGACAGTTGTACTAACCTTTGCCTTGATCTCTCCATTGCAGCTAAATCTTGCAGCTCCCACAACAATGAAGCTAATAATACCGTAATAACTATGAAATATTGGTTCATACAACTAATATGATGATCAAGGTTTAAAATTACCAAATCAAAGCAATAATTTACATATTTATTAAAAAATATCAGTGGGTTTTGTGGTTACAGAAAATGAAATTTAGGTAAGTATTCTAGGCAGCCTCCATTGATGGTGGATTGAAAGTTGAAACAAGGAGACAAATTACAAAGAAGGAAGTGACAAGTGAGGTAAGTGTCTGTGTTTGTGTAACTGTTTTTAACAATCATTTGTTATTTAGTTTTTGCTTTGGGTCTTCTAGATGGCGTTTGATTTGCAGAATGTTTTATAAATTGAAAAGCAGCGTTTAGATCTTTCTCCTTAATATTTACATGTTTTATGTTTTTTGAGTTTTCTTTCAAAACTCAAACTAGCACATTTTTCTAAACTAAATTAAACTTCTAATTACTGTTTTTTTGTGATTTGTTGCAGGATCTTGGTGCAATTGCTAGCTTGATGTTCTAATTGAAAGTGCGTCGCCTCCAGTGATGAATATGTTGTTTCAATGCCTGTATGAGCTGCTGCAAACGAGGTATAAAAATTGTAACGGGTCAAATTGACCCAAAGCACTTATGTGACTCAGAATGCATTATTGAAAATGAAAAGAAAATAAAAAATATTAATTGCAGGTATTTAAGAAGCTTAGAAGCTCAGGGTTAGAGATCTTGATTTTCCAGCTGTTCATGAGATCTTTTGGTTACTGAACTATCATTTTGATAATTATAAATCAAAAGATTATTAAGATGGAGGAATTAAGTCATTTTCACATAACTCAAACTAAGCGTTATGCTTTTCGTTAATTATGAGATGTAGTGTTGAGAGATTATGATAAACACTCGTACTTTGTATTTAATCCATTATGATTTTATGTTCGCAATGATTAAAAGTGAAAACAAGTTATAAAACGTTTATGGATAGATCTTTATCTGACTCTTTTGAATAATAAAGTTTTCATTTTGACCCACTTGACCCGTTCATAACGCCACCTCTAATCAAAAGCATGTCAATATTTTTTTAAATAAAGTTGACGAATCAAGTGATAAACAATCCATTTGCTAATTTCCAGTTTTGACATTGTTATAGATTGTAGTATTTCAGCATTTCTACAATATTTGCCACTAGACAGAAGCCTGAACAGTATAAATTTTCATCAATGTTTCTCGATAAATTTACATTAGAGTAAACACAAGCCAATCCGGCATGAATTTTTGCTAACATCTGCGTTATTAACGTCCTAACCAATTGAGACCAATTGAGATGCTAGACTATATATTTATAGTTCTTTCTCAACTCCAATTATATTTATTAGTCTCATAAAACTTAACAACTTGAAATTATCATCACCACCAACCGATGTGGAAGTGCTATATCAGCGAACACCACCACCAACATCCACCATCACTTCCGTCATCAACGACAAATTGGCCGCCGCAAAATATTATCGGCGGGTACCCTGCTAGTTTTATATAATATACATTTGGATGTGCAGATCCAGCTGCAAAATGTAACACGACTATGTCATACTCGGAGCATGGTCACCGTGAATGGCAAGTTTCCAGGTCCACATATCGTCGCTAGGGAGGGTGACCGCTTGCTTATCAAAGTGACCAACCATGTCACAAATAATATTACAATCCATTGGTACCATGAATAAACATGCAATTTCATACAATTTTTATGAGATTAATTAATCGTTTTCCACGTATATTTCTTATCCTAAATAGGCATGGTATCCGACAGCTGCGTAGTGGATGGGCCCGCTTACATCACACAATGCCCCAGGACACAGCTATCTGTACAACTATATTGGACAAAGAGGAACCTTGTTTTGGCACGCACACATATCATGGCTACGAGCGAGTCTTTATGGCCCTCTTATTATTCTCCCAAAGCTTAACGTCCCATATCCTTTTACGTTCCCATCATCTTTGGTAATTAATTAAAAGTTTTTTTTAATAATTTGTGGTGGGTGTCGAATCCAACAAAAATAAATCCTACTTCTTTTATATGTAGTTAGAAACAAGTAGGGTCGATTCCACAGAGATTGGTCTAGATTAGTTCTTTAATAACCAAACAAATTAACAGGGGATTTTGATTGTTGACAAACAAATAACAAGGAAATAAGATGACCATTAAACAAAGCACTTAAAGGGGATATAAATTGAGGTGACTGTCTAGTCAAAGGTATTATCTAAGCATTAATCCATGGTTGATCATTGACACTAAAACATCAGATACTTACAAATAAATTGGTTATGGTTGTTAACAAGCTCTAACAACCTGTCTCACCTTAGTAAATCGATAAACAAAACAAGCTATTGATTATTTCTCTTATCAAACAATCAGCCCTAAACAAGCTCTTAAGACTTAATTCTCGATAGCATTAAGCTTTAATGAAACCACCAATTCTAATTGATAAACTCATAGGTTCGATTTATCTAAATCAGATTACACATTTTCTTAACAATAATTGAAAACTTGACCATAATCAATATTGTTAATTGCTACTGATTTTAGAACATTCAAGCAATTACGGACCTAAACTTCTAAATAGCTAGTAAGTTTCGACAGCTGAATAACAAAGATCGGTATTCAAATGATCAAAACAAGTTCATAATTCTGAAAATATGCAAATATCCATAAGTACCAAAATATGAACATTAAGAAGTTTTCAGAACCTTTTTTGTCTCGAATTTCTAGATTGAATTCTTGTAATAAAAGGATCCATCTTATGAGCCTTGGTTTCGCTTCCTTTTTCGCTAGTAGGTACTTCAGTGCTGCATGATCACAATAAACAATAACTTTAGTACCCAATAAATAAGATCGGAACTTTTCTAATGCAAAAACTATAGCAAGAAGCTCTTTTTCAGTTGTTGAATAATTGCATTGAGCACTATCAAGTGTTCTTGAAGCATAATATATAACATGGGCTGATCTTCCAACTCTTTGCCCAAGAACCGCACCAACAGCATAGTTGCTTGCGTCGCTCATAATCTCGAAAGGCAAATTCCAATCAGGAGGTTGTATAATTGGAGATGATGTAAGCAACTCTTTCAGTTTGTCAAACGCATTCTTGCAATCATCATTAAGCTCAAACAGTACATCTTTTTGGAGTAATCTGCATAGTGGTTGACTTGTCTTTGAAAAGTCCTTAATAAATCGCCGATAAAATCCTGCATGTCCAAGAAAAGAACGAACTTCCCGCACATTTGTGGGGTAAGGCAAAGATTTAATAATATCTATTTTAGCTTTATCGACTTCAAGTCCTTTACTAGACACTATATGACCCAAAATATTACCTTGATCGACCATAAATTGACACTTTTCATAATTAAGGACAAGGTTTGATTCAATACATCTTTTAAGAATTTTTTCAAGGTTAATTAAGCATGAATCAAATGAATCACCATGGACTGTAAAATCATCCATAAATACCTCAATGATTTCCTCCACGTATTCAGAAAATATACTTACCATGCATCTTTGAAATGTAGCCGGTGCATTGCAAAGACCGAACGGCATACGACGGAATGCAAACGTACCAAAAGGACAAGTAAAAGTCGTCTTTTCTTGATCTTCTGGTGCAACCGGTATTTGATGAAAACCTGAATAGCCATCAAGACAACAATAGTAAGCCCTACCTGCTAATCTTTCAAGCATTTGGTCTATAAAAGGAATAGGGAAATGATCTTTTCTAGTTAAAGCATTTAATTTTCTATAGTCTATACAAATCCTCCAACCATTTTGAACTCGAGTCGTCACCATCTCACCATCAGAATTCTCAACTACCGTTACACCTGTTTTTTTAGGGACGACTTGTATAGGACTTACCCATTTGCTATCCGAAATTGGATAAATAATACCTGCATCCAAAAGTTTTTGGATTTCTTTCTTTACCACTTCCATCATTGGCGGGTTCAATCTGCGTTGGACTTGCTTTTTAGGGGTAGCACCTTCTTCTAAAAGAATTTTATGCATACACATAGAAGGACTTATGCCATTGATATCAGCAACTGTCCAACCAATTGCCTCTTTGTAGTCTCTTAAAATTCGAATTAATCTTTCATCTTCCAATGGGGTCAACTTATTTGAGGAAATAACTGGAAGTGTGTCTCCTTCTCCGAGGTATAAGTACTTGAGATGATCAGGTAATTTTTTAAGCTCGAGTTTTGGTGCCTGCACAACTGATGGAAAAAGTTTAGCATTATTTAATGGCAAACCAAGATAAGAAACACTCTTATTAAAAGGTACAAGAGAGTTAAGTTCACAAATTGCTTCTTGTAGATTCAAGTTTTCCTCGAGTTCGTGATTTGCACTTTCTGATATAGTGTTGGTAAGTGCCACCTTCAATGAATCATCATCATTTAGCTCAAAAACTTTATGTACTAAGGAGTCAATAACATCAATACTAAAAACAGATTGTTCATTACTAGGATACTTCATGGAATCATATATATTAAATTTAATGACTTGACCATCAAATTCCATTGTAAGTGTACCTTCATAAACACAAATATTAGTCTTAGCTGTTTTAAGAAATGGTCTCCCTAACAAAATAGAAGGTGAGTTAGAATGATTATCTTTACCCATATCAACAACATAAAAATCTGCTGGAAAAACCAAATCTTTTACCTGAACTAATATGTCCTCTAAAACACCATCCGGGTATGCATAAGAACGATCTGCGAGCTGTATGATTACCCCTGTTTCTTTTAATTTTACACAATTCATAGCTTCATATATAGAACGAGGCATGACATTAATTGAAGCTCCTAAGTCTAACATAGCTCTTTCTATCTCGACATTACCCATTTTACAAGGAATAGTAAACATACCTGGATCTTTGCATTTGATAGGCAATTTCTTTTGAATCATAGCAGAAACATTTTCTCCTAACTGGATTTTTTCGTTACCTTTAAGCTTTCTTTTTGAGGTACATAATTCCTTTAGAAACTTTGCATATCGAGGTACCTGTTTGATAGCATCAAGAAGTGGAATATTTACCTCAACTTTGCGAAAAGTTTCAAAAATTTCCTTCTCCTGTTCTTGTTTTTTAGACTTTGCAAAACGACTAGGAAAAGGAGGTGGTATCTTGATTTCATCTCGTGTTCTGGTTGTTTCTTCTTGTCGAATATTTTGAGACGTAGAGCCATCATTCACAATCTTTTTCTCTAACTCACATTTAGATGGCTCATTTGGCTGTTTTTCTAACATTTTCCCATTTCTCAAAGTAATTGCACTTACATTTTGCTTGGGGTTGTTAATCGTTTGAGATGGTAATTTACCCGAAGCTTGAGATTCCAACTTGTTAATGGAGGTAGCCATTTGACCTATTTGGTTTTCTAAGTTTTGAATGGTGGTTTTGGTATCTTGTTGAAACTGTTGTGTGCTTGTTGCAAGTGTTTTAACAATATCTTCAAGAGACATGCTAGAATTTGAAGATGAAGGTTGTGAATGATTTGCTTGTTTAGGGTATTGTTGCTGGAAATTGTTTGAACGGGGTCCATAGCTTAAGTTAGGATGATCTCTCCATCCTTGATTGTAGGTATTTGAGAAAGGATCATACTTTCTTTGTGGTGGACCTGGAAACCCTCCTACTGCATTCATTTGCTCTGGTGAGCTTTCTTGAAGTGTAGGACACATATCAGTCGGATGACCAACAATGGAACAAATTCCACAAGCTTTTACATGTTGTGTATTATTACCCACAACCAACTTTTCCACAAGAGCCGTGAGATTATCCAAACGTTGATCATAAGAAGTATTGACCTCATTTACACTTTTTGTTGGACCTTCTTGTCTTGTACCAAATTGTTGTGAATTAGCAGCCATATTAGAGATTAGTGCCCTGGCTGCAGTGGGCGTTTTATGTACCAATGCCCCTCCACTTGCAGCATCTATCATATTTCGGTCCATAGTCAACAAACCTTCATAAAAATATTGAATAAGAAGTTGTTCTGTAATCTGATGTTGAGGACAACTCGCACAAAGTTGTTTAAATCTCTCCCAATACTCATATAATGTTTCTCCACTGAATTGGCGAATTCCACATATATCTTTCCTAATATTTGCAGCACGTGAGGCAGGGAAAAACTTTTCAAGGAATTGTTGCTTCATTCCGTCCCATGTGGTTATTGAACCAGAGGGTAAGTAGTACAACCAATCTTTAGCCTTGTCTGCCAACGAAAATGGAAAAGCACGTAATTTGATTTGTTCCTCTGTAATTTCGCGTGGTTTCATTGTTGAACAAACCACGTGAAATTCCTTAAGATGTTTGTGAGGATCTTCACCAGCAAGACCATGAAAAGTTGGAAGTAAATGAATTAGCCCGGATTTCAATTCAAAAGGAACTGTAAGTTGTTGGTATTGGATGCATAAAGGTTGTTGATTAACGTTTTGTGTCGCCATTTCCCACAAAGTTCTTTCATCCGCCATGTTTTCTTCTTCTTGGTCACTAATAGTGACCTGCTCAAATAAATCAGAAACGAAGTTTGATTCAGCAGATTCAAGCCAGGAGGGCGATGATTCTCTATGGAAATTTCTTCTTTTAGCCTGTTTTCTTAACCTTTTAGCTGTCTTCTCAATCTCAGGATCGTATTTAAGTTCACCTGTATAAAACGATCGGGGCATCAATAACTTACAAATAAGAATAAAAATTAAACAAGGCAAAAAAAATAAAAAATGATTGATTAAAAAGAAATAAATCTAAGACACCAATCCCCGGCAGCGGCGCCAAAATTTGGTGGGTGTCGAATCCAACAAAAATAAATCCTACTTCTTTTATATGTAGTTAGAAACAAGTAGGGTCGATTCCACAGAGATTGGTCTAGATTAGTTCTTTAATAACCAAACAAATTAACAGGGGATTTTGATTGTTGACAAACAAATAACAAGGAAATAAGATGACCATTAAACAAAGCACTTAAAGGGGATATAAATTGAGGTGACTGTCTAGTCAAAGGTATTATCTAAGCATGAATCCATGGTTGATCATTGACACTAAAACATCAGATACTTACAAATAAATTGGTTATGGTTGTTAACAAGCTCTAACAACCTGTCTCACCTTAGTAAATCGATAAACAAAACAAGCTATTGATTATTTCTCTTATCAAACAATCAGCCCTAAACAAGCTCTTAAGACTTAATTCTCGATAGCATTAAGCTTTAATGAAACCACCAATTCTAATTGATAAACTCATAGGTTCGATTTATCTAAATCAGATTACACATTTTCTTAACAATAATTGAAAACTTGACCATAATCAATATTGTTAATTGCTACTGATTTTAGAACATTCAAGCAATTACGGACCTAAACTTCTAAATAGCTAGTAAGTTTCGACAGCTGAATAACAAAGATCGGTATTCAAATGATCAAAACAAGTTCATAATTCTGAAAATATGCAAATATCCATAAGTACCAAAATATGAACATTAAGAAGTCTCAAAACCTAATTGGATCCATAACAAAGAAAGACCTTCAACTAGAAAGTGAAATAAATTAGCTACTCATGACAAGAGGAAGAAATCACAACCGGTGGATGATTTAACCTAATCTTCGATCTTCACCTTGGGTTTTTCATCTTCGAGAGTGTTTCTTCTTCGTGATTTTCATCACTCTCGTTCTTGTTGCCAATTTGATGTCCCGATACTCTAGCCCTCCTCAACCGTTCCTTATTTCTTGCCTCCATGAAACCCACTTTCTTCCTGATTTTGTGTTTTATTTGGGGCAATTGTACAGCAAAGTCCTCTAACTTTGAAACTCTTGTCAAATTAGGCCACATCTTTTATACCTACAAAAATACATAAGTTTGTGAGGTATATTAATCTTTTAAAAATCAACTTTAACATATATATAAATGCATCAGTGTTTAATTTCTTCGCTTAGCATAAAATGCAAGTATACTCCATCATTTAAAGTCATGTCTATTACAAATAATGGAAGAATGGGTATAAATAATATGTATATTATGCACTTATCAAATTCCCCCACACTTAGATTTTGTTCGTCCTCGAGCAAAACACAAACAACTTCTCTAACGTGATCAAGTTTACCACAAAAAAGTAATCAAGCCATTCAGATATATAACGGGTCATGAGCTATTATACTTAAGCAACTTACAGCAACTTTGAGAACATTTTTACTTGAAGATGAAAGGAACTAAATATGGAGTCTCTCATAAGTATTTCTGCTCACCTCTCAATTATCTGGTGTGTATGTATTGCACTCAAATTCGTTTCAAAGAAAGACATGCCATAAGCTTGCATAAATTCTCATTCTCCACCACTTAGAAAAACATTCACATGAATCAGATGGACTATTAGGAGGTTGAATTTGGGTTATGGGTAAGAGTAGGAAAATATATATATTTATATGGCTTTTGGGGATAAAGAAGCAGTTGGGCATATATATAACACGACTATAAGCATATCGTATAGGCCGATATTGTTAACTTCTGATTCAGCCTCAATGTAGTATTCTATTCTCATTTTCAAACCTAATCTTCAAATGATGACACAAAACTAAACATACATATCCACTTGACAACATCATTCGATAAGCCTAAAATTCAATAACTCAACATCTAATCTCTCTCTCTGCTTTTTTTTTTTTTTCAACAATAATCTATGTACACACTACAAAGTGAATATCTATTTAACAACTTCAACTTTTGAACACTTACACTTTCCTTTCTTTTTTTTTTCTTTTTTTTTTCAATTTTTTTATCATTTTTTTTTCTTTTTCTTTTCCTTTTTTTTTTACACTTTTTTTAACACATTTTTTTTCTTTTTTTTTTTTTCTTTTTTTTATCATTTTTTTTTTCTTTTTCTTTTTTTTTTCTTTTTTTACACTTTTTTTTTTTTTTTTTTTTTTTCAGGTGCGAACTTCAAGCTACACTTATACGACAACTCAACGACCTATATTTTAACAAAACAATCCACCCCCAACTTTCAATCATTATATACTTAGCTAACTTCTCATTTAAGTAAAGGTGAAGAAGGCTCGGGTTCTGTTTGAAGGTTGTAAGAAAAGGAAGGTGATTTAGGCTTAAGGTTTGTTTCAATTTGCTGGGTAATTGTAAGTGGTTATAGGCTTAAGGTTTGTTTGGTTAGTTTATGGGTCAACCTAAATTCCATCATCACTTTCATGCATATGTATTCAATGTGGTTTCAAAGAGAACTAACGCAAGTTCTAGATATCAAATCAATGAAAGAATGACTCTCGTGAAGAGCAGAATAAAAGACTCATATGTATATGAGAGTTATAAAGGCTCAATAGCTCACATGGTTGTGTTTGTGGTTTACCAAATTTAATTCCTCTCCATCTTCAATTAAAAATGATTCTTGGTAAACTATAAGTTGTAAGATTTATAGCTCAATCGTGTTACGGACCTTGCAAACTCAATTAAATCGTCATGGCATACAATGAAAAACATCAGAGAAAATTATACTTGTATTTTGTTAAAAATATATATATATATATTTTTATGTAATGGCTTATTCTTTCATTTAGATGGAAAATGAAGAAATCAAATTAGAACTCCCCCACCCTTAAACCATACATCGTCCTCGATGTTTTCAGCAAGAAGTTTATGAGAATATTAAAGATATAACAGAGAAAAACTTCCCTGGATTTGGAGCTCTGATCCATATGTTGAGATGCAAGCAAAAGAACATTAAGGAACAATGGTAAAGGTCTTTGATCTGCTCCGTTCCAATCAACTTAAGGAAGCCATGAGTAGCCATAACAAACTGAAATAAAAACATTACTAGTTAATAATTAAACAAAGATAAAAGTTAATAGCATAAAACATTGGGTTGCCTCCCAATCAGCGCCTTTCTTTTATGTCTTTGGCTAGACTTAGGTATGCATCAAGCTGCATAAATCGGAAGTTCCAAGATCATTTCCTCCATGTTGCACACTTGGAATCCTTCATAAAAAGGCTTTAGTCGATGACCATTAACCTTAAATATTTTATCAGTACTAAGACTTTTAATTTCAACTGCACCATGAATAAATATGTTAGTAACAACAAACGGCCCAACCCAACGGGAACGTAATTTACCAGGAAACAACTTAAGTCTTGAGTGAAAAAGAAGAACTTTCTGGCCAACACAAAAATTCTTTCTAGAACTCATTTTATCATGAAAAGCTTTAGTTTTTTCCTTGTAAATTCGTGAACTTTCATATGCATCATTACGAATTTCTTCTAACTCTTGTAATTGTAACTTCCTATTTGCTCCAACATCATCTAATTTCATATTAAAATGCTTTACAGCCCAGAAAGCTTTGTGCTCTAGTTCAACGGGAAGGTGACATGCTTTACCAAAAATTAAACGAAAAGGGGACATACCTATTGGTGTTTTGTAGGCTGTGCGATATGCCCACAATGCATCATCAAGTTTAACACTCCAATCTTTTCTATTTGGGTTGACTGTTTTCTCAAGTATAGTCTTGATTTCTCTATTAGATACCTCAGCTTGCCCGTTTGTTTGCGGGTGGTAGGCTGTTGAAACACGATGAGTCACATTATACTTCTTAAGCAAAGCCTCCATAACTCGATTGCAAAAATGAGTTCCACGGTCACTGATTATTGCACGAGGTGTACCAAACCTGGAAAAAATATTAGCCTTGACAAAATCTGCAACAACTTTAGCATCATCAGTTTTTGTTGCCTTAGCTTCTACCCACTTTGAAACATAATCAACAGCTAAAAGAATGTAAATATTACCAAAAGAAGGTGGAAAAGGCCCCATGAAATCAATACCCCATATGTCAAAAATTTCACAAACGTTTATAGAAGTAAGGGGCATTTGATCTCGATGACTTAAATTACCCGTTTTTTGACATCGTTCACATGACTTGCAAAACATATATGAATCATGAAAAATATTTGGCCAAAATAATCCACATTCTAATATCTTACGGGCTGTTCTTTTTGGACCAAAGTGTCCCCCACATACATGTGAATGACAAAATTCAAGAATAGATTGAATTTCAGTTTCATTTACGCACCTTCGAATAACTTGATCAGAACAATGTTTCCAAAGATATGGGTCATCCCACACATAGTATTTAGCATCATTTTTAATTTTATTTTGTTGAGATCTAGACAAATCATCGGGTAATGTTTTGGTAACTAAGTAGTTAACAAGATCAGCATACCATGGATTTTTGGTTTGGACTGCAAAAAGATGTTCATCAGGGAACTCGTCATTCCAAGAAAGTGGTTCTTCTTTGATCACTACTCGACTTAAATGATCCGCAACTAAGTTTTCTCACCTTAGTAAATCGATAAACAAAACAAGCTATTGATTATTTCTCTTATCAAACAATCAGCCCTAAACAAGCTCTTAAGACTTAATTCTCGATAGCATTAAGCTTTAATGAAACCACCAATTCTAATTGATAAACTCATAGGTTCGATTTATCTAAATCAGATTACACATTTTCTTAACAATAATTGAAAACTTGACCATAATCAATATTGTTAATTGCTACTGATTTTAGAACATTCAAGCAATTACGGACCTAAACTTCTAAATAGCTAGTAAGTTTCGACAGCTGAATAACAAAGATCGGTATTCAAATGATCAAAACAAGTTCATAATTCTGAAAATATGCAAATATCCATAAGTACCAAAATATGAACATTAAGAAGTCTCAAAACCTAATTGGATCCATAACAAAGAAAGACCTTCAACTAGAAAGTGAAATAAATTAGCTACTCATGACAAGAGGAAGAAATCACAACCGGTGGATGATTTAACCTAATCTTCGATCTTCACCTTGGGTTTTTCATCTTCGAGAGTGTTTCTTCTTCGTGATTTTCATCACTCTCGTTCTTGTTGCCAATTTGATGTCCCGATACTCTAGCCCTCCTCAACCGTTCCTTATTTCTTGCCTCCATGAAACCCACTTTCTTCCTGATTTTGTGTTTTATTTGGGGCAATTGTACAGCAAAGTCCTCTAACTTTGAAACTCTTGTCAAATTAGGCCACATCTTTTATACCTACAAAAATACATAAGTTTGTGAGGTATATTAATCTTTTAAAAATCAACTTTAACATATATATAAATGCATCAGTGTTTAATTTCTTCGCTTAGCATAAAATGCAAGTATACTCCATCATTTAAAGTCATGTCTATTACAAATAATGGAAGAATGGGTATAAATAATATGTATATTATGCACTTATCAATTTGTTATAGAATGATCGAGATCAAATACAATTATGCCTGCAGGAGAGTGGTTTAATACTGATCCGGAGGCCATAGTTTCCCAAGCAACACAAACGGGTGGTGGTCCAAATGTTTCGGATGCCTATACCTTCAACGGGCTTCCCGGTCCTTTGTATAACTGTTCTGCTAAAGGTATCTAGTTTCTACAATTTGTACTTGCCCCAAAAATGTATAAAAGTATTAATACATATTATTATCTTATATGAATATTGGCAGATACGTTCAAGCTGAAGGTGAAACCCGCGAAGACATACATGCTTCGCGTGATCAATGCAGCACTAAATGACGAGCTCTTTTTCAGCATCGCAAACCACACCCTCACGGTTGTCGAAGCTGACGCCGTTTATGTCAAACCTTTTGTGTCAGGATCGATTAACTATGAAGAAGTTAATAAACACCTTAGATTTAATTGATTATAGAAGTTGCAGCGGACCAACACTATATCAATATATTAAGAACGATGAACTGTAAATAATAAACGAAAATATTAAGAACACGGTTTCACAAAAAGCTTCAATGTATATTATTGAGTTAACAAAATACACACGTACGTTTACAATTCGTAAGGAACTATTTATAATAGTCCTTGAAGCTAAACTATTTACCCTAGTTATTCTAGGACTTGATCTACATTCGAATTCTATAGATATACATTGATTTACATGCTATAACTATCTCTACGAAGATCTCGGACTCGATATATTCCATATACGCTCATCAGTAGTGTTCTGCAATCACCAGTAGTAAATAAGTAACATCAGTAGTAACTTTGGTGACCAGTAGTAAGTCCAGATCCATCGTCAGTAGTAACTACTATTGATCAGTAGTATCTTCAATAAGCCTTGATCAGTAGTAACTAAGTTATAGTCTTTCACCAGTATCAACTTCATCAGTAATAAGTTTCTGCCCCATCAGTACTAAGTATGATCAGTACTAACTGCAGCATCAGTATCAAGTTGATCTGTGATTTTGTCCTAACAATCTCCCCTTAAACTTATTGATTATCTTTCAATCAACTAAGTTTCTCTTGTTCTTCTTGTTCCCTTCTTCTTTTCTCAAGGGTTCTTTGATTCTGTTGTCTTCTTTGTTCAATAATATATTTGCTGTTCCTCTTTGTGAAATAATTCAATTTGTTTTGGAACATAACAGCATCATATGGCTTCATCATTGTGTTTGTGAATATCTGATACATAGTCTTCTCAGAATGAGGATATTCTTTTTCATACAAATATAGTTCACAAACTTTGCCAGATTTTTCAAAGAAGTACATGTTGGCAGTTGGAATCACATTCCATGCATAAACATTTCCTTGATCTGCAAATTGTTCTGGATAATTTTCTGGATAGAAAGCAGCATCAATCATTCTAGTTAGGTATCCAGCTCCAGATTCTTTCCATGATTTCTTTCTCATCCTTGGTTTACCAATGATCAATAGTTTAATAACATCACTTCTTGAGCAGGACATGATCAAAGGTAACCATCCAGTAAATTTCTGAATAACCTTGTCTTCCCTTACAATTACTATAACATTGTTGGGCATAACTCTCCAATTGATGATTGGATTGTTCTGCAAGGGAGTAACTGGTAGTTCAAGAACAGGAATGACTTGCTCTGTTTTTGACTTCTTTTGAGCACTTTCTTCTTGAGTGACCATCTTTCTTTTCTTTGTTGATGGCTCACCAGTAGTTGAGATACTATCCTTCTTGATTAAGTTTGGACTGATTGGAATTAAGACTTTTGATTTCTTTTCTTCTTCTGCTTCTTGTTCAGCCAAGTCTTTCTTCTTTGCAGCACAATATTTTTCAATTATTGTCATCATCTTCATTCTACCAAATGACTTTGCATTGTGCCCTTTTGATTTCAAATATTCAATCATATTGGCTTTCTGCTCAAACACATCATCCGTTAGCTCACTTTTAGTTTTCTTGCATTCAGAGACCAGATATTCAAGACATTGAATATGTTCTTCTTCAACTTTTCTAAGTCTCTTGAATTCTTCCAATTGAGCTTCTATCTGAGCATCTTTGATTTGAACAGGTATTTCAGCTTGTTGAGGTTGTTTCACTTTTGATCTTTCCTTTTCAGCTTTCTTTTTCCTTTCCTCAATAGCTTGATACATAGCCACATTCTCCAAGAATTTTCTATGTTTTATTCTCCATCTTGATTGCTTTTCTGATATGACATGATTGATTTTGTTCACCATGTGGTGACCTAATGCTCTGTTTGGGTAATCATCATCATAAACTTCTTTGCCCTTTCCAACACAGGCAGGCAGAACAGATGGAGGTGGAGTGTATTTCATGTCTGGAATACCAGGAAGTAGTAATTTTGGATAAAACAGTTTCAAGTCTTCTTCTGGTAATATTTTTGGGTGTGGAGGAAGTGTACATTCATCTACCTCAAACCAGTACATATTATCATCAATGTCAGGTATGATAAGTGGTTGATCAGGTGTTGGTGGTTTAGAGATGATGACATCTCTTTCCCTTTCAATTAGCTCAGGAAGTTGCAGTTCTTCCTCTTCAGTAGTAATCAATGTAGTTACTACTGGTGGGACTTCAGGAGTTACTACTGATAGGGCATCAGTAGTATTTGTTGCTTTTACTTCCTCTTCTTCATTTACTACTGCTATTAGATCAGTAGTAGAGTTTACTACTGATGTTTCTTTTTCAGCTTGTTCTTCTATGGGAGCAATAGTTATTGGTTCATCATCAACAACCATCTTTTCTTGGTCTTCATCAACAGTTGTTTCTTTTAAATTTAGGAGAGAGGATGCTGCTGCTGCAATTGATTCATCAATCATGGTTTGAATGTTGTCCTTCTCCCCCTTAGTGAGCTCAACTGGTGGAGCCTCACTATCATCAGTCTTCTTTTTCAATCTTCTTATTATCTTTGCTTGTTGATGAAGCCTGTGTTCATATAACCTCATCCGTTTGTTGATGGTATTAACATGCCTTTTCATTACTGCAATTGTTTTACCCTGATTTGTGAGATATGTAAGACAATTTTGTACAGTGGATTCAAGAGAATCCACTTTATCCGTCAATTGTTTTGTTTTAATACTGCCCTCACTCCATCTAGCAAGATCATCGAGCTCACTAACAGGTACATTGGTTTGAAGGTTTTCCATCCTTTCCATCAATTCCTCAGATCTGCCCACATCACTTCTTGGTGATTCATTGGGTCTTTTAGACATTCTCTTCTTCCTAGAAGAAGCAGACATGCCCCCCCTTGTGGTTTCTTGGCACCGGGGTCCTTTAAGTAATTCCTCAAAAGAGTCATCACTTAAAGTTGCCGAGGTCTGGGTCTTAGAGATGTTTTCACTGTCCTGTGCACCCACCTTTGGGGCATCAGTAGTGAAAGCCCTTGCCTCATGTCCTCTCTCCTCCTTGGAGGACAACTCTTTGAGTCTGGGGTGTGACTCGATTTGTCCCCTGGTGTCCTTTGAGGAAGATTTCTTCCTTTTATAAATTGAGGAAATATTTTTGGTTTTGTTTGGTAGGTCTTCCACAGAGTGAAGAGTAGCACTCTGCAGATTTTTGTCAAGTTCCTGGGACACATGCAGGACTTCCTTTTGGGATGATTGAGTGACTATTTGGGGTGGTGTTTGGGCTGTATTTGGGGGTGATGGAGTGGGTTGAGGTTCAATTTGGGTTGTATCTATTATTGAACCCTCTCCGATAAGTGTTTGATCTTTGATCATATTAGGAAACAGAGGGGTTTCCTTGCCCGGAAATTTAAATTGTTTTCTCATGTTAGAGAAAACTTTCTTGTTCAACTCTGGAATGATAAAAATATTTTTGGGAGTTGACAAGTTTTGCAATTCAATGTTTATGATATGTTGGAGAAATCTGGGATACATTAAAAATTTTGAAGAACTAAGATTCCCCAACATACCTTCAAAAATCATGTAGGAAAAATTAAAGACTTGGTCTGTGCATAAACAGACAACAGCAGAGGCTATTGCCTTATTAAACTCATTCCAAGTACTTCTTTTTGGAGAAATACAGTGCTGAATAGTATGTACTAAGAATTTCCATTGTGGGGAGAGAAGACCCTTTTGAAAAGTTACTATATTCAGTCTTCCTTCATATCCCATTTTATTTAAAATTTCAGCAATGAATTCCTTAGGAAGAGTAGACATACCTGAATCATCATGTAGTTGTAGATGGTGTCTGATTGATTGTTCAGTTACTGTTATATGCTTTCCATCTACTTTTGATTTGATCATCGATGTGGTTGTTCCTTCTGTTCTTTCAGCATTGGTCCAGAAATCAACCAAGTGCTGTTGATATGCTTTTGGTTTAACAGTTAAAGCAAACTGTATGTAAGAATTTCTCAAAATTTTTACGATTGGACGAAAATCTTTTGTTCCGTCGGGATTCTTTAGGAATGCACACATATTATGAAATTCTGAATATTTAAGATCGGTTTGCACATCCAGAGATTGTAGAGTTGCCATTGTTGTTTGATTTTGAAGAAGATGTATGACTTTTGTTACTGAAGACGGGTTTTTTTGATCGAAAGCTAGGGTTTATCGAGATGATTTAGCAAATCGAAGTAAAGATAATGCTAAACTAATCGACTGCCGCCTTTTATATCTTTCGATTTAGTCTGCAAAAAGACTAAAATGCCCTTCGAATTATAACATAACGGTTATTTTCACGGGGGTTAGTTTGGTAATTGTGATTCTGAAAGACCAGTAGTAATTACTAACATCAGTAGTAACTAAAGATTTTGATATCAGTAGTAACGAAAGACATCAGTAGTAACTACCAACACAAGACCAGTAGTATATGTGAATACCAGTAGTACTGACTTATCAGTAGTATTTATGTAAACCTAATACACACCAGTAGTAATGAACCACCAGTAGTATTTTGTGCACATGCCTACAACCAGTAGTACAGATCTACCAGTAGTAAAACACTTAAACAAATAAATAATTTTTTACAACAAAAACTTTACACATGACTTTAAGTGAGATTTTAATTTATCAAAATCATTCCAATACTGCTAACCAAGAAGTTGAATCTTCCTACATCAAATGCTTTTGTAAAAAGATCTGCTAATTGATCATCAGTATGAATTTTAACTACTTTGATTAATTTCTTTTCATTGCAATCTCTTATAAAATGAAATCTTATTTCAATGTGTTTAGTTTTAGAGTGTTTTACCGGATTGTTCACAATACTAATAGCACTTTGATTATCAATAAAAATAGGAGTTTTAAGGATAGAGATACCAAAGTCTAGAAGCTGGTTTTGAATCCATAGTACTTGAGCACAACAAGCAGATGCAGCTACATATTCTGCTTCAGCAGTTGATGTTGATACATTGCCATGACACCAGTCTTGATCCAAAGAATTGACATCCACCAGTAGTGGACTTTCTATCTTGACATTCACCTCCATAGTCACTATCTGTGTAGGCTATGAGTTCAAAGGTTGAATCATGTGGATACCATAGACCTAGTGATGGTTTGCCTTTCAAGTATCTGAATATTCTTTTGACAGCCTGCAAGTGTAGTTCTTTAGGTCTTGCTTGATATCTTGCACACACACAAACACTATACATAATGTCAGGTCTTGATGCAGTTAAGTACATCAAAGATCCTATCATTGATCTATATAAGTGTTCATCTACATCCTCCCCCTCAACATCAGGATGTAGGTGTTTGTGTGTTTCCATTGGAGTACTTGCACTTTTGCAGTCTTTCAAATCAAACTTTTCCAAGATGTCTTTGACATATTTTGATTGATTTATCAAAATACCATCTGTTCTTTGACTGACTTGGAGTCCAAGGAAGAAGTTCATTGGACCCATAGAGCTCATCTTGAATTTAATCTGCATCAGTTCTTCAAATTCTTTGCATAATTCATCATTTGTTGAACCAAAGATGATATCATCTACATAGATTTGTACCAGTAGTATATCATCTTTGACTTTCTTTGTAAACAAAGTTTTGTCAATGGCTCCTCTTTTAAAATTATTCTTCAATAGATATGATGATAATGTATCATACCATGCTCTTGGTGCCTGATGTAGGCCATATAGAGCTTTATCCAGTTTGAACACATAATCACCATGTTTTGGATCTTCAAAGCCTGGAGGTTGGCATACATTTGATAGACTTTGAACTTCTTGAATGAAGCATATGCTAGAAATATTCTTATAGCTTCAATTCTAGCAACAGGAGCATATACTTCATCATAGTCTATTCCTTCTTCTTGAGTGTATCATTGGGCTACAAGTCTGGCTTTATTCTTGATCACTATACCTCTTTCATCTTTCTTGTTTCTAAAGATCCACCTTGTTCCAATGGCTCTTTTTCCTTTGGGTAGAGGTACAAGTGTCCAAACAGCTTGTAACTTGAATTGAAGGAGTTCTTCTTGCATTGCCTCAATCCAGTTTGAGTCCTTCATTTCTTGTTGGATCTTCTTTGGTTCATCCTGAGACAGAAAGCATTCAAACATACATTCATTAGCAATTAAACTTATATTACACATGTTTGCAGTTAAGCTTTTGTTTAATTTGCTTCTTGTTTGCAGTGGTGAGTTAACATCACTTAGAACAAGGTCTAATGGATGGTTCTTCTGAGTCCTTGTTGTTGTAGCTCTATCAACCACTAGTTGATTTTCAAGATTGGACTCATTTGTCTCAGGCAGTTGTTCCTCTAGTGATCCTTCATTGTCATTGATGTTTGATTCATCATCATCTTGGTCAGAGTTACTACTGCTATTGTCTTTATCGAGATCAGTAGTATTGTTGTTGTTACTGTTATCAGTAGTATCTTGAGAATCTAGGCTATTGTTAGGACCAGTAGTATTTTGAGTACTATTACTGGTATCAGTAGTATTTGAATTACTACTGTCCTCATTCTCAGAGTTACTACTGCTTCCACAATTTGAGTTATTACTGACATCAGTATTAACTATGGGAGCATTATCAAATACTATGTATCTCATCTCTTCTTGACCAGTATTAACAGATGATGTTCCTTGCTTTTGAGTATGACAGTTTGGATCACCTGTATTGAAATCCATGTTAGAATTAAAGGATTTGGTTAGATTGTCTATGTTAAATAGCCAATCTGGACCATTTCCTTGTTCATTGGGAACATTTTCATTAAAGGATACATTAATGCTTTCTTCAATTATCCTTAGTCTTTTGTTGAATACTCTGTATGATTTGCTTTGAGTAGAGTATCCCACAAAGATTCCATCATCAGCTTTGCAGTCAAATTTACCAATTTGTTCTCTTGTAATCAGAATAGTACAAGGACAACCAAATGATTTTAAAAAGCTTATAGAAGGTTTTCTTTTATTAAAAAGTTCATAAGGTGTTTTAAAATGTGGCTTCACTATTAATACTCTGTTCTGAACATAACAGGCAGTATTAACAGCTTCTGCCCAAAAAGTAATTGGTAATTTTGAGTCTGCTAGCATTGATCTTGCTGCTTCAATGATGGTTTTGTTTCTTCTTTCAGCTACACCATTTTGTTGAGGAGTTCTAGGTGAGCTGTATTGCCTGTCAATACCTTTAAGATCACAAAAGTTTATTAAGTTAGCATTTTTAAATTCTGTGCCATTGTCACATCTTATGGCTTTAACTTTTTGATCAGATGTATTCTCCAGTTTAACAATTAAGTTCTTTATGAGTTCACTTGTTTCATCCTTTGTCCTGAGAAAGAAAACCCATGTATATCTGGAAAAGTCATCAGTAATAACAAGACAATATTGTTTCTTTCCAATACTCATTACATTTGTAGGTCCAAAAAGGTCCATATGTAAGAGCTGTAAAGGAACAGAAATAGAGTTCACAGTTTTGGACTTATGAGAAGTCTTGTGTTGTTTACCTTTTAGGCATGCAACACAATGATGATCACACATGAATTGTTTTTGAGGTAGTCCAATGACCAGATTTCTTTTTACTAAATTTTTCATGTTTTTGAAATTAGTGTGACACATCCTTCTATGCCATAGTTCTGATTCAGTGGTGTTTGCCTTGGATATAAAACAGTTGACCTCATTTGAAGAAATGAGTTCTCCCCCTATATCCAGGCAATACACATTGTTTCTCTTTGGAGTTCTTAAAACAACATGTTTTTCATCTAAAATAAAGTCAGGAGAAAGAATGATGCACTCAATGTCTGTGAAAAGAATTTTGTTCTTTTTATCACACACTTGAGACACACTGACTAGATTGTATTTTAGTTCAGCTACATAGAATACATCATCAAAGGTAATTTTGCCATTAGTAACAGTACCTTTACCTGTAATCTTACCTCCCTTTGGGTTCTCACCAAAGGCCACATATCCTCCATCAAATAGCTTGAAATCTTTAAGAATTTGCAGATTTCCAGTCATGTGCCTTGAGCATCCACTATCAATATGCCATGTTCTTCCTTCTTCTGGGATCTGAATGCTCTGCACAAGTGAGTAAAGGATCAGTTAAGTTTGGGAACCCAAGCTTTGTATGTCTTGGGTTCATCCTTTGAGAAATAAGCCTTTGGGGATTTAACTTTAAACATTTTTGGTGCCCATACGTGTTTATTACTGGTGTTTAGTTTTACTACTGCCCTTTTAAAAATGTTACTGGTGTTTGAATTTTCTACTGATCTTGGTTTATACCCATGATTCTTAGATTTTGAATACTTTACTACTGATGGACCCGTAGTATTTGGGTACTTGCCATGTTTAGAATGACCAGTAGTATTTTTAGGGTTGACACCAGTAGTAAATTTGAAAGTTGGTTTAGGAGCAGTAGTGTTTTTGTAATTTGGGTACTTGTCAGGATCGATTAACTATGAAGAAGTTAATAAACACCTTAGATCTAATTGATTATAGAAGTTGCAGCGGACCAACACTATATCAATATATTAAGAACGATGAACTGTAAATAATAAACGAAAATATTAAGAACACAGTTTCACAAAAAGCTTCAATGTATATTATTGAGTTAACAAAATACACACGTACGTTTACAATTCGTAAGGAACTATTTATAATAGTCCTTGAAGCTAAACTATTTACCTTAGTTATTCTAGGACTTGATCTACATTCGAATTCTATAGATATACATTGATTTACATGCTATAACTATCTCTACGAATATCTCGGACTCGATATATTCCATATACGCTCATCAGTAGTGTTCTGCAATCACCAGTAGTGTTTTTGTACTGGTACCATACACTATTATAATTAGGGTTAACACCAGTAGTAAAAAAGTTTTTACTGGTGTTGGAAAACTTAAAATATTGTTTATTTTGATTGGATTTTCCATTGTTCTTGAAGTAATTGCTGTTCTTTGGGCTTCCAACTCTTCTGTTATGCACAAACCTTGGTGCACTTCTTCCAAATCTTGGTGTTTCAGCAATTGGAGTTTTTGTTTTATTTACTACTGAAGGACCAGTAGTATCTTTTAACTTCTGTGTTTTTGCTTTTTCTTTAAAGATTTTAAATTCCCTTAACTCTTTGCAGTTTATTGGATTGAAGTGACAATCCTTTGCTAAATGATTTACTTTGTTGCAAATAACACATTTTAATTTATTATCTTGAGCCTTTATGATTTTTCTTTGTTCTAAGAGTTGATTCCTATTTCTTTGATTTCCCCTTTTTAGAATTTTTGGTACATTTTCTGCATCATATTTAGGAGATTCATTTGGACTTTGTGCTGTGTGAAAACTTGTATCAATTGATTTTGGAGATTCAGTTTGAGAGATTGTAAATTCAATTGATTGATCATCATCAGAAGAGTCATTTGATTCAGATGTTTCATTATGTGATTCAGTTTGATTTTCAGTTTTTAATTCATTAATGATTCTTTCTGAACTGTTTTTAAGTGGAGGAATGAATTTATATGGAGGTGGTACAGCATGATATCCCACCCCATGAACAATCTTTTCTGTAGTTTGATTGTTAGTTAGTTCATCAAGAATTTACTTCTTTCAAACTTTTTAATTGTTAATTTATTCTGTTCAATTTCAAGTTGACATTCTTCTAATTTACTTGTTAGTTCTTTATTTTTTAATTCATGGTACTCTTTCTCATCTACAGCTTGGAGCAGTTCTTCCTTTATCCTTTGATCAATCATCTGGTACACCTTTATTTGATGTTCTTGATCAGCAATCACACCATCAAATTCATGGTTTCTTCTTACTGCTTTTGCTAAATCTTCATTTAATTTAGTGTTTTCTTTTTCTAAATTTTTAACAATTTTAACACATTCAGAAGTACAAGGTTTAGGTTTTACCTCAGATTTGCTGTCAGTAAAGGCCATTAGAGCTTGATTTTGAGTATGCTCTTCTGCTTGGAAGCTCCAGTCATAGCCTTGTCCTTGTTGTGAAACAAGAGCAGTGGATTTTGATCTTTGTCTGGCTGAGGACATTCTTTTGCAAAGTGACCAAGGTTGTTGCAGTTGTAACATTTGACTTTAGTTTTGTCAAATCCAGCTTTATCACCTTTGTTGAAGTTAAGACTTGTCCTACCAGTCCTCTTTAAGAACCTTTTGGTTCTTAGGCTCAGCATAGCCATCTGCCATTTAAGATCCATCTCCTCAAGATCATCTGGATTTAATTGTTCCAAGTCATCACTGATCAGTGCAGTATGCACATGACTAGTGAAAAAGGATTCTCTTGCAGCATCTTCAGACTCTGCAGCCTTTCCTATGGAAGTTTCTTGACCTAGACATGTACTAGAGACAAATGCAGCATTATTAGAAGAAATAGAAGGGCTCTTTTGATTTACCTCAGTTTCAAATACTCTGAGATCATTGTAGAGTTCATCCAACTCCTTTTCTTCTAGTGCATCTCTCTGTCTATATACCACTGTATACATGGCCCATTCTTCACTAAGAGATCTTAGGAACTTCATGTTGACATCTTCTTGATCCATCTTAACCCCAACTTGGTTAAGTTCACCAATTAGCTTGTTGAATCTGTCAAACACTTGAGTGAGTGTTTCATTGGGCTTTCCTTTGAAATTTTCAAAGTCTTGTTTGAGAACAGACTTCATGTTCCTTTTGGTGCTCTTGGTCCCAACGAATCTCTTCTCCAGTGCTTCCCAAAGCACCTTTGCATCATCATACTCAACGAAGAGATGTTGATAGTCGTTAGGAATGGCCAGTAGGTGAGTACTTAGAGTTTTAAGTTCTATTCCCTTGTCTTTCTTCTCCTTTTCACATTTAAGTTTGTCTGCCTCAGTTGCAGAGCTGCTTGCTTGACCAGGACCAGTTTTGTTTCCTTCAAGGACAACTTCCCACATGGAATAATCTGTAATAAGCATGTATTGCTTAATACGATTCTTCCACATCCCAAAGTTATTGGGAGTGAGTATAGGGATTTTGTTGGCCTGAGTGCTTTCATTATTATCAGTCATGATTAATAATGTGTGTGTTTTAAAGATTAAAACTTTTTGTTGTTCTTAACAAATAGTAGATCTAGAACCAATAAGCTCTGATACCACTTGTCAGGATCGATTAACTATGAAGAAGTTAATAAACACCTTAGATCTAATTGATTATAGAAGTTGCAGCGGACCAACACTATATCAATATATTAAGAACGATGAACTGTAAATAATAAACGAAAATATTAAGAACACAGTTTCACAAAAAGCTTCAATGTATATTATTGAGTTAACAAAATACACACGTAGGTTTACAATTCGTAAGGAACTATTTATAATAGTCCTTGAAGCTAAACTATTTACCCTAGTTATTCTAGGACTTGATCTACATTCGAATTCTATAGATATACATTGATTTACATGCTATAACTATCTCTACGAAGATCTCGGACTCGATATATTCCATATACGCTCATCAGTAGTGTTCTGCAATCACCAGTAGTAAATAAGTAACATCAGTAGTAACTTTGGTGACCAGTAGTAAGTCCAGATCCATCGTCAGTAGTAACTACTATTGATCAGTAGTATCTTCAATAAGCCTTGATCAGTAGTAACTAAGTTATAGTCTTTCACCAGTATCAACTTCATCAGTAATAAGTTTCTGCCCCATCAGTACTAAGTATGATCAGTACTAACTGCAGCATCAGTATCAAGTTGATCTGTGATTTTGTCCTAACATTTTGACACAGAAACACTTATATTAGCTCCTGGTCAAACCACAAATGTCCTTTTTAAGACCAAACCAAAATTTCCCAATGCCAACTTTCTAATGTCGGCTAGACCATACGTAACAGGACAAGGAACCTTTGACAACTCCACAGTTGCTGGAATCCTTGAATACGAGTCATCGATCCCCATGAAAAATCTCCCACTCTTTAAACCAACGTTGCCATCTTTAAACGACACTTCTTTCGTGACACAATTTTCAAATAAACTTCGAAGCCTGGCAAGTGCTCGATTTCCAGCAAATGTCCCACAAAAGGTTTATTTTTCACCGTAAGTCCATGTGAGAAAAACAAAACTTGCCAAACGGAACTAGATTTGCAGCATCGATTAATAACGTGTCATTTGTACAACCAAATGTTGCACTTCTTCAATCTCATTATTTTGATCAATCAAATGGTGTGTATAGTCCTTATTTTCCGATTAGCCCGTTGCATTGGTTTAACTATACTGGGACTCCTCCAAATAACACATTTGTGAGCAATGGTACAAAACTTATGGTTCGTCCTTTTAATACTAGTGTGGAGTTAGTGATGCAAGATACGAGCATTCTTGGTGTTGAAAGCCACCCTCTTCATCTCCATGGGTTCAATTTCTTTGTTGTTGGTCAAGGGTTTGGAAACTACAATCCTGAAAAGGACCCGAAGAGCTTTAATCTTGTCGATCCGGTTGAAAGAAACACGATTGGTGTGCCTTCTGGCGGGTATACGATTTCTTGCGGATAACCCAGGTTTGTATCTATGATTATAATGTTTTTTACAATTGAAAGATGTATTAGTTGATATAAATCTTTTTAATTAACTACGTACGTGTTGACCAGGGGTATGGTTCATGCATTGCCATTTGGAAGTACATACAACATGGGGTTTGAAGATGGCTTGGCTCGTCTTGGATGGGAAACATCCAACCCAAAAGTTATTACCTCCACCTGTCGATCTTCCAAAGTGCTAAACTTTCGTTTTGACTATTTCCGTTCCGTTTTTCTAGATTTCTACCCGAATTGTGAGAGTTGACTAGGAACGAGAAAATGGATGTCATTTTAACATCCAAATTTTAAATGTACGTTATGTGAGAGTACATTCTTTAATAAAGTTTCACATTCTTCCTTATTAGTCAAGCAGTAAAACAAAAACTCGGTATGATCCACTAAAGGATACAATAACAACTTAAATAATGAATTTATAAATAGAATTAAAGTCGTAGTTTCTCTAAATATATTTGTAACAAAGACTATATTGTCTAATGTTTAGACTAAACGAAGAGTAATTCCTAGTTAAATTATGTAATGTTAAGACAAAAAAAATTGCCTAGTATGATCCGTTTTCAAATTGGATGTATCGAGGAAGAAGAATGAAGAAAAAAATTTCATTTTCAAAATCAAATTAAGAAACTTTGAAAAGTAAAAAAGTAGAAAAAAACATCGGAACTAAATAAAATTCGTTATTCCTTCTTCCCTATCCTAATTGTCCGAAACGAGGTATGTATTGCCGCGCGTTGCCGCGGATTTTTTAATCATGTATTATTATATGGAAAAATAAAAACTTTATTAAACCTGTTTTTTTCTTTCTTAAATTGGTGTTTTTACTAAATATAGAATACTATTAGTAATAATAAGTTTTGGTTCATGTCTTAATATTTATACTGTATAATAGTTAAGTTTTCCAATGTATGAATATTATAATAATAAATATAAGCAGAAAAGGGGAAAAGACTATACAATGTGATTACCAATCAACTTTTTCACAATCTATTATATAATACTATTAAATTAAGGGTCCATAAATTAAATAGACTGAAAAACGGAAAGTCCATGTGTAACGGGATTTTCAAAACAGGGTTACTAATGTTAATGAACAGTTAATTCTGTATGGTTATTGTATATTATATAAATATAAATATGAACAAAAAATAAAGAAAAAAGAAAACAAATAAAATTGAAACCAAGGAAAGAAAAAGATATAATGCATATCATTTGTGTGTTACATCGTGGGCTTTTCAATTGCATATACAATTGCAGCAGGCAATGCAGGAATTAGCCAGTCAAACAAAGGGATAATATTGTCAATATTCTATTATGATTATGCTTATTAATCGATAATATTGAGTTTATTGTTAATTCATGTATTTATTTTGTCTCCTTATCTCCCTTATTATATTAGGAGAGTTTGTTGTAAATCATTAATATAAATACAAATCCTACACCTCTAAATCATTAAGAGGTTTGATCATATTATTATACCAGCATAACATATCCCTCCCTCAATATTCTCCTACTTCGTTTCCCTAACCCTACGAACTCACAGCCGCTGCAGTTCATCATCATGGCCGGATCTTCCTCTTCCACCGATAATCTTTTCTCCATGAATACCCTTTTCCATATGATGACTATTAAGCTCTCATCTGGTAATTATCTACTGTGGCGCAATCATATTCTCCCTATTTTTACGTACCAGAAGCTTGTCGAACACCTTGACGGCACCGCCGTCGCTCCTCCTTCGACAGTAACTGTTGACGATAAAACAATTCCCAACCCCGCCTTTGCAACATGGACTGAACACGATCAACGTGCGGTGACTCTCCTTCAGTCTTCTCTAACTGAGGAGGCCGTTGCCGAGGTTCTCGGGCTATCCACGGCTCGAGAAATATGGACGTCCCTGGAATCCGCTTATAGCAATACCTCTGTTGAAAGAGTTCACTCCTTACGTGACTCTCTTCGACAATTATCTAAGGGTAACGCTAATGTATCTGATTTGTTCACGCAGGTTTAAGGGTATCTGCGATCAGCTTGCGGCTATTGGACACCCGGTCCTTGATCTTGATAAACTGCATTGGTTCTTGTGTGGTTTGGGACCCCCGTATGAAACTTTTTCTACGGCTATTCGTGCTACTAAATCGGCTCCGGCGTTTCGTGATCTTGTTAGGCAAGCATAGAGCCATGAATTGTTTTTGGTCTCTTTACACGGTTCATCTTCATCGACTGTTGCTTTTCAAGCGCAACAAACGACATCTCAAAATCAGTCTCATTCCAACTGTGGACACAATCAAAACTACCATAGCAATAACAACCGTGGTCGTGGTCGTGGTTCTAATAAGCGCACACCACATTGTCAACTTTGCCAGAAAAATGGGCATTATGCTTCCTCTTGTCCGAGTTTGGCCACTTATGCGACACAAACTTCCGCCAACACTGATGATAATCTCGTTAAAGCTTTCCATGCTCAGTGTCATGTCAACAATAACTCACCCGATTGGCATGTTGATTCGGGTGCTACTGATCATATGACTTCGTCATGTGATTCTCTTCACCACACGGCTCCTTACAAAGGTAGTACTCAAGTTATTTTTGGCAATGGTAAAACTTTACCTATTTCAAATAAAGGTTCTTCTAATATTAGTAACCGTATTTCGTTAAGAGACGTTCTTGTTATTCCTAACCTCACCAAGAAATTAATTACTTTCCGTGAGCAAGCTAACTACTGACCACCTTGTTGATGTTTTGTTTTCCCAGCCGTTTTTTCATATTCAGGACCGAAAAAAACTCAAAAAGTTCTTGCTAGCGGTAAATGCGAAAATGGCCTCTACGTGCTCAAAGACAATCCGAGGGCCTTTATTGCTACTACAACTCCCAAAAAGGAGTCCTATGAATTCTGGCATACCCGTTTGGCTCATGTCTCTTTTGATGTAATTTCTATTTTGAACAAGTTAGGATTTTTGTCTCTTTCATCTTTGTTACCTAAACCTATTGTTTGCACTTCGTGCCAATTAGCTAAAAGTAAACGATTGCCGTTTAATAATAATGTTACTCGAGCATCTCATCCTCTTGATTTAATACATTGTGACTTATGGGGACTGGCTCCAATTTCATCTATTGATGGATCTCGATATTATGTCATCTTTATTGATGACCATTCTCGGTTTACTTGGTTTTATCCTCTTAAAACCAAAACCGAGTTTTATGTAGTTTTGCCAAAGTTTATTAATCTTGTCCAAACAATGTGCTCTAGGAAGATTAAAAATTTTCAAAGTAATGGTGGCTCAGAATTTGAAGAAATGCTAACATATTGTGAAATTCAGAGTACATGAGATCGGTTTCAACAGCCAAGGGTTTCTTCATTGCCATTGTTAGGATTTGAAGTTTGAAGTTTCAAAGAAAATGATTAATTTTGGAAGAGGAGTGATTTGTTACCGGTTCAAGAAGTTGATCGTATTTGAAGAGATTATGGTTTATCATAAGGTTTATCGGATCGAGGATTGGATAATGCTAAACTAATCTCGTTCAGCTATTTATATTTTTCGAATTAACCTGCAAAAGGACCGAAATACCCTTCGAATCATAACCCAATGGCTATTTTCATGGGGGTTAGTATGGTAAAATGTCGTATTTTACAGATAACGGTCGGTCAGTAGTAACTAAGTGTCAGTAATAGAAACGTCAGTAGTAACTATTGTTTTTATACTTAACCTAATTCTAAGAAAAACCCTATAAGTACTAAATTTCGAGTAACTCATAGTCAGTAGTAATGAATAACCAGTAGTAAAATATACTTATAAATAAAAATATTGTACAAAAACTTTACATATGATTTTAATTGTGAAATTAATTTATTAAAATCATTCCAATACTGCTAACCAAAAAGCTAAATCTTCCTACATCAAATGCTTTTGTAAAGAGATCTGCTAATTGATTGTCAGTATGAATTTTCTCTACTTTAATTAATTTCTTTTCATTACAATCTCTTATAAAGTGAAATCTTATTTCGATATGTTTGGTTTTTGAGTGTCTTACTGGATTATTCACAATGCTTATAGCACTTTGATTATCAATAAAAATGGAAATTTTAAGAATAAAGATACCAAAGTCTAGAAGTTGATTTTGAATCCATAGAACTTGAGCACAGCAAGCAGATGCAGCTACATACTCTGCTTCAGCAGTTGATGTTGACACATTTGTTTGTTTCTTGCATTGCCAAGACACCAATTTTGATCCAAAGAATTGACATCCACCGGTAGTAGATTTTCTATCTTGACATTCACCTCCATAGTCACTATCCGTGTAGGCTATGAGTTCAAATGGTGAGTTATGTGGATACCAAAGACCAAGAGAAGGTTTTCCCTTCAAGTATCTGAAGATTCTCTTGACAGCCTGTAAGTGTAGCTCCTTAGGTCTTGCTTGATACCTGGCACATACACAAACACTATATATAATGTCAGGTCTTGATGCAGTTAAGTACATTAAAGAACCTATCATTGATCTATATAGATGTTCATCTACATCCTCCCCCTCAACATCAGGATGTAGGTGTTTGTGTGTTTCCATTGGTGTGCTTGCACTTTTGAAGTCTTTCATTGCAAATTTTTCCAAGATGTCTTTGACATATTTTGATTGATTACTCAAAATACCATCTGATCTTTGATTGATTTGGAGTCCAAGAAAGAATTTCATTGGACCCATTGAGCTCATCTTGAATTTTATCTGCATTAACTCTTCAAACTCTTTGCACAGTTGATCATTTGTTGAACCAAAGATGATATCATCTACATATATCTGGACCAGTAGTATATCATCTTTGACTTTTCTTGTGAATAACGTTTTGACAATTGCACCTCTTTTGAAGTTGTTCTTCAATAAGTATGATGATAATGTGTCATACCAAGCTCTTGGCACCTGATGAAGGCCATATAGAGCTTTGTCTAGTTTGTATACATAGTCATCATGTTCAGGATCTTCAAATCCTGGAGGTTGACACACATATACTTCTTCTTCAATTTTCCCATAAAGGAATGCACTTTTCACATCCATTTGATAGACTTTAATTTTCTTGAATGAAGCATACGCCAGAAATATCCTTATTGCTTCAATTCTAGCAACAGGTGCATATACTTCATCATAGTCTATTCTTTCTTCTTGAGTGTATCCTTGGGCTACAAGCCTGGCTTTGTTTTTGATCGCTATACCTCTTTCATCTTTCTTGTTTCTGAAGATCCATCTTGTTCCAATGGGTCTTTTTTCTTTTGGTAGAGGTAGAAGAGTCCATACAGCTTGTAATTTGAATTGAAGAAGTTCTTCTTGCATTGCTATAATCCAATTTGAGTCTTTCATTACTTGTTGAATCTTCTTAGGTTCCTCATGTGACAAAAAACATTATTAACAGCTTCAGCCCAAAAAGTTATTGGTAATTTTGAATCTGCAAGCATGGATCTGGCTGCTTCAATAATTGTTCTATTTCTTCTTTCAGCTACGCCATTTTGTTGTGGAGTTCTTGGTGAGCTGTACTGTCTGTCAATACCCTTAAGATCACAAAAAGTAATTAGATTAGTATTTTTAAATTCTGTGCCATTATCACATCTAGTGGCTTTCACTTTGAGATCTCTTGTACTTTCAAGTTTCACTATCAGATTCTTTATGATGTCACTTGTTTCATCTTTGGTCCTAAGAAAGAAAACCCAAGTATACCTGGAAAAATCATCAGTAATAACAAGACAGCATTATTTCTTTCCAATACTCATTACATTTGTAGGTCCAAATAGGTCCATATGTAAGAGCTGCAAAGGGTTAGAAATAGAATTAATTGCTTTGGTCTTATGAGAATTCTTATGTTGCTTACCTTTTAGGCATGCAACACAGTGATGATCACACATAAATTCTTTTTGTGGTAATCCAACTACCAAATTCTTTTTGACTAAGTTATTCATATTTTTGAAATGAGTTATTCATATTTTTGAAATTTGTGTGACACATCCTTCTATTCAAGAGTTCTGATTTATTTGTGTTTGCCTTAGATATAAAACAGTTGATCTCATTTGAAGAAATGAGTTCTCCCCCTATATCCAGGCAATACACATTATTTCTCCTTGGTGTTCTGAAAACAACAAATTTTTCATCTAAAATAAAGTTAGGAGAAAGAGTGATGCACTCTATATCTGTAAAAAGAATTTTGTTCTTTTTATCACATACTTGTGAGACACTAACCAGATTATACTTAAGCTCAGCAACATAGAATACATCATCAAAAGTAATCTTACCATTTGATACGGTACCTTTACCTGTAATCCTACCACCTCTTGGATTTTCACCAAAAGCAACATATCCACCTTCAAAGGATTTGAAATCTCTAAGAATTTGAAGATTTCCAGTCATGTGTCTAGAGCATCCACTATAAATATGCCATGTTTTTCCTTCTTCAGGGATCTGAATGCTCTGCACAATAAGTAAATGGATTAGTTAATTTTGGGAACCCAAGCTTGTTTTGTCTTGGGTTCATCCTTTGAAGAGTAAGATTTTCGAAATGTATGAGCTTTGTATGCAGTTTTGGTCTTCATTTGTTGTTTATTACTGCTGTGTTGTTTTACTACTGACCTAGGTTTATACCCGTCGTTTTTGGCTTTTGAGTATTTTACTACTGATGGACCAGTAGTATTTGAGTAATATGAGGTTTTTGCATAATCAGTAGTATTTTGATAGTTGTATCCGATAACATTGTAATTAGGGTTTTTACCAGTAGTAAACCTGGAATAGTTTCTACTGATGTTTGAGAACTTTGAATATCTTGGAAATTGATATTGTTTTCCATTATTTTTGAAATAATTGCTTCTGTTTGGACTTCCATGTCTAATATTTTGCACAAATCTTTGTGCAGTTCTTCCAAATTTAGGAACTTCAATATGTGGATTTTTAATCTCTTTAGCCTCTGCAGTTTGTTTTAACTTAAATTCTTTTAATTTATCTTTGTTTTCTTTGAATTCTTTAAATTCTTTGCAGTTAATTGGGTTGAAGTGACAATCCTTTGCTAAGTGGTTAACTTTGTTGCAAATTAAACATGTTAATTTTGTTGATTTAGCACTTTCAGGCTTTCTTTGTTCTTTCAAATGATTTAAATTTCTTTGATTTCCCCTTCTTAAAATAGTTGGTATATTTTCTGAATTATATTTAGGGGATACAGTTTGACTTTGTGTGGTATGAAAACTTGTATCAGTTGAATTAATTGTTTGATCATCATCAGATGAATCATTACTGGTTTCAATTTGACTTCTATTTTTAATTCATTTAATATTCTTTCTGAGCTTGACTTAAGAGGAGGAATACAATTAGTTGGAGGTTGAACAACATGATATCCAACCCCATGAAAAACTTTCTCAGTAGTTTGATTACTGGTTAATTCATCAATTATTTTAGAACTTCTTTCAAACTTTTTAATAGTGAATTTATTTTGTTAAATTCCATATGACATTCTTCTAATTTAATTAGAGTTTCTTTTAACTTTAACTCAGCATATTCTTTATCATAAGTTGTTTGTAATAATTCATCTTTTATCTCTTGATCTGTTATTTTATAGATTTTAATTTGATTTTCAAGAAAAGCTATACAACCATTATATTCAATTCTTCTATTTCTATTTAAAATCATCTCATCAAGAGTTTTTTTGTTAAGTTTTTCTAATTCTTTATATGCTTTGATGTATTCAGGAGTGCATGATTTAGAATGTACATCATTTGTAGATTCAGTGAAGGCCATAAGAGCTTGGTTTTGAGCATGTTCCTCTGCTTGAAAGCTCCAGTCATAGCCTTGACCCTTTTGAGACACTAATGCAGTTGAGTTTGAAGTGCTGTTTTTGTTATAATTTGATCTTTGATCTTTGCTAGGACATTCTCTAGCAAAGTGACCAAGATTATTGCAGTTGTAGCATTTGACTTTGGTTTTGTCAAATCCAACACGATCACCTTTGTTGTAAGTCAGATTTTGTCTGCCAGTTCTTTTGAGAAATCTTTTAGTTCTTAAGCTCAGCATGGCCATCTGCCATTTGATGTCCATCTCTTCCAGATCATCAGGATTGAGTTGTTCCAAATCTTCACTAATCAATGCAGTGTGTACATGACTAGTAAAGAAGGATTCTCTTGCTATATCTTCAATTTCTACATTCTTTGCAGCATCCTGACCTGTTCCTGTACTAGACACAAAAGCAGCATTGTTTGAAGGTAAAATAGGAGTTTTATTACTTACCTCACATTCAAACACTCTTAGTTCATTGTACAGTTCATCCAACTCTTTCTCTTCCAATGCATCTCCTTGTCTATATATAACAGTATACATAGACCATTCTTCACCAAGTGATCTGAGGAACTTTCTGTTGACATCATCATTGTCTGGTATAACACCAACTTGATTGAGTTCACCAATAAGTTTATTGAGTCGATCAAAAACGTGTGACAATGACTCATTCTTCTGTCCTTTGAAGTTTTCAAAGTCTTGCTTCAGAACAGACTTCATGTTTCTTTTAGTGCTTTTGGTGCCAACAAACCTCTTCTCCAATGCCTGCCATAGCTTCTTAGCATCATCATATTCAACAAATAAATGTTGATAGTCATTGGGAATAGCAAGCAAAAGAGTTCTTAAGGCTTTAAGTTCGATTCCTCTGTCCTTCTTTTCTTTTTCATACTTGAGTTTGTCAGATTCAGTTGATGAGCTTGTTAATGGAGTCTGAATCGTTTTGTTGCCTTCAAGAACAACTTCCCACATGGAATAATCAGTAATAAGCATGTATTGCTTGATTCTGTTTTTCCACATTCCAAAGTTGTTGGGAGTGAGAATTAGAATTTTATTTGCCTGTGTGCTTTCATTGTTATCAGACATGATTAACAATTTTGATTTCGAAAGTATGAAACTTTTTGATGTTCTTAATTCGTAGATCTAGAACCTTAATGCTCTGATACCACTTGTCAGGATCGAATAACTCAACCAAGTTATTAAAACACAGATCTACTAACAAAGAGAAGTTACAGCGGATTAACACTCTTGTTATTTAATTAAGAACAATGTAAACTGTAATCTAATACGAAATATTAAGAACACAGTTTATCACAAAAAGCTTCAATGTATATTAATGATGAATCAATACACACGTACGTTTACAATTCGTAAGGAACTATTTATAATAGTCCTTGAAGCCTAAATATTTAACCTAGTTATTCTAGGAAACGATTACAATTGAATTACAATAAGATATACATTCTATAACTAACTCGACTAGAATCTCGGACACGATCTGTTCTGTTTATCATCATCAGTAGTAAATGTGATCGTCCGTAGTAAGTCCTTCATCAGTAGTAACTTGTCATTCTGCCCCATCAGTACTAACTCGTATATTTCTTCATTAAGTCTTCATCAGTACTGTTAAGGCAAAAAGCCTTACCCCTTTGTGAATCTTAGGATAACAAAACAACCTAGACTAGCTTAGATTAAATAGTAGATTAAATTAGCTAAGTTTAGGAGTGATACTGAGTTTGGCCAGTATTGGCCACTCAGTATCAGCACTCAGTATTGGAAAACCAATACTGAGTAGAAGGACTGAGTTACAGTCAGTATTGTAACGGACTAAGATCAAATCCCTTGATCTTGGTCATTTCCTTAGTTTAGTCATTCGGTTACTCCTTTGCCTATTATGTAAGATCTCTATACCACTATAAATAGAGATCATCTTGCAAAGAAGTACTCACCAATTTACGAACTTACTTTCACATCTTTTGTAATTGATCAGTGGTCTTGTTATTCCGCAACAAGCCACACTTAGTGGATTTATACATTGACTATATTCTTGTGTTATCACTTTAATATTTCACTAAGTATAATAATCTATCAATTAACATTATAAACCAGGGTTATTGTGACCTAACAAGTACTAACTATAGTCTCAGTAATAGAATGCTTATATCCTAACAGGTTTAGTTATAGCCCGATACTTGTTGGGGTAGCTCAGGGGTTTATATTTCCATCTATTTAATACCGTTTTAGCACAGTGGGTCCCGCCGCATGAACAGTCAAGATCTATTTCTGTTACAACATCTGGAATGTACTTAGGTGCTGCTTTCGGATGCTTTTTCTTCCTAGTTTGGTGAAATTCAAGGGCCTGAAATCTGTTTTTCTTGCTGAAGCGGGTTTGGGCGGGTCGTGGTCTTTGTTATGGGTCAAATTTGGTAGTGACCCGCTTCGTTCGGATCACCCGAAAGCAACTGCAGCTGGGTTTGGTGAATCTTTGTTGCCAATTAGAGATAAACCTGGTCATGGTCATGGTGAAAGTCAAAGTCAAATCCCGTGGAGGAAGACTTTTCAATGGCGCTTGGTTTTTTGGCATTAGGGCGAGCTGGATTTGCAGTTAATCACATGTATATTGCTCCTAGATATGCTGGGATTGTGATGGGAGTATCGAATACAGCTGGCACTTTAGCTGGTATTATTGGGGTTGAGTTGACAGGTCAGCTTCTAGAAGGTGCAAAAACGAATAATTCAGATCTTTCGAGTCCTGACAGTTGGAGGGTAGTTTTTTTTGGTACCAGGATTGCTGTGTGTTGCAAGTTCGGTTGTTTTCCTCTTATTTTCAACTGGGGAGAGAATATTTGATTGAGGTTGTCACATCTAAATGTAATTAACTAATTATTCATAGTTTAACTAAGAAAGATGTATATTTAAGTTTACAATTAAACAAAATAGGATTGTGTAAGATAGTTACATATTATTGGTTCTATATTTGGTTATTTGTACTAGCGAGAATTTAGAGGTGAAAATGGGGTTTAGCTGGAGACATGGACACATGTATTTGTGTCTTTGGACCTTATAATTTGTGACAATCTAATTAATAATTTTTATGGGAAATAAATACTTCAATTTTCAACATATTTGAGATCCCTTTGTTATATCCAGATTACTATATTTTTATGATCCGTATTTTCTCCTGTTTGTGATGCACGTTATGTTTAAGATGAATATCACCTTTGCATTTGCATTTAATGTCCAGGTGGAGCAAAATTAGTGGCTTGTTGATTAGGAATGCACAATTGCTGCATCACCAACTTTCTGAGTCCTAAATTATAGAGTGCCTGCAACAAAGTAATTAACATACAAATCAGTTTGCAAAAAGTAGCACCTTTCTTGTGTGGTAAATGTAGCAGATTTCATAAAAATTATAATAAGAGTGATGTGTAATTAGGGTGTGTGTTTGATATTACCAAGAAAAGGAAAATGAAAAAAAAAAGGAAAAAAAATTAAAATACTTACCATAAAAAATTAGGATAAGAGCATTTTGTTCATTTTATATCGCTCAATAACAAAACCAGGATTACTACAAGTTGCGGGGATGTTAATTACGAAGAAGAAAAAAAGTCAGGGGGGCGAAACTGAAAATCTAGAAAATTAATTTATGTAATCTACTCAGTAAAATATCTTTAAACTAAAATTCTCGTAGATTCTATAATGTTTTAAAAATAAATTATTGACTTATTAGCTTTTTAAAAAGTTAACAAGTTAAAAAATATCTAACTAAAAACAACAAAAAGAATATTTTAAGAATTATGGAGGGCATCCAAACATGCCAGACTTTGTTATTACAACTTAAAAACTTTGTTAATACTATAATCCTTTTCGAAACTTACTTTAAAAAATTATGGATTATTTCAGGAGTTGATTATAGATTAGTGACCATCGGGTGAGGAGCACGAACGGAAGAAAGCGAGCAAGCGGCCAGTCAGGAGAGGAAGCCTTTTTATCAATCTCAATCAGGGCGAGCAATTGATTTTCTCTGTATAAATTTCTCTGATACATACTTTAACATTTTAGTATACTCATCATTTCCCAAAATCATATCTGTTAACATTTTCCATTAGTGAAGCGACAACATGAATAGTACCAGGCTACTGAACTTTTATTTTTCTTTTCAGCTGACATTTTTGACTTTTTTTTCTAGCCTTCATTTAATATTTTTAACATTTAAATTTAGAATTGTTATACTACCTCCGTATTAAAATAAGTGATATCTTTGGGAAATTGCGGTTTTTAAGGCAAAAGATTGGAAAGTGATTTAAAATAATATAAAGTGGATAGTTAGTGGATAATGGGACCCACTTCTTTTGGATGTAGTGAAATTAATGATGTTTAAAAGTAAAAGTAAGGGTAAAAGAGTAATTTTACTTTATTAAAGTAGATAGTTAGTGGAAAAGGGGTCCCACTTTTTTACCAAATAAGGAAAGATTTTGACGTGTATCACTTATTTTGTTCCACCCCTTTTAGGAAAGTGTATCACTTATTTTGATACGGAGGTAGTATTTTAACTCCTTTTTTTAATATGTTGATTTTTTAATCCAAAAATTGTAATATGGAAATCAGTAATATAACATGTACCAACTTGATTTAACGACTCAAATTATTTATAATATCCAAATTATTGACAATACCAATTTATAGTTGTACGAATATCATTAAACATTCTTTTAGGTATCATATGAAAATCCCTGCAACGCCGACCTACTAGTTTAATAAACACTTCTAATCCAAGCATGCCCAAACTTTATTACAAGGGTGTTAACGATTCGAGGCGAGTCGAATATCAAGAATTGGAGCTCGATTCGTTTAATAAGTACTCGGCTTGAGCTCGAATAAGTTTTTAAAACTGAGCTCGAGTTCGAGCTTGAATATTTATATATTGTTCAAGTTCGAGCTCGATACTCGTTTATGATTCTATATATTTTGAAATTAACTAATTAACAAACTCAAAAAACTTGTTAAGTACTTGACTCGTTAACACTAGTATTAATATATGCATATTCTTGTACTTATTGTATCAACCCTTGTACTTATTGTATGCAACACTCACCTGCCTCGTTCGGCTCGAGACGAGCTATCAAATGAGTCGAGTCAAGTATTAAATTATTAGGCTTAGATGGTGAGATTAATCATGTATAGTTTTATAGATTAATCGTGTATAGTTTTATGTTCGACTTAGACTCGAGAGTGAATTAATATAAACTCGAACTCGAACTCAAAAGCTAAAGAATTTTAACACCCCCGATTAAAAACTTAACTTGGGATAGAAATCATAATTGATATCAATAAACCACCGGTTGTTACGATTCCCAATTCCAAAGGAGGTAGGGGACATGGGAGTGTCAGTCGCAGCAGCAAAGCAGAAGAACAAATCAAATCACATCAAAATGGAGAAGATGAGCCAGGCTATGGAGAAGGTCAGGATACTCGTCGGAATAGAAGTCGAAGATGATCAACAACATCCCGAAGAAGAATCATCTTTTGATGACTTCAATCGCAACTGTACTTTATCTACCAAACAGGTTCCAAAATTAACAATTTATTTCGGCCGTATTTGTTCGTTTCCTAGCCATTTTCATTGCCAATTTTTCACAGAGATATTTAGAGATGATCGAAAAATGCTACATGAATATGTACATCTGTTGTACCTAGTTGACATTTTCCCTTAAAGTTTGACATTGCAAATAGAATCAATGTTATTGTTTTTGCAAAGTTTAGGTTGGAACATTATTTCCCAAACATGGCCTGAATAATATCTTTCATTGGAGTGCAGTTATGCAAGACTTCATGAACAAACAAGTCCTTTATGTTATATATTAAAAGAATATTCTTGTCAGATCAACCATGATCTCAAGAATTAGGTCCAAAATCACAAAACCAGTGCATATGTCCATTAGATTTGCTTATCAAAGACAACATTAACAATAATCCATTCAGGGAATACCAATTTCATGGTTATTTGTAAATCTTGTATGTTGGAGTCTGCTGAGTTAGATCAATTATTTTATGACAGACAGTTTATGATCCACAACTAAACTCTGTTTTAGTTATAGCTTTATAATGTTTAGTATTATTGTTAACCTCTAGCTGCACCAGCCATTTACTTAAATACTGACTTGCTTTCTCTCTTGTGAACAGAGACTATATGGTTTTGCAATATGTTTGGTTGCTGGTTTGACTTGTACACTTATGGTAAGTTCAATGCCAATATTACAACAATTCTATAGGCCCCTAAATGTATATAAGACTGGTTATCTGCATGCTAAATTATTGTTTTTGGCAGTCAATGCTGGTTTTCTTTAACCCAATAAAGTTTGGGATAGCATTCACATTTGGAAATTTGCTATCACTTGGGAGGTTTGTGTTAAATGACTGATTTGTCCTTGTTTCATGTATTATGTTTTTCACATGTGGTAATAAAGAAAGATTATTGTATTGGCAGCACAGGGTTCTTGATAGGGCCAAAGAGGCAAGTGAGTATGATGCTTGATCCTGTTAGAATTTATGCAACTGCTTTATATCTTGCCAGCATTCTACTTGCCTTGTTATGTGCTCTCTATGTAAGTCTAACTAACTAACTCACCCTTCCTTAAACAACTAATACTATCCTATGATTGATGTCAACTAACTAACTAACTAACAGGCTCATAACAAGGTATTGACACTCATCGCAATCATCTTGGAGTTTGGTGCTCTCATTTGGTAGGTTATACATTTTGATTATTCATCACTTTTAGTATTTTGTTTATGTTTGTATCTAGATATGTATGTATATTTCTTTCCTGTGATTCTTGTTTCCCATTTGATGAACAGGTATAGCATGAGCTATATTCCGTTTGCTCGGGCTATGGTCTCAAAAATCATGGTAGCTTGCTTCGACACTGAATTTTAAGTCGTGTTTGTTTTCTTGTTACATGTAAATGGGAATTTGGTTATCCGTTTTGATACTGGTGTATGAATGATGGTTGAGTTCATGTTTTAAATTAGGTTAAAGCTTATTGCTTCCTACGTTATGGGTATGTGGGAAAACTAGAAAATGAGAAACATGCCTAAACCCTTTGGGTTTGAGTTGGAATAACAAGCTTATTTTCCAAACAAAAGCTCAAAAGTCATCCGTACATAGTTTTGTTCAAATTGGTTTTGGTAGTTGTACTCTGTGCATATAACTCTATTGCCCTAACTATGAAAATATGCAAGCATCACAATATATAACAAAATGCGACGTATCATATTTATAAACTAATATATTGATAACACTACGTAAAACACTATATTTATTGTTTTGAAAAGTTTGTTGAGGAATGAAACATCATATTCAAATACCATTTTATAAAAAAAACAAAAAACAAAATAAAATAAGAGAGAAATCAAACATAATATGCAAATACCATTAAATTTAAAACATAATCATGTAGTAGTGTAGATGAACAACTGTAATTCAAATATTTTTTAGAGTTGTGTGTTGGCAAAAAGAACCCACACTTGTTGTTGTACAACGAAATCCAAGTATTTTATATGACATCAAGTACAGTCGTATACAAAATGGTTTTATACGGATGCTGAGTCAGTCAATCAATCTTGGGTTGGTTGAAAAGTCTGTGTAGCACGGTTGTGTTGGCGTGGTGAATCTGTTGCGAAAGGTTGTTGATCTCTAAACATAGACAGAAAACCATCAGAAGACGCATCCCCCAAGAACCACAACAACATGGAACTCAACGCCCCACCATTACCATTACCATTACCAACTACCCTATTTATGTTATTCTCAAGAGGAACAGGAAGAGGTTGTGTTTGACTTTGACTTTGACTTCCTCTTACTCCAAGTGGGCCACTTGTCACGTTCCGTGAGGGCGGGTTTAATCTGGTAATTACAGTTGAGGCCAGGATATGGAAGTTTGGTTGTTGCTGTTGTCGTCTGTTTTGCATAAATCTTTGCAGAGCAGGAACCTCAAACCGGTTCCAGAAGTAGAGGATTAGGTGTTGCATAAATGCAGCTGTTGTTGACAGTGCCAGATAGGAAAAACCATGCGTGTATGAGAAGAAATAGATATGGAACACCAGAAAATACAGCAAAAAGAAGCGCGGGAAAAACTTCATCGAAATCGGCGTTCGAACACTGCAATTAAATCAAAAATAATGAGAATATAATTTACAATATTTTAAAAACTTTATTGAATTGTGTGTGTGTGTGTGTGAGAGAGAGAGAGAGAGAGAGGACCTGATAAGAGTGAAGAGTTCACAAAGCCAGACAAGAATGAGCACCATGAAAGCTAAAAGCTGGTCGTCATAAAACTCAAACAGAAAAAACAGGATACCTATCATTATCTGCACAAAAATATCAAAACTTTGTTAATATGCATATATGTTTAAAAATCACATACAAGTAATCAGAAGATAGGGCACACACTTACTGGTACAAAAACAAGAGATTCAATTACGTGTACAAAAATCAGCTGAAAAGTCGGGAGACGACGCTGAGCATGGTATTGAAGCTGCACTATAAATAGATATCGAAAAAAGGAAAACATAAACGCCTCTTTTTATTTTTATTTTTGTTTTTAATTTCCTGAAATTTGAATAGAAGATAAGGAAAGGAACCTGTGAACTTGAGCATGCGAGTTTGGGTCTCTCTGAGTGTAAAAGAAACTGACATTGTTGTGGTGAAGAAAACAAAGAGAGACATCATAAGCACACCACATTTTGTAGCAAAATAATCTCCAAATTTTGCTGACCCTTCTGGTTGCTCATGTGCATATGTAAGATTGTAAAATTCTCGTGTCTGGTAGTTATACAGGTACCCTACACATTCACAAACATATTATTAACATATAACATTAAGAAATATTATTAATTGAAGCCTTATTAGACCTTGACCAGGAGAATTCAGTAAACTGTTCATTAAAATAGTATCATATCCTACAAGCCTGTTGATCAGAAGCTGCTGCCACCTGGCGAATGCAAATAATAAGTTTCATAAAAATACAGTTAATTATTCAAATAATAAACTTAAATTAGAGATGACCCGAACCTGTTCCCAAAGCAGGAGTCACGTGCTGAAATGCTAATGTTGACAGTTCGGATGTTATGTTGAGATTTAGCTTTTTCAGGCAGCAGAAAGTAACCCTACAAAAGAAAAGCTTCAATACTTTTTAAAAAAATAAAAAATTATTTATAATGATTACCTTTTCCATTGTATAGAGATAAGTTGGTTCAAATGCGTTGCTTCTAGCTTCAAGCCACTGTGCTAAACCATCCAAAACATACTTGCAATGAGACGACAAAAAATAAATATGAAAGAATTAAGGGAATAACAAAAGTTTCCCTATTTATGTACAGCTGTATATACAAATTAGATAACGGTATTTTTTGTCAAAAAGGCACCCTTGCTATAATCTAACATCAACTAGGTAGATGGTTTACCTGCCAACGAATTAATCTTGTCCAGGTGCAATATACCAAGATATTTATTAATATCAATATTTAAATGGATACCTGAAATTTCCTGCATTTCAAGTTTTAATTTAGAAAACAGATACTTAGGTTTCAACTTGAACAATTCTATACCAAAAAGTATGACTGACCCATAAAGTGGCCAAAATTCGAGTCAAATGTTTCCAGAGAAACGAAAAACGTCCACGCCACTTTTGGATGATGTGAAAAATAGCAGCTTTTAATGATTCTTTGGCTGACCTAACACGAGCCTCGTCTTTCCTATAACTATCTTCAGAAGCCTCGGGTTGAGGTTGTGAGTCAGCATTAGGCTTCCAGAATCTTCCACTTGAGCTGACCCAGTTTGACCAAAACTGTGCATCTGATTCGACAGCACTCTGATCTGCAACTTTCTGATCATTGGCTTTACTTTCTTTTTCATACTGATTTCGTGACCACAAACCGGCACTAGTGATCTGCACAAATGGAAAACATTTCTTGATGCTACAACACTAGACATGACATAATCATTAAAACTTAGAGAGATGATAAAAAAAATAGCAAACCCTAATTTGGATAAGTTGGGCTTCAGTAGTTGCAACTCCAGTAAGTTCACTTGAACAACCAGGCTACACAAAATGGCATCCAGTTAGAAGAAATACATAAGCCATTATATTATTATGTAAGCAAATTTTCTGTTTAGTATTTTGCCTAGTACACTGGAAATACTATACTTTTAGCATCAATAGAGTTTCTATTTATTTTATCTATATCTGCATCAAGCAGTTAAAAACACAATTGCAGGTGAACTGAACACTAAGTAAGCAGCTAAAAACACAAAAGGTAGCTACTCATGTTCAGGAAATTTCACTTCTTGCATTCGATTGGATTCCAATCTCAAATTAATTTTTGGGGGAAACTTATAAGTTACTTTCAACTACTTTGGAACAAAATGTTTATAGCAACCACAAGATGATATGCATAGAAAATACATCCAGTTCTGTTCACTCGACCTTATGTTGTTTGATTAAGACCTAGAATTTTCAAACTGAAATATTGATGCAGTCTCATAAACCTAGAATGATCATCAAACTCAACAGAACTGCAGTAACTTCTAGCAAACATCATGATTTTGGGGTAAATTAGACCCTGAAGGGCGTCAGACTGCAAATTCAAGTCTTCGATATGGCAAACACAAAGTAATACGATCGAATTAACTTTGAAATTAGATAGTAATACGCTAAATTGAAATATGAGATGATTGAGAAGTGTAAATTAAAACATAGTAAAATTGAATTTAAGTACCTGTTGGACGTAATTGGCATGCATAACAACAAGAATAGAAAAGAGAGTGATGGCTATGAAGAGATATATGTACTCGAGAGAAGCTCGTATTCGTGGTGTAAGAACATGGGAGAATCGTTCTTGGACCCTGATGAAAGTCTGCTCGGGATCCATGGGAGCTATCGATCAGCGGGTGATTTTGATAAACCGCAGCGGTTGAAGGTGTAGTAAAATCAAGAGCAGGAAACCGCCATGAGAACCCAAACCTCGATCACACCCATTTCCAATAGAGAATAGAATGGGTGTGGATGGGGACAGAAACAAAATGCCTTTAATTTTTATTCCCAACTTTTAATTTTTTATTATTTTACACCGTCATAGTTTAATATAATTGTATAATTAAGTATAAAATTTTCACAATACGATATATAAATTAAAAAGTATGTGTAGAAGTAATAATTTCAATTATGTATTACTTGAATGAATACGTAATTATGTTTTATTATTTACCTAAACTTTAAGACCAACGGATATGTGAATATTAGCACAAAGAAATTATTGTCACTAAATTAAATAAAGAGAAACAAAATGATAACTACTGAATTAACCTTTAAAAAAATCACTTTCGCAATAACAATCACCACATAAAAACATTACACCCATAATCTGAGCCTCTGAGGTTTCATACTTTTACTATTACAATTACAAAAACAGAGCCTCAAAAGGCAAATAAAAGGATGCCTAACAAAACAAACAGTTTCACAATCAAGCAGCAGAATGATCGATCAATATCACATTACAAAGTCAATAACATACATAATTACAATTCCTAACACAACGGTTAACTAGTTTCGCGTGTTGCTGTATCATCAGGGCCCGCAAGCATGATCTGGAGAATGAGATATAATAAAAGTTGAGTTTATTATTTTCAAACGAGGGGTGTAAGTGTAAATAGATGAATGAAGCTTACATTACAATCAAAGGCGAATCTACGTGCCAGCATAATAGCAGCATTTCTTTCTCTTTCTGACTCGAATGCCAGTACAAACGAGACCCCTGTTTTTGGTTGCCAAAATGATGCCTGAGCTGCAGCATTACCACCACCTCTAACTCCACACAGCTTTTTTGTTTCCAAAAATTATCATTAGTTCTATTTATTCGATAATAACCGATTAATAATTTCATACCTGCATAAAAGGGGAGTAGAATTCTTTGGCCACTGTCTTGTTTTCCTTGCAAAGTTTCATTCTCATCTTCCCCACATGAAGTACATGAATAGACTCTGAGGGATGGTCTTCCCCATTCATTTGGACAATAACCACCTGCAGTTCCAATATTATTGGAGGAAATGCTCTTTTAAAACTCAAAATCTATTTTTTTTTTCTCTAGAAAAAATATGACATACGTTAAACTCAGTGTCATGTCGCCGCACCAATGCTTCCACATAGTTCCCTAGTCCTGCAGCTGTTTTTGGTGACAATTAAAGATAAACAATAAATTGTATGATTAATTATCGTTAATACCCTAATAATAATAAAAGATTAAAGATAATGTGTAGAGCAACCTGGATCTATTGGACCAGATGTGGTCAATGTGACACTGAGGTCGCCTGAAATAAGCTCAGCTTGAAGTAGTCGGCCAACATCAGAGGGTTCAGGAGCATAAATTGGTTTGGTGGCACCTAATAATATATATAAGAATGCGGGTTACTTAATATCAATAGATATGAAATATTAATTAAGAATTAGCAGGTGAATACCTGAAATAAGGCCCTTTATTCCACCTTCAGATGCCAAACGATACCACTGGATGGAACATTCTAGAATTTGGGGGGCTTTTTCAGAACATGGTTGTATCCGCAAATAGGAACCTAAAGCCTCTACACCATCTAGTTCAAACAAGCAGGGTGTGTTTTTCTCTCCATCCTTGCTCATTGCCAACTGAGAAGTAAAATTAATAAGAATAAGAAGAAGAAGAAGAAGAAGAAGAATAATAATAATAATAATAATAATAATAATAATAATAATAATAATAATAATAATAATAATAATAATAATAAAAAAATATAATGAAAGGAATGGAATGGAATGGAATGGTAGAAGTAACCTCTTTCTGGAGCTTAAGTGAAGACTTGGACTTTTCTACTAGTTGAACGCGTAATGCTTGGAGCTCATGTTCCATGTCCATTACCTGTTTTTTTTTTCGTGCAAAACAACAACATTTAGTTTTTATTAAATTGCATAATAATTAAATTTATTGGCTGGAAAATTCCAGATCAGGAGGTTAACCTTACTAGGCTGATGCAGCATTTTGATCCGTCTAGCTTCCTGAACTTCCTTCATTACTTCTTCCACATCCTAATTACAATGATCACAATTTAGTAATAATATATATATATATATATATATATATATATATATATATATATATATATATATATATATATATATAATTTGCATGTACAAATTGCATTTAGCTTTATTCACAAAATAAGTTAAACTTATTATATTATAACCTGGTTGCCAGTAGCTCGAGACATTCTTTCTTGCTCCTGAAGAGCCTCTTCCACTCGCTGCACTGCAGCTCTCGCCTTGCCAATTTCACTCCGTGCAAACGCTCTTTCTTCATCAACAAGTTTCTTTGCATCTTCTGAAGCCTACATATAATTTAGAGTAAATTACACAAATGGTCCTTTAGGTTTGTACCATATTACATATTTGGTCCTTTAGTTTCATAAATTACACTGGTAGCAAGGTTTTAATATACGGAATCGAGCCTCAAGGCGTTTTTCTTTAGCCTCACGAGGCGTAAGCCTCGAGGCAAACCGAGGCGTAAGCTCGAGGCGGAAAAATAAAAAAAAAATCCAAAAATATATATAACTCATTTAAACAATACAAAAGATTATATAACCCAAATATAAGTTTAAAAGTGCATTGTTAACGTATCCACAGAAAGATTATAGTTAAGGACTTAGGTTATATTCGACAAACATATTTGTCTTTTATACTCTAAAAAGGCGGGTTTAAAGAAGAGAGGTAAAAAAAGTTAACAGGCTTTCCAAAAAAGCAAGTAAAAGAGTCAAAAAGTAAAAAAAAAAAGACAAAAAAAACAGCTCACTGCATGACCCGCCTCGGACTGCCTCGACCGCCTCTCACCGCCTCGGACCACCGAGGCGTACGTTTCAAAATAGGCTATGAGGCGCCGCCTCAGATGCGATTTTTCACCGCCTCGCCTCGAGGCGCGCCTCGAGGCGTACGCCTCACACGAATTTTAAAACCTTGACTGGTAGGCCTTATTTCTAAAACTATTGACATGTTTGGTCCTTTACCTAAATAGGCGTTAACTTTTCCCGTTAAGTATGGTCATGTGTGATGCATGAGGGGGTAAATCTGTCCTTTTCCGGTTTTCCCTTTCCCTTCACCAACTTGAAACCCATAAAAACCCGTCTATCTGACGGAAAAAGTTAATGTTTGTTTAGGTAAAGGACCATATGTGTCAATACTTTCAGAAATAAGGACTACGCGTGTAATTTTATGAAACTAAAGGACCAAATATGTAATATGGTACAATCCTAAAGGACCATTTGTGTAATTTACTCTACAATTTAACAACACAAAAAAGAGATTTGTATCTAAAAAATATGCTAAACTGCAAGAAAATAACATCTATACTAACCTGCTTCAAAAAACTTGTAAGCTTCTTAACCTCAGACTTTTCTTCAATCAACTCACCTTCCCTCTCACTCAATTGAACCGATAAAGACTCAACCTTCAATGATTCACATAAACATCAAATATTTAAATATTTCTATTTATATATATATATATATATAAATATATATATATATATATATATATATATATATATATATATATATATATATATATATATATATATATCAGATGCAAATGCTTACCATAGCAAGAGCCTCTTCCACATCATCCTTATTTTTACCAACTGCACGCCCTCTCAAAGATTCAAGTGCATCTCTAAGGTTTTCTAAAAGCACATGTTTCTCTAGAGAAGCCACATCCCGAAGTTTAGTCTGTTATTCCTCATATGTGAATATTGTTTAGTTTAGTATAAAGTGAAATCAATAAAATCATTTTAATAAATGTGTGAAAATACAGAGGCCAACCTCGTCAGATAACTTAGCTGCAGCAGCTAACCCCTTCTCAAATTTATTGGCAAGATCACGAACAGATAGGCGGTTTTGCTGATCTAACAACTGATTAGTCTCGTGTCGAACTCCTTCTTTCATAGAAACTAACTTTGGATCTTCATTTACTTCCATAATGTTGTTATTAGTTCTGGTTTTGTGATTTGGAAATCGAGTGGAGGCAAATATCACATCAGCTGACACTGGGGAAACTGCATCTCTTTGAGTTGTATAGCTATAATCACGGCCTACCCTTGTCATGCTTCTGGTTTAGATATTAATCTGCCAAATTACATATAAGACCAGGTTGTATTTGGTCAATGAAAGGGAAGATCAAACAATTAACAGAAAATTTGTAGTTTTCAAAATGCAAAATAGCAGAAGTCTATAATCTTAATATGATCCCGTTGACCGGAAAAAGTCAAAATGGACTCCAATTGGTGGTAGAAATGGAATAATTCCCAAATCGGCAGAATAAACTATTTTCTAGCTTGTAGTTACATCATTAGTTGACATATCTATTAAAACAACCGATTAATAGACAAAGGGAATATATAAAACGAAGGAAACACAGATTCAATAAGTATCAACAACATGTAATGACAATGAAAACCCTAATTCAATAAAAGTAAACTGAAGAAGCAAGAAGCGAAAAGTACTTTACAGAACATGAAGACAAGGGCTAATCGGCAGCTAATTAGAGAGTAATTAGGTGGGTTAGATGTTGAATTTGCACTTGGATGATGTTGTTGCAAGTAGAGAGATTGGGAAATGTAAATGAGCTCGAGTGTATTTGGTTTGCTTTTCAAAAAGCAGCAAAAAAGCGTAGAAAATATCAAGTCCAATCTCTATCTCTCTCAAAGATGCACGGCGGAGTCGTTTTGCGTTCGTCATGGTGTGATATGTACGCGATTTTATTACGCGATTTTATGTACATGACATATTATGTTAGTAGCAAGTATCCGCAAAATACAAATATTGTATGATTAATTTGTAGGTGATTTTGGTGATAGTAATGATGGTTGCGTATAGTATATGATAGTTGTAATTTGAATCTTGTAAGGATTAAGAAATTAAGAAATATATAAAATATATAATTAAGATATGTTATTAACCATCTAAATATAGTTTAGCAAGTTAAGTATATAACTGATAAAATGAAGTTAAATTAGATATTATATTTAGATAAAAAAGACAATAGTTATAAAAGAGATAAGTTAAGTGGTTTATGAGCAATATCTTAAATCAAACATTATTTTTTTTTTTTGAAAAAAACTGGTACAGTTTGGAATTAGAGCTTCGGCATTGCCATCACTCCAACCAAACCTACCAACCATATATATTTATATAAAAGAGGTCCAACATACAACCAAAAGCAGCAACAAAACAGCCCTACCACACTAAACAAACATAACACCAGATAACAAGCTAACATACAAACTTAAACTTGATATTCCAATCATCAGCAACTTTCCCTACTTGACAAGAAGCTCTGACTTTCAACTCTTGAATCTGCATACGGATGTTGTCTTTTATATTGTTTAACAATATATCAGCCGGAATGCTTTTTAATTTGAAGATTCTATCATATCTCTCCTTCCAAATATAGTAAACTGCAGCTGCAACAGTTATACGTCTAAGAACACTCTTTATATTATTATTACAAGGGAGAGCAGCTAATTGATTAACAATCAATAACCAATGATTGGCCAGATTATTAGCATAGCTCAACTTCTTCAAATCCTTCCAAATGTATTTAGCATAGCCACATTCAAAGAAAAGATGATTATGAGAATCATTAATCTACAAAAAACACACAACAGATTCTGATTACTACACCATTTAAGCATTCTGTCTTGGGTGAGTAATCGACCTCTTACCGCCAGCCACATAACAAAGGCATGTCTCGGGTTTCCTTGAGAAAACCAAACAGCCTTGCACCAAATCACAGGAGCTGCAGTATTCTAAAAATTTTCCCACGCGTTTTTAATTGAAAAATCAACTAAATTTCCATTAAGCAGCCTCCATTTAACTCCATCTTCCTTATTAGCATCAATTATAGGAGTAACAATACTGTTCAGCCCAGGCGGTGGGCCAATTCCATTGACCCTCCACCATCATATCCTCTACTGTTGCATTGTCTTTAAATCTGGCTCCATAAATGCTTCTTTTATCAATCATTCTACATAAGGGACCATTGTCATCCCATGTATCATACCAGACTGATATCTTACTACCATTTCCAATCTGATGGAAAACAAAATCAACCATTTTGTCCCTTATATCTAGCATTGTTCTCCACATCCAGCTATCATTAGCTTTAGGGGGATATCCCAAATACTTCTATCATTTAACTTTACACGGTTAACCCACTTAACCCATAGCGAATCTTTTCTATCAATAATACTCCATATATGTTTACACAACAGAGCAGTATTCCATGGCCTTAACAATTTCAAACCTAACCCACCTTGATCCTTCGGAAGACAGACAATCTTCCATGTAACTTTGGCTTTGCCTTTTTTCAACTCACCTTGATTCCATAAAACGTTTTTAAGGATTCTTTCAATATCATTAATAACAGATTTAGGAATAATAAACACCGAGGCCCAATACACATGCATAGCAGACAACACAGAAGCAATAAGTTGCAGCCTTCCAGCATAAGACAAAAATCTGTTCTTCAGTTATTAACTCTGCTTTTAATTCTATCAACCAACTGCTTACAATCATTAATACCCAATTTCTTATCCACCAAAGGGACGCCTAAATATTTAACAGGAAGTTTTCCAATCAGAAAAGGCATCTCCTCAATGATCTTATCCTTAGTTTCATTATTGATATTACTACAAAATACCATACTTTTTCCAATGTTTGGCAGCAACCCTGAACTGTTACTAAATTCCAGCAGAGTGTCTTTGATTATTCTAACAGATCTGATATCTCCATTACTTAAAATCAATAGGTCATCCGCAAAGCATAAATGGTTAACTCCAATTCCTTACACCCTTTATGGTATTTGAATCCCGGATTATCCCTAATCCTCCTTTTCATCATTAGGGTGAAAATTTCCATGACCAACGTAAACAAATATGGGGAAATAGGATCTCCTTGTCTCAGGCCCCTACCATTTCTAAAATAACCATGTCTTTCACCATTGATACTGTCAGGATCGATTAACTATAGAGAAGTTAATAAAAACCTTAGATCTAATTGATTATAGAAGTTGCATCGGATCAACACTATAACAATATATTAAGAACGATGAACTGGAAATAATAAACGAAAATATTAAGAACACAGATTCACAAAAAGCTTCAATGTATATTATCAAGTTAACAATACACACGTACGTTTACAATTCGTAAGGAACTATTTATAATAGTCCTTGAAGCTAAACTATTTACCCTAGTTATTCTAGGACTTTGATTTACATCGAATTATAAAGATATACATTGATTTACATTCTATAACTATCTCTACGAAGATCTCGGACTTGATATGCTTCCAAAACGCGTATCAGTAGTAAACTGCAATCACCAGTAGTAAATTCATATCATCAGTAGTAATCTTGGTGACCAGTAGTAAGTCCAATATCAACGTCAGTAGTAACTACTATTGATCAGTAGTATCTTCAATAAGCCTTGATCAGTAGTAACTAAGTTATAGTATTCACCAGTATCAACTTCATCAGTAGTAAATGTTTTCTGCCCCATCAGTAATAAACATAATTATTACTAACTGCAGCATCAGTAATAAGTTGATCTGTGTTTTGCTCCAACAATCTCCCCCTAAACTTATTGATTATCTTTCAATCAACTAAGTTTCTATTTACTTCTGCTTTTCTTTTTCCTTTTCTTCCAACAGTTTTGTTCTTCTTTTATCACCTTCTAATGTCTGTTGGTTTTGTTTATTCCTTTGTGCAATAATATATTTGCTGATCTTTTTCACAAATTCATTCATCTTATTTTGCAGCATCACAACATCATGAGGTTTAATGAAATTCATGCACCACAGTTGATAAAGAGTTTTCTCAGAATGAGGATACTCTTTCTCATAAAGGAATAAGTCACATTTCTTACTTGTATATTCAAAGAAGTACATGTTGACAGTTGGCAGCACATTCCAGGCTAAAACACTCTCTGGATTTGTATACTTCTCTGGATAATTTTCTGGATAGAAAGCAGCATCAATCATTTCAGTAATGTAACCTGCAGCTGAATTCTTCCAGATCTTCTTAGTCATTCTTGGTTTACCAATGATCAACATCTTGATAATGTCACTTCTGGTTAGGGACATGACCAAAGGTTTCCAAGCTCTGAATCTTTGAGTGACCTTATCTTCTCTGATAATCTCAATCATATCATCTATATATCTCCAGTTGATGATTGGATTATTTTGTAGGGGAGCAATGGGAAGATCATAAACTTGAACCATTTGTAATTTCTTCTTTGGTTGTTCAAGTTCAGAAGTAACTGTCTTCCTTTTCTTTGAAGTTTGAGAGGATACACCAGATGATTCTCCAGTTATTGTTTTTCTTTCTTTCATTTCTTTGGAGTCTATCTGTTCAAGTTTAGTGGTGTATTTCTCATTAATGTCTTGTTCAGTGAGATCCTTCTTCTTCTCTACACAATACTTTTCAACTAAATTGATCAACTTCATTCTTCCAAAGGCCTTTGTGTTGTGACCTCTTGATTTCAAGAATGTGATCATTTCTTTCTTTTTCTCTGCAAATTGTTCTGGCATATCAGCCTTCTGCTCTTTGCATTCCTGTACTTGTGCTTCAAGAAGTTCTAGTGTTTCATATTCAAGTTGCCTTATTTTTTCTAGTTCTCTTCTTTGTAGTTCTTTTCTTGTTTCAGCAACTTGTTTGGTTTTGATCTTTTGTTGAAATTGTGGCAGTTTTGATATATCTGCTATATCTGCCAATTTAATTTCTGTGAATGGTTGTCTCAATATTCTAGCCCTTTCTGCTAATCTTTTGTTTTCATTTGCTAGAGAGACTTCAACCTTCTTTAAATATTTTGCTCTCTTAACCTTCCACCTATCCTGTTTGGCTGATTTGGCATAGTTGATTTTGTTGACCATTTCATGACCTTGTGCTCTGTTAGGTTGGTCTTCATCAGTAACTTCCTTTCCCTTTCCTATGTAGTTGTCTTTCTTCATATTTGGTTCAGATTCAATAACAAATTTGGGACCATAGTAGTGTATCTGTGATATGGGAAGTATTTTAGGATGTGGAGGTAGTGAGCATTCATCAACTTCTAACCAGTTGATGTCATCATCAATATCTTTCACCACTATTTGTGTTGCTTTTCTTTTTGGTGATGGTGGAATTATCACTGTAGGTTCTAGTAGTGGTGGCAGCTCAATAATATCATCAGTAGTAACCGAGGTAGTTACTACTGGTATGTCTTCAGAGATTACTACTGATAGGGCATCAGTAGTGTTTGCTTCCTTTTCTTCATTTACTACTGCTATGATATCAGTAGTAGGAGTTACTACTGATACTTCTTTTTCAACTTGTTTTTCCATGGGAGCAGTAGTAGGTTCATCTTCAGTAACCATCATTTCTGGGCCTTCATCAACTGTAGTTTCTTTTAAATTTAAGAGAGAGGATGCTGCTGCTGCAATTGATTCATCAATCATTGTTTGAATATTATCCTTCTCCCCCTTAGTGAGCTCTACTGGTGGAGCCTCACTATCATCAATCTTCTTCTTCAATTTTCTGATGATTTTAGTTTGTTGATGAAGCATGTGCTCATAGAATCTCATTCTCTTGTTGATGGTGTTCATATGCCTTTTCATTGCAGCCATTGTTTTCCCTTGGTTTGTAAGATACTTGAGACAATCTTGTACAGTGGATTCAAGAGAATCCACTTTATCCGTCAATAGTTTTGTTTTAATACTGCCCTCACTCCATCTAGCAAGATCATCGGGCTTACTAACAGGTACATTGGCTTTGAGGTTTTCCATCCTATCCATCAATTCAACAGATCTGCCCTCATCACTTCTTGGTGATTCATTGGGTCTTTTAGACATCCTCTTCTTCCTAGAAGAAGCAGAGATGCCCCCCCTTTTGGTTTCTTGGCACCGGGGTCCTTTGAGTAACTCCTCAAATGAGTCATCACTCAAAGTTGCCGAGGTATGGGTCCTAATGATGTTTTCACTGTCCTGTGCACCCACCTTTGGGGCATCAGTAGTGAAAGCCCTCGCCTCATGTCCTCTCTCCTCCTTGGAGGACAACTCTTGGAGCCTGGGGTTTGACTCAATTTGTCCCCTGGTGTCCTTTGAAGAAATTTTCTTTCTTTGATAAATTGTGGAAATATTTTTGGTTTTATCTGGTAGGTCTTCCACAGAGTGAAGAGTAGCACTCTGCAGATTTATGTCAAGTTCCTGGGACACATTCAGGACTTCTGTTTGAGTTGGTGATTGAGTGACTAGTTGGGGTGGTGTTTGGGCTGTATTTGGGGGTGATGGAGTGGGTTGAGGTTCAATTTGGGTTGTATCTATGATTGAACCCTCTCCAATTTGTGTTTGATCTTTGATCATGTTAGGAAACAAAGGGGTTTCCTTGCCCGAAAATTTAAATTGTTTTCTCATATTTGAGAAAACTTTCTTGTTCAACTCAGGTAATATGAAAATGTTTTTAGGAGTTGACAAGTTTTGTAATTCACAGTTTATGATATGTTGTAGAAATCTGGGATACATTAAAAATTTAGAAGAACTAAGATTTCCCAACATACCTTCAAAAATCATGTAAGAAAAATTAAATACTTGGTTTGTGCATAAACAGACAACAGAAGAGGCTATTGCCTTATTAAACTCATTCCAAGTACTTCTTTTTGGAGAAATACAATGCTGAATAATATGTACTAAAAATTTCCATTGTGGGGAGAGAAGACCCTTTTGAAAAGTTACTATGTCTAGTCTTCCCTCATATCCCATTTTATTTAAAGTTTCAGCAATGAATTCTTTAGGAAGTGTAAACATACCTGAATCATCGTGTAGTTGGAGATGGTGTCGAATAGATTGCTCTGTGATTGTGATTGTCTTTCCATCCACCGATGACTTTATCATGGGTACAGTTGCACCTTCTGTTCGTTCTGCATTGGTCCAGAAATCCACCAAGTGCTGTTGGTATGCTTTCGGTTTTACAGTTAAAGCGAACTTGATGTATGAGTTCTTTAAAAATTGAACGATTGGTCGAAAGTCTTTAGTACCATCTGGATTTCGTAAGAACGCACACATATTATGGAGCTCTGAATATTTGAGATCGGTTTGAACGTTGAGAGATTGTAGAGTTGCCATTGTTGTTGAATTTTGTTACAGACTCAGGATTTTTGATCGTAAGCTAGGGTTTATCGAGAGGATTTAGCGAATCGAAGTGAAGATAATGCTAAATTAATCGACTGCCGCCTTTTATATCTTTCGATTTATCCTGCAAAACGACTAAATTGCCCTTCGAATCATAACATAACGGTTATTTTCATGGGGGTTAGTTTGGTAATTGTGATTCTGAAAGACCAGTAGTAAATGTGATATCAGTAGTAAAACGTCAGTAGTATCTACTAACATCAGTAGTAACTAAGGATTTTGACATCAGTAGTGACTATAGACATCAGTAGTAACCACCAACACATAAGACCAATAGTATATGTGAATACCAGTAGTACTGACTAACCAGTAGTATTTATGTAAACCTAATATACACCAGTAGTAATAAACTACCAGTAGTATTTTGTGCACATGCCTACAATCAGTAATACAGATCTACCAGTAGTAAAACACTTAAACAAATAAATAATATTTTACAACAATAACTTTACACATGATTTGAAGTGAGATTTTAATTTATCAAAATCATTCCAATACTGCTAACCAAGAAGTTGAATCTTCCTACATCAAATGCTTTTGTAAAAAGATCTGCTAATTGATCATCAGTATGAATTTTAACCACTTTGATTAATTTCTTTTCATTGCAATCTCTTATAAAATGAAATCTTATTTCAATGTGTTTGGTTTTAGAGTGTTTTACTGGATTGTTCACAATACTAATAGCACTTTGATTATCAATAAAAATAGGAGTTTTAAGGATTGAGATACCAAAGTCTAGAAGCTGATCTTGAATCCAGAGTACTTGAGCACAACAAGCAGATGCAGCTACATATTCTGCTTCAGCAGTTGATGTTGATACATTTGTTTGCTTCTTACATTGCCATGACACCAGTCTTGATCCAAAAAATTGACATCCACCAGTAGTGGACTTTCTGTCTTGACATTCACCTCCATAGTCACTATCTGTGTAGGCTATGAGTTCAAAGGGTGAATCATGTGGATACCATAGACCTAGTGATGGTTTGCCTTTCAAGTATCTGAATATTCTTTTAACAGCCTGCAAGTGTAGTTCTTTGGGTCTTGCTTGATATCTTGCACACACACAGACACTATACATGATGTCAGGTCTTGATGCAGTTAAGTACATCAAAGAGCCTATCATTGATCTATATAAGTGTTCATCTACATCCTCCCCCTCAACATCATGATGTAGGTGTTTGTGTGTTTCCATTGGTGTACTTGCACTTTTACTGTCTTTCAAATCAAACTTTTCCAAGATGTCTTTGACATATTTTGATTGATTTATCAAAATACCATCTGTTCTTTGATTGACTTGGAGTCCAAGGAAGAAGTTCATTGGACCCATAGAGCTCATCTTGAATTTAATCTGCATCAGTTCTTCAAATTCTTTGCATAATAAATCATTGGTTGAGCCAAAGATGATATCATCTCCATAGATTTGTACCAGTAGTATATCATCTTTGACTTTCTTTGTAAACAAAGTTTTGTCAATGGCTCCTCTTTTAAAGTTGTTCTTCAATAGGTATGATGATAATGTGTCATACCATGCTCTTGGTGCCTGATGTAGGCCATACAGAGCTTTATCTAGTCTGAACACATAATCACCATGTTTTGGATCTTCAAAACCTGGAGGTTGGCATACATAGACCTCTTCTTCAATCTTCCCATATAGAAATGCACTCTTCACATCCATTTGATAGACTTTGAACTTCTTGAATGAAGCATATGCTAGAAATATTCTTATGGCTTCAATTCTAGCAACAGGAGCATATACTTCATCATAGTCTATTCCTTCTTCTTGAGTGTATCCTTGGGCTACAAGTCTGGCTTTGTTCTTGATCACTATGCCTCTTTCATCTCTCTTGTTTCTGAAGATCCATCTTGTTCCAATGGCTCTTTTTCCTTTGGGTAGAGGTACAAGTGTCCAAACAGCTTGTAACTTAAATTGAAGGAGTTCTTCTTGCATTGCCTCAATCCAGTTTGAGTCCTTCATTGCTTGTTGGATCTTCTTTGGTTCATCCTGAGACAAAAAGCATTCAAACATACATTCATTAGCAATTAGACTTATGTTACACATGTTTGCAGTTAAGCTTTTATTTAATTTGCTTCTTGTTTGTAGTGGTGAGTTAACATCACTTAGAACAAGGTCTAATGGATGGTTTTTCTGAGTCCTTGTAGTTGTAACTTTATCAACAACTAGTTGATTTTCAAGATTGAACTCATTTGTCTCAGGTAGTTGTTGCTCTAGTGATCCTTCATTGTCATTGATGTTTGGTTCATCATCATTTTGGTCAGAGTTACTACTGCTATTGTCTTCATTGAGATCAGTAGTGTTGTTGTTGTTACTGCTATCAGTAGTATCTTGAGAATCTAGGTTATTGTTGGGACCAGTAGTATTTTGAGTATTATTATTGGCGCCAGTAGTATTTGAATTACTACTGTCCTCATTCTCAGAGTTACTACTGGTTCCAGAACTTGAGTTATTACTGTCCTCAGTATTGACTATGGGAGCAGTATTAACTACTAAGTATCTCATCTCCTCTTGACCAGTATTAACAGATGATGTTCCTTCCTTTTGAGAGTGACAATTTGAATTACCTGCATTGAAATTCATGTTATAATTAAAGGATTTGGTTAGATTGTCTATGTCAAATAACCAATCTGGACCATTTCCTTGTTCATTAGGTACATTTTCATTAAAGGATACATTGATGCTTTCTTCAATTATCCTTAGTCTTTTGTTGAATACTCTGTATGATTTGCTTTGAGTAGTGTATCCCACAAAGATTCCATCATCAGATTTGCAGTCAAATTTACCAATTTGTTCTCTTGTAATTAGAATAGTACAAGGACAACCAAATGATTTTAAGAAACTTATAGAGGGTTTTCTTTTATTAAAAAGTTCATATGGTGTTTTAAAATGTGGCTTCACTATTAATACTCTGTTTTGAACATAACAAGCAGTATTAACAGCTTCTGCCCAAAAAGTAATTGGTAATTTTGAGTCTGCTAGCATTGATCTTGCTGCTTCAATGATGGTTCTATTTCTTCTTTCAGCTACACCATTTTGTTGAGGAGTTCTAGGTGAGCTGTATTGTCTGTCAATACCTTTAAGATCACAAAAGTTAATTAAGTTAGCATTTTTAAATTCTGTGCCATTATCACATCTTATGGCTTTCACTTTTTGATCAGATGTGTTCTCCAGTTTGACAATTAAGTTCTTTATGAGTTCACTTGTTTCATCCTTTGTCCTGAGAAAGAAAACCCATGTATATCTGGAAAAGTCATCAGTAATAACAAGACAATATTGTTTCTTTCCAATACTCATTACATTTGTAGGTCCAAATAGGTCCATATGTAAGAGTTGTAAAGGAACAGAAATAGAGTTCACAGATTTGGACTTATGAGAAGACTTGTGTTGTTTACCTTTTAGGCATGCAACACAATGATGATCACACATGAATTGTTTTTGAGGTAGTCCAATGACCAGATTTCTTTTTACTAAATTGTTCATGTTTTTGAAATTAGTGTGACACATCCTTCTATGCCATAGTTCTGATTCAGTGGTGTTTGCCTTGGATATAAAACAGTTGACCTCATTTGAGGAAATGAGTTCTCCCCCTATATCCAGGAAATACACATTTTTTTCTCCTTGGAGTTCTTAAAACAACATATTTTTCATCTAAAATAAAGTCAGGAGAAAGAATGATGCACTCAATGTCTGTGAAAAGAATTTTATTCTTTTTATCACACACTTGAGACACACTGACAAGATTGTATTTTAGTTCAGCTACATAAAATACATCATCAAAGGTAATTTTGCCATTAGTAACAGTACCTTTACCTGTAATCTTACCTCCCTGTGGATTCTCACCAAATGCCACATATCCTCCATCAAATGACTTGAAATCTTTAAGAATTTGCAGATTTCCAGTCATGTGCCTTGAGCATCCACTATCAATATGCCATGTTCTTCCTTCTTCTGGGATCTGAATGCTCTGCACAAGTGAGTAAAGGATTAGTTAAGTTTGGGAACCCAAGCTTTATATGTCTTGGGTTCATCCTTTGAGAAATAAGCTTTTGGGGATTGAACTTTAAACATTTTTGGTACCCATACTTGTTTATTACTGGTGTTTTGTTTTACTACTGCCTTTTTGAAAGTATTACTGGTGTGAGAATTTTCTACTGATCTTGGTTTATACCCGTGATTTTTAGCTTTTGAATGCTTTACTACTGATGGACCAGTAGTATTTGGGTACTTACCATGTTTAGAATGACCAGTAGTGTTTTTAGGGTTGACACCAGTAGTATTTTTGAAAGTTGGTTTGGGGGCAGTAGTATTTTTGTAATTAGGGTTTTTACCAGTAGTGTTTTTGTACTGGTACCATACAACATTATAATTAGGGTTAACACCAGTAGTAAAATTGTTAAAGTTTTTACTGGTGTTGGAAAATTTAAAATATTGTTTATTTTGATTGGATTTTCCATTGTTCTTGAAGTAGTTGCTGTTCTTTGGGCTTCCAACTCTTCTGTTTTGCACAAATCTTGGTGCACTTCTTCCAAATCTTGGTGTTTCAGCAATTGGAGTTTTTGTTTTATATACTACTGAAGGGCCAGTAGTATCTTTTAACTTCTGTGTCTTTGCTTTTTCTTTAAAGATTTTAAATTCTCTTAACTCTTTGCAGTTTATTGGATTGAAGTGACAATCCTTTGCTAAATGATTTACTTTGTTGCAAATAACACATTTTAATTTATTATCTTGAGCCTTTATGATTTTTCTTTGTTCTAAGAGTTGATTCCTATTTCTTTGATTTCCCCTTTTTAGAATTTTGGGTATATTTTCTGCATCATATTTAGGAGATTCATTTGGACTTTGTGCTGTGTGAAAACTTGTATCAATTGATTTTGGTGATTCAGTTTGAGAAATTGTAAATTCTATTGATTGATCATCATCAGAAGAATCATTTGATTCAGATGTTTCATTATGTGATTGAGTTTGAGTTTCAGTTTTTAATTCATTAATGATTCTTTCTGAACTGTTTTTAAGTGGTGGAATGATTTTATATGGAGGTGGTACTGCATGATATCCCACCCCATGAACAACTTTTTCTGTAGTTTGATTGTTAGTTAGTTCATCAAGAATTTTAGTGCTTCTTTCAAACTTTTTGATTGTTAATTTATTTTTTTTCAATTTCAAGCTGACATTCTTCTAATTTACTTGTTAGTTCTTTATTTTTTATTTCATAAAACTCTTTCTCATCTACAGCTTGAAGTAATTCTTCCTTTATCCGTTGATCAATCATTTGGTACACCTTTATCTGATGTTCTTGGTCAGCAATCACACCATCAAATTCATGATTTCTTCTTACTGCTTTTGCTAAATCTTCATTTAATTTAGTGTTTTCTTTTTCTAAGTTTTTAACAATTTTAGCACATTCAGAAGTACAAGGTTTAGGTTTTACCTCAGTTTTGTTGTCAGTAAAGGCCATGAGAGTTTGATTTTGAGCATGCTCTTCTGCTTGGAAGCTCCAGTCATATCCTTGTCCTTGTTGTGAAACAAGAGCAGTTGATTTTGATCTTTTGTCTGGCTGAGGACATTCTTTTGCAAAGTGACCAAGGTTGTTACAGTTGTAACATTTGACTTTAGTTTTGTCAAATCCAGCTTTGTCACCTTTGTTGTAGTTGAGGCTTGTCCTACCAGTCCTCTTTAAGAATCTTTTGGTCCTTAGGCTCAGCATAGCCATCTGCCATTTAAGATCCATCTCCTCAAGATCATCTGGATTCAATTGTTCCAAGTCATCACTAATCAGTGCAGTATGCACATGACTAGTGAAGAAGGATTCTCTTGCAGTATCCTCAGAATCTGCAGCCTTTCCTGTGGAGTTTTCCTGACCTTGACCTGTACTGGATACAAATGCAGCATTGTTAGAAGAAATAGAAGGGTTCTTTTGATTTACCTCAGTTTCAAATACTCTGAGATCATTATAGAGTTCATCCAACTCTTTTTCTTCTAGAGCATCTCTTTGTCTATATACTACTGTATACATGGCCCATTCTTCACTTAGAGACCTCAGGAACTTCATGTTGACATCTTCTTGATCCATCTTAACCCCAACCTGGTTAAGTTCACCAATTAACTTGTTGAATCTGTCAAACACTTGAGTGAGTGTTTCGTTGGGCTTTCCTTTGAAATTTTCAAAGTCTTGTTTGAGAACAGACTTCATGTTCCTCTTGGTGCTCTTGGTCCCAACGAATCTCTTCTCCAGTGCTTCCCAAAGCACCTTTGCATCATCATACTCAACGAAGAGATGTTGATAGTCATTAGGAATGGCCAGTAGGAGAGTGCTTAGAGTTTTGAGTTCGATTCCTTTGTCTTTCTTCTCCTTCTCACATTTAAGTTTGTCTGCCTCAGTTGCAGAGCTGCTTGCTTGACCAGGACCAGTTTTGTTTCCTTCAAGGACAACTTCCCACATGGAATAATCTGTAATAAGCATGTATTGCTTAATACGATTCTTCCACATCCCAAAGTTATTGGGAGTGAGTATAGGGATTTTATTGGCCTGAGTGCTTTCATTGTTATCAGTCATGATTAACAATGTGTGTGTTTAAAGATTAAAACTTTTTGTTGTTCTTAACAAATAGTAGATCTAGAACCAATATGCTCTGATACCACTTGTCAGGATCGATTAACTATAGAGAAGTTAATAAAAACCTTAGATCTAATTGATTATAGAAGTTGCAGCGGATCAACACTATAACAATATATTAAGAACGATGAACTGGAAATAATAAACGAAAATATTAAGAACACAGATTCACAAAAAGCTTCAATGTATATTATCAAGTTAACAATACACACGTACGTTTACAATTCGTAAGGAACTATTTATAATAGTCCTTGAAGCTAAACTATTTACCCTAGTTATTCTAGGACTTTGATTTACATCGAATTATAAAGATATACATTGATTTACATTCTATAACTATCTCTACGAAGATCTCGGACTTGATATGCTTCCAAAACGCGTATCAGTAGTAAACTGCAATCACCAGTAGTAAATTCATATCATCAGTAGTAATCTTGGTGACCAGTAGTAAGTCCAATATCGACGTCAGTAGTAACTACTATTGATCAGTAGTATCTTCAATAAGCCTTGATCAGTAGTAACTAAGTTATAGTATTCACCAGTATCAACTTCATCAGTAGTAAATGTTTTCTGCCCCATCAGTAATAAACATAATTATTACTAACTGCAGCATCAGTAATAAGTTGATCTGTGTTTTGCTCCAACAGATACATATGGTGAAAGAAGCCGAAGTGACACACATCATAATCCAATCAACCATTTTCTTATGAAAGCCGAATTTCACCAGAATGCAATTAAGGAATTCCCAGTTAACCGTGTCATAAGCTTTTGCAATATCCACTTTAAACGCACACCTTTTAGGCCCCTTGTTTCTATTGTAGCCTTTCAATAACTCCTGGGTAATAAGGAGGTTATCCTGTATCAGTCGCCCTGGGATAAATGCACTCTGATTATAGTTAGCTAATTTCTCCAAACCCCCCTTAATTCTGTTAGTAAGTATCTTACTAATACATTTGTATAAGACATTACAACACGCTATAGGACGGAAATCAGAGACTTTTTTAGGATCAGGAATTTTAGGAATCAAACTAATGACAGTTGCATTAATCTCCCCAAGAAGTTTGTCATTCCTGAAGAATTCCTTAATGGCCAAACAAACATCAGGCCCAACAATATTCCAAGCTTTTATGAAAAAAGCAGAAGTGTAACCATCTGGTCCAGGAGCTTTATTTTGATCAATATCAAACATGGCACTTTTGATCTCATCGTCAGTAACTTCTTTAATCATGTTAATACTGTCTTCACTGCTAAGAACCTGATCAAACAGTGTATCCATATTACCAATAGGCCTGCAGTTGCCTTTATTTCCCAAGAAATTCTTAAAATGATTAATAAATTGTATAGTGATATCATCCCCTGTAAATTGAGCACCATTTTCATCACATATATCCAGAATTCTATTAATGTGTTGTCTGCTTTTTATGGTCCGGTGAAAGAATTTAGTGTTCTTGTCACCTTCCTTTAACCATTTAACCCTAGCATTTTGAAACAGTAAAAGTTCTTCATCTTTAACGGCTGCATTATATTCCTCCAACAACCCTTTAGCATGTTCTTTTAATTGAATATTATGGGGTTGTGCCACCATATCCATCTGGGCCAGCTTTAATTTCTCCCTTAACTTGTTAACATGATCAAACAAATTACCATTTATCCAACTCATCTGTTTAAGGTGGCTTTTCATATTTTTTAATCTCTTCACAAGAATGTACATCCGTCTTCCATAAACATCAGTATGCCAATTGTCATTTACTACTTGTAAAAATTCTTCTTTTTTGGTTAAGTAGTTAGAAAACCTAAACGATTTACCCATCTTCTTTACTATACCAGGTAAAACCAAAACAGTGGGACTATTGTCTGAGGTTAAAAATGGCAAAAATTTCACAATAGCTTGCTCATACTCTTTTATAAATTCACCATTCGCCATACCTCTATCCAGCTTTTTCATCACACTAGAACTAGGGTTATTAGGAGACTTGATCCAGGTTAAATGCAACCCAGAACTACATATATCCTCCACTTCAATATCATTGATACAATCAATGGATTCTTGCATTTCATTAGTTATTCTAGAACCTCCCATCGAATGTTCATTGCTTTTCATAGTCACATTGAAATCACCCATAAGAATCCATGGGCGGCCATTAACAATACTTTTAGACAGGTGAAGATCTTTCCATAATAATCTTCTTTCAACACCTGTATTAGCAGCATAAATGACATTGCAAAAGATACTCTTTTGGTTATGAAGTACCTCAATCATACACAGGATGGATTGCCTCGAGATGTGAATAGGCATCACCTTAACAATCCTACTATCCCACCCAATAACAATCTTGCAGCTATTTCTACTATATTTGATATTAGAGATCCAATCCCAATCTCTAAATACTTTCCCCATGACTTTATTCATCTTATCTTCCTTCACATGCGTTTCCAGGATAGCACAAACTTGAATTTGCTCATCCTTAATTAACTTAACGACCTCATTCTGTTTTTTCTGTTGGTTCATACTCCTTATGTTCCACGATGCTATTTTAAATCCATAAAAACAAAAAGAAAGAAACCAAAACAACCATACTACAGATACTACTCTCCATTGAGAACAGTGGGATCCCCCCTACTCAAAACATTCTGATTCATGTAATTTGCAAATTCTCATTCATCCCTTTGACCACATCTTCTTCTGCTTCTTCATTATCCCTCTCATTACATCTCTTTCTATAATAATCTTTCATCTCCAAGGACCATTTACTATAATCCTCATCTGTTGGGTGCAAATTCTCTTGAATATGTCTTTCAACAACCCTTTGTTTTTCATTTAATTTCAGATACTGGTCTTCCTCCTCATCAAATGAACTAAGAGCAGCAAACTTATTTGCTGAATTCTTTTCTGTTATTGGAACTCCAGGTTTGGAACTACCAGCCATGCCCTTTTTATTTCCTTCATTCCCTTTGATCTTATACTTCTGATTATTTCTTTTATACACAACTTCTTTAAAATTCCCATCCTCCTCATTGTTCTTAGTATGAGCTTTTCCAACCTCCTGATTACTTTCTTTTTCCTCATCTGTCTTAGGTTTCTTAAGGCATCTTTTAACTTCATGCCCAAATACCGAACAAAAAGTACAGATCTCTGGTTTCCATGCATAATCAACCTTCACAGTTTTACCTCCCTTAATTTGATTATCTTTATCTCTGTACTGTAATTCAACCTTTTCCTTATAACCTTTTTCCACATTAATTTCAATTAACACTCTGGCATATTCCATCTTTCCCACCCCATTCTGACACAAATTGGCTGTCATGGTGTCCATTTTCAAAGGGATACCAACACTACTTGCAATAGCACTAAGACCTTCCATACTCCATGCTTCAATAGGTACATTTGACAGTTTAACCCAAAGAGGGATTTTAGTCGGTTCAACTTTTTCTAATCCAACCTCAGGGCTCCATTTCTGTATAAACAAAGGTTTATTGCTCACCATCCATGGACCCTTATCAATTACTACATTCATACCTTCCTCATGCTTGAACTTAAACATATATTTCCCTTCCCCACAACTTTTAACATCAATTAGCCCAAATTTTCCCCACATTCGCTTCAAATTATACCTCAATTCGTTTACATTCATATTGCAACCAACAAAGTAACCATAAAATGTTAACTTCCATAAAATGCAGCCCTTATTCACAAGTTCTTCATAAAACACAACAATTTCCTCCCCTTTTTCATTCATTTGGGTTGGAATATACTTCAATTTCATGTTTGCTAAGTTTTCCTCATTTTTCAACACATTAGCATACGATTTAGGTTTAAACTGTTCTGTATTCACAGTATTAACATCATTATGTATACCTGTATCCTTATTGACTACTTCATCATCCGTAATCACATTCATATTCACAGTATTATCATTGAAGCTATTGTTAATACTTACAGATTCATCGCTAGTTTCAATGCATGTATCAGATCTATACAAATCATCACTCTTCGCATCACTTCCCTCGTCATTTCCTTCTTCCACACCTCGGCTTCCTCCAGATCCATTGACGTTCTGATTGATTGGATCAACAACTTTGGTTTTACGACTCAGCTTATGAACGGAATCCCCAAATTTAACTTGAACTTTCACACTTCTCTTCGATAAACGCCGAGCAGACATAACGCAATCACATAGAAGAACAGAGGAAATACAAATGGAATCAAACACTCGCTAATTGAAACGAACAGCAAATCGAATTGGAATGCGAAGAATCAACGAAGAACAGCGGAATTTAGCGAAACGGATTTTCCCGCCCAATCGCCATTTAGCAGGGTCTCCGAGATTTTGAAGGCCCCTGTGCGAAAACACGAAAATGAGCCCCTGAATACAATACTTTTACAAAAAATTGGTGTTTCTAATTTTTTTTTCTTTTAAATTATTAAGTTGGCTTAAATTTTAATATTATATATATTAGATACATATAAAATATTGGACCCCTAAAAAACCTCCTCAAAGACATCCCTGCCATTTAGTTAGGGCTAGAGTTATCGGGGAATTTTTATCTTAAATCAAACATAAAAACAACTAAAAAGAGGAAAATATGCTAGTGTTGAGATTCGTGACAAAGACCTTTTGTCTACAATCAAACAAGCTAACCAATATGGCAAATATTGCTTTGGAATTCATTGTGGTTCCCAAATATGTAAAAAAGCCAATTATTTCATAAAACGACAAAAATCATTATTCATCATTTGGTATAATGTAACAAAAATTCCAATTGATTTTAATCTTTTGAAATATAAGTTAAAACTGGTTGCTAAAATTAAAATAAGTGATCATCTTGCTGTCATTTAACCTAATTTTTAATATAAAAAGTATAATTCTTTTAAGATGATTTTTAAGTTGTAAATAAACAATTATAATATACTTCCTTCAATTCAAAATAAGTGTTACACTTTCTTTATATGAGTGATTCAAAATAAGTGCTACACTTTCCTTATTGGTAATTTTTTGTATATAAAATTACCATTTTATCCTTATTTAACTTTATTAAACATCATTAAGATTCTCTAATTTACTTTCTCTTTCTTCAATAAAGCCAAATGTGAGACCGTTCTTTACTAATTATCCTCTTTAATCTATCATAATCTCTATTACAATATTTTGCATCAAAAAGCGTGAAAGTAAAAGTGTAACACTTATTTTGAATCGAAGGGAGTAATAAAAAGGAAATGATAATTACAGCTCTAAAAATAATTTATAAGATGTTAAAATATACATTAAAATCTTATATAATAATCATCTCTACATTTTAAAAATTTATCACCATTGACATGCCCAAAATTCGATTCTGGAGGGAGCTTTCAAAGCTTAAATTCCTTTGGACAAGTATATGGAGTATATAAATAATTTATGTATAAAACTACCTCTTAAAGAAAATTATAAGATTATCATCAACAATATCTTAAATTTAAAATTTAATTTAATAGTTAGTAGTTTACTTGAGCTATACGCGGTCGGATCGGGTCAAATGGGTCGTACTTAACCCCAAAGAAATTCTGCGTTTGGAAGAGTTGTATATAGTTTGATTTGGGGCTTTCTTCGACAGAAATAATTCATATCATATCATAGTTGCATCCATGGATGTCAAGATTACCAAGTTCTTCGATTCGATAGGCAACTTCTTCACCGGCGGCGATTCTATCCCTTGGTGCGAATCCGACATTGTTGTTGTAAGTAATAGTAATATTTCGCTCAACTAATTACCTTCTGTTTAATTCAAAATACCTTTCAGTTTACACGTTGATTATCTGAAAACTATTGCTGTTATCTTAATTTTCTAATATTAATATTTTAATTGCATATGTTGATAATAGCACAATAGAAAGTATTTTTTTAGCGGTTTGTGTTTTTGTTCTTACTTTTTTTTTTTGTTATTGATTGTATTTCGAGCTCTTTTCTCCTGAATATCGTGGATAATGGAGAGATGATGCTGGATTACGTGATTCTAGGTTTACTGGAAGTCAATTTAGAATTAGGTCTTGTATTTAGGATGCATAATTTGAAGTATTAACTAGACATTATTTTATCAATTCGATCCCCATGGAGAAGTTGTGTAGATCATTAGGTGATATGCTACTTATCTTAACAATGAATAATTGAATATTCTGGATATACCTTTTTGCAACTCATGAACCCTAGAAGAATCTCTGTTTGCATATACTTTTTTTTTTTTTAATCACAAATTGCATGCTCAAATCCGGTTCAAGTGATTAATCTCTGGCTTTCGATGCCTTTGCTATTTTCTATCACTTCAAGTTGTATTGTTAATTTGGTTCTGCTTGTTGGAATATGCTTCACATGTATAACATATAGTTATATGGCTAGTTGTTTGTGAGCCTAAAGGGTCACACACTTAAACACTAAACACCATTATATAATTAGTGTAATTAGTGTAATTACATTAATTATTAATATATATAAGCTATGAGCTTGTCTATCATAAGTTTAATATTAAAAGTTAATATTGAAACTTTCTTGTGGGCAAACTAGAAGAAACAAAAGATAGGGACTTGTGGGCAAATAAGACTAATGATTTATGGAAATCATTAAAGGATTGTAATGGCACCATTAAGAGATATAATGGTCCATAAACTCCTTTCTTTGACCACACTTGGCCGTCCCCTCTCACACACACTTTGAAGGTGTTTTGTTTTCTCTCTTTTGCTCTCAAGACTCTAGGACTAGCATCCATTACATTGGTGTTCTTGGAAGTGTTGTGTGGACTTGCTTTAGAGGTATTCCCCATTGGAATCCTTGGTTTCGGTTGCTCACAATATCCATCCGAATTCATCATTGATCAAAGGCAACTAGGGTATGATTCTTATACCATTCTCTTTGATTTTTCTTTTAGTTTAATTGTATGATTGATATCAAGATCCTTTCATGGTGATAAATACTTTCCGCTGCGTTTTGTTAATTGTTTTAACCGAAAATCACCATTAGTGGTATCACGAGTCATTATATTAATCATATAATTAGCTAGATTTTGTAAAAAGTGGCAAAAATCAATCGGTTTTGATGTATAAAAATCCCGATCGGAAAGAAAAAAAAAAAAACCCTACGGTTTTTTGTTTTTTTTTTTTTTCGGTTTTTTTTAATTTAAAAGATGGGTTAAAACATGTATTTTTGGAACCCTATTGTCACTTGTTACAAAATCAAATCAAAAAGTTAATCTAGTTTATTGAATTTTTTGATTATTTGGCTTGGAATTCTTGTTTAATTATGTTTTTTGATATGGCAAAACATGTATTTTTGCCATATCCCAAGCCAAAGCCTTGTCAAATTGTTGATTGTTTGTGCAAACCGATGAAAGCCTAGACCGTTTGTGAATGAATGTGGTTGATGTTTGGTTGTTTGTTTATTTCGGGAAAAGCCGTGTTTTTTTTTGGCTTAATTGTTGTAATTTGTTTCATTTTTTTTCTTTTATTTTTGGTGCCATTTTTGGGGCAATTTGTAATGTAAAAGTAATAGAATAGATAGTATTTATTTTATCTTTTTATTGTAAATTGTTTGACAAAAATATTGAAGACTTATGAAGAAAACAACAAATTTCCGTCACAAAAGCGAGGGCTGTACGAAAACAGGTTTTCCAGAGGCATACGGACTCCTTTTTGGGCGATTCAAAAGCCCAAAATGCTTGCAAAGTCGTGGGCTACAACTTTCCAGAAGGCCGGGAAGACCAGCGAAGACTCCTTCAGTGACTTTTCGGGCTTCAAAGTCTGCTGGAATTTTCTGGCAGATTACACTTTTTCACAATTTTGGGTTCTACTTGCTCAAGAATGTCTTGGAGCAAGTGGGAGCCCATTGGGTTTATGTAGGCCCGTTTGGGTTCATGTTGGCCCGTCCCCTAGTTTGACCCTTCGGTCCGTCGTGATGACTCACGTGACCGAACCTAGGATTTCATCGGTCGAGGTTTGCACAAAATTATGTTGCATGTTTTATTCTTTGTTTGTGGTTGTTTTTCTTTTCTATTAGATACAAATAGTAAAACAAATTAAAAATGGTTTTTTGACACAAACATTAAAACATTCAAACCCTTAATCATCGATGACTACTAGTTAATCATTGATGATTAAACCTTTAATCTAAAATCGTTTTGAGATTAAACTAAGTTTAAATATGATTTGAAACTCATCACTTAATAATCGCTAAAAGTTTTTACCGTTTATTACAAGACTTATGAAGTGGTATGAATGAAGTACATGATTCATTCATATCTTAAATAAAATTTTATTAAATTAAAATTTAAACATACCTAAAATTTAAGTCACGCCGTCCAATCGGTTGTAAATCACTTGCTTCTATTTTTGAATTCACGTGAGACGTGGTTTGAATTTAAATCCGAGGTCATTATTCTCTACGGTGAGACCTAGATCTATTTTGACATGATTTCACATTGGATGACTTAATCAAGTTAACGGTGAGACCTTGACTCGAGGCGACGATGCGACAAACATGCCACTTGACCCTAGATGCTTGTTCACTAGGTGCCATGAAGTCCCATACCTCTAAGAGTTGCACTTGTAATGCAATTGTTGAACGTCACCTACCTATTGGATCTATCATCTCTAGCAGATCAACTGATGCGATGATAGAAGCTCAATGGGATCTTAGCTTTTAATTAAAATTAATTGGGTAGTTAATTTATTAAAAGAAATTATTATTAAAAATACTAATTAATGAACTTTGTAATTTTGTAGATGACTTCAAACAATCAAACCCTAACACATACCACCATTCGTTCCGTTCTCGAAAAAGAGAAACTTGATGGAACGAACTTTGTGGACTGGTCTCGTAACCTAAGGATTGTCCTTAGGGCCGAGCATAAGTACCACCATTTGGAGGAGGCGCTGCCCCCTGCCCCTGCTGCTACCGCCACTGCTGCTGTTCGTACAGCCTATACCAAAAGGTTTAACGAACAACAGGAAGTCGCCGCGCTTATGCTAGTGAGCATGATTCCCGATATTCAAAAGAATCTCGTGGACCTCACTGCATTTGATATGATGCGTGAACTAACGACCATGTATCAAAAGCAAGCCGAGCAGGAACTCTTTGACACTGTCAAAGCCTTCCACGCTTGTAAGCAGGAGGAGGGACAGTCTGTTAGCTCTTATCTCTTGAAGATGAAGAGCTACTTAGACCAAATGGAGAGGCTTGGTTACGCTATGCCGCACATCCTTGGGATTAGCTTGATTCTAACGTCCTTAAACAAGGATTTTGCACCGTTTGTCATGACTTATCATATGCATAGTATGGGGAAGACATTCGCCGAATTACATGCTATGCTGAAACAAACGGAAGAAAGCCTACCCAAGAAAACTCCGGCCCCTACTGTCCTTGCTATAAGGCAAGGAAAGATCCAAAAACCAAAACCGCAAGTAGTTGCAAAGGGCCAAGGCAAGGGAAAGCAAGTTTACAAGCCCAAGCCAAAGGTTCCCCCACCTACTCGTAAGGAGCATCCCGCTAAGGATCTTGCTTGCCATCACTGCGGTGAACCAGGCCATTGGAGGAGGAATTGTCCTGCCTACCTGGCAGAGTTGATGAAGAACAAAGCCAACAAGGTTGGCACATCAGGTATCTTCACAATAGAACTATATGCTTTCCCTAAGAAATCATGGGTATATGACACTGGTTGTGGAACTCACATTTGTAATACCATGCAGGGTCTAAGGGGAAGTAGAAAGCTAAACCATGGAGCTTTGGACTTGTACGTGGGCAATGGCAATCGTGCACCGGTCGAAGCTATAGGAAGCTATGATTTAATCCTTCCTAGTGGTTTAATTATTGTATTAGACAATTGTCACTATGCGCCTAGTATTACTAGGGGTATAGTATCGCTTTCTTGTTTGTAGAATAATGGTTTTATTCATACGTTTACGGATTATGGTATTTCAGTTTCAAAGGATAATATTTTTTACTTTAATGCTATTCCTCGTGATGGTATCTTTGAGATTGACATGCATAATCGTATCACAAACAGTAGTTCTATTTATACATGTAGCAATAAGAAATCCAAGAAGAATTTGGATTCTACTTACCTATGGCATTGTCGCCTTTGCCATGTTAACAAGAAACGCGTTTTGAAATTACAAAAGGATGGACTTATAAAATCAGATGATTCTGAATCATTTGATAAATGTGTTTCTTGCATATCTGGTAAAATGGCGCGCAAGCCTTTCTCCCATGTAGGCGAAAGGGCCAACGATCTACTTGGACTCATACATACTGATGTATGTGGCCCTTTTAGAACTCGAACTAGGGAAGGTGCTACCTATTTCATTACTTTCACTGACGACTTTAGTCGTTATGGTTATGTTTACTTGATTAAACATAAACATGAAACCTTTGAAACGTTCAAAGCTTTCCAAAATGAAGTAGAAAATCAACTCGGCAAGAAGATAAAGGCTCTTCGTTCTGATCGAGGAGGAGAGTACATGAGCCATGAGTTCCAAGATCATCTTAAGAATTGTGGGATTGTCTCACAATTCACTCCCCCTTATACACCACAGCATAATGGTGTATCAGAGAGGAGAAATCGCACCTTGCTTGACATGGTTCGATCGATGATGAGTCCTACCACTCTGCCTCTATCTTTTTGGGGTTATGCACTCAAATCGGCTGCTCGCATACTAAATATGGTTCCCACCAAGAAGGTTGAAAAGACACCATATGAGATATGGCATGGGAAAGTCCCTAACTTGTCTTACTTGAAGGTCTGGGGTTGTGAGGCTCTCGTGAAACGAGACACGCCAAACAAACTTGAACCCAGAGCTGTCAAGTGCATCTTTATAGGATACCCTGAGGAAACGATGGGTTACTATTTCTACTACCCACCTGAGCAAAAAGTAATTATTGCTCGTTATGCTGAGTTTCTTGAGAGCAATCTCATTTCACAAGAAGCAAGTGGGAGTACCATCGACTTTGACGAGATTCCAAGCGATGAAGATGCACAACCTATTGTAGAGACTAGCGAACATCAAGATGAGGCTGAACACGAAACTGTTCCTGTTGCACCTCAAAAATGATGTAATCCCTGTTCGAAGGTCCGCAAGGACACCTCATGCACCTGAACGATATGGTTTCCATGTCGATGCTGAGGAGCTGAGTTTAGGGGATCATAATGAACCCCCTAACTATCGAGCTGCATTATCAGATTCTGAATCTGACAAATGGCTTGATGCTATGAACGCGGAAATGCAATCCATGAAAGATAACCAAGTATGGACTTTGGTTGATCTTCCTCCTAACAGTAAGACTGTTGGTAGCAAGTGGCTCTTCAAGAAGAAGACCGACATGGATGGCAATGTACACACCTATAAAGCTCGATTGGTAGCAAAAGGTTATACTCAAACCTACGGGATTGACTATGATGAAACCTTCTCGCCTGTTGCCGACGTTAGAGCTATTAGGATTGTCATAGCCATAGCAGCGTACTATGACTATGAGATTTGGCAAATGGATGTTAAAACTGCTTTCTTAAATGGACATCTTGATGAAGATGTTTATATGGTTCAACCTGAGGGTTTTGTTAATCCAAAACACCCAAAGAAAGTATGTAAGCTTCAAAGGTCCATTTATGGACTAAAGCAAGCATCCAGAAGTTGGAACAAAAGATTCGATGAGGAAGTCAAATCGTTTGGCTTTACTCAGAATCCCGACGAGCCATGTGTATATGTAAGAGCTAGTGGGAGCATTGTCGTCTTTCTAATCCTATATGTCGATGACATACTACTCATAGGAAATAACATTCCAATGCTACAAGATGTAAAATCCTGGCTTGGGAAGTGCTTCGCTATGAAGGATCTTGGGGAAGCGGCATATATACTTGGTATAAAGATCTATCGAGATCGATCAAAGCGGTTAATCGGACTAAGTCAAAGTGCGTACATTGATAAGATTCTAAAACGGTTTAGAATGGATGCTTCCAAACGTGGAAGTCTCCCTATGCAACACAATGTACACTTGAGTAAGACTCAAGGACCGTCCTCACCTGATGAGATGAAACGTATGCGTGATGTCCCCTATGCCTCGGCAGTAGGATCTATCATGTATGCTGTGCGGTGCACAAGACCTGATGTAGCGTTCTCTCAGAACCTTACAAGCCGATATCAACAGAATCCAGGTGAGAGTCACTGGACTGCTGTTAAGAACATACTGAAGTATCTTAGGAATACTAAAGATATGTTTCTTGTTTATGGTGGTGAAAGTCAAGATGAACTGAGCGTCACTTGTTATTCTGATGCTAGTTTTGAGACTGATAGAGATGATTCCAAATCTCAAACGGGGTATGTTTTCGTTTTGAACGGAGGCGCTGTTGATTGGAAAAGTGCAAAGCAGAGCACTATCGCTATGTCTTCTACAGAAGCTGAATACATTGCAACTACTGAAGCTGCAATGGAAGCTGTTTGGATGAGGAAATTCATTTCTGGGCTTGGTGTTGTCCCCAGTAATGAAAAACCTATGGATATGTTCTGTGATAACACAGGTGCTATCATCATTGCCAACGAACCTGGTGTTCAGAAAGGTGCCAGACATTATCGGAGGAAGCTTCACTACATTAGAGATGCGATCCTAATGGGAGATGTACGCTTGCTCAAAGTTCATACAGATGACAACTTAGCTGATCCCTTCACGAAGCCAATGTCATGTACCAAACATATTGAACATGCTAGAAGCATTGGACTTCGACCAGCTAATAGTTTCATGTAATCTGTTTTAGTATTTGGATAATGGAACATTGAGCAGTTTTTATTGGAATAAATTGATATATTTGATATGATCGTTTTTATATGAATATCTACTGTGTTCTATATTTGCATGTTTATATCCATGAATATTTACTGCGTTTTATATTCTAAATTGTCCATTGTCATAATTAATAATATGGGAATATTATTAAGACAAATCTGAGGGCATTGATGACATTATCTTAGTATGACTAAGGATGATGAAATCAAACTCACATGTTGTCCATAATGATGCACAATTGGACTGACCCAACCTATGAGAAATCACTTCATGGATTTATGTCACAAGTGAATCTCACAAAGGCTTTGTCACTTATCCTCTGACTTGAGATGCAAGTTGGTTTGTGTATGTAGAGGGGCAAACTTTGATATGGTTAAACGTTGACCTGAACAAGGCTGCTATAACAACCATTATCGGGTTTGTCATTAAGCATATGACAGACACGTGCAGTCAATAAAGAATTTGTTCCTCCACACATGTGGATTAGATACTACTGGGCCCCTCGATGATTTGAATAGATGTATGTGTGGCCACACCCAAAAGGTAATCAAGATGAATCTTGATTGGTTTTGGTAATCTACTTCAATATATAGATCGAGAAACAGAATCGTTGAAATTTTAGATTGACATTTATCCTTGTCTAAAATTCAACATAGTATCAGTAACAAAAGGATAACTGCTTGAAAAACCTTGAACAAAGATTTTATGAAACTCCTCATGTACTTCTAGGGGCATTGGCGGGTTGCTAGACTCTAACCTTTGCTTGTATAACTACTTGATGTTATCACGTGCGCAAGTGGGAGCTGTTGGAATATGCTTCACATGTATAACATATAGTTATATGGCTAGTTGTTTGTGAGCCTAAAGGGTCACACACTTAAACACTAAACACCATTATATAATTAGTGTAATTAGTGTAATTACATTAATTATTAATATATATAAGCTATGAGCTTGTCTATCATAAGTTTAATATTAAAAGTTAATATTGAAACTTTCTTGTGGGCAAACTAGAAGAAACAAAAGATAGGGACTTGTGGGCAAATAAGACTAATGATTTATGGAAATCATTAAAGGATTGTAATGGCACCATTAAGAGATATAATGGTCCATAAACTCCTTTCTTTGACCACACTTGGCCGTCCCCTCTCACACACACTTTGAAGGTGTTTTGTTTTCTCTCTTTTGCTCTCAAGACTCTAGGACTAGCATCCATTACATTGGTGTTCTTGGAAGTGTTGTGTGGACTTGCTTTAGAGGTATTCCCCATTGGAATCCTTGGTTTCGGTTGCTCACAATATCCATCCGAATTCATCATTGATCAAAGGCAACTAGGGTATGATTCTTATACCATTCTCTTTGATTTTTCTTTTAGTTTAATTGTATGATTGATATCAAGATCCTTTCATGGTGATAAATACTTTCCGCTGCGTTTTGTTAATTGTTTTAACCGAAAATCACCATTACTGCTTATACCAGTAGTAAAAGATCTTAATTATGTTATTTAATTTCTGTATTAACTATAACAGGGCTGTGAGCGTGAGGTTGCTGAAGCTGAGAAAGGTTCTTCTGATGAACTCAAAAGTGAGTCCCATCTACGTTTGTCATGGGCTCTTGTTCACTCCAAGCGACCTGAAGATGTACAACGTGGGATAGCTATGCTTGAAGGTGAAGTTATGAAAATTAATATATTTGATTATGAATTAATCTGTTGTGATTATCCTAATTAAGGTACTTATTTTTATATGATTGTGACAGCTTCATTGGCCAGCACTAGTGACCCCTTGCTAATGAGAGAAAAGATGTATCTACTTGGAGTTGGGTATTATAGAAGTGGGGACTACTCGAGGAGCAGGCACCTTGTTGATCGCTGCTTGGAGGTATCATTTTTTTTAAATCCCTTGTGAAACTTATATTCATTATATAGTAAATTACAAGGCAGGTCCTTGTGGTATATCACTAATTACAACATTAGTCCTTGAACTTCGTTTATTACGCTGGACGTCCCTAGTGTATAGAGTTTGTTACACCCGTGGTTCCTACTACCGTTAAATTTTTTAAGATGACCAAAATACCCCTTTGGCCTTTTGTAATAAAGCGAAGATAAAAGCCTTTTGTAACCACATTGACCATCGCTGAAATTTACTCTATTAATTCAATTTTTTTCCCTCTTTTATCCGTATATATTCACCACATTCAGACTCACCACCCACCTTTATCTCTTTGAATTCAAACCTCAATCAATAACCATTATTTTCGCGTCACCAAACCCCCTGAAAAGTCGATCATCCTCAACCCCTACCTCCAGTTGCCTTCTCCGGTTGTTCCGCTGTCGGTGACGTTCTATCGACCGACATCTGCAAAACACCAACTCCTTTGATGACGTGCATCAATTGTCTGAATCAATTGTCTGTTTTCGAAGGTCAATAATTTGCTATGAATTTGTATTGACAGATTGCACCGGACTGGAGGCAGGCAATAAATCTGAAGAAAGCAAATGAAGATCGTATAAAAAAAGGTACGTAGTCATAAATAAGGTTTGTGTTGTAAGTTTGTGCATTTGTATTGATGGTTGGTTGTACGGACAGATGGAGTGATTGGAATAGGAATTGCTGCAACTGCTGTTGGGCTTTTGGCTGGGGGAGTAGCAGCTGCCTTGTCTCGCAAGAAATGACCACATTCATATCATAATGTGCATAACAAATCCCGCCATAAGCAAACAAACATCTCTTTCTTTCTTTCTGTTGTGTACCCTCTTTATACTAGAATCTAAATGATAACTGTTTCTGTTGTTGATTGTTCTTGATCCAAATGATTGTGAATTGGTCTTTTGTCTCTGGTAAATGGATTAAAAAGAATCAGGTGCTTTATATCAATGCCTAATAATCAGATAACAGTAGGTGGTAGGGAATTGAGAACTTTGGCATCCAAGAATATGAGCAAAATGATTAATCTCCGAATTGGTAACGCTAATGGCAAAAAGTACACTTTTTGAGTAGTTTACTTTGAGACCTGATGCAAGGTAGAAGCGATTTAGAAACCGTCAAATTATCTGCATTAAATAAAGACCAGTTTTCCATCATCAGGGCATTATCGGCAAATTGTAAGTGGGAGATGGAAATTTTGTCCTTCCAACATTAATACCGTGAAAGATATTATTAATTTTAGCACTTTAGAAGGTGACATGAGGTGCTTTCATGGCAACAATGAAAATGAAAGATGGCATTATTAATTTTAGCACTTTAGAAGGTGACATGAGGTGCTTTCATGGCAACAATGAAAATGAAAGATGACAGAGGGTCTCCTTGTTTAATCTCTCTTTTGATCTTGAGTTCTTTGGTGTGGGAACCATTCACTTTCTCCAAAGAGCGCCAGAACCCCAAGAAAAGACGATAATCAAAACCTTTTTCAAAATAGACTTTGAAAAAACATAATTTTTTCATTTATTTTCTTTCCCCATGTGATTATCTCATTTACCATTAGCGGCTCATCTACGAATTGTCTTTTCGTAATGTAAGCCGTTTGAACCTCACCAACCACTGATCTTGTAACTTTAGCAAGTCGATTGGCCAACAATTTGACAATAATCTTATATTGGCAACCAAAAAGGCTAATAGGTCATGTAGATGTGTTTACTATTTATCATACCATGGAAGAATTTGGAGTTTTCGTCACCTTCGAATCGCCTTGATTGCCCATTTGACTTTTTGTTTAAGATCAAAAATCTTAATGTCATGAAGCGATTCAATGGTTTTCATGCATGAGATTCTCTCGTCTCTTTGATGGGGTGTTAAAACTCCAAATTTTGAACGGAGTGGGCCCAAAATTAATAACCGAAGATTTAAGAATAAGAGGACAATGAACTGAAAATATTGGTAAAGCAATAAGTTAAGCGTTTGGCCAAAGATTAATGAAATGAGGTGAAACTAAGAATCCGGTCAAGTTTTTAGAGCCATCCGGGAACAAGTTAACAAAAGAATGTGTTAATATTGTTAATCCACTTGGAATTTTTGGTTTTGTTTTCTATCTATTTCCACAGCCAACACATGTCAAACTATAATTGGAATTTTCTAATATGTTGTGAATGAACACATCATAATAAATGTTAAATATCTTTATGCTACAGCATTTAATATATATTAAAAACTTCATTTTTAATTATAATAAAAGTAAAATTAGTATAAACAAAAGCATTAATAACTCATTAATATCGTTTTACTCTAACTAAAGAAATCTTAATTTATTAAATGTTCGTATCGTATGTCATGGGCACATATTAGCAAAACTCATTATAATTAGATAAATTATATTTATTTCTAATTTCTATCATTTATTCTTACTTATCTTCCTACCCACTTGATAATATGATATGTCTAATCCATTAATTTTTTCTTCTAATATTATCAATTGATTTTGACACATATTTTGATTTAGTGGGTAGGAATATAGTAAAAATAAATAGTAAGAAGCAAAACCATTACTCTTATAGAGTTGTGTTCTAAGTAGTACACCTTTAAAACAAATTCCCAATGAACAAATCCTAGTCATTAGATGAAAAAGCCCTTTAACAACCATCATCATCAAATCAGTGATTGAATACACAACCACCACCGCCAGCCACCACCAACATCGTCGGCCATTGCCTCCGCCCGCCGCAATCACATGTGATTAGATACACAATCACATGTAATTGAAGCGGTCAGCGGTGGCGAGGGGTTGCCTGTGGTGGAGACGGTGACCCGCAGAGGTTGGCGGTGGTGCTGGTGGTCAGCAGTGTACAATCAATCACATATAAATTAATACACATTAATACATATTGAGTAATGTTAATGTATTAAATCTGGTGGTGATTTGAGGACTAATTGATCCACGTGCTAAGATTTTTCTTCAGAACTTCACAAAAACTATGTACTATCTTTAATGTTTCTCTACTCTTATAATTAATGTTAATGTAAAGTTTGTTGGTTATTATCAGTAAACAACAAGGAGTGTGTTATAGTTGCTCATTGTTATTAGTCAAGATATGTAGATATATATGTTAGGCCCATAGAATGTAAGAGGCCCGAGCCCATTATAAATTATACCCTAATCATCTCATTGTGTTATAAATAGGCTTGTATATCATTAATAAGAGATCATGGGAATTACTCTCAATACACATTATAATATGGTATCAGAGAATTTGTCTCCATATATTCACTAAAAATTTTCGCATATCTTCTCTCGTACACAACCTTCTGTCACCAGTCACCACCTCATCCTTTCTAAATTTCCACCCAATCTTTTTATTCTTTCCTCTTAATTCATTCCTTTTTATTCTTTTACATTATAGGAATATAAATATATTCGTTTTTACTTTGCAACAGTACGCTCCTCTCCAAAAATATTGCAACACCCATAATAACTCATCTTCTCCATCCAGCCGTATTCTACCTTCAACCTGCACCATGGTCGGAAATAATCCACCCACCCAAATCGCCGCCAACGATAAACCATTCACCGTCACCAATATCAAATCTCATGTGCCTATCACACTCGACCTTGACAAGCATAATTTCAACTCATGGAGTGAGTTATTTAAAACTCATTGCATCAGCTATGGAGTTATGCACTTTCTCGATGGCTCCTCATCAAGCACCGATAACCCGGAATGGGCAAAGCTAGATCAACTTGTAAAATCATGGTTGTATGGCACGATATCTGAACGTCTTCTTGATACGGTTCTTGAACCGGACGCTAAAGCAAAGGAAGTGTGGGATCGTATTCGGGCGGAGTTTCATGATAACAAGGATGCAAGAGTTTTCCAACTTGATAACGAACTTCGTAATGTTCGCATGGGCGATCTCTCCGTAACAGAATACTTCATCAAGATCAAGAAAATATCAGACCTCCTCAAGAACTTAGGCTCGCCCGTACCCGACAAAAATCTCGTCATGTACGTGGTTAATGGCCTCGGTGAGAAGTTTAAAGGTATTGCTCGAATCATCAAACACAAAGATCCTCTCCCTAACCTCACTTCAGTTCGTACCACCTTACTGTTGGAAGAAAATGATATTCAAAATACCACCACTAACCACCATGACAATCCATCTTCTCCTACCGTACTCGTAACCGCTCACCAAAACAACCACAAGCCTCCTACCAGTTCATCGCCAACTGTCTGTCGAAACTTCACTCGTGGCGAATGTCGTTTCGGTAATCAATGCAGGTTCTTACATTGGCAACCAACAAAAATACAAAATTTTAGTCGTGGCAGTGGCAAATTTACTTCTCATAATAGACAACAACATGGCAACCAATCACGTTCCACCAATTCAAGTCAACAACAAACTCCATCAAATAATTTAACATCATTTATGCCCAATCATATCCTGCCACAAGTTCATAATCAACAAAATTGGGTTCGTGCTCAACATTCAAGCCAACAACCACATGCTTTTATTTCCTCACCAGGTCAACAATTTAACCAGGGGTACACGGCCCAACATCAGCCATATGGGTGGCCCACAGTCAACTCTCAACAATCGCATGTCGGTATACTTGGGGCACCTCCACTACACACCAACCAGAATTTGAGCCAATAGACTTTTCTTCCACAAGCTTTTAGCACAATGACATTCAAAGATATTGGCAATTCTGAATGGAATATGGATACCGGGGCAACCGCTCACCTCAATAATAATACAGGTAATCTTCGTACCATTTTTAATAAATGTTTATATCCGTCTCTTTATGTTGGTGACGGGAAATCTATCCCTGTCACCAACACGGGTCATACAACTTTACAATCCACACATCGCCCACTTCACCTCCACAATGTCCTTGTCACACCAAATATAATTAAAAATTTGATATTCGTTCGTAAATTTACTAGAGACAATAAATGTACCATTGAATTTGACGAATTTGGTTTTTCCGTGAAGGACTATTGGACCTGCACTATTCTTCTCCGATGTGATAGCAATGGAGACTTGTACCCAGTTACCCAGCCCACTAAACCCACCGCACTTCTCACCAGTCAGTACACATGGCACACACGTCTTGGACACCCAAGAGACAACGTGCTTCGTAATCTTATTTCTAGCAATTTTATTTCTTGTAATAAGTCGAAATCTCCCGTACTTTGTCATGCTTGTCAGCTTGGCAAGCACGTGAGACTTCCGCTTTCTAGTTCTAATACGATTGTTGAGTCGGTTTTTGATATTGTTCATTCAGACTTATGGACTTCACCTATCTCTAGTACTAGTGGTTTTAAATATTATATTATTTTTCTTGATCATTATTCACATTTTTTATGGGTTTATCCTTTATATAATAAATCTGATGCTCTGAACAAATTTTTACATTTTCGTGCATTCATTAAAACCCAATTTAATCGTGAAATAAAATCTTTTCAATGTGACCATGGCGGGGAATTTGACAATAACGCCCTCCATACGCTCTTTACCAAAAATGGTATTCAATTTCGTTTCTCTTGTCCCCAAACCTCTCAGCAAAATGGTAAATCTGAGCGAATGATCCGTACGATTAATAACTTCATCCGCACTCTCCTCTTTCAAGCTCACCTTCCCCCACACTTTTGGGTTGAAGCACTTCACATGGCCGCTCACCTTCTCAATATCCTCCCAACTACCGCCATTCAAAACAACATCCCCTACATTCGACTCTACAACAAAATTCCCAACTACTCCCTCATCCGTACCTTTGGCTGCCTCTGCTATCCCCACCTTAACATCACCAACAAACTTGCTCCTCGCTCCACCCCGTGCATCTTTCTAGGTTACCCCTCACACCATCGTGGTTTCCGCTGCCTTGATCTCGCCACCAATAAAATCATCATCTCTCGCCATGTCACCTTTGACGAAACCGTCTTTCCATTTGGCTCCATGACACCTACTCAACCACCCACTTACACCTTTCTTGACACTCAAACCGATCACAACCTACTCTCACGTCACATCTTAACCACTAAAATACCCTCCTCAGTGACTCAAGTGCATACAAACACACCATCCCCACCAACAACCTCACCTCTCGGAACCAGCACTCAACAACCGGTCCCACCTACTACATCTCAACCTACAGCTTCCCAACCCACACCCTGCCTACCCACAACTTCTCAACCTCTCACCTCTACCACCATGCCTACATCTACCCAACCTCAAACTCATCCTATGGTCACTCGTACTCAAACCGGCTCCACCAAACCCGTTCAAAAACTAAACCTTCACACCACAACTCTATCTCCCATACCAAAATCTCCTTCCCTCGCCCTCAAAGACCCAAATTGGCAACAAGCAATGATAGACGAATATAATGCATTAATTAAAAATGGTACGTGGGTTCTTGTACCACGGCCCGCGGATACTAACATTGTTCGTTCCATGTGGCTTTTTAAGCATAAATATCTTGGAGATGGAACTCTTAGCAGGTACAAAGCCCGCCTTGTTGCAAACGGACGAAGCCAGCAAGTCGGTATCGATTGTGATGAGACTTTTAGCCCGGTAGTCAAACTGGCCACCATACGTACTGTTCTCAGCATTGCAGTTTCAAGACATTGGCCCCTTCATCAACTAGATGTCCAGAATGCCTTTCTCAACGGCCATCTATCTGAAACATTGTACATGCATCAACCGCTGGGTTTCTCAGATCAACATCACCCAAATCATGTGTGCTTACTTAAAAGATCTCTATATGGTCTCAAACAAGCTCCACGGGCATGGTTCCAACGGTTTGCTAGTTATGTTACACGTGTTGGTTTTCAACATAGTCGATGTGACTCTTCTCTATTCATTCTTCAACAAGGATCTCATATTGCATACCTTATCATATATGTGGATGACATCATTCTCACTGCATCCTCTCAGTCCCTTCTCCAGACGGTACTCTCATCTCTACATCAAGAATTTGCAATGACGGATCTTAGCCCTCTTAACTACTTCTTGCGCATCTCCGCTACACGTAACAAGACCGGAATGTTTTTGTCACAGAAAAAGTATGCTACTGAAATCTTGGAACGTGCTAAGATGCTCAAGTGTAACCCATGCAAAACCCCAGTGGACACAAATTCAAAACTTGGACCTGAAGGCGATCCAGTCTCTGATCCAACCCTTTTTCGCAGCCTTGCTGGAGCTCTCCAGTACCTCACCCTCACCAGGCCTGACATATCCTATGCAGTTCAACATATATGTCTCTTCATGCATGATCCTAGAGAACCACATCTACTTGCTTTAAAACGGATACTCCGTTACTTACGTGGAACCATAAATCAGGGTCTACAACTATATGCATCCACCACTGCTACCCTCACTGCCTACTCTGATGCAGATTGGGCCGGTTGCCCAGACACACGTCGGTCCACTTCAGGATATTGTGTATTTCTCGGAGACAACCTCCTATCATGGTCCTCTAAACGTCAACATGTTGTCTCCAGATCAACTGCTGAAGCAGAATACCGAGGGGTCGCTAATGCCGTTGCTGAAACAGTGTGGATCCGTAACCTCCTTCGAGAACTTCATAACCCGCTTTCTACTGCAACTTTGGTTTATTGCGATAATGTCAGCGCTGTCTACCTCTCCACCAACCCTGTGCAACATCAACGCACAAAACATATTGAGATAGACATTCATTTTGTTCGTGATCAGGTGGCTACCGGTGCAATTCGAGTTCTTCATGTACCTTCTCGGTATCAATATGCAGACATCTTCACAAAAGGATTACCATCACCTCTTTTCACCGAATTTCGAACCAGTTTGAACATTCGGTTACATCCCGCTCAAACTGCGGGGGCATATTAGTCAAGATATGTAGATATATATGTTAGGCCCATAGAATGTAAGAGGCCCGAGCCCATTATAAATTATACCCTAATCATCTCATTATGTTATAAATAGGCTTGTATATCATCAATAAGAGATCATGGGAATTACTCTCAATACACATTATAATAATTGTATGTTAACAGGAAACCAAATTTAAATTCAAATTCAAACTCAAATTCAAATTAAAAGAGAATAAACATATCGAAATGCATGCATCATCCAAGACCTAACAGTGATCTGATTCGATCTGATTAACAAAGCCTGGTGCAGAAACAACGTCGGCGAAATCCCTTGCACCTTCCGCCGGAGAAACCTTCATTACGGCATACGAGAGCGCAGTTATGGTCGCGTAAACAACCTCCATGGAACATATGACTCTGCGACTGGCACATTCGTGCTTCTGCAACTGGAATCGTCCATTCTGCATTCATCACATCAATCAAAAACTTCAAAATCTAACAAAACAGTTATAAAAAAAAAGATGAAATCAAATTAGTGAAAGATACTAACGAGATCCGAAAAGCAGAAGCATCGTCAAAAGGAAAGCGAAGCAGGTCTTGCTCACAATTGCCATATCGTCAAAACACTCGAGTGATAATTAATGAATTTGAAATACACGAATTGAAGGTGTACGTTGTTTATATAGAGGAGAGGAAGGAGTAGGTGGTGGTGTTGATGATTACGATGATATGATGGAGGGAGGTGGCCGGCGAGTGGCGTGCCGCGTGGGTGATGATGGAGATGAGCGCTTGTCAGGTTTCAGGGTATTATGAAGTCACGAGATGGAGTCAGTCGCTATCTTTTGACCATCTCTTCATATAGCAGATTCTTTTTTTACTTTGCTCATATTATTTCATACTTCATGTTAAATTGCTACAAAAACATTATGGCTTTTTATTGGTGTGGTATTGAGTTTGTATGTTCGGATTGATATGTTGATGGACTTATATATCTTAATTCGGTTGTTTGATAACTGTTAATTGTGTTAGTGCTAAGTGCGTATTTGCTGATTGGATTAGTTGATGACCGAGTCTGAACTTTTAATTGGAACCATGTTGTATAGCTAATTAATTGTGCTGATTGAGTCTAAATCTTTATTCTTTTGTACAGGATCAACGAATTCATCTAGACCGAGTCCGACGAAATCTAACCATATCAAACGCCCAGGTTCGAAGTTGGAGTCCAGATCTAAAATTATATTCCAAACTAAACAGATCCTTACTCTATTTAAATTGGTTAGTTATGTTCATTACTCTATATATACAATCACCACAATGATATTACTGTTCATAAAATTTTACTTCAATTTCTTTACGCACATATTATATACACCTAAGTGAGAAAGATACGCTGTTGCGCTGCATACGCATAAAGACAATGTGTTCTAACGGATAGGCTTTTGATGATGACCCTGAGATATTGAGTTTGAATCATTCCACAGCGCACTTTCCAACTTTACTTATTTCATTTATTTTTCTCTTTTATTCGTTTTTTTTTTCATTTTGCTACCATAACTTTTGTGATATTTTATAGTTTTTACTTAAACTCTAAATATTAATAACTTGTACATTTATAAATTCAATTCAACTTAAAATATTTTCTACATTTATGCTTATAAAAAATATGCTTTCCCAAACTTTTTATAATTTATACTTTCAATTCATATATTTGGATAATATATACTTTTAAATTCAATTAATTATTTTATTCATTTAAATATTCTTTAATATGAAATCTAATATTGCGATGAACTTTTATATACTTCAAATATTTGAAAAGTGAAACTTTTTAGTATATTAGACTCGTGCCAATGGTAAACGTCACTTTACCGCCGGCTAGCGCCGGTTTGGTGGCACCGTTGGCACGGTCTCGCCATTTTACTGCCGGTTTGAGCCAAGCCGGTTTGAGGACGGGCGGAGAGTGTGTCGCCGGTTGAATGGGTGGGTCCAGGGGGTATTTTGTGTGTGTTTTGTAATGATGGGTCCCAAAAAATTAAAGGGAAGTGGTATTGTTGGCATGTGTACGTCAGTTTAGTGTCGGTTGGAGGGTGAGCTGACGTGGCGCTGATTTGGCAACAACTAACGGTATCAGTTTGCCAAACCATTGGCACCGGTCTTAGGTTTCATATTTAGTTTTTTTATCCAAGGCTTTTAGCCTAGTGGTGTCCAAGGAGAATTTAAGGTGTTGCCCATGACCTATTGATCATGGGTTCAAGTCCCGTCGTGGACAAAAAAGTGGAAGGTTCGAGGGAAGGCATACTGCCCCTTGTGGATGTCACCGTCTAGGCTCGAACCACTAATTTACTAACTTGCCGTTGAAAAAAAAAAGGTTTCATATTTAGTTTTTATCCAGTTGTTAATACAAGGTATAAAATCATGAGGAATTCACATACTTTAAAGTATATAGACCAAACATTATGTAAGTTAACTTTTAACATAACATGTTATTGATAATCAAATAAATTTGTGTTATCTGAGTATTTTGATGTTTACAACGCGTTGGATACTATCAAAACGAAGAATAAAGTTCTTAGCATAGTGCTATCCTAACTGTATTTGAATTGAAATATGTGTAACGACCGAAACAAAAAACGACCACTTTTACAACATTTACAACAAACCTTTTATAATTAACCAAAATACAAGTTTTAAAGCAACTAAACCAAAACCATAAACATATCAAAAGACCAAATACTATACCGGATACAAACCAACTAACCATCCCAAAATATATATATACATCAATATTCAACATACAACAAGTCTATACCAAAAGAGAAGCTTTCTCCAAGCTTCAAGCAAAACCAACTTCAAGTACCTAATCACACTTGCCCTTGCCTTTATCTATCCCTAAAAAATGGTGACAACTAAACAGTAAGCTATAAAAGCTTAGTGAGTTCCACAATGTATAATGTTATACTAAATAATTATATAAATCAACATAAATAAACAAACAAATATCAACGGGTCAAAGTACCGGGTTATCACAATTATATCACCACAATGCATCACATATCAATTCCGGGTCAACAATGATCAAGGTACAATTCCGGATTCAACAAAGTGCGTCATTCCCCATTAGGCCATTAGGGAATGAGGCCGATGAAGGTGATCATGGCACCCCTAAATGAGTCCAAGATCCAGCTTCACCACCACGGTCCATACCACTCCTCCGCCAGGTACTCCCGCGTCCACCGTCCGACATATTACACGAAGTAATAATCGGACCGCCATGGGTCCTCACGAAATGAATTATCACTCAAGGCATTTCACTCATACGGGTCAAGGCAATATTACGGTTCGACAAGGTAATCTCAATGTTCAAGGCAAAACACAAGGCATCCAATCGAAAGGAACACTATCTAGCCACATTGCACATATATAATTAAAAGCATACACATTGCACATAGTGAACTCACCTGGGATTAAGCTAATTGGCAACACGAGCCAAGAACTCTTTTAACCAAAATTCCAATGTCACCGGTCACATGGATTCCCACAACCTCCAAATCGATTACCTATCATAATCACACATAATTCAATCATCATTCTAACCCAAAGCTATGTCTAGTATAGACCCTATATCACCAATTCTCCCAATTTGGTGATGAACCGAAACCCTCTATTACCAAATTATCTAAATTATGCACATAATCACTATTATCTATGATTCTCATAGCTATATACCTGCTATGTTAACATACAATCAACTATTTCAGATTTGTGATCCAAACCCTAACTTAGGGTTCTTGATTCTTCTCCAATTTTAACCCTAAATCACTTGCATGAACAAAAGCTAAGCATCATACCTTTATAGCTTGATCTTATGATGAAAACCCCTTTGATTTGTACCAATATTCGTCCTTGATTCACCAAAATCGCCCAGAGCAGTCACCAACTCGATCTATGAAGAAAATGAGCTGAGATGGGTCAAAAACCCGATTTTATGTCAGATCTGCACTAGATAGCGCCGCTATCTACAAGATAGCGCCGCTATCTTGCTCCCCCGCTCTTTTTAGCGCCGCTATCTTTAAGATAGCGCCGCTATGTCCCAAATTTTTCGCGTTTTACCCATCGCTAAAACGAGACGCTGTTCCCTTTGCACAAGATAGCGCCGCTATCTCTAAGATAGCGCCTCTATCTCCCTAAAATGCTGCAAATTTCGATTTTTCTTCCTTTTTAACTTGTACCACTTAATCCAATACACATAACACAGATTTATCATCAAAAGTTTAACTACCAAGACTTAATTCCTTATCATTTATCAACTAATAATGACCTTAACAATTAAAATACTTGAATTTAAAACATGTATGTTACAATATGTTTTGTAAATTTAAATGTGAAGTATTTAATAGAATTGTTATGGTATTTTAAATAAATAAAATAAGACAAAAGCTAAACTAATTGGTACTTTGTAATTTAACTGAAACACTTCTGTAAAAGTGATTTGTAAATCATAATTTATGAAATTACAAGAAACTACGTGTAATAATACTATTGTTAATATTGTAACTACTATATCTTTATTTTGTTAATAGACACAAAAAGAAATTAAATCCAATTAAAGTCGAATCTTAAACTGGATGTAAAAAAACGTATGTTCGAAAATCTGCAACAACATGCGGGGGCATCTTACTCGATTGTTTACAATTCCCACTAGAAAAAAAGTACACAGCGATCAATATTAGAAGGCTAAAATCATAATATCTCAAGTGTATACGAAGTATAATAACACTAAGATATCATAACATAATAGATTATGATATACTTTGAAAGTACATTATAAACAGCAAGACTAAAACATGGTAGTTCTATAATATCAAGTACTTTTTGGAAAATGAAATTAAATCTATATTTTCTTATTTTGTATTTTTAAACCGATTGACGGATATAAATGGGTTGGAAGCTCAACTTTAACTCAACTCCTTTTTTAATCGAGTTAGTCACAATGATTTATTTACGACTCTAACTTGTATACACTAAACACTAACCCCTTTATTGCCATATATGATTCATATCGGAAATTATTACCTGTTGGGATGTAAATCAGAGATATCATTTTAGTACTGATGCTGCAGTTGGTACTGATTCAAGCATATTGAAGATTAGTACTGATGGGGCAGAACTGCATTTACTACTGATGCTACTGATCTCAAGTCTACTACTGATAACAGCAAATACTACTGATGTCTATTTTGGTGCTAATCGTATACGAGATTCTAGCATAGTTAGTTATGGAATGTATATCTTTATGTAATTCAATTGTAATCGAATCCTAGAATAACTAGGTTAATAGTTTAGGCTTCAAGGACTAGTATATATAGTTCCTTATGAATTGTAAACATAAGTGTGTATTGATCGATAACATTAATATACATTGAAGCTTTTTGTGAATTACTGTGTTCTTATTTACATTCGTATTAGTTAACAGTATTCATCGTTCTTAATCAATTAAACTAAAGTGTTGATCCGCTGCAACTTCTTATAGTTTGTAGATCTGTGATTAATTAATCCTTCTGGGTTAATCGATCCTGACAAGTGGTATCAGAGCTTTACGGTTCTAGATCTACGAATTAAGAAAAACAAAACGTTTCATACTTTCGATCTCAAAATTGTTAATCATGTCTGATAACAATGAAAGTACTCAAGCAAACAAGATTCTAATTCTCACTCCCAACAACTTTGGGATGTGGAAAAACAGAATCAAGCAATACATGCTGGTTACTGATTATTCCATGTGTGAAGTGGTTCTTGAATGCAACAAAACTATTCAAACTCAAATAGCCACCACTTCAACTGAAGTAGACAAACTCAAGTGTGAGAAAGAGAAGAAGGACAGAGGGATCGAGATCAAAGTCTTAAGCACTCTTTTGCTTGCCATTCCCAATGATTATCAACATCTCTTTGTTGAATATGATGATGCAAAGAAGTTATCGCAGGCTCTGGAAAAGAGGTTTGTTGGTACAAAGAGCACAAAAAGAAACATGAAGTCTGTTATGAAACAAGACTTTGAAAACTTCAAATGACAGAAGAATGAATCATTGTCTCAAGTATTTGATAGATTCAACAAACTCATTGGTGAACTGAATCAAGTTGGGTACAAACCAGACAATGATGATGTCAACAGGAAGTTCCTCAGGTCTCTAGGTGAAGAATGGTCTATGTATACTGTGATATATAGACACGGAGATGCACTAGAAGAGAAAGAGCTTGATGAACTCTACAATGAACTAAGAGTGTTTGAATCAGAGGTAAGTAATAAATCTCCTAATTTACCTTCAAACAATGTTGCTTTTGTGTCTAGTACAGGAACAGGGAAGGACAATACAAAGAATACAGGGATTGAAGATGTAGCAAGAGAATCTTTCTTCACTAGTCATGTGCATACTGCATTAATTAGTGAGGATTTAGAACAACTCAATCCTGATGATTTGGAAGAGATGGACATCAAGTGGCAGATGGCTATGCTGAGCCTAAGAACTAAAAGGTTTCTTAAAAGAACTGGAAGACAAAATTTGTCTTACAACAAAGGTGATCGTGCTGGATTTGACAAAACCAAGGTTAAATGCTACAACTGTAGCAATCTGGGTCACTTTTCCAGAGAATGCCCAAACAAAGACCAAAGATCAAACTACAAAAAAAACAGTACCTCAAATTCAACTGCTTTAGTATCTCAAGAAGGACAAGGGTATGACTGGAGCTTTCAAGCAGAAGAACATGCACAGAATCAAGCTCTCATGGCCTTTACTACTGATCCTTCTACTACTGAGGTAAATTCTAAATCTTGTACTCCTGAATGTATTAAAGCATATAAAGAATTAGAAAAACTTAATAAAGAAACACTTGAAGAGATGATACTAAACAGAAATAGAAGAATTGAATACAATGGGTGTATAGCTGATTTAGAAAATCAAATTAAAATCTATAAAATAACTGATCAAAAAATAAAAGATGAATTACTACAAACCACCTATGAAAAAGAACATATTGAATTAAAACTAAAAGAAACTTTGATCAAATTAGAAGAATGTCAAATGGAATTAGAACAGAACAAACTAACTATTAAGAAATTTGAAAGAAGTTCTAAAATTGTTAATGAATTAACTAATAATCAAACCACAGAAAAGGTTGTTCATGGAGTGGGATATCATGCAGTCCCACCTCCAACAAATTTTATTCATCCTCTTAAATCAAGCACATAAAGACTTTTAAATGATTTAAAAATTGAAAGTCAAACTGAAACTGCAACCAGTAATGAATCAAATGAATCTTCTGATGATGATCAAACAACTGAATCAAATGATACAAGCTTTCACACAACACAAAGTCAAACCGAATCCCCAAAATACAATTCAGAAAATATACCTACAATTCTAAGAAGGGGAAATCAAAGAAACTTAAATCAGTTAAAAGAACAAAGAAAACCGGAAAGTGCTAAAACAACAAAATTATCATGCTTAATTTGTAACAAGGTTAACCACATAGCTAAACATTGTCACTTCAATCCTATTAACAGTCAAGAATTTAAAGAATTCAAAATCAACAAAGAAAAGAAAAAGTCTTAAAATTAAAACAAATTGAAGAAACAAAAGAAAAGGAATTTAAAAAACCAAAACAAAAAGAATTTAAAAAACCATGTGTTGAGAATCATAAATTTGGAAGAACTGCACAAAGATTTGTGCAAAATATCAGGTATAAAAGTCCAAACAGAAGTAATTATTTCAAAAACAATGGAAAACAAAATCAGTTTCCTCAATATTCAAAGTTTTCAAACATCAGTAGAAACTATTCCAGGTTTACTACTGGTAAGAACCCTAATTACAATGTTGTCTGGTATAATTACAAAAACACTACTGATTATGCTCAAAATTCATATTACCCAAACACTACTGGTCCATCAGTAGTAAAATTTTCAAAAGCCAAAAACTACGGGTATAAACCTAGATCAGTAGTAACTAAGAACATCAGTACTAAGTACAAAACTGCATACAAGGCTCATTCAGTTAGAAAGACTTACTCTTCAAAGGATGAACCCAAGACAAAACAAGCTTGGGTTCCCAAAATTAACTAATCCTTTTACTTTATGTGCAGAGTACCCAGATCCCTGAAGAAGGTAGAACATGGCATATTGATAGTGGATGCTCTAGACACATGACTGGAAATCTTCAAATACTTAGAGATTTCAAGTCTTTTGAAGGAGGATATGTTGCTTTTGGAGAAAATCCTAGAGGTGGTAAGATTACAGGTAAAGGTACAGTATCAAATGGTAAGATCACTTTTGATGATGTCTTTAATGTTGCTGAGCTTAAATATAATCTGGTTAGTGTCTCACAAGTCTGTGATAAGAAGAACAAAATTCTTTTTACATATGTTGAGTGCATCATTCTTTCTCCTGATTTTATTTTAGATGAAAAATTTATTGTTTTAAGAACACCAAGGAGAAACAATGTGTATTGCCTGGATATAGGGGGAGAACTCATTTCATCAAATGAGATCAACTGTTTTATATCTAAGGCAAACACAAATGAATCAGAACTTTGGCATAGAAGGATGTGTCACACAAATTTTAAAAATATGAACAATTTAGTTAAAAAGAATTTGGTAGTTGGTCTACCACAAAAAGAATTTATGTGTGATCATCATTGTGTTGCCTGCCTAAAAGGTAAACAACACAAGACTTCTCATAAGACCAAAGCAATTAACTCTATTTCTAAACCTTTGCAGCTCTTACATATGGACCTTTTTGGACCTACAAATGTAATGAGTATTGGAAAGAAACAATACTGCCTTGTTATTACTGATGATTTTTCCAGATATACTTGGGTCTTCTTTCTTAGGACCAAAGATGAAACAAGTGAAATGATCAAGAATCTGATTGTAAAGCTGGAAAATACAAGAGATCTCAAAGTGAAAGCAATTAGATGTGATAATGGAACTGAGTTTAAAAATACTAACCTAATTGATTTTTGTGATCTTAAAGGCATTGACAGGCAGTACAGCTCACCAAGAACTCCACAACAAAATGGTGTAGCTGAAAGAAGAAATAGAACCATCATTGACGCATCCAGATCTATGCTTGCAGATTCAAAATTACCAATAACTTTTTGGGCTGAAGCTGTTAATACTGCTTGTTATGTTCAGAACAGAGTATTAATAGTTAAGCCTCACTTTAAAACACCATATGAACTTTTCAATAAAAGAAAACCATCAATAAGTTTCTTAAAATCATTTGGTTGTCCTTGTACTATTTTAATTACAAGAGAACAAATTGGTAAATTTGACTGCAAAGCAATTGATGGAATATTTGTAGGATACTCAACTCAAAGCAAATCTTACAGAGTGTTCAACAAAAGGCTAAGGATCATTGAAGAAAGTGTAAATGTATCCTTTAATGAAAATCTGATGAATGAACAAGGAAATGGTCCAGATTGGTTGTTTAATATTGATAATCTAACCAAATCTTTTGATGTCAATTATGAGCTTAATACAGGAGTTTCAAACAATCAAAGCCAACAAGCAGGACCATCATCAAGTGGAAGGCAAGAAATCATGAAATATATCTTAGTTGATACTGATCCCACAGTTGATACTGAGGACAGTAGTAACTCTGGTAACCCTAATTTCATTGATACCAGTAATAACACAAATTCTGAAGATACTACTGATCCCAGTAGTAACTCCAAACCTCAGAGTTGTGATGATGATGTAACACCTTAATTTTTAATACAAAACATTTGCCCAAATAAAAATATTTTCATAAATAGAAGACCAGTTCCAAAACACGGATTTACAAAAACCTTTGATATGAAAATCAGAGTATGAGGTTTGGTGTTACAAAATATATCAAAACCAAGTTAAGCACAAATCCGCTCTAATGATCTTCTACTCTAGGCCCCGCATATCTCAATCCATGCGCACCTAAATCCTCGGTCCAGAACCTGAGTACATAGCAAACAAACAAGGAGTACGTGAGACACAAAAATGTCTCGTGAGCTACATGGGTTTAGACCCCAATAATATCATGTATCACATCGTATATAAATACATATTTATATTTTACCAACACATCTTAGTCACTCTATGGTGACTCTATCAGTCCTGCTTCCCTAGCATACATATCTAGTACATAAACATATATGCACTAGAACACAGTCATATCTGATACATAAACATATATGTATTAGAACACAAGCGAACCTAACACATAAACATATATGCATTAGATTCCTAGATCACCTAGTACGCAAACATATGCGAACTAGAAGCACCCGTGTGCTTAGTGTACAAACATATGTACACTCGTCTCAGTGACCGGGATCTTCCCCTCGTCACCACCATCTATCTCTAATCATAACTCTATCAGTTATGCCAGTCAAAGCCTTTGGCTATCACATCAATCATCAACAAGTTAGTTAAATATTATCAATAATATATATATATACTAACTCAACACATAATAAGTCTAGACAAACATTAGATAGACCGATCATAAGTAATCAAATACTTCATATAGCTATGTACTCAGTAAAGTCCACACGTACTCACCTTAGTAATCTAGTGCTCCAACCGTATTCTTTCCGCCGGTTCCTTGCTCACAATTCGTCCACTTCAATACTTCACCAAATGTCGAAAACAATTATCACAACAAGATTATCATCACAAACTACTACCAATGTGTTCATCTACCTCTAGATAACACCCATCAATCCATTTCCCCCAAATATGGTGATTTACCAAACCCTAGGTTTAACCAACCCGTAAGATTCTTACAATTCATAATCATACACTTGTTTCCTTTGTTAATATACCATCTATTAAGTGTATACATCATTTATATCACCATAACCCATAACCCCAAGAACTAGGGTTTCAACCCCAAGCTTCTAAATCCTTAGATCTAAAGCTACAACTACAAAGGATTGAAGATATACCTTAAATCTTCAACTAGGAGTGAATAATCACAAGATTTGATGAAGAAATCAGCTCCAAATGATGGTTTACACCCAAAATCGTCCACAAACTCGAGAGGAAGAGAAACTAGGGTTTTGTATCCATTAAATGACCAAGATCCCGACTTTAATGCCTGCAGCGACGAAGTTCGCGTCGCTATCTGCAAGATAGCGTCGCTAAGTCTGTGCCCGCCATAATTCGCGACGGAGATAGCGTCGCTATCTCCGACGCTATCTCGGAAAATCTTGATTTCGCGTTCGTCCAAATCGCTATTTCGGGCCACTGTTTGGAAGCCATAAGATCACGTCGCTATCTTCAAGATAGCGGCGCTATCTTGCCCTTATGCAGCAGGGCTGCAACTTTTGCTTCCCGTTTCGACCCGGTTTCGCCCATAACTTTCTCATACGGTCTCCAAACGACACGAAACCAATTCCTACATTCTTTAAACGTTTTATCCTTATTTATCATATTTTTGTACAATTTATTTATAAATTTCGGGTCGTTACAGATGATCTACTCAATACTGATGTCAGTAACAACAATGACCCTCCTGAGGTCAATGAAGAGAACGTTACTACTGACACCAGTAGTAATGATGAAACTCCACAAAATGCAAACAACCAAGAAGAAACGTGGACAGATGCACAAATTCCTGAATCAAATGAGTCAAATCTAGACTCTCAAATCTCTGTTGACAAAATCCCTGGAACCAGAATGAAAAGAATCATCCTTTGGACTTAGTCCTAAGTGATGTCAATTCTAACATGCAGACACGAAGCAAATTTAATTCATCATTAAATACAAATGTTTGCAACATAAGTTTAATATCTAATGAATGCATGTATGAATGTTTTTTGTCACAGGAAGAACCCAAGAAGATTCAACAAGCTATGAAAGATTCAAACTGTAGCAATGCAAGAAGAACTTCTTCAGTTCAAACTGCAAGCTGTATGGACTCTTGTTGCTCTGGTAAAGGGAAAAAGACCTATTGGCACAAGATGGATCTTTAGAAATAAGAAAGATGAAAGGGGTATAGTGATCAAAAACAAAGCAAGACTTGTAGCCCAAGGATACACACAAGAAGAAGGAATTGATTATGATGAAGTATATGCTCCTGTTGCCAGAATTGAAGCCATAAGAATATTTCTAGCATACGCTTCATATAAGAAATTCAAGGTATACCAAATGGATGTAAAAAGTGCATTCCTTTATGGGAAAATCGAAGAAGAAGTGTATGTATGCCAACCCCCAGGTTTTGAAAATTCAGAACATGATGACTATGTGTACAAGCTAGACAAAGCTCTATATGGCCTACATCAGGCACCAAGAGCTTGGTATGACATATTGTCCTCATATTTACTGAAAAACAACTTTAAGAGAGGTGCCATTGACAAAACACTGTTCACAAGAAAGGTCAAAGATGATATACTACTGGTCCAAATATATGTAGATGATATCATCTTTAGATCAACAAATGATCATCTATGTAAAGAATTTGAAGAGTTAATGCAGATCAAGTTCAAAATGAGTTCAATGGGTCCAATGAATTTCTTTCTTGGACTCCAAATCAATCAAAGATCAGATGGCATCTTGATAAATCAATCTAAATATGTCAGAGACATTTTAGAGAAATTTGCAATGAAAGACAGCAAAAGTGCAAGCACTCCAATGGAAACTTACAAACACCTACATCCTGATGTTGAGGGGGAGGATGTAGATGAACACCTTTACAGATCTATGATAGGTTCATTAATGTATTTAACTGCATCAAGACCTAACATTATGTATAGTGTTTGTGTATGTGCCAGGTATCAAGCAAGACCTAAGGAATTACACTTGCAAGCTGTCAAAAGAATTTTTAGATACTTGAAGGGAAAACCCTCTCTTGGTCTTTGGTATCCACATGCATCACCATTTGAACTAGTAGCCTACACTGATAGTGATTATGGTGGTGAATGTCAAGATAGGAAATCTACTACTGGTGGATATCAGTTCTTTGGATCAAGATTGGTGTCATGGCAATGCAAGAAACAAACCAATGTTTCAACATCAACTGCTGAAGCAGAATATGTAGCTGCATCTGCTTGATGTGCTCAAGTACTATGGATTCAAAATCAACTACTAGACTTTGGTATCTCTATCCTTAAAACTCCAATTTTTATAGATAATCAAAGTGCTATCAGTATTGTGAATAATCCAGTAAAACACTCTAAAACAAAACACATTGAAATTAGATTTCACTTTATAAGGGATTGCAATGAAAAGAAATTAATTAAAGTAGAGAAAATTCAGACTGATAATCAATTGGCAGATCTTTTTACAAAAGCATTTGATGTAGGAAGATTCAGCTTTTTGGTTAGCAGTATTGGAATGATTTTAATAAGTTAAAGTCTCAAAAGAAAATCATTTGTAAAGTGTTTTGTATAATTCAAATTCTTTTACTACTGGTTATTTATTACTACTGATCGTATGCTTCTACTGATGCTTCTACTACAATTTAGTATTGATAGGGTTTCTCAGTAGAATTAGGTTAAGTATAAAAACAATGGTTACTACTGATGTTTTTACTACTGACACATAGTTACTACTGATAGACCGTTATCTGGAAAATACATAAATTACAATACTGACCCTCATGAAAATAGCCGTTGAGTTATTATTCGAAGGATATTTTGGTCTTTTTGCAGGTTAAATCGAAAAATATAAATAGCAGACTGAGATTAGTTTAGCATTATCTTCCCCTCGATTCGATAAACCCTACGCTAAACCCTAATCTCTGCAAAGTTCGATAAAAACCGTGCATCAGTAACAACTCAATTCCTTTCACAAAGTTAAAATTCTTGCCAAAACGACCACTCTATCTGAAAGATTCATAACAAAAGATCAAAATCAATCCAAATGGCAACCCTAAAATCACTTGAAATCAAAACTGATATTAAATTTTCCGAATTCCACAATATGTGTGCTTTCTTGAGAAATCCAGATGGTACAAAGGATTTTCGTCCCATTGTAATGTTCTTAAAGAACTCATATATAAAGTTTGCTCTCACCATCAATCCTAGAGCATATCAACAACACTTGGTTGATTTTTGGTTAAATGCTGAAAGAACTGAATATTCAACCATGTCCAAGATCAAATCAACTGTAGATGGAAAGTCTATCATTATAACTGAACAAACAATCAGACACCATCTTCAACTCAATGATGAGTCGGGTATGTTTTCTTTACCAAAGGAGGATCTTGTTGAAGTTTTATAAAAAATGGGGTATGAAGGAAGATTAGATATTGTAACATTTCAAAAGGGTCTTCTTTCACCCCAATGGAAGTTTTTAGTTCATACTATTCAACACTGCATCTCTCCAAAAAGAAGCACTTGGAATGAGTTCAACAAGTCAATAGCTTCTGCTATTGTTTGTCTAAGCACAAGACAAGTCTTCAATTTTTCAGATATGATTTTTGAAGGAATGCTTGGAAATTTATCATCTTCAAAGTTTTTAATGTATCCAAGATTCCTAACTCATATAATAAATTGTGAATTATAAAATCTTTCAATTCCCAAAAACATTTTTGTTACACCAGAATTAAACAAAAAGGTGTATGCAAATATGAGAAAAAGGTTTAATTTTTCTGGTAAAGATACTCCATTATTTCCAAACATGATCTATGATCAACCCCCCACTGGAGAAGGTTCAAGTCACCCCATTGAACCCCAACCAACTCCACCACCAAATACAGCCCAAACAGAACCCATTCAGTCCACTCAATTAACCGAACCAACAAATGTCCTGTATGTGTCCCAGGTACATGAGATTAATCCCCAGAGTGCTACTCTTCACTCTGAGGAAGACCAGACCATAGCCAAACACATTTCTAAAACTTATAAAAGGAAGATAACTTCCTTAAAGGACACCAGGGGACCAATTGAGTCAAACCCCAGACTCCAAGAGTTGTCCTCCAAGGAGGAGAGAGGGCATGAGGAAAGGGCTCTCACTACTGATGCCCCAAAGGTGGGTGCACAGGATAGTGAGAACATAATTAGGACCCAGACCTCGGCAACTCTCAGTGATGAATCAGACTTTGAGGAGTTACTGAGAGGACCCTGGTGCCAAGAAACCACAAGGGGGGGGGGGCACTACTCCTTCTTCTAGGAAGAAGAGAGTGTTCAAATAACCCAATTTATCACCAAGAAGTGATAAGGGTAGAACTGACCAAACTGAATTGACGGATAGGATGATGTACCAAATGAGCCCAATGATCCACCCAAATGGGCTGAGGGCAGTATTAAACAACCTAAATTGACGGATAGGAAGGAAAACCTTAAAACCACTGTACAACATTGTCTGACTCTATTAAACAATCAAGGGAAAACCATGACCTACATGAAGCACTATATTAACACTTTGAACAAAAGGCAGAAGAGGTTTGAGCACAGGCTTCAAAGGCAATCCAATTTGATCAGAAGATTACAAAGGAAGATTGCAAGTAGTGAGGCTCAACAAGTTGAGATCACTAAGGGGGAGAAAGATCAAATTCAAGGGATGATTGATCAATCAATTGCAGCAGCAGCCCTTCTAAACTTAAAAGAGGTCCATGGTGAAACAGGTCAAAGTAATGATGAAACCCTGTATAAAGAAATGGAAAATCTGGATGAAGATGTATTTGTGTCTGCAAACCAATCACAAACTGCAGAACAAATAAACTCACTAGTTGCTACTGAAGTCATTGAGACTACTGAACCAATGGAAATTGAAGAAAATAAGGATCAAGAGGTTCTTACTACTGACCCTATTGAAAAAAAAGAAACTCCAGTAGTAAATGCACCAGAAGAAGAGTTTATGGATACTACTGATGCCCTAGCAGTAGTAACTCCAATAGCAACCTCACCAGTAGTAAATGAAGAACAACAAGTTGTGGTGTATGAACCTGAAAGTACACTAGTAGCAATCACACCAGTAGAAACCATAGCAATCACACCAGTAGAAACCACAGCAATCACACCAGTAGCAACCACCTTGGTTACTACTGAAGAAGAAGATGAAGAAATTCCAGAGCTTCTTGAAAAAGAACAGTTCATAATTGTTACAAAACCTAAAACACCAGAACAACCACTTATCATACCTGACATTGATGACAATGTGAACTGGTATGAAGTTGATGAATGTGAACTTCCACCTCACCCTAAAATACTTCCAGAGAATAAAATTCATTTATTCTCTCCATCAATTGTGTTCACTACTGTTCTTTATAATAAGTATACTCCACCTCCTCTAGCAGCCTGTATTGGAAAAGGAAAAGAAAAGTTTGATGATGATTATCCAAACAGAGCATTAGGTCACTACATGGTCAACAAAATGAACCATGTCAGACCTGCTAAACAAGATAAATGGAAGGTGAACAGGATAAGGTACTTGAGAAAAGTTGCTAAAACTCAAGCTCTTGAAGACAAGAAAAAGGCTGAAAAAGAAAAATTAAACAATCCTGAAAATCAAGAAGCTGAAGTACAAATCCCATAAATAGAAGGAGTCCTGGTAGAAGGTCAAAAAGCAGAATTTGAAAGACAAAGAAATATTGAAGAAGAACACTTAAATTGTCTTGAAGACCTTGTAGCTGAATGTAAACGAGAAAAGGCTGATCTACCAGATGAAATATTTGAACAGAAAAAGAAAATGATTGACTTTTTGAAATCAAAGGGACATAGTGCTAAATCTTTTGGTAGAATGAAGATGATTACAATAGTAGACAAATATTGTACTGCCAAAAAGAAAGATATAGCTGAATTAGAAGTTGAAGCTGAAAAAGAAAAAGTATTAGTTGAAATAGATCCCATGACAATCCTCACTAGAATTCCAACAAATGGAGAACCTTCAATACCTCCTGAGAAGAGAAAAAGAGATGAATTTGAAACAGAACAAAGAAAGAAAAAGAAACAGGAAATACAGGTATTTGATACTCCTGTTGCTCATATTGAAGATAATCCAATTATAAATTGGAGGATGGTTGGTGATGCTATTGAAATCATTAGACAAGACAAATCAGTTCAAAGATTTACAGGTTGGAAACCATTAGTTATGTCTTGTAGTAGAGCTCATATCATTAAAGTCCTGATCATAGGCAAACCAAGAATGACTAAGAAGTCATGGAAGAATTCAGGAGCTGGATACTTAACCAAAATGATAGATGTTGCTTTTTATCCAGACAAATATCCTGAAATATTCTCAAACAAAGAAAATGTGTATGCTTGAATGTGCTACCCACAGTGAATATGTATTTCTTTGAAAGATCAAGCAAAAACTGTGAACTGTACTTGTATGAAAAAGAATATCCTCATTCTGAAGAAACAATGTATCAGTTGTATACAAACACAATGATGAAACCCCATGATGTTGTAATGTTTCATAACAAACTTAATTATTTTATTAAAAGAAACATCAAGTACATTATTGCTCAAAGAAAGCTGCAAAATAAAAGAACAATTGAAGGCAGACAAAGAAGAGCTAAATTATTAGAAGAACAAGCTAAGAAGAATGAAGAGCAAAAAGAAACTTGATTAATTCAAAGAGAATTAATAAGTTTAGGGGGAGATTGTTGGGATGTAAATCAGAGATATCATTCTAGTACTGATGCTGCAGTTGGTACTGATTCAAGCATATTGAAGATTAGTGCTGATGGGGCAGAACTGCGTTTACTACTGATGCTACTGATCTCAAGTCTACTACTGATGTCTATTTTGGGTGCTGATCGTATACGAGATTCTAACATAGTTAGTTATGGAATGTATATCTTTATGTAATTCAATTGTAATCGAATCCTAGAATAACTAGGTTAATATTTTAGGCTTCAAGGACTAGTATATATAGTTCCTTATGAATTGTAAACATACGTGTGTATTGATCGATAACATTAATATACATTGAAGCTTTTTGTGAATTACTGTGTTCTTATTTACATTCGTATTCATTAACAGTATTCATCGTTCTTAATCAATTAAACTAAATTGTTGATCCGCTGCAACTTCTTATAGTCTGTAGATCTGTGATTAATTAATCCTTCTGGTTAATCGATCCTGACATTACCCATTTCGTTAAGACTCATTTTGGGGGCGTCTGACAGTCTTTTATCAGTTTATTTATTTTAATGGTGCATTTGGTTTGTAAATTGAAGTTAGAAATAGGGTATTGTTTAGAATAAAGTAAAAAGTGAAAAAAATATATATGATAGAGTTATAGAATATTTGTTTTGTAGATTGGTACGGCAATTGATTTGTAAGAAAAAAATAATGACGAACTTATACCTTATTATTTTGGTCACAGAATTCAAGCGATTTTACAGGCGAGCTTGTAAACATCAGATAATCTCAAAGACGACTGCCAAAAATTAACTGTACTGTAACGAGTGGTTGTTTTTGCAACTAGATTACATTCAATCCAAGTACAGAATCTGATATTGGATCACATTTTGGCAATTTGTTGGAAAATATGGAAGGTGCAGATGTTATCTTTAATGTTTCTGGAGAAAAAGTTTCATGCTCATAAGTTGGTTTTGGATGCTTGATCCCCTGTTTTTCAGTCTGAATTTGTTGTTACTGATATTGAACCTAAGGTAACTGCTGCTATTGCTGAATGCTGATTATTATTTGTATTTGTAAAAAACATTAACTATATAGTGCAGGCTATGCTTCACTTCATTTACAGAGATTCACTTATGTAAAACATGAACATGAACCTAAGTTATATATACGCTTATATAAGAGAAAGAAAGTGAGAAACACAGAGCAAGCTGCAAAAGTTTATTCTGCATCAACCATATATAACTAATACTGATATTGTACACATAATTCCCACATGTTTATAAAAAAAAAAAAAAAAAAAAAACTTAGGTTCCATAACAGAAACTGCCAACAACAACACTATTACTTCTTTAACAACATACATATGTAAAAACTAACATAATTTTTTTTTAATAAAAATCGGGACATAATAGTGAATATTCAAGAATAAAAATGACTTGCCTTCAATCAACTGCTATACAATCTCATCCAAAAGGGAACTCATTTGCAACATTCGACCATTACCAGGCAACGTAGGATCTGTCACCGATTCTATTTCAAGAAATTCAAAATCATAAGCACCAGACTGCTTCAAACTTACAACAAACACAATCACACTCCATCCCAACATACAAACCGCCCAATAACTGTTCATTCCATGAATCAAACCCCACGCAATTGAATACCCGACAATAATCCCAGATAAATGGCCCACAAAACTCGCTTGTGGAACAATGATTGAAGTGAATATAAGCGATTCAAATGGTGCAAAACTAATGGGAAGTGAAAGGATTCCAAACAAATTCAGTTTTGATGACGGTTGCTTAACCGAAAGAATCGTCATCCACCCGAAAACAACGCAAGAATACCCGACAGCTGTCACTCTTCGGAAATACTCGATCTTGAATCGGTTGATCAGAACATGATAACTTCCTAAAACTAGTAAACCAGATAAAACTACCAGCACAAGTGAGTAATTGAGATAATAAGCAATTCCTAAACCCATGTGCCCTAATTGCTCAACAGCTCCAAGGCTCCAAAGTGCACTCATGTTAAAAACAAGATGAACAACGCTTATATGTGAAAATGCAGAGGTTATAATCCTCCAATGGTGGCCTTCAACAGCAGTTTCATAACTTAAACCGACATGAGAATAACCGATATTTTTCTTTTGTATGTAATACCAAATTAAACTGCATAATCCTATAACGCAACTAGTAGCAGGTTTCTCGAGAATTTCGTAGAACAATGGTTTCCCCATTTTATTACGAATTAAGAGAAACAACCATTTAGCAGAGGTCTAGGGTTTACCTTTTTGAAATAAACCAAGGTAGGGTTTCGTACTCGTCTTCTTCTCTGTGGATCTTGAAGAAAATTGTAGGCTGATCGATAATCAAATTCGTTTTTCACTCAATCGGAGAGATGTCGGTCCGCGATGGAATTAGAGGTGATTGGGATTTCTTATGCATTTATTGATCGACCCACCCCAGTTTTTAAAAGTGTTGTTTAACTTTACAAAAATTTTTAGTTAGTGCTACCAAAAATTTCTCATTTATCTTTGAGATAAATTTTTAAAGAGAAATGATATTTAGTCTTATAATTTATACCTACTTATAAGCCTACTTACTTGATAAGATAACATGTGTATTCCACTAATTCTCTCTCCTAATATTATCCCTTGATTTTGACACATGTCTTCATCTAATGAGTAGGCCTATGAGTATGTCTAAATGGTAGGTCTAAATATCGTTACTCATCTTTTAATAAATCTTTTTATGATAACTAAAGTCTACACGTGGGTCAAGATAGACTATCGAAACTTACATTCCAATCCAAAGAAAGCCCAAAACCTAATCGGTTTGTTTGGAAGTTTCGGAGATGTTTCATCAGCGCATGTGCTTGCAGTTGTTTGTTCGATTTAGCATGTGAAAAGCTGTTGATTCTCTCCGCGTACCTTTCTCAATTTAGCTTTCTAAAAAAGCTTCATTCCATCCCTTACAATCTCAGCTTCTTCATTTCCTTTCTAGGGTTTGCTGTTAATTGAATGCTCTCTTCAAAGTTCAACCCCATTAACTTGTTAAATTGCTGATTCCAGTGTTAATAAACCATTTGCAGGGTGCAAAAAATTAGTTTCATCGGAACTGAATCCTTGGGTTTGTTTATTGGATTTAAATGGAGAAGGATAAATCACCAAACATTGGTGGGAGTTTATTGCCTCCTTCCGGAAGGCATTCATTCGGAAATAATTTTGGTCAACGACCGGAGGCATCAGGGTCAACGATGAAACCTGGACCACCATCAGCAACATCTGATTGTAGTAATGATATCAGCAGAATGCCTGATAACCCACCTAAGAATCTAGGCCATAGGCGGGCCCACTCAGAAATTCTAACACTACCAGATGATATCAGCTTCAAGGGTGTTGTGTTTTCTGATGAAACTGAAGAAGATTTGTTCTCAATGTATATTGATATGGATAAATTCAATTCTTCATCTGCAAAATCAGGTTTTGAAGTGGGTGATTCATCGACACCACAACCTGAAAATCAGAACGAAAATGAAAATGAAAATGGTGTTGAGAGACCGAGAGTACGACATCAGCATAGTCAGTCAATGGATGGGTCAACTGCAGAGATGCTGACATCATCATCAGCAGCAGCTGATGATGCTAGGAAATCCATGTCTGCTGCTAAGCTTGCTGAGCTTGCTCTTGTTGATCCAAAGCGTGCCAAAAGGTAATACATAACTATAAAACTGAAGCGATAATTGGTGTCGGCAGCTTCTAGGCGGGTACCCTAAATTATAAAGGAATTCATTTTATTTTATTTAAAATATTAGCGATGTCCTAACTAAATAAGTTAATAATCATGAAAAAGTTTGAGTATTTAAGAAAATGTTTAAAATAAAAATCATAACTCCATAAGTAGAAACAATCAAAACACTAAGCATACAAGAGCCAATTTGGGCCCGGAAACTGGTTTATTTAAAAAAAAAAATAAGTTTAACTTTTGTTGACCTTGACCGGTTTCGACCAATTTGGGCTGATTTTGACCGATCTGGACCGATTTTATTTGTGTTTAGGATTTGGGCAAATCGACAATCTGCTGCACGGTCAAAGGAAAGGAAGATGAGATACATTGGCGAGCTTGAAAGGAAGGTCCAAACCCTGCAAACCCAAGCTACCTCTCTCTCTGCTCAGCTCACTCTTATGCAGGTCAGGTCTCACCAAATTTAATTAATTAATTAATTAATTATTTATTTATTTATATCCAGATTATTAATCAATAAGCCCTTTATTTAACTCAACAGAGAGACACAACTGGTCTGTCAGCTGATAACGGTGACCTAAAACTGCGCTTACAAACCATGGAGCAACAGGTTCACTTGCAAGACGGTAAGTAAGTTAGTTAGTTAGTTGTTTTCATCAACTGAAATTTGGTTGTTAGCTTTAAACGAGGCGTTGAAGGAGGAGATTCAACATCTCAAAGTGCTGACTGGACAGAACCTTGGACCATTATTTGGGTCAAAGCAACAACAGTTTTACCCCAACAATAGCAACAACAATAGCAACAGCCAGCAACAGACTCTGCTGACAGCTCAGCAGTTTCAACAACTTCAGATACAGTCTCAGAGACAGCAGCAGTTGCACCACCATCAAGAACAACAGCAACTGTGGAGCCTAAAAGAACATGCTCCCAAGGAGTGAATATTATATACATAGGTTTCATCTAAAAGTTAATTTTTAAAATTTAATTTAAATCATCTAAAAATTGAAGAATAGTAGTGAAATAACATAAATTGTTTAACTATTCAATCTCTTTGTATCATGGTTTGATCCATTACAATTTCATGTATGTATGTGATGTGATGTTACACCTCATTGATGATATGTTACTTGCAGTTTCGTGTATGTATACAACAAGGGTTGTATGGTCCGCACTATGTTACAGGCATAATTAGCTAGCATAATTACGTAAGATAATTACATATGTTTATGTTTGAAAATTTAAAACATATGAAGTCTAATTAAGTTTTATAAAACCTATTATTCATCATCAAAATAAGTTTTTTTGTTTGTGTTATAAAAATATAAAGTTTAAGATATTTTTATTAAATAAATATATATTACATAAAATAGATATGTACTAAATAGATATACATTTTAAATAATGGTTCAAAAATCTATGTATTAAATAAATCTATATTAAACAAAAATAAAAAATAACAATAGTTTTTTTTTTAACGGCATCTAATATACACCTTTTAGCCCTTAGTGGAACTTGAACTCATGACCTATTGGTCACTGGCAACACCTTATCTTATTCTCCAATACCACTAGAGTAGAAGCTTTGGGTAAAAATAACAATAGCTATCAGAGAGAATTGAACTAGCCTAGTGGTATTGGTGAAAAAGATAAGGTGTTGCCCATGACCAAGGTCATGGGTTCAAGTCCCGTCGTGGACGTGGGGTTTATTCCCCATAGGTGGAAGGTTCGAGGAAAGGCATATTGCCCCTTATGGATGTCACTGTCTAGCCTCGAACCACTAACTTACTAACTTGTCGTTCAAAAAAAAAAAAAAAAAAAAAAATCCACCTTGTGGGTGAAGCATTAATGCTCTACCAATTGGACTGCAATAAATTTATTACTTTTATGAATAATACATATATATTATAAGTGACTTTAATGGCTCATCTTTTTAACAAACCAAACAATCAATGAAGACTGAACATTAAATAAATATTATTTAATATATCACAATTGTATTATATGTATAATATTATACATGTGTTGTAACTCATAGTCTTTTGGTTTACTTGTATTTATGTCTTTCATTAACTTAGGTACTTATGGATATTAATTCCATGACTCTTGATTCATCACATTATGCCTATATAAAGGACTATCATGTATACTTGTAAGATACACACAATATTGTAAGAATACATATATATGAATGAGAAGATCGTATGATTGAGCTAATTGGTTCACAACAACATGCAATTTTTTTATGAACATTTTAATTCAAGACAATAACTTTTCCATAACAAGACAATAAATTAAACACACAAAAGTCAAACATCTCAATTCAATTACTTCATAATCAATTTTGTCATGTATACCCCCCAAAACCAACCTGCTGAACAATTTAATTTATATACAATTTAAACTGAAAAACATCCATTGTTTTTCATAAGTCATGTTTTTTTTTTGTCCTGGTTTAAGGTTTACCAAGTGCAGCTGCAGCAGATTCCACGTGTGTAAGAAGATAATCATAAATCTTCTTTCGTATCCTATCAATTGTCTCTGGGGAGATTTCACAACTTTCTGTTTCTTCTTCTTCTTTTTCTTCTTCATTATCATCTTTTTTACTTCCAATTGCATCTAACCAATCGTTCACACTCTTGAGCTGACTCAGCATGCCCGCAATCTGCCCGTTATCCGAAAGACTGTTGGAGGTGTCCACGTCAGCATCCAAGAATCTCTCAACAAACCCCAGAAACCAATCTTGAGACTCCATTTTCAGCTTTTGTGCTAGATCAATAGCTTCATCAAACCCACCCCCGCGTTCCCATTCTGGTGGCGGTTGGGGTTGGAGTTGGACCACCTTTGACTTTTGTTGACCAACTGTTTGCCTTCGCGGAGTTGACGAGTTGACAATCTTTGACCCGATTGAATTGCGGGGTTTGACTTGGGGTTTTTGTGGTGTGGTGGACCGCTCGAGTACTAACACGGGTCGGATAGTGGGTTTAGGGTTTGAATCGGTTAATTTGGGTTGTTTGTTGTAAAGAGAAAAAGATGATAAGTTGGTAGCCATGGCAGCATGAACCCAAGAAGATGCTTGTTTTTGTCTTTGTGAAGAAACTTTGATTTGTTCTTCTGAAGGTTGGTGGTTGTTTTCTTGATCTGATGATGAATTATGAAGAATTAAAGATTGGGAAATTTGGTGAGCAGTATTTAAGTTGGCGTGTAATGCCAAGAATTTCTCAACAGCAGGCTGCGGGTTGTCTTCTTTTGCAGAAGAACGCAGCTCAGAATATGTGCTGCCACAAAAAGACAAAAAATATGAGATTTAGGTTAAGGAATGATATTCAAATTTTGGTGGTTTGGTATTTTGTTATCAATTTGTGGAATAGCAACCGTCCAGCTAACCTGTTTAATTAAACGGGTTATATGGGTCATGTTCGGGTTGAAGATAAACAAGTTAGGGTTGAGATCTGACCCGCCGTTTATATAAACAGGTCGGTTTCAGGTTGAATGTTTCTGACCCGCGAACCCAAACCCGACGTGAATTGCCACCCCTAAATATCAAATTATAATAAGTAGAAACATGAGTTACTCACGTAATACATTGAAGTAAAGTTTCTGCAGCTGATGCTTCTTGTATGGCCTCCACAGCAGCAATTTGTGCAGAATCTCTGTACTTTGCTACTTCCTATCAAATCATAATGTTTATATTATATGACCCTTCCTTCCAAATTCAAAACAAAAAAGAAAAAAAAAACTGAAAATTCAAAATGTACCTTTCCAAGCTTTGATAGAGAAGAAGGGAGAGAAGACCATGAAGAAGCAGTTCCATCAGTCAACCGAAGAGAAATTTTGACCAAATTTCCATTTACAGATGCTTCTGACTTGCTATTAGATTTAAAGGATGATGCTTTTTGCTTATTATTATCATGATCAACCACAGGTGTTCTAACAACCTCTTTCTCTTTTACTGCAGGCATCCGTTCACTTATCGATTTTCTTGGAACCTGCCAATCAACATTATGAATATTGCAATATTTCATTTTTATAAAAATAAAATAATATATAAAATAAAAAACTCACAGAAGTACTCCTTGCTTCAGGCTTCAAATCATTCTTGGTGACTTTTAGTCTTGGAGTCTTGACATCCATATTACCTTCCCAGCTCTTCCTTAAGGCCTTGGGGCCCACCTCCATACCCTGAACAAAATTCTTGATGGAATTCCCAATCCCAAATTTCTTCCCACTTGAACTCCCTTTTCCCCCTAAATTCAGTTTCCCAATTTCTTTATCCAACCCTTTAATCTTTGACTGATTCTTAACCCCACTTGAAAACTTCTCAAATGAAGTAGGCAAGGAGTAACAGCTAGTTGGAGACGAAGGAATTGACCGCGAATTCGATGGTTTGACTTTTGTCAAAGACTGCTTTGAATCCTTACTACTTGAATTCAACACCAATTTCGACAATTGGGATTTAGATCTTGCCAATGTTGATGCCCCGTTTGATCTCGAAGATGTAGAATTAGGGTTAGTATCCTTTTTGGATGGCAATTTGGTATTATCACCAACTAATTTAGAATTTGCGGTTGTGGAAGTCGAATTGTTGTTCAAGAACCCTAACGAATGCGTGGCAACAATATCCTCAGGGGTTCCAACACACGGGTGTCTACCGGGTACGGGTCGGACCCCGTGTAATATGGGTACAGGGGTGGCCGATTCAAGCCTCTCAACATGTATATACTGACCTAATTGGATCTTATCGCTTAATATAAGATCAATATTTTCATCAGGTAAGGAAACATACGTGGCGTGAGATGAATCAGATACCTTGAGATAAAACCCTTGATTTTGAAAAAGCTCGCCGCCGGCTAAAGCAGGAACAATGCTAACCACCTGTAATAACGACGATCTGTGTTCTCCGCCGACTTTTACATCTGTGTTCATATGTTGAAGCAATTTCAGCAAAACGCCAGGGACCAAAGTAGCCATTGTTGCTTGTACATCAAGTCATCAACCAAAACCTAGATCCCTAATTTGTGGTATGAGTGCAAAGTAGAAAGGTTAAATCGGTCCCCTGTACCTGAATGTAAAGCGAACTTAGAACTGAAAGTGACAATGGTTGAAGAAAGAGAAAAAAGTCAAAGCTTTTTGGGAGGTTATGACAGCAACTGAAAACTGGAATCGAAAGGGAAACTGTTCGATCGATCGACAAGAGCCAGAAGGGGAAAGATGCTAATGATTAATGATGAATTACAGGTAATAGTGAATAGAATTATTTAAGGAATCGAATCGAATCGAAAAAAATGAACATGATTAGTAGTAATAATTGAAGAAAAACAGCTCAAAAGTTGAGGGCAAATGGGGGTAAAGTAAAAATCATGGGTGGAGGGCAAGCAAAGTGGTATTTATGAAAGGGAGTTACAATGTATAAGTTTTAGATTTTTTTTCAAAAATAGGCTCGATCGGAGCACTATTTTCACAAATAGGCTCGAATCTTTTCGCTTTTCAAAAATAGGCTTTCCGTCGTCCCCGAGGCCGGCTTCCATTTAAAACCATGACTCCCCGAGGCCGGCTTCAAACAACTTGATGTGACCACGGGTTTTGAAGGACTCCCCGAGGCCGGCTTTAGCATATGACTGATGAAGGACTCTAGGAGACCGGCTTTGACTGAAGAAGGCCTCTTGGAGACCGGCATTGACTGAAAAAGGGAGATGGATTGTGTGAAGGGCAGAAGGGGGCCCGACTGATGTTATATAGGGAAATGGGTTTGTTTTGAAAATATAAATAATTTTGATTGGTTGGAATAACACATACCTAAAAGGCTAAAACCCTCACACCTACTTGTAACTTATGCTAAAAGACTTATACTTTCTGCTGAAATACTTATACTCAGTGATATAAAACACTTGTACTTTGTGCCCAAACAAATTTGTTTTTTTTTTTGAACGGCCGCCCCATTCTGCCCTTCACAATCCATCTCCCTTTTTCAGTTAATGCCGGTCTCCTAGAGTCCTTCATCAGTCATATGCTAAAGCCGGCCTCGGGGAGTCCTTCAAAACCCGTGGTCACATCAAGTTGCTTGAAGCCGGCCTCGGGGAGTCATGGTTTTAAATGGAAGCCGGCCTCGGGGACGGCGGAAAGCCTATTTTTGAAAAGCGAGAAGATTCGAGCCTATTTGTGAAAATAGTGCTCCGATCGAGCCTATTTTTGAAAAAAATTCTAAGTTTTAAAATACATTGTACTTCCTCCGTGACGTACTTTCTATTTTGGGTGTATCAACATAAGTGATATATTTTAAAAACTTTTCTTATTTGGTAAAATAGTGGGACCCATACCCACTAACTGTCCACTTTAATAAAATGAAATTACCCTTATACCCTTATTTTTACTTTTAAAACTCATTAATATCACTTTATTTAAGGAAAGTGAGACTCATTCTCCACTAACTATGTACTTTAATCTATTTTAACCTCTACTTTAATCTTTTACCTCAAAAAACGTGTAAGCCAATTCGTGTCACTTATTTTGATACGGATGAAGTATAAATAAATTAAAATATCCCAAAATTTGTAATCTAATAGTATTGGCATATAATGTAAGGTGTTCTCCATGATTTATAGGGTACGAATTTAAGTCATGTTGTGAACAAATAAGAGTAGATTTTATAGCGTTAAAGAAATCAAAATATAAATTGTAGTACTAATAAATCAAAATATAAGGCTCGTAGCCTAGTGTTATTTAATGTATATGATGTTTCGACTTAAAAATTATGTGTTCAAGTCTTGATAGAGACAAAGCCAATATATAGTAAATTAGGTAGCATTAAAAAAAATAATAAATAAGTTCACACGATAGTTCTATTTCTACTTTTTTTTTTTTCCTTCTGATCGATACCTAATCTACACCTTTACCATTAATGAGACTTGAATCTATAACATATAGGTCATAAATAACATCTTATAATTACTCAAATATCACTATCCTATAAAGCCTTTGAGTTCTACTTCTACTTCTCGTTGCAGTTGTTGGGGGTAGGGTTAAGACGCACGTTTCGTACTGAACACATGTAGGGTTTTGGCACCTTCATATCTGGCCCATTGAGGGTCTTTGTTCACACATGCCAGACGATTGAGCCATGTGATTCAATGAATATTGCTGTATAATTCTTGTATATTATTCAAATATTACTTATTATTATTTTTTGTTATTATTATTATTATTATTATTATTATTTTAATTTGAAGTGTAAAGTTCGTCAAATGATAGAGAGATATCCGATCAAATATAGCAACTCGAAAGACTAAATTAAATTGAGAAGGTATTTGACCCAATTAAAAGTTTTATCTCAACATTTTTTTAATTTTTTTCTAAAATTAAAATGATCAATACAATATCATAAGAATTAATTTATCAGTCTACAGTTGGCACAATCTCATCAGTAAATCTCGTCGTTGGTTTCTCGCTGGATAAGTGGAGGAAAAGAAATTCAGTTTTATTCCCTTTTACCATTATAAATACACCCCTAACTATTACTTGCTCCGTACCAAAATAAGTGAATCACTTTGAACTTCACGTTTTTTGAGGCAAAATAAGATAATAAGAGATTAGTTAAATTAAATGGGGTAATTAAAATGAATGGTTGTCAGGATCGAATAACTCAATAAGTTATTGAATCACATATCTACTCAACAATAGAAGTTACAGCGGATTAACACTATGTTGATTGAATAAGAACAATTGTAAACTGGAATTCGAATAAGAATGAACAAGAACACAGTTTATCACAAAAAGCTTCAATGTATTAATTAATCGATCAACACACGTATGTTTACAATTCATAAGAAACTATAATAATGGTCCTTGAAGCCTACACTTTTACCCTAGTTATTCTAAGACTAGATTACAATCGAATTTCAAAAGATATAAATTCTATAACTAACTACACTAGAATCTCGGATATGATCTGTTCCTTTTATCGACATCAGTAGTAAACAGCATCGTCAGTAGTAAGTTGATCATGAGTAGTATATTGTAATTATGCCCCATCAGTAGTAAGTCTTATTAGCAGCATCAAGACATCACCAGTACCAACTGCAGCATCAGTAATAGATCACTTATATCCCAACAATGGTCCCCACACCTTGTATTATTTTGTTGCTTTTTATAGGAAGATGACAAAAATGGATGGGCCCCACACCTTTAATGATGTTTAAAAAGAGATAGGTAAGGATAAATGGGTAATTTAAATATAAAAACTCACCATATAAGGTAATTATAGTGATTCACTTATTTTGATACACCTTGAAAATGAAAGTGATCCACTTATTTTGATACGTAGTAAGTATATTCTTTTCGCATCTACAAGACACACACAATCATTACTCTCAAACAACTAGTTCTATTTCACCATAAGCCGCAGATTCGAGTCATCACGATCATACGATATGTTCCAGCAACTAGAAATGATGGAAGAGTTCAAGTACCTCCAGAAACCACTTCCCCGGGGTTTGAGTGGGAACATAAAAAGATCTTAAAATGAATAGCATGTGTGAGAGCTATTGATATGTTATTCACTGCCACTTCTATTAAGTGATATCTCCTACACCTATTGTTGACCAATTCCACATCCATGATCACGTTTTCCTACTGCCATAACCCATGATCTCCATTTCCTTTTATTTTATTAGTTGTTAAATGCATGTAGTAGTTAAAGCATATTTCCATGATTTCCATTATCTCCTAAAGTTTAGCTTGCATCTTTATTATAAGTATTGTAATTGCATTTGAGAAAAGTTAGAGAAAATTGTTGCAAAAAGTCGAGTTTCTTTTAGTCTAATTCTTGGGAGATTGACCATCTCAAATAGGTCTCTATCATTTGGTGCTTTCATCTTCGTTCTCTTCATTATGCCGCCCCGCAAAGAAACACCCTCCCTCGAAGATACCATGTCCGCCCTAAACGACACCCTCCAACAACTTATTCAATCATCTGCCGCCAACACCGACAAAATACTCACCAGCCAACATAACTTCCAATCGCATTCCCAATCACAACTCGACATTATTATCAAACAGCTCGCTACACAATTCGATCAAAACAACAAACTTATCACCACTTTTACTAAAGCAGAATCCTCAAACAAAAAAAACCAACTCCCGCCGCCGCCGCCACCACCACCGCCGCCACCGCCACCACAACAAAACCCACGTCCCCCCAAAAATCCACCTTCCCACTTTTGACGGCTCAAACCCGTTAGATTGGATCTTTCAAGCCGACAACTATTTTACCTATTACTCAATTCCGCCCAACCAACGCATCGCCCTAACCGTTTTTTACTTTACCGGCAACGCACTCAGCTGGTACAAACATCTCGCCAATAATAACCTACTCGGTACTTGGCCGGAATTCACCAGGGCTCTTGAAGTCCGTTTCGGTCCCTCTTCATACGAAAACCACCAAGCAACCCTCTTCAAACTCCATCAAACCTCCACCGTGGCTGCATACCAAACTGAGTTCGAGCAAGTGAGCAATTGTGTCATGGGCTTGTCTCCCGAGGCGCTCCAAAATTGCTTCATTTCCGGCTTACGATCCGACATTCAATCTGAAATTGCCATCCTCAAACCGACAAGCTTACATCAGACATATGGCCTTTCCAAACTCATTGAAGATAAGCTTAAAGACCAATCCATTGATACTACTAATTCCACACCACCAACGTCACCAAATCCACCATTGCTTGCGGCTCCTCCTCAACCACCTCCGACACTACCAATCAAACGTTTAAACCCAACCGAAATGCAAAAGAGACGAGCTGAAGGTCTTTGTTTTAATTGCCCGGAAAAATACCACCCGGGTCACCAATGTAACCCGCCAAAGTTTCTACTCCTTCAATCGGGGAACGACCCCAAACCGGCGCCAGTTGACCCACCATGGGGAATTTTCACAGTTGATTATGACAACAATGGACCTTGAGGACAAGGTCCTTTTTAAAGGGGGGAGTATTGATATGTTATTCACTGCCACTTCTATTAAGTGATATCTCCTACACCTATTGTTGACCAATTCCACATCCATGATCACGTTTTCCTACTGCCATAACCCATGATCTCCATTTCCTTTTATTTTATTAGTTGTTAAATGCATGTAGTAGTTAAAGCATATTTCCATGATTTCCATTATCTCCTAAAGTTTAGCTTGCATCTTTATTATAAGTATTGTAATTGCATTTGAGAAAAGTTAGAGAAAATTGTTGCAAAAAGTCTAGTTTCTTTTAGTCTAATTCTTGGGAGATTGACCATCTCAAATAGGTCTCTATCAGCTATGGTCAAGTGTTTCATGCTGACGACACTAATGACGAAGATGACAAGTAGTTTTTTTTAGTAATGTAATTTGTTAGATGTAATTATAAAAAATAAGTGAGTTAATTGTTCTGGAAATCAGATTCCTAGTTCTTAATTTGCTGGCTTTGTCAAATTATTTACACTTTATTTCATTGCAACATTCTATTACATCATACCTAATTATGAACCGAAAATTACAGTTTTTACGTACATCACATATTTATTTGCAGATACTTTCAAATTGTCCTTATAAAAAGGTTAAATAACAACCTTGAGAATTACTCATAACTTGAAGTAGTCAAGACCACTCTTGTCGATGGGTCTTGTGAAGAATTTGTTCATGTAGTCACTAACCATGAACTCTGTGTACACAGGTGGACTTCCATCCTTGATGGGTCCGTACATCTTTGGAGGAACAGCAACACCCGTGAAGAAACATGCCACCGAAATCCGTGGTTCGTCATGATTATTAGCCAACACTCTATGATCAACGCTTTTGAACTTGTCGTTTGATACAATCTAAAACCAAACAAGAGATCAAGTCTTTATGCTAATATTTTTAAAAGATCAATTTCTACTGAGCACTAAACCTAGAACCCAACTATTTATACCCCTAATTAGGTTTTTGGAGTGAATGTAAGCTTATAATGTGCTTCCAAGTGTTGCACACCCAATGGAAGAGGAGCGGACTCTTGCATTTCTTGAAGCCCATGATCATGGCAACAAATGGACTCCACTGAAAAGGGCCTAATTTATTCCTACGGTCTCCGTTTCAGGGCCACGAGTAACAAAAAAAATTGCGACGAGGGCTACATCATGATAAACAGGCGTAGGCGGTTTACAGAGTTTTTCAACCCAAAAACGTTGTTTTTTGACACTTATTTGCATTTTTATGTATTTTTTTTCTTCATATTACGCTGGACTTTGTTTTAGGCCCAGTTTATGACGTGTTTATCTTTTTTGGCCCATTCGAAATTTTAGGCCTAATTTAGAGTGTTTTTTAATGAGTAGAACGAGTTGAAGTTTTTATGAAATTTGATTGTGTTCTTGAGTTGAACCGGTTTTTAAGACCAAAATACACAACATTCTTGAATTAATGTGGTTTTAGTTAGATTGTCACGGTATTCGTAGAATCAACGTGTCCAATTTGTTTTATCATTTTTTGATTCTACATCATCAAGTATGTAAGAGAAACTTGAAAATACCTGTAATAAATCGCCAATGTTGACGACCAACCCACTGGCAACGGGTGCAACATCGATCCATTGGTCATTGTGGCGGACCTGAAGTCCCCCAATGTGGTCTTGAAGGAGAAGAGTGAGAAATGAAGGATCCGTGTGTCGGCTAGCCCCGAGAGTTAGCTCTGGTTCAGGGCATGGCGGATAGTATTGGCACACAAAAGTGCGACCATGACCACACTCCATGTCTTGGAGGTAATTTGGTCTCAAGTTAAGGGCTTCTGATAGTAGCTCCATTACAGTGCCACCAACCGTTGTAACTTGCTTTATGTATTCAACCATTGGTTTTCTAAAATTAAACAATAATATGATTAGTTTTGGTGAGTTTATTTTAGGGATCTAAAATCGTGATGATGTTTCGTGTTTTTGGGTAACATGATATGAATTCGGGTTTCTTAACACGAACACGAAACGACACGAAGTTGTGTTTTGTTTTGCTAAAACGAACACGATCCAATTAGAAAATGATAAACACGACAACATGAGATAAATAACAAAAATATCAAATTGCTTACTTTGTGCATGCTTAAAACCCAGAAACACGACACATATATAACATAAATTATTACTAAATGTTCCCAAAATTTTAACCATCATTTCAATTTCGTGTTAATTTCTGAACACGGCACCGACTTCGTGATTATTTTACACGACACGAATACAACGCGAACACGAATTCAAATTTTGATTTCATCCGATTTTCGTTATGTTTTGTGTATCTTTGTCGTGTCGTGTGACAATCCTAGTTTTTTTCAAAAGTAAACCATTTTCAACACTTTTACTCCTACAAATTAAAGCATACCCGCTCCTACGAAATTGAGAATAAAAAAGTACTCTGAGGGGGCCGACACGTGGCACAAACCAGACGCATAATCCAGGTTTCTAAAACCGGATACCATATTTTTGAAAGGGATTATAAAACCACCACAGAAATGAAAATAAGTTTGAAAATGGTAGTACTCCCTCCGTCCCACAAAAAAGTACTCATTTCTTCCTAAATTTTTGTCCCATAAAAAAGTTTCCATTTCTCAAATTGATTGGGGTCCATTCAATAAAATAATATAATTTTCAAAGACCCCACCACTAACTATCCAATAATTATCTTTCTCTCTCCAATCAAACCTTATATTTTAATCAAAAGTATTACCAATTACCCTACCACTAACTATTTTCTTAAGATTTGTACCTATGAGAAATAAGTATTTTTTTGTGGGACGGAGGAGTATTAGTTTTAAAAAAAGTGACGCAATTATTAAGACAGGGTATACCTGCATACTGGGGGAACTTGTTCAGGATGGAGGTCATCAGAAATTGGCATGGAAATAGTCAACGTATCCCTCCAATTAGCAGCTCGAGATCTATACAAATCGATATTGCTGTCAAATCTCACTATATTCATTCGATCTCGTGAATAAAGCTTCATCTTAACTTCACTCTCTTGTTCATGAAACATACGAATACAATCAATCGTCTCATCCAACAAACTGGTACTGATTTCATGATTAATCACTTGGAAGAATCCCCAGGTTTCTGAAGCCTCTCGAATTTGTTCAATAATCTCCCTTCGCCGATCATAATCTTCAACGCTGTTCAAATCTATAACAGGGATTTGTAAGTCCAGCTTCTTGTAATTTAGTTCTTCAACAAGCTCATCGTGTGGCCTGATGAATATTTTGGGGATTTTTGTCACCCCTGCATCAACTAATCCTTTTACACCTAATTTCGTTTCATCGAACACCTTGAGTGCATCAGCTCGATCGTATTTATCTTCATCATCGCTCTGGATATCCATCGATATTGAAATGGAATCAGGTCTGGATCTCGATGGAAATGAGATTGATGTTGATCTCATCAATCTTTACAAGTCAACTACCAGGCAACAACCTGATGCCCATGGTCAACCCTTTTAGCAACCAAAGAAGACAATATGGCATTATAATTAGTTTTATATTCATTTATAACTGAAGTTGCTATATATATAATTGAAGTAAAATGTAATGACGGTTTAAATTAATGAGTAAATTACATAGATGGTTTATTTTGTTTGGGTTCAATTTCAGTTTATGTAATACTGATAGCATATGACTATTTTGTAGAGAATTTGATTGATTTGATTATATTGTAGGAGCAAGTAGTGTTTTTTTTTTTCTATCCCAGAATGAAATAAAAATGTTTAATACAACCCAAACTTCATTTCACTCTTTATAACAGTAGTTATTCACACAACTAATCACATTACACATGTCTAAGATAAAGACTTCTCAACCTCCTGGTTGATAAACCACTTATATATTACTAGAAAAGTACTCACATAATGGCAACAATTATCATGTAAATATATTTTTGCAACCAACCAATTGGTCTAGATCAATTGGTCACCGATGATTGCTTTGGCGGGTTTGTCTTCAAAAGGTCTTGGGTTCAAGACATGCTGAGGGCATTCCTCATGAGATTAATAAGGTGGCGGAATTTATTCCCGCAAAAAGGAGATATATTCGAGAGATGCATACTGTCCGCTTGAATGTCACTGCATATTTCGAACCATTAACTTACTAACTTGGCGTTTAAAAAAAACTATATTTTGCAACCAGTTGGTGGGTGATGGTGGTCGCAAATGGTTGTGGTGGTGATACTTTCAATTATTCAAAGTGCAAGGAAAGAAAATTATAGCTAACTAATAAACATATGTCATACAAGTAGTGGTTAAGTTGGTTAGACATTAAATTAATACCTCGCAAATTCAAGTCCCGTATGATGGATATATTTTATAAACATAAATTTGTTTTAAAATAACAAGTGTATTAGCTAAAAATTAATTGCAAATGTTTGAAATTCGATATATAGTAAAAAAAAAATAGGTACAAATCTTTGGTAGACTTCATTTGATCACTTTGATAGCATCAAAATCACTATAAAAAGTTTAAAAACTTAATACTATAAAATATATTTTGGTTTTCATAAACACCTTGGAAATGTGTCATATTTTTGTAACCTTATTTAAGGTTTCTTGACTTCTTTTTTTATCAAGTTAAGAACTAAATGGAAGTCAAACTTCCATATATAAAGCGATAAAACTGACACACTATGAAGATTACCATTTGTCATCTATAAAATAAAAATCTTGGAATTTCCGTGAAAAACTATGCGGCTGAAGCAAAAAATAAACAAAATTAAAAAGAAAGGAAATCAAAGGCAACTTAGTACAAAATTATGTCCTCAACAAATAAAAATCTTCAGTGTGTCTTTGATTTGGAAGACTTCTTCCTGTTCCCTGATCTCCTTGAAGTAGAGCTCTTCATCCCAATGAAGAACATCAGTCCCCCCAACAACGCCAGATTCTACATCAATCCATAATTATTATTTATTAGTATTATAATTTATAATAAAACTCTATTTCGAAAAGAAAAAAAAGTAACTTGTAATAAAACCAAATTTTGCAAATAACAGAATTTTTATGTTAGTTGCAAGAGCATTAGTCAACAAGGGAAAACCTATAGCTACAACAATATAATCATTACACATTACACATGCATTAAAAATTGTGTGGTTGAAACCTGTGTAAATTTGATAAAAAGTTGTGTGAATTCCTTCTTCTCATAGTCATAGTTGTAGAAATCATATAAGATGGGAGTAGCAATGAGCTGGTGCAGAAGCTGAAAACAATGATTACTCCTTAATTAGCAGAGAGATATAATTAAGGGAGTAATTAGTAACTAACTAACTAACCAGTAGAAAAGCACCAATTGTGCTGCCAAAGAGGAAAAGGAGGCTTCCAATACCCTTGAGGGCTATACCTCCAGCAACCAGCAATTTTATCTATACACGATAGTGATATAACCATAATTTTCAAAATCTGATCATATTGAGAAAAAAATTATAAACAGTGGTTTTGGATTTTACCTCAAATTGTGGCACGTGGAATCCTGTGTGCGTGGTCACATGCTTTGAGAATACACTCAACTTAGGAACAATGTTTTTTGCTGCAGCTTCATCATCACTAAACCTATATTCACCAAACCTTAAAATGAGATACAAGTAACAGAAACCAAAAGCTACATCAACTTTAAGAAGAAATATGAACTGGTAATGACCAATGGCTTTGATAAGACCCAACCATTACTAGTAAAGCAAAGGAAGAATAAGAGGAACACAACAAACAACCAATCTGCAGCCTAGCATTAGAAAGAATAGTAGTTATTTTAATTATTTCTTATTTTAAAGTGTATTTTACAATTTCTGTCTTTTAGTACCAAATGGTAATGGGGGACACAGACTTGTTGTCTTGCCTATCACTGTCCCCCTTCCATATCCTTTTAGTATTTATACCCTTGTGGTTTGTAGAAAAACTTTATCTTTTATCTATGAAATGAATTGAGAAATTTCTCTTGGAGATCCCTTCTTCTCGAATTGAAGGAATTGTTATTGTTTCATTGATTAATTCAGTGTTAATTCCAAGATAAGAACCAAGTTCTTATCAGGCTTATTGAAATTTGAAAAAACTGATAAGCTTAATTCTAATGCGTTACAAGCCTATCAATTTAAACTTACGGCTTCATAAGCTTAAACCGATAAGGTCTTAGAAAGAAGATCAGCATTCTTAAAATTTCAATAAGCTTTTTTAGCCAAGCACTCGATCTCGACAGGCCCAAATATAACTATATGAGAAAGAGCATCAATTCTTACCTTTACATATTGTTGCATCAACAATAAAATCAGTGTTCCTTTGGAAAATGAACACAAACTTGTTCATTTGGCTTTACCAAAAGAGGTGTTCATTTCTTACCTTTACATATTGTTGCATCAACAATAAAATCAGTGTTCCTTTGGAAAATGAACACAAACTTGTTCATTTGGCTTTACCAAAAGAGGTGTTCATTTCTTACCTTTACATATTGTTGCATCAACAATAAAATCAGTGTTCCTTTGGAAAATGAACACAAACTTGTTCATTTGGCTTTACCAAAAGAGGTGTTCATGACCTAATTTCTGATTATACAATCAAAGCTCTAGAGTTCACTTCAATTGTCTATTTAGAACTGAAATAATTAAAAAATAAACCTACCTCTTTAATACTCACTCCGTCCCTAAATAAAGTTCTCATTTCACCTTCAAGTTTTGTCCCTAAATAAAGTTCCCATTTCTAAAACTTAAGGGACCCACTTAATATAATAATATTAGTACCAATAATTTCACCACTAACTATCTCTTAAAACACTTTCTCTCTCCAATCAAACCTTATATTTTATTCAAAAGTAATACCAAATACCCCACCACTAACTATCTCCTAAAATGTTGTGCCCAACACAAATGAGAACTTTATTTAGGGAGGGAGTATCTCATAGTAAAGTACAGACTAAATAACACAGCCAATGTCAATTGAACCTATCAACAGTCTCATAACCACATTTGTTCTAATGTAAAAAACATAATAACTTACAGAAACTCAAAAATTAACTAACAAATTTCAGATCCAAATTCCAATTTCCAAAACCAGAAACATCAATAAGTAATCAGTGTAAGCATGTATAAAGTAGTGGAACTAGATCTGAAGAACATGATGAACTTACTCTTGCCAAGCAGAGAGAACGAAGACGGAAACGAAGAGAAGACGACCGAGGAAAGGCATGAACGCCATTGATACAGCTCTGAGCTTTCTCTCGAAAACAGAGGAAAAGAGATTTTAGGAGAGAGAAACTGGTGCGACTGCGTCTATTTTAAATTCTCGAAAAATCTTTCCCTGCTATACAACTTTAGTCCTTTAGTTATTTTCATTTGTTAACTTTAGGACTTTATGTATCTAATAATACACAATTTTCCCGCTAATAATCGCTACATTGGTGTTATTTTCGTTCTCCCAACAATTCGGTGTTTCCCATTTTTTAAACAAAATAAATTAAATTAAAATAGAAGACAAATCGTAAGAGAAAAAACATATTTTTAGAAAAAAAAATATTTATAATTTCCACAAGTTGGAAAAAAAAGAGAATCTTTCTCCCAACAATTCGGCTAACACATATACTTCTTATAACATCCTAAAACCGGCCTAGTTGTTTTAATTATATATTGATATTTGGAAAAAATATCTATTTGACCCTAAATGAATAAATTGACTAAATGTTAAATAAATTGGTTGACCTTTTGTACTTTTGTGATATTCTAATCAAGGGATTAAAATATCAGTTTTCTGAAATGTTTAAATGAAAATGTGATTTTTATATCTTTAGATTCCTGGTCGGATTTCGTTTCCATAAATGCTTTCGTTTTTAAAATTGGAGTCCGTTTGATATTTTAAATAAATTAACTACGAAAGGGACTTTTATATTATATTGTTAAAAATGGGAAAAAATCACCAAGTGGGTCCCCCACCTTTTGTTTGACCGGTTGGGGAGTGGGGAAATCCCCCACTTTGTTTCTTTCATCAATCCATCCCATTCTATCTCTCTCTCTCTTTCCATACGTCTCTCTCTCTCTCTCTCTAATCTCCATCATCTTCTTTAAGTTCTTGAGTTTATCTTGAAGATCCCTAGCTTGTTTCTTGACCAATCATTAATCCGAAACCCCCCCCCCCCCCCCCGTTTTTGGATAGTTCTTGAGGTAAGCTTCAATCTATGGGTGTTCTTTTTCGATTCCATGATAGTTGGTAAATTAGGGTTTATGTGTTCTTGAGTTTTGGTTGGTGATTATTGTGTTAGATGTTATATTAAGTGTTTATGCAAAGTTTGACATGTATTGTTGCATGAGTACAAGTAATTTAGCACAAGGTACAACCATCTTAGCAAAGTGTACAAGTTGGTGTGTTTATGTTAAAATTAGGTTGTACGGGTTTTGACAAACCTTGGATTTCTTATTGTTTGAATGCTTGGAATTGTTTATTAGGTTGAGAATGTTTAGTAAGTTATGGATGTTGAGAAATCAAGTATTATATGTTTTGGTGGTTTGTGACTTGATTTGGGTGAGATTGTTAGTTAAAACAATTGTTTAAGTTCATGTAGAAATTATGAACCAATTATGGTGTTAAATGACTAGTTGGTGGAAACATAGCATTGATGGGTTTTTGCGGGTTTTGTTGCTTGGATATGTTAACATGATAGATTGGATATGTTAGTTTTGAATTATGTCAAGATTAGTGAGATTGTTGAAATGCTAGCTAGTGTTTGGATGTTTTTGGTTAAAATGATTAACTAGTAATTTGGAAGTAAAATACATGGATTGTTGGTGACTTGGAACTTGATGAATTGTTACATGATTATGACTTGTTAGTTATAGAGAATTTGTGCTAATTGATGGAAATTGGAAGTGTTATAGTCATGTTCGGGCTTTTGACCCGTTCGGGCCATTTAGTGGTAAAATGACTTAAAATAACTTGGATTGAGAAAGTGTAAGTATTTTGTTAGGATTATGTGATTAGCAATGTTATTGGTAACATTTGGTGAATTGCAAGTTGATGATATGTTTACAGTTGTAGGATGTATTATTGTTTAATAATCCGGTTTGACTCGTTTGAATGTAAGACTTGCAAATGACTAGTTGACTTGTTATGTAAGTGTAGATGGTCATGACATGTTCATATGATGATTTAAGTGTTTGGTTATCTAGTTAGTGCAAGTGTTAGTGTTAAACGTATATTCAACATTATTTATAATTTGGTGGAATTATATACTAATTCGGAATTCCTTTGGTGTACAGGAATCGGGATCGGGACTCAGAAACATTAGACCTCTGAGTTCGGCAAGTGGAAGGTTTCGGTGAGTGGACTTAACCTCAAACTTGTGTTCGGTTACAATCGGGTTGGTATTGCCTGTTTGGGAAAGGTGCAGGAAAATACAAGAAACATGCAGGAAAATACAGGAAAACGCAGGAAACGCTCCCTGGAGCGAGTTCACGGTCGTGAACTTTAGTTCACGTCGTGAACTCTAGTTCACGTTCGTGAACTACTGTTCACGATCGTGAACTTCAGATTACAGGTTTTTCGGGTCGTTTCCGGGCGCGAATCTTTGACAGTTTGCTAGCTTAGTACTTATTTACTAGTATTGAATCAAATAGGTTATGTGCACATATGTGAAGAGACTTTGCTTGATTGGTAGCAACAACTCGGTTTGACTTGGTGACCGAGGTTTGAGAAGTCAGTGCGCTGGGCATCGGGTATCGACTAATAGGGTATCCGACCTTACCTGTATTTGTTGCATGGTTAAGGGGAGGGAGTTGCACGGGTGTTGGATACGAAACGCTATCGGTTACCGTGGTTTTGGCCGACCATGGTTTAAGGCTCCGGCAGGACCCCGATCTTCTCGAACAAACAGTGTTATGTGGTTATGTGGCTTTTAGATCTTAGAGATGCCTATGCTAGCTTGTTGTGCTTTACAGAATTTGTAGATTATATTCATTCACTTAGCTTTGTGTTAATCCCTCCCTCGTTGAATCTTTCAGGTGATCGGTGCTTTGGACGGGATGATTGACCAAGCTCAGTTTGTTATGTTTTGAAAAATGAGCCATGCCGTTTATTAACACCGTTAAATATTATTATTATTACTTGGAGTTTATTTTGGGACATTTGGTTTGTAAACCTAAACTATATATTATCTATATGCTTCCGCACACCCTTTTAAAAAAAAAAATAACGCTTCCTAAATTCTGCGGTGTTACACTTCTTAAATCTAAATCCTTTTTGTCTACATCGAGACTTAAACTGTCCGGATCGAATAACCAAAACAAGTTATTGCCAACCCAGATCTACTAATAACAAGAAGTTGCAGCGGATCAACACTTGTATTAATATATTAAGAACAATAGAATACTGTATATTGAATGAACAATGAACAATAATATTAAGAACACAGTGATTCACAAAAAGCTTCAATGTATATTATTGATTAACAATACACACGTACGTTTACAATTCGTAAGGAACTACTTATAGCAGTCCTTGAAGCCTAACTATTTACCCTAGTTATTCTAGGACTTGATTTACATCGAATTTTAAAAGATATACATTAAATAACATTCTATAACTAACTCTGCGAAGATCTCGGACTTGATTTGCTCCAAATACTTGTATCAGTAGTAACTCTGATAATCAGTAGTAAGTCCAAAACCAACGTCAGTAGTAACTACTAATGATCAGTAGTAATCTTCAATATGTGCATGATCAGTAGTAAGTTAGTTATACTCTTCACCCGTATCAACTCATCAGTATCAAGTGTTTCTGCCCCATCAGTAGTAACCATAGTCAGTACTAACTGCAGCATCAGTAATAAGTTGAACTGTGATTTGTTCTAACAATCTCCCCCTAAACTTATTGATTCTCTTTCAATCAATCAAGTTTCTTCTTACTTCTTACTTCTGCTTCTCCTTTTTCTTTTCTTCCAACAGTTTTGCTCTTCTTTGATCTCCTTCTAAAGTCTGTTGGTTTCTTTTATTCCTTTATGCAATAATATATTTGCTGATCTTTTTCACAAATTCATTTAACTTGTTTTGGAACATCACTGCATCATTAGGCTTAATAAAATTCATGCACCAAAGTTGATAAAGAGTTTTCTCAGAGTGAGGATACTCTTTTTCATATAGGAATAACTCACACTTCTTACTTGTATATTCAAAGAAGTACATATTGACTGTTGGTAGCACATTCCAGGCTTGAATATTCTCTGGATTTGTAAACTTCTCTGGATATTCATCTGGATAGAAAGCAGCATTAATCATTTCTGTAATGTAACCTGCAGCTGAATTCTTCCAGGTCTTCTTGGTCATTCTTGGTTTACCAATAATCAACGTCTTGATTATGTCACTTCTGGTTAGGGACATGACTAAAGATTTCCAAGCTCTAAATCTTTGAGTGACCTTATCTTCTCTAACAATCTCAATCACATCATCTGTACATCTCCAGTTGATGATTGGATTGCTTTCTAGGGGAGCAATAGGAAGATCATGAACTTGAACTATTTGTAGTTTCTTCTTTGGTTGTTCTAGTTCAGATTGATCAGCCTTCCTTTTTCTTGTAGTTAAAGAGAGTTCACCAGATGTTTCACCAGTTATAGTTTTTCTTTCTTTCATTTCTTTGGAGTTTATCTGTTCAAGCTTTGTGGTGTCCTTCTCTTTAATCTTTTGTTCAAGAAGGTCCTTCTTCTTCTCCACACAGTACTTTTCAATTAAATTGATCAACTTCATTCTTCCAAAGGCCTTTGTGTTGTGACCTCTTGACTTCAAGAATGTGACCATTTCTTTCTTCTTGTCTGCAAATTCTTCTGGCATATCAGCCTTCTGCTCTTTGCATTCTTGTACTTGTGCTTCAAGAAGTTCTATTGTTTCAGATTCAAGTTGCCTTATTTTTTGTAGTTCTCTTTGTTGTAATTCTTTTCTGGTTTCTGCAACTTGTTTGGTTTTGACCTTGTGTTGAAATTGTGGCAGTTTTGATATGTCAGCTATATCTGCCAATTTTATTTCTGTGAAGGGTTGTCTTAGTATTCTAACCCTTTCTGCTAATTTTCTGTTCTCAATGGCTAGAGAGGCTTCAACCTTTTTCAAGTAATTTGCCCTCTTCATTTTCCATTTATCATTCTTTGCTGACCGAGCATAATTAATTTTGTTGACCATCTCATAACCGTTGTGTTATGATTCGAAGGGCAATTTAGTCTTTTTGCATATCAAATCGTAAGATATAAATAGCTGAAGTCGATTAATTTAGCATTAACCACACATCGATTTGCTAAATCCTCTCGATAAACCCTAAATCGCGATCATAAACCCTTCACCAGTAACAAACATTCATACTTGTTCTCTCAAATCAAACACAAAATCGACGACAATGGCAACTCTACAATCTCTTGATGTTCAAACAAATCTCAAATACTCAGAGTTTCACAACATGTGTGCGTATCTAAAGAATCCAGACGGAACGAAAGACTTTCGTCCAATCGTCATTATTTTGAAACATTCGTATATAAAGTTTGCACTCACTGTAAATCCTAAGGCCTATCAACAACACCTAGTGAGTTTCTGGGAGAATGCAGAACAAGTTGATGATACAGACTTTACTAATAAGGTCAGTAGTAGATGGAAAAGAAATCTTTATATCAGAACGATCAATCAGACACCATCTACAACTCCATGATGATGAAGGTATGATTTCTTTACCCCAAGGAAGACCTTGTTGAATGTTTACAAATAATGGGATATGAGGAAAGACTTGACATTGTCACTTTTCAAAAAGGTCTTCTCTCCCCACAATGAAAATTTTTAATACACACCATTCAACACTGTCTTTCTCCTAAAAGAAGCTCTTGGAATGAGTTTAACAAGTCAATAGCATCTGCTGTTGTTTGTTTATGCACAGACCAAGTCTTTAATTTTTCAAATATGATTTTTGAGGGAATGTTGGGAAATCTTTCTACTACAAAATTTTTAATGTATCCCAGATTTCTTCAACATTTAATAAATTGTGAATTGCAAAACTTGTCAACTCCCAAAAATATTTTTACAACACCTGAGTTGAACAAGAAAGTTTTCTCAAATATGAGAAAACAATTTAAATTTTCGGGCAAGGAAACCCCTCTGTTTCCTAACATGATCAAATATCAACCAAATTTTGGAGAAGGTTCAATCAAAGACACAACCCCAATTGAACCTCAACCCACTCCTTCACCCCCCAAATGCAGCCCAAACACAACCCCAAACAGTCACTCAATCATCCACCCAATTAGATGTCCTGAATGTGTCCCAGGAACATGAACTCAATCTGCAGAGTGCTACTCTTCACTCTGTAGAAGACCAGCCAATAGCCAAATCAGTCCATAAAAGATATAAAAGGAAGAAATCTTCCTTAAAGGACACCAGGGGACCCATTGAGTCAAACCCCAGGCTCCAAGAGTTGTCCTCCAAGTAGGAGAGAGGGCATGAGGAAAGGGCTCTCACTACTAATGCCCCAAAGGTGGGTGCACAGGATAGTGAGACCATCAATAGGACACAGACCTCGGCAACTCTTAGTGATGACTCTTTTGAGGAATTACTAAGAGGACCCCGGTGCCAAGAAACCATAAGGGGGGCACTACTGCTTCTTCTAGGAAGAAGAGAGTGTCCAAATAACCCATTTCATCACTAAGAAGTGATGAGGGTAGAACTGAAACTATTGATTTGACGGAAAGGATGGAAAACCTTAAAGCCAATGTACCTGTTAGTGAGCCCGATGATCTTGCTAGAAGGAGTGAGGGCAGTATTGAACAAAAACAATTGACGGATAGGATGGAAAACCTTGAAACCAATGTACAAGATTGTCTGAAATATTTAACAAATCAAGGAAAAACCATGACCTATATGAGGAAGCATATCAACACAATTAACAAAAGGATGAAATTATATGAGCACAGACTTCTTCAACAAACAAGAATCATTCGAAGGTTGAAAAAGAAGGTTGACAGTAGTGATGCTCCACCAGTTGAGCTCACTAAGGGGGAGAAGGAAAACATACAAAGCATGATAGATGAATCTATTGCAGCAGCAGCAACTTCTCTCCTTAATCTTAAAGAAACAAAGGTTGATGAAGGCCAGGTTAATGATGAAAGCCTAGAAAAGATGGATATTACTGATGAGGCTACTACTACTGCTTCTATGGAAGAACAAGCTCAACAAGAAGCATCAGTAGTAACTCCTACTACTACTACTGATGTCATAGCAGTAGTAAATCAAGAAGAGGCAGCAAACACTACTGATGCCCTATCAGTAGTAATTCCTGAAGACATACCAGTAGTAACTACCTTGGCTACTACTGATGATATTATTGAGCTGCCACCACTACTAGAGCCTGCAGTAATAATTCCACCATCACCAGCAACAAGATCAACACAATTGGTGGTGAAAGATATTGATGATGATATCAACTGGCTGGAAGTTGATGAATGCACTCTACCTCCACATCCCAAAATACTTCCCATGTCACAAATACATACCTATGGTCACAAATTTAGAATTGAAGCTGCACCAGATAAAAAGAGTGACAATTACATAGGAACGGGAAAGGAAATTGCTGAGTTTAGAACAACTCTTAATAATCGATCTTTAGGCTCAAGAATAGTTAGTTCTTATCTGGAATAAACATATACAAATAACAAACTTGTGGAATTATATAAACATATTTGTATTGCTAAACAAGGTTTCATCATCATCTTTATATACAATAATTACTAAAAGCCCCAATTCTACATATAAATATGTAGAACGGTTTTTCGTTAAACAGGATCAAACGACCTTGAGGCTTAGAGTATACACACAAACACGTTAAAATGTGGGTTTCAAGAACGACTAATTCTATACCTCTAGGTTTCTTTATATACTAGAAAACGTAGAGATTTACAAGGAAAAGATAATACTAAATGTTTTAAGCTAATAAAGATATACTATATCTTTTACATTTATGATTATCTCCTAAATCTTTATTCAAATATTGACTTCCATATCTTCAATTTAGATCCTTATACTTTATAAGTTTTGACATATCAAATCTTTAATGAATATTATAGAAATATTCCTAACATAAACCTACAACAATGTGAGACATCATAAACACCAGATATCACTGAACTTTAAATCTTTTGATATATTAATTTTTTGATACTTAGGAAATTTTGAATGCAATAAGTGAAGCTTATTTTTAACAGAAGTTAGACTACTCGCAAGTGTCTGTCCCCATCACCATTCGTCGCCGTATCCCCGCACCCGACGCGTCCCGCCCCTTGCATGACTTCCGACACGCCCTAAAAATTATTATCTTGTTATTTCATCAAGTTTTTCAATTTTTTACATTACTCGAGTTTATTAATTTATCGATTATTAATTTAAAGAATTTTTATTGTATAAACATAGAAAGTAAGGGTGGGAGGGGAAAGAGCAGCTTCCTGTTGTGGGTCTTTGCTTTAAACAACAGAAAAGAATAAAAGATGAACGTTTTGGGCTTCGGTCCAAAATCCAAAAAGCTCGTAAATCCGCTAAACCCAAAAAGCTTCATCGACGACGTTTTCGCTCGATAACTCCATTCATGTTTGGTGAATCACCATCTTCCTTTTTCTGTTCACCATATCAAGTCAAGGTATAATTCATCTTCTGCGTTGGATTTTCGATTTATTGTTTGATTAGGTTTTCAATATCATGTGTACTAAATTAATACCCTTTGTATTTGGATCTATGATGTCATAAATTTAGGTTTCAATATCATAAAACGGTTTGCAGGAATTGGGTAACTCTTTGGTGTCATTTTCACAAATCATGGCCAATTGAAAACCTGCAGTTTCTCCTTTCTTTTGATTGATTGTTAAACCACTCGATGACACCAATTTTGATCTTGAACTTGACTGCAGGCATGTTGATAAAAGTTACTTTTGTTTATCTGCTCTCATTCAATCTGGTTAATTGCTTATGTTTTAAGTACCAAGAGACGCTTAACTTGTCAATTTTTCCTAAACAATTATACATTTTTTCAGGGATTTACTAGCAGACGGTTATAACTCTGGTAAATGGAATCATCAATTGAGTGCTCACTTGCATATTCAGATCGATTGAATCTCCTTGTTGTGCGTCCAATTGTTGCAATATCATTTGTACTTTTGTTGCTTGTTTTGGGTTGGTTTTTGGCTTGGAAATTGTTACTGGTTCACGTCCCGTTGGTTCAAGAGATATTTGGTCTCAAGAAGAAAACTGTTCTTCCTAAACCTTCAGATCGCCACCGTTTTTCACGTTTTTATAACACTCTTAGCCTTAATCAGAAAGATCAATAATTCCTGTTGCTGGTAAATTCCTAATTCTTGTTCATCTCTTTTAACCTCGTTTCACTACAATTGCATTAATTTCTCATTTAATATACAACCTCTGTATCACAATAAGTGATACATTGTGGGTTTCTCGGTTTTTAGGCAAAACATTATAATAAGGGTTATGGATTAAAGTGGATAATTAGTGAGGTAAATATCAAAGTATATAACTAATTTTGGAATTGCAAAAAATGGAAAGTGTATCACTTTTTGTTATACGGAAATATGGCTTCAGTTTTAGTGTCAAGCTCAATATATGGATACCCCTTACACTAGAGGAGTGTGTGAGGGTATTTTTGTAATATTCCTTGCAATAAAAGGCTTCAATCTGTTAATGTAACTTTAAAGAAAAGGCATGTTCTTTTTTTGACACTGAAGCTTATACAGATGAAAAATGTAGACTTTTTTTGTTGGATTCAGGTTGATTTTGTGGAAGTTTAATAAGATTATCATTGCTGCAATGGCATTGAGACGTTTTTCTGACGGGGATCTGACATTCAAAACATACACGCCTATGGTAATAAATCACCACTTTGAACATGATTGTCAATGGGATTGTATTCCGTTATTTCTTTTGCTTATATTTATTCGTTTTGTTTTTAAACTCTCTGCTATGTATATAGATTGTTTGCAGATTTTTATGAGTGATGCTTTTGTTTTTCTTTCTTGATCAACTCGTAATCTTGTACACTCTGTATCCTATTTAGGTTTGCATTGTACAGTAAATGGTAAATGGAGAGGGATCCATATTTAAGCTAATCCTCCTTGTTAAATATTTTGTTAGTTACTAGTGTAATTAACATAAAACTGCTATTACTATTGTATCATTAGCCAATTCCCTCCTTTGTCATGTTGCTTTTGTATGTCGTTAAATATTTTGTATTTCAGCCCCTTCAATTTAACTTTATTGTTTTCTTTATCGCATATTTTGGACGTACTTTGACATGTTTTTTCCCTTCATTAAATAGATCTATAACTATAAAGTTCTACCCAAGGAATATAGGAATATGTTAGAGTGTATTAATGCACTCAAAGTTTCTTAATAAAATACTCTCTCCGTCCCAAATTTATTGTCCACTAGATAAAAGACACACACTTTTAAGAAAATGTAATTATTACTCTGTCCACCAATAAAATCTCATATTTGCTCACTTATAACTCATATGATTGGTTGTAATTTGAAGTTGACAATTATTTTGGGACAAACTAAAATAATAAGGTGGACAATAAAAATGGGACGGATGGAGTATAATTATTAAACATTAATAAAATTCGTATGTTACATTCTAAAGAGATGTATTAGATACATTTATCTTACCTCACTAAAAAACTAGATCTGTTGCATCATAATCACTTAATTCCATTTTAATTAGCCAATCATTTCACCAAATGAAAGAATAAGTCGATCAATTAGTTCCTTAATTTTAGTTTTTGAATGTTATTGATTAATTACTTTACTCTTAATTTCTTTGAATTTTGCTTTGTTGAACTTTTGATATCTACAGAATCCATCTCTAATATTTGAAGATTAATGTGTTGTTTTCGAATGCTAATCAATTTAATCCAAGTTATAAAAATGCCCATCATCATAAGGTCAAAGCAAGGGAAAAACTAAGTGAATCAATAGGAATATAAGAACACTATTAAAACAACTAGTTCTTTTTGTCAAATTAACGTTACGTTAGTTCACACTTCATGTGACATTAAACTGATATACTTATGTCATCAATACATCTTATTTTCAATATTTTGGGCCAAAAACTATAAAATATATACACATAAAAAATAATACCAAATACCATATTATATTAACTTAAGCTCCACAATTTGAGGGTCTCACCTCTTCCCCAGCCGAAATCTTCCCCCGATGCCTTAAAAGTGAGGAGGTGTGCAATGGGGGAAAGGCAATTGATGCTATCGGTTACCTTCCATTGGCACCGGTCTAACTACATTAAGTACTCTTAGCTTTTAATTAAGCCCTTATAATCCAATATTTTATTCATGCATATAGTTGAATCATTAGCGGTTTTACATGATTAATAGTTTTATAACAATGAATTGAACTAGTACTGAGTTCATATCATGGACCTTTATACATATACTTAATTACATGACTAAATAAATATATTTATAAGTAAATTAAATCATTTGTTTTACAATTTGATGATGAAAAAAACTCATAATAACTGTTACTTCCAATTCCAATTCACACATGAACGATGTAATTATTTTGTTAAAATTATTTATTTAACAAAATAGTAATAAAGAAAATATAAATATCTATTTTGCTACCTAGTTTAATAAATTTAGGCACTAAAAACACATCTATAGCTTTTCTTGTTTTACTTCGGGCCGGTTGTTCGTACTCTTTTTTCTTTTCTTTCTATTTTAGTTTATCCAACTATTTTTCCATAAAATGATATCATCAACTTATTCTGATCAAGTGACCAATATTTTAGTTTATAAAACATGACATATATAATAGCCCAATAACATCTCTAATAAGGAAAAGTTAATAGTATTACGACCCGATTAAATATTTGGAAAGTTTAGTGACCAAAACCGAAAATAATTAAAAACATGAAAAGTACAAGGGCCAAGAAGTAAATAACAAGACATGGTTAGCATCTGAAGTATTTGACTAATTTTTCAACGGAAGAAACTCGATGAACTGTGGAGGACTGCAGACGCTGACGTCACTGGTCGGAAAGAAACATCTCTCTGTCTGTTCCCTGCCGTGGCCGTTGTTGTTGACCGGAAACAACTCTAAGGTCTCACAAGAGTCCACGTCATGGGGAAGGTGGTGAGGCGAAACGACAAGGGATGCTGACGTTTTGGAAGCATAAGTGGTACGTGTAGCAGGGTTGCAGCAGGTGGAGTTAATTAGGGTTACATGGTTGGTGGTAGGAGAAGAAGAAGAAGACGAGGAAGACAAACACTGCATCATGTGGTTCCACGTGGCAGTGGTTGCAGGGATGCTCTTCCTCCTACGGTGTATCAGCAACACCTGATCATTTCCTCCTTCTTCTGCTGGCTCTTGTTGTTCTTCAAAAGGTATCCATCCCTGATGATCTGCTGCTACGCACGTCATCCTAGCAGCTTCTGCTTTTCCTGTTCTTTCTCTTAACATGCTTTTCTGCTCATTTCAACAAATTTAAATATATTTAATCAATAATTAGTTTTTCCGAAAACAATTCATGGGTTTACATATATGCATATATATGTATCTATATATGTTCATGGAATAAAAAAGAAAGAGGGGAGCCGACAGAAAGGGTGGAAGATATTACATTTCCCAAGAAAAAAAGAAACAAGAAAACCTTTTTTTATTTCTTCCCTATTTTCTGGTTTTTACTTCACCTCACAATCATGTTCACTTTATTACTCAAGGTAACCCTAAACTTGTTAGTTGGTCGATTGTATTGAACTCAAGTAGATTCTAAGGTCATTATGGTTTAAACCTAAACCTAAGCCTAAACAGAAAAAAAAAAAATTGTTGCTAACCAAAAACTTGAAATTAGTTTATAATTATCCTGTTTGATCATTTGTATATACAAATATATAAAGGAAAATGATAATGGCAATCATAATTAAGGACTACAGGTAAGGTGCTAAAATATGTATAAAAAACTTATAAATTAATGTAACTAACCCTTAAATTTTATGAATTACTTTTCATCAATGAACGTACAAATTTTTTATGTATGTTAAAGAAATCCTTAAAACTGTCATTAACAATACTCATTATTAAAAATTCTTTGGGAACTAAATCCCAAATAACATGTACTTGTCTTAATAAGCATGAAGGACATTAAGCATTAAAATGCAATGTACTGCCCTGGCATAAAATTAGAATGAGTTATTTGGTTTTTTCAAGTAAGTTGATTACTAATTCGATACAAAATATTGATCAGTTACTTTTGTCTTCATTTTAAACTCAACTTTATCATATGAAAAACAGAAAGAAAAATAAAAACAATTTATTCAATATTATATAGTAATTATCATTGAGAGAAAATATTACGATGCTGTAGTATTTTATGTGGAACTTATAAAATTCACAAAAATGAAAAGATTGGATTACGTATGGTATACTTATTTCAAATCAAAGTTGTAATTAATAACTAAGTTAGATTTCATGTGGAAGTTATAAAACATTAGCTATTCTACTAGTATAAATTTTATTGAAAAAACGTTTACAGTTTAACTAAGTGTACTATATATAGAAAATATATATGTAGAAATTCTGTCAAAATATAAAAGTTAATCTGTTACATTTATTATGGTCTTCAGGTATCTTATATATAGCTAGCTTGTGTCAAATCACATACTAAGTTCTGTCACTGGTCATTGACGTAAACGATATATAATATCTCATTATATATACTTAATTTAATGCATAACTTAAAAGTTTATTAGATTTTGAATATAATAGGATGGTAATATCAAAAAAAACATTTAAGCATAAGAATAGATAAAATGCAAATATGAAAAGAAAAGAAAGGTAAGAAGCAGCAGACCTCTGAAAATGTAGGTATTGCCCAGTTTCTGGGCTCTTCAACCTCTGCAAGCAAACAAACACAGGAACCAAAATCACTCCCAACCATCCATCATTTTCCTTAAAAACAAAAACAAAACTAAACACTACACCCAATTACTATTTCTTGATTCTTTCTGCACATTAGACCCAGAAATTGCGTATGGTGGGTCAATTAATTAGTGGGAAAAATTGTATTTTGAAAGCATAACTTATAAACTTGAGAATGATAGATTAAAAGGGTAGAAAAATGTGGTGTTTTTTTGTTTATATTTTTATTTCTTATACTTGATATTGTTTCTTTTATATTCTTGTAAAATTCATAAATTATTTTTATATTCTTCCTAAATTATTTCTATATCCTTCTAAATTTTTTTAATTGTCTTCAAATCCTTTTAAATTTTTAAAACTCTTATTTATGTCTGAAAACCTATATTAATATTCATAAGATTATTATAAAATGAATAATCATCAAATAAGTATGAAATATATCTATTGATTATGCATTAGAAATCATGTTTATTTTCTTGTATTATTGATATTATAATGATTTAATATATATTAAATGTTTTGGACATAAATAAGAGTTTTACAGGTTTGGAAAGATATCAAAGTAATTATAAAATTTAAAAGGTATAAAGATAATCTATGCATTTGAGAAAAATATATATAAGTTTTATAATAATATAAAAAAATTCCCCCCTTAAAATAATGGAACAAAGAAACCAACGCCAAAATTTAAAAGACGTACGTTTAATTTACAAAATTATGGAAGTTAAGTTAAATTTACGTACCTAAATCTTTGGTTTGTATGGGTTGATCAAAGTGGTTAACATCGGTAGTAAAAAAAGGAGGTTGATGAAGATCCTTAGTAGGGTTATCAAGCTGACGGCGTCGTTTCTGGCGCTCACGTGCCTTGTGGTTCTGAAACCAGTAGAAAACGTTCTTTCCTTCAATCTTCCCGTAGCGGCAGAGCTGGGCGGTGATGTGTTGGATTTCATCGGCAGACGGCGTTCGTGTCCCTCGACGGTATAACTCCTCTAGGGTTTGCAACTGCTCCGGCGTAGGGTTCCACCGCGAGCTCACAACCACCATTTGTTGCGTGTTAAACTCTCTCTTGTTTTGCTCACCTGCCACTTCCAAAACCCAAGTGGGTATGTAGATCAATTAACTTAATTTTTCAATAAAAAAACGCCATTAATACAAGTTTTTCTTTTAATAACTCTTGCATAATAATACGGTGGATTCTGTTGAGAAGTTTCACCGCCTCTCGGGTGCAAGGAAATCAAAAGAATCGAATGCAAAAGTATAGAATAATACCAAGATGATGATTGAGGGGAAGGTGGTGATCATGGTGGTTATAACGGTTGGTGGCAGCGGCGGTTGCTCTTGGAACAAGTGGTCTTAATTTGCGGCTGCCATTGTTGGTGTAAGAGTCCACCATGTTCATGTTCAAGTGATCTTGATCATGTGATTCAATATTGTAACCCATCATCCACATAATGAGAGTGGGTGATCTTGTATCTATTTGTTGTAAAATGTCCAAAAATGTGAGGATGTTGAGGAAAGGGGATATTTGGTGTGGTGAATTATTTTAGGGGCAAAAGGGATGCTAATGAGAGTGATGGATGTAGAGTGTACCTCTCATTCACTTATTAGGGATGTGAAAAGTGTCCAATATGTCATCAGATCTATTTTCCCCACTTTGTATTTGTATTTAGTAAAGGTGATAAATTTAGTAGCTCATATATATGACTTCTAAGAACATAAGGTATGATTATAAAGGGTATCTTGTTTATTAGAACTCGATCTTTTAACATATACGACGTATACCATTATGAAAATCTCAATACAAAAAATCCAAATGTATAAAATACACATAATATAGTTGTATATATAATCTATAGAATGATTGGCGAAAAGTAATGGAAAAACAAATTTTCTGTAAACAAAAAACTTAAATGCCGTATTTTAACACCAATATTTCATTTACTACAACTTGTTATTTGACATACCATATACCATTTTGAAGATCTCATTTCAAATAATTTATAGGTATAAAATACTCAAAATAAACTTTTGTATAACGTATAAAAATTGACCACGGTATGGCTAGTGCCCCATACCTTACAACCTTAAAATTTTACTCCGTATGAATCAAGATACATGTGCTAAAGACTCATAAACTTCTTTGATTTAAAAAAGTTATAATAATATATAAATAAGATTTATTTCGTTAAAATACAGTAAAGCCACTTAAATTAGTAAAACCATATGTAAGTATCTCTAAAGTGTGTCTTAATAACACACAACCTATACATATTAATAACGTTCAAATTTTACACTTTCAGAAGGATTATTAATTGGGGTTTTCCATACAAGTATATTTAATATGCATTTAATAAACTCAATTTTTTCTTTAAATATTGTAATTTGATTTAATGAAATATTAAATTATGTGCTATATCAAATGTATTTTGCTAAGATTGAGAAACTAAATAAAATGACAAATAAATATATAACGTTTCTTATCATACGTACTTAATATACATATTAACAAATATATATGTTTATTATATAGGTTTTTTTAATGTATACCGCATGTATTAATATGCAACTAATGATAGGTTATTTCCTAAATATTTATTAATTAAATTAATGATCTCCAACTTGTAAACTTTTACAAATTTAAAAAATATATTAGAAAAATCTTATTTATATATGTGGGTTAATATAAAAAGTGATAAATACCTATTTAATCTACTTTTATTAAATAGAGTTTTGCTAATGACAGCTCTTAAGGCTGTCTAACATACATAAAAAGCTTGTACGTTAATTAAAAAGATAATATTCCTACAGGTTATCATTAGCATTTTTCCTATTAAATAAGGCCTTAATTTATGTATAGAAGGGGGGAATGTGTATTTACTGAAACGGGGGAGTGAAAGAAAGGGAATTCCACGTCGGGAAGGGGTCAGAAAAGGAAATATCGACAAAGAAGGACATGTTCGTTTCAATTACTACATATGCCAACGTTGACCCTTTCTCTCTCTTCTTTTTATTACTCACATTACATTCTTTGGTAGAGTGAGAGAGAGATATAAAACATTTTTCTTAGTAAAGCTATACTTTTTTTTGTTTCAAAATAATTCAATATTAATGAATTTAGTGAATCATTGTGGACTTTTAAAATTATTAATAAATATTTTATATACTTTAAACCATATCCATGTTAAAAATATGTCACTTATTATAGGATTGATGGGTAGAAAATAGATCATATACTTCCTCCGATTCAAAATAAGTGATACACTTTCCATATTTAGGTGTATCAAAATAAGTGATACACTTTAAAAATTTACCTAATTTGATAAAAAGTGGTGGCCCCACATTCACTAACTACTTACTTTAGTAAAGTGAAATGACCTCTTTACCCTTACTTTTACTTTTAAACATCATTAACCTTACTTTATTCAAAATTTGTGGGACTCATTACCCACTAATCATCCAATTAATCTAATTTAACCCTCATTATAAAATTTTGCCTCAAAAACCGTGAAAGTAACAATGTATCACTAATTTTGAATCGAAGGAAGTATAAGTTTTCTATGAAACTTATTAAAGTACAAGATGTGGATATGTTATACCTTGTAACATGTGTTATATAATATCGTGTCTCATGTTTTAGTCATATTAAAAAGGAAATGTTGTAGCGATGATGGTACATATTAAAATCGTACTATATGTATCTTAAAACTATGTTAAATCCATGTTAAAACTCAAAAACTTTATAACATCATATAAAACTTATCACACACATTGCGTTTTAAATTCTTATTTGAAAAAGAGTTGAGGGTAAAAAAGAAAAAGGTATGAAAAGGGAGAGAGGGTAAATAGAAGGCGTGAAATTCTGGTGTGTGTGATATCGGGATTCTAAATCCAACAATGACTTGACATTCCATGCAGGAGAGATTTATAGACACAGAGAGAGAGGGGGGGAGATGTCATTTATTAAATTTATTGTTGTTTGTTGTTTATGTCTTGTGCCTTTCACACTCACACTTAATCCAAGCTGCCCCTCCCTTCCTTTTCTTCTTCTACCTTTTTCAAATCATGCTTTTCTTGTCTCATTCTTTTCATTCTAACCAATGTTTTAAATCCCGGGTTGAACCGAATAATCCTGGACCTGAAGAAGAGAGCTGTCCGAGAACCTAAAGGTTTTGCTGAGTAATTATCCGTTGCGATCCGATATTTTTTTGTCAAGCATGACCGACCCAAAAACGATTTATGACCCGATTGTTAGACTACCCGTAAAGGGCCCTCTGAGTCACGGGACGCCAACCCATAGAAGACGCATCCCATCCCTTGCATATGTCTTGCCCAACGTGTTGCTGAGGCGCATTGCGTCGACGCAGCAACCTTGGAGGTTGTTGATTTCACAAGGGAAAAGTTGATTTCAAGGAGATTTGGTCGTTTGCTACGTAGGTTTGGTCGTAGTTTGTCATGTTTTGGTCGGAAGAGAAAATGCTGATGTGGCACTGCTGGTAGCGATGACCAACTGGATTTAGTCACCCTTTACTGATAGTCTTGCCTTATTTTAGAAGAGATTTTAGTTTAGTATTAGAATACGCCTGGTGATCAAAACCATGCTTTTAAAAGGTGAGTGTAGTTCAGACACAAATGGTGCACATCTCTAAATAAAATCAAACAATACGTCTAGGATTAATTACCAGTGTCAAATCAACTACATATCAATTTCTTTCGCTAGTTCATATATATGACCAAATCCCCGTATGTAATGATGATGAAACACACATCAGTTTATCATCAAAATATAAGTTGGAGTGCACATAGGGTTAACCCGCACCGACCCAAAATCTAAACTAAAACCCAATTATGCTAGTAGGCCCGTATCACCGACACTCTTTTGTAACCGGTTCATAGATATTAGAGATTTTACTTATTTTAAACAAACTTTATGAGGGCTAGATTTACTTCCAATTTGCAGTATTAATGCAAAACATCATGTTGATATAATATCTGGATCGGTCAAATTTGCACCTTTTTAAAATCAAAGAGTCTAGATGCTAGGAAGTAAGGTTTATTGCTATTTTTGTATTTAAAAATAGTTTTGTTTTTTATTAGAATAAATTGTAGGTAGGGTCTAGGGAGGTTTTCTATTGGGAAATATGACTGAGAGAGACTGGACTGGGCCTCTGCTCTGCACTGGTGACAACTGAATCATCCACTTTGATAATTCATGTTTTCAGCTAAATTACAACCTTCTTTTCTTTTTCACTCCACAATTCCCAAACTCACTACTAATAACATTCACTTCTTTTTTCCAATCAATGTCTTAAAACAAAATATATAAATAAATAATAAAATCTTAACTTTAAGAATTATAGGTGTGGTGGCTTAAGCCAAACCGCCACGTCTGCGTCACCTCGGCGCCTATGCGACCTTCCACTTGCAGAGAGTATTGCCGATGTAGCTCTTGTTCTTCTTCCTTATCGAGGTCTTCCCTTTCCACATCATTATTTCACATTTCATATTCAAAATCCTAAATACCCTCTACTACCATCACTAAAATACCTCTTACTCACAAAATACCTTTAAAAAGTACCTCAAAAACACCCCCTCCCTCACGCCAGTCTCGCCAGTGATCCGACTTGGGCCAACACTCACACCACTTGCGGTGTGGTGACGCGCCACTTTGATCCTATGTAGCATCCGACGAGGTGCCCCTCCGCCACCACACCTATCACTCTAAGGTGTTGCAAATTAAAATTAGAATTCAAAAATTATGCATTTCAAAAATGAAGTTATAAACATTAGTTGAAGTGTTGAACTTTGGTTGATAGAATATAAGTCTTCTTGTATATTTCTTATATCTTAAAATTATTGTCCACTAGATAAAAATAAATAATTTAGAAAAACATATTTATTATATTGTGTTAGCACTTAAATTTTTTCTTTCTCACTTAAATTCTTTTTTATTGATTAAACTTAAAAGTAAATAATTATTTGGTACATACCAAAATAAAAAAATGGATAATTAAATTAGGATGGCGGGAATATAAATTAAGGAACATTCTCTTTTCATATTCTGAACTATCATTTGTCTCGAACCATTTTACTTCGTTAATAAAATTTGCCTTTCTAAAATTCAAAGAAATACTATATCTGTTTTTTTTAACTGTGGTATCAACATCGTTGGTGGACCACTAATCTTAAAGAGATGTAACATATACAGTTAATTGGTGATTTAATAAGGTTAATTAAATATTGTATTGAAATGAACAAAGGAGTGATTTAATAAGTTAATTGGTGATTTAATAAGTTTAATTGGTGATTAATAAGTTTAATTATGACTAAAAATGGAGTGAGTTTGGAACGGATTAATCTCGATGCAAACTCTTTTAACAAGTTTCAAAAGATGATACAAACTTAGTTCGTGACTCGCAGAGTTTTAAAATCAAACTGATACCATTGTCCACCAAATTAATAGATATCCAGCTTATTTATCTGATCCATAATAATAAGATTGCACTCTATTATGAGTTACAAAGAGTCTTGTCCAATAAATATAGCATAAATACATAAAATTAAAAAAAAGTCAAAATAAATCAAATGTCTACTACAGATTAAATACTTAAAACAACATTATGTTTTAAAAATTCGCAAGTAATTTATATCAAATTCTACAGAAGTTGTTTCGAGTGTAGTTGGAGTCAGGTTTCATTACAAATTCTTATTATTCATTTAGATAGTTTCATACCATACAAATATTAAATACTCACTACTCAGTCATGCATATAAATTTATTTGATAATTATTGACATTTTATAGTACTAAAATTTAAATCATGAAATATTTTTAACAATCTTACTAATTAGTATTGGAATATATTAAAACGTATAAATTACAATATTTAAAGTGTCATAATATGCGTTGTATCATAGTATAAAAACAAAAAAATAGTTTAAAATATGTGTATTGTAAAAAACTATAAGAGATGAAATATTTTGATTTTGTAAGAGCTTATTGTATTATTGATTCATTTTTTTTTTTATAGAAACGCCAAGTGATGGGGAATAACTTTGTGATAGGGTATTAAGAGTTTGTTATACACATTGGATATATGGTAATTTTCTTTACAGGGTTTAAAAATTGTATTGTTTAGGGAGCTTAAGATATGATTATGATGTATTGATGGTATTGAAAAACTAGTAAAATTGAAAATAATTTTCACCGAAAAAATAAATTTACATTTTCACAACTAGTAAGACAGGGGACCAAAAGATTATGTTGCTATTTTATTTTTACTTTATTGAATTTTTTGGGAGTTGGGTTGTATCACATCGTTTATTTAGTAGCTAGTGTTGGCAGTATACAATTCAACACAGGTTGACCCTGGGACTAGGCCCTACACCAGCTACTTATCATTAAGCAATAACGACACACAGGGGACCCCTTTTCCCCTACATTTCACCCTCCATTCCTTCTGTCTATTATATTTTTGAGTTAATATATAATTGTGCAACTTATTTCATGTACAACTTACCTCATAATATAGTGTAATTGGATAACTAAGTACATTCGACTCAATTCAAATGTTGTCTATGACAACAACTTGATACACATATCCTACTATGATTATTTGAACTCTCGTCACCCTCTGATTCTACATAGATATGGTGATCTTATTAGTAGGATAATGAGGATCTGAACATATCAGACACCTAATCATCCACAACCTGAAACACCTACTCAGCTTGTCTTTAACTATGTATATTTGTCTTTATTAAATCCATAATAGGTAAGCGTTGTTTTCAACGCCCAAACGGTTGTTAACTTTGAGACATGTTCGTCTTGTTAACTTTGTTAAACCTTTTGTATGAAATTGTTAACTTTGAAATATTTGATTGTGTTTATGTATTATTGTTGTGGGTTGTTAGAAACAACATATTTTAAAAATTATTTCCCAGAAATACCAGGTGAAATCATGAAATACGGGAGAATAGAAAATTTTGAAGATTTTTGCGTCAACGGTGTCCCCGCATAAGATTATTAACTGTCGCCCCAAAAAACCAAATGGATGTATCAATATGTCGCGCGCAAAAGATCAGAAAGAGTCGTTGCAAAAAAGTGCCCCAAACGCCACAAAAGGTCAAACCATCACCGCAAATAGTTGACACATGTATCACAAGTGGGGCCGTTGTTTGTCGCCGCAAAAGCTCAAAAACGTCGCCGCAAAAACGTTTTTGCCACAAACCTTTTGCGACGACTTTTATGCGGCGGCGTGTCAGCACAAAATTTCTTTTGGGGCAACTTTTTGACTTTTTGCGGCATTTTTTTCCGCCACAGAAGCCTTTTGAAACATGGATCAACTCCCTTTATTTATTATCTTTTCTTTTTCTTGAATAATTGAAGGTTATCCATATAGCCAAGATAGATCATGACTAGAGACACGTATGAAACATGACTTTCTTATTTTGATAGTCATCATCACTGAAAGCTTAACCATAATCTAACACTACCTGATCGATCATGTTTTTTATTATACTTCTCACTTTCATATTTACTTTAAGGTTGTATAAAGGCACCTTAGAACCATTTTTAATATTGACATCAACTGACACTTCAGTTTTTACCAAATCAATATCATATCAGTTGAAACTCTAAATGACATACTCATATTAATAATATAAAACGTTACAATTATACTTTTTGGTCAATTTAATCACCTAACTCATTAATTTGGTCGCATTTTCTTACTTGACTTATATTCGTTAAAGCTTTTAATAGATTAAAAAATATACGCTCATCTCAATATATTGATATCAGAAGCAAATTACATTGTGAAAGCGCGATCAAATTAGTAAGTAACGTACTAAACCGACTATTTTATCAAGTTCCGTGTACCATCCTGCATCTTTAATACTTCAAGGTAGTAGAAGATATATTCAGCCAAATTTAAAGTACTAAAATGCATTTTGGCCTTATAAGGATGAAACAAATGCTTATTACATACATGTGTTTTTACTGCATGACATTAACCATCAATCTCATCATTTAGATTACATGGGCTTCATTCTTGAGTTTGTCAAGTAATTCATCTACTGAAGAAAGTATAACTCCTGCCTTTCTCTTTGGGGGTTCTGTCACTTCAATAATCTCCATATCACTTCTCATTTCTACTTTTAATTCCTCTGTTGTTATTTTCTTTATCGGTTTTGATTTTGCTTTCATTATGTTGGGCAATGTTGCATACCTCGGCTGGTTCAGCCTTAGATCCGTCCTGCATTGAGATACAAAATCATATAAACAAACACTGATTAAATCACTGTCCATATTTTCTTAAAAAATGATGGTTAAAAAAGTTAATTACTCATGTTATAATGAAGCAACAAGAAGTCAATAATAATAATAAACTGGCGAAATTGCTTTTTAGTACCTTAAACTTGGCTGACTAGGTTTTCTACTACCCTGAACTATTAAAGGTGTAGCATGGTACCCTGGACGTGACAAAATGGTTGATTTAGTACCCTAACTTACTAATTCGGTCTTATTTTCTCACATAGTTTGCTTCTAATAACAATATATTGAGATGAATATAAATTTTTTAGTCCGTCAAAAGCTCCAACGAAATAAGTCAAGTAAGAAAGCATGATCAAGTTAACGAGTCAGGGTACTAAATCGATCATTTTGCCAAGTTCAGGGTACCATGTTGCACCTTTAATAGTTCAGGGTAGTAGAAGACCTAGTCAGCTAAGTTCAGGGTACTAAAATGCATGATGGCCTAATGAAAATTACGTGATCACGGCAGGCAAATCCAAACACAATGTTTCAAGGCCACCGTCCACCTCTCTATCGACTGTTGCTATTTTCTTCTCTTTGTCCAGAACAACCTAGCAAAGGAGGACAACCAAAAAAACGCAAGGTTATAAACAAGTCAGGGGTATATATGTAAATTTACATATCTCCCTGTTTTCTTACAACTTGTTTATCTGGTGTCCCAAATATGAGTATTTAGTCAAAAATCATAACCATGGTAATTTTTGCTCACACACTTAGAAATGATGATTAGTAGCATTACATTCTCATTATGAACATAAAATAGGATTCTTTGCATCAAGGGGATCTCTTAAAAGAGGACATAAAAATATAACATAAAGTACTACTTAATATTCCCAAAATTATAACTATCATGTCGTGTTAATTTCTAAACCCGAACACGACGTGACTTCGTGTTTGATTTACACGACACGAACACAAATTATAATTTTGATTCCGTCCCATGTTTCGTGTGTTTTTGTTGTGTGGTGCTAAAATTGAAGTTATACTTTTATCCATAAAACAACACTAACTAACCTTAGATGCAAAGGTCCCTTGAGGCCAGTTTAGAAGTCCAGCCACCATCTGACCTGTTTGATTGCAATCATCATCAATTGCCTGCACACATTTTACAATTGTTCCAATCAACAAGGCTAGCAATCCCAAAAACCCACCTTAATTTCTTCACTTTCCTGCTATCCCTACCCTAGCTTCAACCAACTAATTTCTAGATTATGATTATACAAGTTGCAATCATCAATTACAAATCGTCCATCCAAAGTTATAAAAACAAATTTGAATTAACTTGACCTGTTTTCCAAGAATGAGAAGGCCAGGTTTCTCAAGATGAACAAGAGCTTTAAGGATCTTAGCAACCTCAAGTGTAGGTGGTGCATCCACGTGAATGGCACGGTCAGCACCCATGGCTAGACCGGTTCGGAGTGTGTCAACGCACTGAACCGGACCCATGCTCACAGCAATCACCTCCGAACCAAATCCACCCTCCTTCAATTTCAGTGCTTCTTCAAGAGCTATTTCGCAGAAAGGGTTCATTGACATCTTCACGTTTTTCGTCTCCACTCCACTTTATATTTGTCAATTTCAACTAAATCAAATTGTAAATTTTCCCCCAATTTTGATAATTTCGAATCTGACCTTGTCGGATTTGACTCGGATCTTCACGGCATAGTCAACTACTCGCTTGATGGCCACCATGATCTTCATCTTTATAATTATACAACCTGCAAATTCACTCACCAAATTGTAAAATCGTCTGTTTCAAGAGCGAATACTATTAACAAGAGCAAGTATATTTCGTCGTTTACCAGTCAACAATGCGCAACAATGGGGTGTTTGTTTAAAGCTTATGCAGTCCTTAGACCATCTCCAACCATAAAGTCCCTCTATCTCTATATTTAATGGCTATTAACTATAAATAAAACTTCAACTCCAATCATAAACTCTATCTATCTCTTTAAAACTAGTGAGACACATAACAATTATATTAGATAATTAAACTAGTGGCTGACAAACACAACAAAAATCAATTAAACAGAAAAGATATTAGATAATTAAATAGAAGTGGTGGGGTCCATTGATAGAGTGTGCATTCTCTCACTTCAAATATAGAGTGAGTTTTTCTCTCACTCTATATTTAGAGTGAGAGATAGAGGTAGGTTAGTAGAGAAAAAACTTCAAATATAGATATAAAGGGGATGATAGAGGTTAGTTAGAGATGCTCTTAGGGGTTGTTCGAGAAAGCTTATTAGTGTTTAAGCTCATAAGCTTATTAGCTTATGAGCTTATTAAATTAATAAGCTTTTGCTGAATAAAGTGTTTGGTTTATCTTACGTAAGGATATTGTAAAGTTACAAAAATGGGGTTATGGAGAAAAAATAGTTTGTGGAGAAAAGGACCCATATAAGTTAAGTGGAAGGTAAAAGTGTAAAACATTTAAATAAGCTAATAAGCTCCATCAAAATAACTTATGTAAGGGAGCTTAAATAAGTTAATAAGCACAAGCTCTTAAGCTCAAACAAACACTTAATTGGGTTTATTAAGCTTAGATAAGCTAATAAACCACATAAATAAGTTCTCCCAAACACCCCCTTTAGACTACTCCCAACCATTACCAGTTAATACCACCAATTTTCGTCAAATCAACGTTAACTCATCTTATAACCGACATTAAAGTGACATATTCTAATAATATATTTCCCTTTCAGTTTTTTGGGATCCACCATTACAAAAAAAAAAAAAAAAACACACACATACAAGTTATAAAACACCAAAATTTACAAGAAACACACACGCACAACTCATCTAGGTCACTGGGTTTCACAAAAAACCATCGGTTTGCAACGGGTCATTAATGAGCAAAAACTCGGATAATTTTGACCCGCTCTCTTAACGGAGACCGATTTAACCAGTTGAACCGGACGGCTCAACTCAAGTTATAAAACACAAATTTTTTTAAATTAAGGTCGAAACAATGTATTAAAGTGTATATATTAGGTTTTCAGTTTTCCTGCATTTCGCATAATCTAAAATTCCGGCTTATAATTATTTTTCCAAATAAACTAATAAACTCCTCCAAAACAAACAACATTAGAAGCTTATTTAGCTTTGATAAACTAACAAACTCCACCAAAACAAACAGCCCCTAACTTATCCGATAAAACTGAAAGCAATTTGTTTCGACCCTTTTATAGGTTAACTTGATCGCTACGACTTTAAAGAAAATTATTAAAAATCATTTAGTTACCTACAAAAATAAATCATTTACAAAATATAAATAAATAAACCCAAGTTACTTATCTAGCTCAAATTTTAGAAATGAGTAACATAATATCTAAAAAAGTTGAAAATAGGAACAAACTATCATATTACACTTAATAAGATTGTGTGTGGAATTTATAAAAAATGCGATTTGTTAACACAACCACTTATTAATTGAAATGTTTAAATATGTTATAAAAAAGATAACTCGTTAAAAGGAATAAAATTTCAACTTTTGTTACAAAATGTGTATTGATTTGTGTTACACTTTTTGCAACAAAAAATAAAATTAACTGTATTAACGATTATACCATTTTCTGAAATTTACTCAACCATTATTGTAAATTGTAAATTGCTAATTAAAAATATGAGTTAGGTACTTAGGTAACATTCGAGCATCTCATAATTGACTCATATGAAATCTACACAAATTAGGTACTTAGGAGTATTTTTTTCTTCAATTTTAACCATCTAACAAATAGATTATGACGACCCTTGGTCATTAATTAGCACCCTCCCTACAAGATGGTTATTAGCATAAGTAATACTCTCATTGGTGTATTTTGTGCTAGTCATTGGCTAGCTTTATAATATTTGGGGGTTTCTTTGCGGGGTAATGGTAATCCCGAAGCTCTCGTTGAGGCTCCTTTTCTTTGCTGTTCAAAAAAAAAAAAAGTAATACTCTCATTTATGGAAGGATGCTACTCCTATTAGGAGCTATTATATTGTAGTACTATTTTTGAAGGGGTTTTTTTTATAATATTACCGTTATAAATGTATTTTCTTTAGGTGACCAAGTTTATATTAAAAACAATTGTGATCAATACAATACACCATGTTTTCTGTCACATCAGCAATCATACCACATCATTTTTCAAAAATACACACCACACCACACCCACCACACCATTTCTTTTCCATTTATTTTTAAATATAAAAATTAAAAAAATAAACATTTAACGTTACAAATCCATCAAAAATCTCGCACCACACTCGTATCATCTCGTGCCCATGGCAGACCAAACCACACAGACCACTGGGGGGGGGGGGGGCTCGGGTGTGGTGGTTTGCCATGTCATCACCACACCACGCCATTTGGGCCCATACCGACTAGTCTTAAGTCTTAACACTAACTAACTTTTCATGTGTGCTTAAAAAGCTTTGACCAATTATCTATTCAATTTATTTGAAAGAAAAAGAGCTAAAAGGAGTAGCTCAAAGAATACAGATTGCTTAAAATTGGATTATGTTTCGTCTCAACTCTCAACCAAACTCAGCATCTTCATCTAGCACTCAAGAAGTTCAACAGTCAAATTCATGCCATAGTAAAGGAAATGGATAGGCTTAACTGCATAACTAAGGTGAAAAGATGATTGTGTTAGGTAACAGACGAAACTGAAATCGGCAAGGCCTTACGAGATACTTTAATTATATTCTGGATCATGAACAAAGTAGGGTTGTCGAAATTACCGGAACCCGTTCCAGACGCTTGATCCGTTTTGAATTCGGTTAGATCAGGTTGGTAATTCGTGTATCGGGTAAGAACATTTGGGTATCGGGTAACCCGAAATAAAACGGGTCGGGTATAAGTGTTTGGTTTTCTATGCATCTAGCCACAATTTACTTAAGGCGGAAATCAAAAGTAACTTGGTTAGAACACCGACCCGATAAAACTTTTGGACCGTTAGGTTTACAATTCTAATGCAACTAGATATTTAATATAATTAAATAGATCAATTCGAATAACTTACTTGTTCTTCGCGATTCGCTGAACTAGATAAACCCTGTGATCTAGTACGAGCCAGATCAAACGATGCACTAGGATTCAAGCAAGAATCTCTCTATCGAATCACACCCTAGGTTGGTCAAGAACAAGACGATGTACCACGAGGTATGTAACACCTTAAATTTTAATACAAAATATTTGGCCAAAATAATCATTTAATAAAGAGGAGAACTATCCCAAAAAACGGTTTACAAAAACCTTTGGTATGAAAATCAGAGTATAAATTCGGTGTTACAAAATATATCAAAACCAAAGCTAAGTCTAAATCCGTTCTAGTGTTCTTCTACTCTAGGCCCCGCATCTCTATCCATGCGTACCTAAACCTTCGATCATGAACCTGAGTACATAGCAAAACAAACAAGGAGTACGTGAGACAAAACGTCTCGTGAGCTACATGGGTTTAGACCCGATAATAAATATAATCGTATGACATATAAACAAACATGTAAGTAAATCATCCATCTAGCTAGTCACCCTATTGTGACTCTAATACTTGCTTTCCTAGCAATCATATCTAGTTATCGAGTTTCCCCCGAACTAACTAGAACCACCTTGACTTATTAACCGAAATCCATCGCCATTAATAAGCCTCAAGATACCGGCAAGAGGGATTCGCCCAGTCTACCAATACCTGCCTTACTCATCGGACTACCTCCAGTTAGCAAGACTACTATCGTGGTGGAGTCGATGGGAATCCACCCAACTGCCCCTCACACCACACCTCATGACCGGGGGTCCCCCGCATCATCACATCATCTCATCATATCATAACTCAATGGTTATGTCAATCTAGCTCTCGGCTATCACGTCTATCAACAAACAAGTTAGTTCAATACTATTATCGGTATAACTAACTACTAACTACTAGTCTACACAATTAAGTAAATAGACCATAACACAAGTAATAAAGGGATTTCATAGGCTATGTACTCAGTAAATTTTCACACGTACTCACCTTAGCAATCTAGTGCTCCAACCGTATCTTTTCCGCCGGTTTCCTCGTTCCAACAATTCGGTCAAACTCCAAGACTTCACCGGAAGCCTAATTCAACAATCATACAATGTTCAACATCACATACTACTAATAATGTATCCATTAATCACTAGATACCATCAACTAACACTTCCCCCAATTATGGTGATTTACCAAACCCTAGGTTTAACCAACCCTTAAGATTCTTACCAATCTTAACCATACACTTGATTCCTTTGTTAATATACCATCTATTAAGTGTATATACCATTTATTCACCATAACCCATAACCCCCAATATCTAGGGTTTCAACCCAAGCATCAAAATACATAGATCTAAAGCTACAAAGATCAAGGAGTGAAGATATACCTTTAATCTTCACTTAGGAGTGAAATCTATCAAGCTTTGATGAACAAATCGACCAAGATCAGCACTTGCACTCAAAAATCGTCAATGGAAGAAACTAGGGTTTTGAAATGCATTAAATGAGCCAAAACCCGACTTTAATGCTGCACGACCAAAGTTCACGACGCGAACTAAGTTCGCGTCGCTAACTCTGCGTTGCACGCCAACTTCGCGATCGCTAACTACTCGTGAACTACATCACGCTCAAAAGCCAAATCCGCTGGAGACAGTTCCCGATCGTTATCTATAGTTCGCGGCGCTAACTTTCAAAGGCAGCAGGACTGCATTTTTCGGTTGTTGTCTCGACCCGGGTTCGTCCATAACTTTCTCATACGGTCTCCAAACGACACGAAACCAATTTCTACGCTCTTTAAACGATTTATCCATATTTATCATATTTTTATACAATTTATTTATTTACAAATTTCGGGTCGTTACAAGGTAGTACAAAGCACCCTTGAGAAACAATCACCAAAACCCGAACCCGAAAACCCCTTTCGGTTCGTTCGACGGCGGCGGCACGGCGGTCCGGCGGTGGTGTGGCGACGGCGGTGGTGTTCGGTCGAAAGTGTTCAGCCGAATGGGAGAGAGGCAAGGATGGAGTATTGAAAAGTATGATTAGGTTAAACCCCTTTACCTCTATATATACTTTCTTTAAACACAATTATGGTAACACCATAATTGGTCCAAGCCCATCTTAATTAAACTATTAATTAAGCCCGCAAGTACTTTAATTAAACCATTAATTAATACTTGGCCCGATACCGATAACTAGTCAATTACTCATTAACTAGTTAAGCATGTCTTTCCCGTAAGTCCATTTAATTAAACTATTAATTAAACATTACGTTATTTCTCGTGTTCGTTGACGCCTTGAGGGCAACCCGAATAGGACTCTAAACTACCCGAACCGGAATACCGGTTTATTTGATGTGTTGGACACTATTTCCAACAGTCTCCCACTTGGACACCTCATCAACTATAAACGGTACGCGTTCGTGTAACCTTTAGAGTGTGCATGTCATGTGCAGCTGCTGAACTCTGAACTATCAGAAACAGTCCTATGATAAGAGATCATATGTCCTTCGTTGCGCGATATCATGTAACTAGTGACATGGACATGTCAATCACTCTAGTTACGATTATGTTTCCTGATTCGAGATTTATGATGACGATTTGACTACATAATTGAACTTTCAATTTAGTCATGACTTGCGCAGGTACTTTGGTGTCACATCAAATCAACAGGGGGCCCATGGATATCTCCTCTATCACTTTGATCAGAGGGAACGAATAAACCTTAACTACACCATCTCCTTCATAGTCATCACATGATACATGGAACTAATCTGTATAACTACCAGTTACGAATAGCGTTGGAGTTAGACCAATGCATCACGAAATCGTACTTAGGAATGATGCATCTTGGTTTGAAGACTCATACGATATTATCGCCTCACTATTACCCATATTGAAGTCCATGGGGTAATACTCTGAGCGTGGGTTGGTCCAACATTTAAATACACCTTTTAAATGCTCATGAGAGTAGCAGCAATCTCTATGCAATGTTCACACCTTTGAACAATCTACTAAATCTCTCATGACATCTTAATTCAGTTCTTATTCCCATAAGAACGATCGACTGTGGACGTTTAAGTAATCTCTTAGTTTACTTAGGAATAGGTTCTAAACATGCAAAAAGGTTGAAATGGAATAATTAAATACTATATGAATAATAGAACACTTGCAAATTATTTAATCTCCATAAATAAATCATCAATTCATACAATTTAATATTCGCTACAATTTCAAATGAATGACAATTTTATGATAAGTCACTATGAAATCTAATTCCTATCGTCCTCGCATGAGCATCATGCTTGGCACGACTTAGTGCTTTTGTGAAAGGATCAGCCGGGTTGTTTTCTGACGATACTCTTGTCACCATCACGTCCCCTTCCTCAACTCGCTTTCTCACGCAGTGAAACTTTCTGAGTATATGCCTGGTTCGACTATGATCTTTGGATTCTTTAGTCAGTGAGACTGCACCTTCATTGTCGCAGAAGATTTTCATTGGTTCCTTGATGCTTGTTACGACACCAAGATCACCAATGAAATTCTTTAACCATGTGGCTTCTTTTGATGCCTCACAGGCAGCAATATACTCAGATTCGCAAGTTGAATCAGCAACTGTCTCCTGCTTGGAACTCTTCCAAGTGACAGCTCCTTCGTTCAATAAGAACACCCACCCAGGTTGTGAGCACGAGTCATCTCTATCCGTTTGGAAACTCGTGTCACAATAACCTTCCACAACAAGTTCGTCTTTCCCACCATACACTAAGAACATATCCTTTGTTCTCCTTAGGTACTTGAGAATCGTTTTTACCGCAGTCCAATGATCGTTGCCAGGGTTGCCCTGGAACCGGCTCACCATGCTCAGCGCATATGAAAACATCCGGCCGAGTACATACCATGGCATACATGATCGATCCAATCGCCGAGGCGTAAGGGATTCGACTCATTTTCTCCAGTTCTTGCTCAGTACTGGGACATTGACTCTTAGACAATGTTATGCCATGATTCATGGGTAGATACCCTTTCTTGGAATCAACCATACTAAAACGTTTTAGTATTTTATCCAAGTATGTACTCTGGCTCAATCCTATTAGACGTCTTTCTCTATCTCTGTATATCTTTATACCGAGTATGTACGCTGCATCTCCTAGATCCTTCATAGCGAAACATTTTCCCAACCAAGACTTCACGTCTCGCAGTGTAGGAATATGATTTCCTATAAGGAGTATGTCATCCACATACTGTACTAGGAAGACTACAACGCTCCCACTAGCTTTGATGTAAACACATGACTCATCTTCACTCCTAGAGAAACCAAACTCCTTGATTTTCTCATGGAAGCAAAGATTCCAACTTCGAGAGGCTTGTTTCAATCCATAGATGGATTTCTCAAGCTTGCACACTCTATCAGGATATTTCTTATTGATAAAACCTTCTGGCTGTGCCATATAGACATCCTCAGTAAGTCTTCCATTAAGGAAGGCGGTTTTAACATCCATCTGCCAAATTTCATAGTCATGAAACGCAGCTATGGCAAACAATATTCTGATAGATTTAATCTTGGCTACTGGTGAAAAGGTTTCATCATAATTAATCCCATGAGTTTGAGTATAACCTTTTGCAACCAACCTAGCCTTATAGGTGTGCACATTCCCATCCATGTCAATCTTCTTCTTGAAGATCCACTTGCATCCAATGGTTTTAATACCGGGAGAAGTCTCAATCAAGTTCCATACTTGATTGTCATACATGGACTGAATCTCACTTTCCATAGCCCTTTTCCACTTTTCGGCCTCAGGGCCTTCCGTAGCTTCCTTATAACTCGATGGCTCATCGTCATCAACTGGTAGACTATTACCAGTAGATGCATCGCCTTCAGCAATATGGAAATCATAATAATCACCAAAATGCTCAGGAAGGCGAACAGTTCTAGAGGATCTACGTGGAACGGTAGGAGTTACATCATTTTGTTCAACAGGAGTCTCATCCTCTGGTTGAGTGTTAGTGTCAACTATAGGTTCCACTACATCTTCATTGCTAGACTCTTGACACTCTTCAAGATCAATTTTTCCCCCACTGTCTTCTTTGGATAATAGCTCTCTCTCGAGGAAGAATCCTCTTCGAGATACGAACACTTTGTTCTCTTTCGGATTATAAAACCGATATCCAAAAGACTGTCGTGGGTAGCCAATGAAGTAGCACTTCTCTGATTTGTTATCTAGCTTGTCGTGAGATTCATGTCTTACATAAACTTCACAACCCCAGATTTTCAAATGTTTGAGGGAGGGAGGATTCCCTGTCCACATTTCAGAGGGAGTTTTGGCAACCTTCTAAGTTGGTTCAAGGTTCACGATATGTGCTGCAGTTTCTAAGGCATATCCACAGAAACTCACTGGAAGTGTTGATCGACTCATCATTGATCGTACCATGTCAAGCAAGGTTCGATTTCTCCTTTCCGACACTCCATTAAGTTGTGGAGTTCGAGGAGGTGAGATTTGGGATACTACTCCACAACTCTTTAGATAGTCGATAAAATATTGACTAAGATACTCTCCGCTCCTGTCAGAACGGAGCATCTTAATCTTCTTTCCCAGTTGATTCTCTACTTCTTTATGATATTCTTTGAACGTTTCAAAAGTATCAGACTTATGTTTAATCAAATAAACATATCCATATCTACTGAAATCATCAGTAAATGTGACGAGGTATCGTTCACCATGTCTAGTGTTAGACTTGAATGGTCCACACACATCAGTATGTATGAGGTCCAACAACTCTTTGCCTCTTTCATAGGACCCTGTGAACGGCGCCTTTGTCATCTTGCCAAGTAAACAAGACTCACACACATCATTCGATTTGAGGTCAAATGATTCTAACACTCCATCCTTTTGAAGTTTAGCTATGCATTTCTTGTTTATATGTCCTAAGCGACAATGCCATAGACATGACTTATCCAATACACCTTTGGATGAATCAACATTTAATATTAGATTTCTATTGTTTACGCAACCATCAATTTCATATATACCAGCATAAGGATTATCTTTAAAATAAAACACATCATTTTTATAAACCAAAATAGAACCATTCTCATTAAAAGGGAAATTAAAACCATCCTTAAACAATGCGTAAAATGAAATAATGTTGCGTGCCATAGAAGGAAAAAAAAAACATCTAATAAAAGTAAAGAACATCCATTCCCAAGCATGAGCTCGTAATCTCCTATCTTGGTGACAGCAGTCGAGACTCTGTTTCCCATGATCAGATTAAGCTCTCCATGCTTCAACTTCCTACAATTCTTAAGTCCCTGCATATCAGTGCAAATGTGAGTACCACACCCTGTATCTAGAACCCAAGAATTAGACATAGAAGTATTATGGAGTTCAATCATAAAAGTACCTGATGGTCCAGACTTTTGGACTTTCTGACTCTTCAGATCATCCAAGTACTTTTGGGCAGCTTCTTTTCCAGTGACCCTTTCCTTGACAGTAGTAGCAAACAACATCTTTCGGATCTTTCGTAGGTGTTATGTTAGAATCAGCCTTCCTCTTATAGCCATGTTTGGCTTGACCTACTTTGGCCTTGCCTTTGCCATTAGGATGAGGACGACGTTTCTTTTTAACACCTTCGGACCGAATAGATTAGACATGAGCAGTAGGAGCGGAACCTTTAGCTTTCATCAAGCTAGCCTCAGTATTTTTCAACATACCGTGCAGTTCCATGAGTGTCTTATCCATATCACCCATGTTATAGTTAACTATAAATTGTGAATAGGATGGTGGAAGCGAGTTCAAGACCATATCAGTGGTCAATTCCTTCGGTAAAGGGACACCCAAGTTCGCTAGTCTGTCTATGTAGCCCTTCATCTTTTGGACGTAGCTACACACAAATTGTCCTTCTTGTAGTTTGCATCCTACTAGGGAACTTTACCACGTCGAAACGTTCCTGCCTAGCTCGGTTTTGAAACATTTATTTGAGCTGTTGATTGATGTCATAGGCACTCATCTTCTCAAAATTCTTTTGGAGATCAGAAGACATAGTGGCTAGCATCAGGCAAGCAACCTTTTCCGACTCTGAACGATGGAGATTGTAGGCAGCTCTGTCTACGTCACTCGAATCGTCAGTCAACTCAGCAATCTCGTTATCGAGGACATACTCCTTTCCCTCGTACCTTAATGTGATTCTAAGCGTACGAACCCAATCAATGTAGTTAGGTCCAGTGAGCTTTTCACGATTCAAGGTGGAGATAAGAGCAAAGCTTTGTGGTCCTTGTGGAAGTGGAGGTGGAGGAGGAAATGGGATTGTGTTGTCATTTAGGTTTGAACCCATCTACAAAAGAAACAATTTCTTTGTTAGTGAATTCATTAATTAATCCTTATAATAATTTTCCCAATCTTTATTCATAAGGTTAGGATACGACCACTAGTTATTTGATGTGAAGAGGGATGCCGTATTTCACACCGAATAATTTCGTGTCGCATGCAAACTATTGTCAATTTCAATCTTATGAAATCCCTAGTTCTTTGAGATTCATTCTCGAGGAGAATGGCATGTTAATCTCAAACCAATGCTCATTCTAATCTATATGACAGGGACACCGTGGATCATATATTAGAAGGTGAAACGACCATGGAACACCCACGTGGACTTCTCGGCTCAAGTTCGCTTGAGTATCGCGAGAATCGTTTCACTCATAAAATAATCTCACAATTAACGTACCGGTTAACCACACGAGTTCTGTTAATCAGACTATGATACGAGCGCGTCATTCTATGGAGAGCATACAATGTTCACATCTATATTAAACGGGAAGGATTTGTTTAATTTTATGATTATACTTTTAATCTTGACATCATCCTATTATGCCCGTTCGGTAGCTCCATTCTAAGACAAGGGAAGCGGCGGGGCAGGTCAGCGCAAGGCGTGTTAAAAACGCAACCCCGTTTAGAGATCTATATCTCTTCATTTTCATCCTTTAGATGCCTTAGACTATGGGTGAGCCTACTAATTACATAAGCGACGATATATTTAACTTTAGTTATAATATATATAAACTATTATATAATTATATCTATGTAAATTAAAACCTTTTAATTACATTTACTAAAGTTCTATATAGTATAATTAATTTTATACACGTGCGAGGACGCGACGTTTTAATTACTATTATAACTATATCTTATATAATATTTAATGAACTATTATTACATAATATTATATATATATAAGGGAGGAATATCAAATCTTATTTGATATATAAAGGAATTTTCGAAATTTATATATATATATATATATATATATATTCTAATTATACTTTTTAACTAATATATATCATATATAATATCTTTTAAATAATTCTCTTAATTATAAACAATTATAAGACAAGATAAATCAAATTTAAAATTATTTCGAAAATCCATACCCTTATTTTACCTTTTAAATTTTCGGATAAATATATAAAATATATATCCCTAAATTTAAACCCCTATAAGATTTTATTCCTTATTTGAAACTATTCAATTAATTATCTAGATTTTAATAAATCGTCTATTTATGGCATATATGTATTCCGAAAAATACATATATCCATAAATATGATTTTATCTTTTATTTAAATATTAAATAATATTTTATATATTCTTTTATATATTTTCAGAAAAATATACAAATATATATAAAGATATTTTTCAAATCTTTTAAATAAGGCTAGATACTTAACAAAATCTTTTGGTTCAAATTTCTTGATAATTCCAACTTTTGAAATTATCATAATTAATTAATTTAATAAAAAAAACATTTTTAATTATTAAATTAATATTACCGAATTTTCAGAAATATTAAAAAACATATTTTAATTTTCGGTAATTATCAAAACAATTTTATAAAATACCGAAAATATAAAAACCTATTTTTAATGTATTTTCAAATTTTCGGAAACCCGAAAAACTATTTTCGGAATTTCCGAAAAACATAAAAACAATTTTATGGATTTCGAATTTACGTCTAGCACAATTAGACTTGTAAACCAATGGCGCTCTGATACCATTTTTGGGTTTTTTCTATGCATCTAGCCACAATTTACTTAATGCGGATATCAAAAGTAACTTGGTTAGAACACCGACCCGATAAAACTTTTGGACCGTTAGGTTTACAATTCTAATGCAACTAGATATTTAATATAATTAAATAGATCAATTCGAATAACTTACTTGTTCCTCGCGATTCGGTGAACTAGATAAACCCTGTGATCTAGTACGAGCCAGATCAAACGATGCATTAGGATTCAAGCAAGAATCCCTCTATTGAATCACATCCTAGGTTGGTCAAGAACGAGACGATGCCCTTGAGAAACAATCACCAAAACCCGAACCCGAAAACCCCTTTCGGTTCGTTCGACGGCGGCGGCACGGCGGTCCGGCGGTGGTGTGGCGACGACGGTGGTGTTCGGTCGAAAGTGTTCAGCCGAATGGGAGAGAGGCAAGGAGGGAGTATTGAAAAGTATGATTAGGTTAAACCCCTTAACCTCTATATATACTTTCTTTAAACATAATTATGGTAACACCATAATTGGTCCAAGCCCATCTTAATTAAACTATTAATTAAGCCCGCAAGTACTTTAATTAAACCATTAATTAATACTTGGCCCGATACCGATAACTAGTCAATTACACATTAACTAGTTAAGCCTGTCTTTCCCGTAAGTCCATTTAATTAAACTATTGATTAAACATTATGTTATTTCTCGTGTTCGTTGACGCCATGAGGGCAACCCGAATAGGACTCTAAACTACCCGAACCGGAATACCGGTTTATTTGATGTGTTGGACACTATTTCCACAATAAGGTAAGTGGGCGGGTATACCCGAGTATCATAAATTTTTTTAAAGGAGTCTTTGAAAGGTAATATTTTTTGATTTTATAAATAATATACGATGATTATACTTGTAGTTTATGAATTTCATCTATAAGTCAAACAACATAACTTCAATCTTTTTTTATTTATATATTGTGGGTTTTAAATTATTTGATTTTGTGGTCCCAGAAAATTGAAAACAATAGTTTATGAATTATTATTTTGTATTTCTATGTTCGACGCAAAAGTTCTAAATTACATTGATTTGACGATATAACGAATGAGTTGAATCTGGAAGAGGATGACGATGGACCCGGTAAAAAAATAGTAGAGCCCCATGTTGGTTAATATTTGATAAAATTACGGACAAATATGATGTATTAAGATTGAAATATAAACATTGTGGTGACCGTCTCATCGACAATACAAGTGTGTAAATTTCTAGGTATTTTTAATGGATATACACGTACCTAACATATTATCCGAACAACCCATACTAAAATACTCAAATTTAATTTAGTTTGATTTTTGAATATTTTTTATATTTAAAGAAACTCGAACTAGTCGAAACCCCGAAAATATACTTGGAAAACACCCGTGAACAAACCATACAAAACTCAAGGGAATAAACTAACATTACCTAAACGTGAAGGGGCAAAACCCTCAATAGTCTGTTTGACATTCGTTCACGGCAAACTGAAAATGGGCGTCGGAGTTTTTTGGATCTAAAAATTAACCCCTGCTATCATTGAATCACCTGCTTTCTATGCAAAGATTTAGCAGGAGAAGTCGTCCATTGTTCCGTTGATTCAGACATGAGCTATCGAAGGTTCAAAATCTAATCTCTATAAATCTTATTCGTTAAGAATCAATTGTATCTTTGAACTTTACCACTGCGATTCTGAGTTGATTTGTCTGTGTTGATTTTAAGCGAATAACCTAATCTGATATCAATGCTGTGCGATCAATAGTGAAAACAACCATTAGGAATGATTTCCATTTCATATTAAAAGATGTTTTTTACATCGAGGAGAGGAAGGGGACCTAAATTATTAGTAAAAGTTGTAGATTAAACTAATCCTGAATCAACTGCCATGGCTGAAAAGGCTGAGTGTGTGTTTAATTGTTAATACTCCTCACAGCAACACAAATCTACACATTTTGAGTTGAATTTATTTACGAGTCTAACAATGGAAATGTATAAACGATCTTAGACACACCGATTGATTTCTAGGCATATGAATCCTTTGTTTAGTTAAATGCAGAACCAAAATGACTTGAACCTTATTTGATCACTGAAATTTGGTTAGGTAATGTTGAATTTGAGTAATGAGAAAGATGACATGGTTATTGTTTATTATAAGTTGTTGATGGTTTCTTTCTTTTATAGGGACAATCGTGCATCCAGAAGTGCTCTATTTGATAACCTTGAGGAAGGCGGTCTGAGGGGTTCTTCCTCATATTCTGATGAGCAGGAAAATGACAAATCTTTAAATAGCTTGCAAGACAGAGTTGTCTTTTTAAAGAGAGTGAAGACACTTCTCCAACCTTAATTTTTAGTTAGTTAGTTAGTTAGTTAGTTCCACAAAAGATTGCATGTTGGTTGAGAACTAATTAAAGATGCAGAAGCAAAAACATCATACACTGTTTGAGTCTTGTCTATAAATCTTTTATTTTTGAAATTTCCCGAGAGGAATTAATTAGGGATGATTGACATTGACAGTTGACTGGTGACATACATGAGGAGGTGCAGAGTCATAACCGAATGCTGGACCGAATGGTACACAAGTCATTACACATACAATGTACATACAATGGATTATTAATTTTTATAATATTAATAATAATAATAATTTTTTTAACAGGGCAATGGGATGGATTCAGCAAGGGGGATTATGTCAGGAACAATGGATCGCTTCAAGATGGTAATAAGGAGCTTATTATTATTGTTATTTATTATTTATTATGTATTTATATATCAAACCTAGTGTCCTGATGAAAGTGAATTCCAGGTGTTTGAAAAAAAATCAAGCCGGAGAACTTGTAAACTCGTGACATGTTTTGTCCTGTCTTTTTTCATCATATACTACTTGTTCAGGTACATACAAATACAATACTTGGTTACTAACATTTTATTTATAATTTCTGTATTTTGCTTATGATTAGCATTTTTTTTTACAGGTTTGTGATGTATTATATGTATGGTTAAAAGGAAAAAAAAAGGTGGTAGATACACAAGATTTGTTTATGATTATATCTTCTTTTACTGGGAAAGTATTTTCAAATATATGATATGCTATCTGTAATCCAAGACATATGTTTGTTCAAATCTAATATTATATGTAATAGTTTAGTAAGAGCATCTAAAAGTTCCTTCAATTGTTAGTGTACAATTGCATGTTAACTATGTGCATTAATAAAACAATCCAACATATGCCTATGGACCAACTTGGGATGTTAGGCCGATATACATATAACATATTTATGACATATATCTATGGACCAACTTGGGGTGTTGAGCTAAAGGACCATCAGTACGAGGTCACTGCATTTTTATCATTTATTACAAGCCGACTGTAATGGTAATACGGGAGCGATGTTTTTATGTTGAATATGAGACCTTGTAAACATGCATGGTGGGCGTATGACTATCTTATGTGTGCATCTTTTTTTTAGTAATTTAATTATTTATTTAGTAACTAATATAACCTTACTTGAGTGGATTCAAAATACGATAATAAGATATTTAGGTTTACCCTTAGTTTAGAATACCCATTACCCAATATTATTACTATTAGTTAATGTTAAATAACAATATGGATCTGAGTAGAATTGTTTCTCAACTTTTCCAAGGTTCGATATAAATTTTGGTCTTACCATGAGTCTATATTATCGTGTGGGCACATTGCCCAGTGTGTTATCGACCTTGCAACTCGACCCCTAAATGGCAACATATAAAAACACACCGATATTGATCTTCTACACAAAAATCTATATAATAATAAAACAAGCTTTTGAAGTGGCCACGTGGCCCCCCTTAGAAGCAAGTATGACACGTGGCAAGTTTTGATAATTTTCAATTTTTTTATTGCCCGATATTTAATTCTTAATTGGCTTTAATTTCGGTGTTAAATTTTTCATTTTAAAAGATTATCTAGATCATGGTGATCAAAAATTTGTGTGTGGAATGTGTCATGCCAAATTCTGGAAGGCTGAAGCCGATAGATGCAGACATAAAAAAAATAGTTATTCAATCTGCTGTAATTATGGTAAAGTTGAGTTGCCTGATTTAAAAGTTCCACCTCCAAGCTACCAAAAATTGTTTACGTCAATGGATCCAAAGAGCAAATATTTCCTTAAGAATATAAGAAAATTTAACTCAATGTTTGCATTTACCTCAATGACTGGACAAATTGATAACTCCATCAATAAAGGCAATGCTCCATACTCATTCAGAATGAAGGGCAAAAATGATCATAATATCGGAAGTCTTCTACCAATAAATGGAGTCAAACCCAAATTCTCACAGCTATACATATATGATACAGATAATGAAAATTCAAATAGGCGGTCATGTTTCAGGTATGTAATAGATAATTAATTATTATTGTGGTTATTAATTTATAGTTTTAATTACAAAGTTTTTACATCAAACATTAAACTGATTTGTTATTACATATTTATATGATCATTATTGACTTAAGTTCATATGTACTTGATATAAAAACAGTTATTCATCAAAGGATTCATCAATGGAGTTATGTATTATTCAAGAAGTTAAAGAGATGTTAAATGAAAAGAATATTTTAGTTAAGGTTTATAGGATGGTAAGCGAAACATTGAAATGTTACCCTGACTTAGATCTCAAATTACAAATTATAGGGAATAGAGTACAAGATGGAAGAACATACAATTTACCGACCGCTTCCGAAGTGGCCGCCTTAATTGTAGGAGACATTGGTGATGCAAACAAAAGTTTGGACATTATTGTACAAACAAAAGATGGGTCTCTTCAACGTGTTAACGAGACACATGCTTCTTATATTGCACTTCAATATCCACTAATACTTCCTTTTGGTGAAGATGGATACAGAATAGACATTCCTCATAGACATGTTACTGATACGGAGAAATTAACATGGGCTAAATGTACAATGCGTGAATGGTTTGCGTATAGAATTCAAGACCGAGATCACATTTTTCTCATTAATTCTTAATTCAAGAAGATTGTTACATCAATTTTTGGTTGATGGCCTTTCTATGATTGAGACCGAGAGATTAAATTACATACGGAATAAACAAGATGATCTTAGGTGTGATACTTTCGAAAATATATTAAATGAAAACATCCAAGGTAATAAAAATATGGATAGCATCGATAAACGTGTTATATTGCCTTCTTCTTTTACTGGTGGTGCACGTCATATGAGGCAAAATTATTTAGATGACATGTCCCTCTATAGCTGGTATGGGTATCCTGATTTTTTCATAATGGTAACATGCAACCCAAAGTGGCCAGAAGTTAAGAGATTTCCTAAAGACACAACACTACGTCCAGAAGATAGGCCTGATATACTATGTAGATTATTTAAAATCAATCTCGACGCCTTAATTAAAGATATAAAAGAGAAGGAATGTTTCGGAAAGACTCAAGCTGGTACGCTATTTCAATTATGTTTATATTTTATTATTTAACACTTTTGAAATTCACCTTATAATTTTTGTATTAATGTTAATATGTATTTATAATGCAGTTGTTTATACAATCGAGTTTCAAAAACGTGGATTGCCTCATAGTCATATATGTGTTTTTTTACATTCTGATGCAAAGCTTCATACTGTTGAAAATATTGATCCTTTCATTTCGGCAGAGATTCCTAATGTTCATGATCATCCGGATTTGTACTCTCTTATAAGCGAGTATATGATTCACGACCCGTGTGGTGGTGAAAACATACATTGCCAGTGTATGGTAGACAAAAAATGTTCAAAGAATTTTCCAAAAAAATTCAACAATCAAACATCCGCTGATGGCAACGGTTACCCTCTGTATAGAAGGCGAGAAAATGGAGCTTTTGTTGAGAAATCGGGAGTGAAATTGGATAACAGAAGTGTAGTTTCTTACAACCCATATCTTCTGAAACGATACCAAGCACACATTAATGTTGAGTGGTGTAATCAATCCGGGTCAATAAAATATTTGTTTAAATATATTAACAAAGGTCCTGATAGAGCTACTCTTGAAGTTGTACAAACAAACAATGAAGGCGTAAATAAAGAACCGGTAGATGAAATTAAAGAATTTTACGATTGTAGGTATTTATCTGCTTGTGAAGGTACGTGGAGAATTTTTGGTTATGACGTCCATTACAGGACTCCTTCTGTTGTCAGGCTTCCTTTCCATCTTCCTGGTAAACAGAGTGTTGTTTACGGTCAAACTGATCATATGGACAATGTTCTAAATAAACCGTCAGTCGCTTCTTCGATGTTCTTATCTTGGATGGAGTGTAACCACATTTATAAACAAGCTGAACACCTTACCTACATTCAATTCCCTACAAAAATTTGTATGGAAAACTGATAAACGTTGTTGGGAACAACGTAAGCAAGGTTTTTCAATCGGTAGAATTCACTCCGTTCCTCCTAACTTCGGTGAAGCATATTTTTTACGAATTTTATTAAACAAAGTCGTATGCCCAAAATCTTTTGAAGATCTACGTACTGTGAACAAATGTTTATGTCCAACATTTAGAGATGCGTGTTTTGAAAGGGGTCTATTAGATGATGATAGAGAATACATAGATGCTATTAAAGAAGCAAGCTTCTCTGGCACTGGTTATTATTTACATTCATTATTTGCAATAATGTTAACTACAAGTAGTTTGTCTAGACCAGAAGTAATATGGGAAACCACATGGAAGTATTTGTCAGATGATATTTTGTATCGTCCAGAACGAAGGTTCAGTAATCCAGGTAACACATGAAATTTTTTCCTCACTTATAATAAAATTTTATTGTACCGTATTTTTTTTGTAATTTTTTTGCTAACATATTTTTTTTTTTTGCATTTCAGATTTATCTCTTACGAATGATCAACTAAAAAATATTACGTTGTGCGAGATAGAATCTCTTTTAAACCTTAACAATTCTAGCTTAAAATTTTTTGCTCATATGCCATATCCTGATGACAATTCTTTAGAATCTTCAACCAATCGTATGATTGCAGACGAGCTATCTTATGATAAGACAGCCTTGCAAAATGAATTTCATTAAAATTTGCAGTCATTAACAAATGAACAACGAGGTGTTTTTGACGATATTATGACATCTGTTGATTCTGACAACGGGGGTGTGTTCTTTGTTTATGGTTATGGCGGAACTGGTAAAACATTCTTATGGAGAACTCTTTCATCCGCCATAAGGTCTAAAGGGGAAATTGTATTAAATGTTGCTTCTAGCAGTATTGCTTGATTATTACTATCTGGAGGTAGGACTGCTCACTCTCGGTTTCACATTTCTTTTTATCTTAATGAAGATTCAATGTGTTCTATAACGCCAAACAACGATGTGGCGATGTTAATAAAAAAACATCGCTTATAATATGGGATGAGGCGCCAATGGTTCATAAGCATGCTTTTGAAGCGTTGGATAGAACACTTCGAGATATTTTAAGAGCTGGTAATAATGTGAACAGTGATCTACCATTTGGAGGAAAAGTTGTTGTTTTTGGTGGAGATTTCAGACAGATTCTACCGGTTGTACCAAACGGGAGCAGACAAGATATAGTAAATGCATCGTTGAGTTCTTCATACATATGGCAAAGCTGCAAAGTTAAAACGTTAAAAAAATATGAGGTTGACAGTTGGAAGTGATATAGCTGATATTGAAGAAACCACGTCATTTGCAAATTGGCTTTTGGATATTGGCGAAGGAAAAATAGGTGGGCCGAACGATGGTAACGCAATTATTGATATTGACCCAGATCTTATAATTTCTACATCTGCAGACCCGTTAAGTACGTTGATTGATTTTGTTTATCCTTCTATGCTAGAAAACATAAACACTCATGGCTATTTTCAAGAAAGAGCAATACTAACCCCTAAAAACGAAGTTGTTAGAGATATTAATGATCGTTTTTTTATCAATTTTCCCCGGAGAAGCCAAGGAATATTTAAGTTCGGATAGCATTTGTCCTGAAGAATTTTTGAATGAAGGGTTTGATGATAGTTTGTACTCACCAGATGTGGTTAATGGTATTAAAATAGGTGGATTGCCAAATCATCAGTTAGTTCTAAAAGTCGGTGTTCCCGTTATGTTATTAAGAAATATTGACCAGAAAAATGGTTTATGCAATGGTATAAGACTTCAGATTGTGGCTTTGGGTGTCCGTGTTATAGAAGCAGTTGTTATATCTGGTAACAATGTTGGATATCGTACTTTTATATCAAGATTATCTTTGACACCATAAGACGCCAAAATCCCATTTAAATTTAAAAGAAGGCAATTTCCACTCTCTATTTGCTTTGCTATGACAATAAATAAGAGTCAAGGTCAATCATTGTCGAAGGTGGGTCTATATTTGAGAGAGCCTGTTGTGAATCCGTATTAATCGATTAAACAAACAATTAAGCAAGAACAGTGATGAATTAGAAGAACAAGATTGAGAGAAGCCTTGCAAAAACGTACGTATGATTTCAAATGTCGGCAAGCTTAGGTCAATACTAGGTTACAACTAGGTATTTATACCTAGACCTAGTATTGACTAATTACATAAAATCACCCTAGACTATTTGTTACAATAAATGCCACATTACACCCCTAGACTATTGAATACATTAAAATGTGACCCAACAATCTCCCCCTTTGTAACAATAGTCTGGGAAGCATATCTTCGAAGTCTTCATCTTTAGCAAAAACCTAGCGTTGTAGATATTTCGTTGCATAATAATCAGGATCAGGCTTGAGCTTTGTTGATCTGTGAAAAACGAATACTTCCTGTAGTTTTTCAACCAGAAAAAATATTTTGAAGACTTTACTTTGAAGATACATATTGATCGACCAAAACTGAGACCCATAATGATAGAGAGATTAACAGCGGAAGTCTTTTCTTAAAGTTTGTGGCTTTATGTCGATCAATGATCTTTAATAATTGTTGTTCGGGAAATTTGTTGATAAGGTTTATGCTCCCCCTCAAACAGACAATTATTTCTTTATGGAGTCTTCGGTTCCTTGTTTACTCTACGTTCACTGGTGCATATGTGTCTTTTTGATGTGGAGTAAGTTAGGCTAATACATTCTCCCCCTCATGATGAACAAGATTTATCTGAAGCATCATGTAACAGGAAGAATCTCCGAAGCTTGGTGATGAAAATGTGTTGAATAATGATACATTCATTATTTGAATGTATCAATATATAACACATTTTACAGCATAGTCAAATAGGATAAAACGTGATCTCATAGATATCCCGTTAGCACGACAGTTAAAAAACTGTGTGACCTACGTTCAGTGTTGGCTTTGATGTTAGCACTGGTAGGATTTCCATTCAATCATCGTGGAATACCAACAAGTTTGGTATCACTATGAATGTTCCGGCAATATCACTAGGATATGCTTGGTGGAATGCCTGTGTCCTAGAGAAATTTAATTCGGTTCTAGACTCTATACGTGGACAAACGAAGGCGAGGACTGGAGGTAGGTCCTCTTTTTCAATATCAACAATCTCCAAATGAGATGTCAATAGTAGATGTGGTAATCTCCGTGATTTTGAAACAAGTACGTTTTGTACTTGAGTGGTTAGTGGGGGTTGTGCATTGCATCACTGGGTCCATGATGTCTGAATCAGAAAGCATCTCATGCAGTCTGATATAGATGTAGTTACCCGGTCTTTTGTTCGGTTTAGGGAGGGTTTTCCGTTTTCTTTAACCCTTTCTCACACACTCCTCACTCAACTCACTTTTTCATTTTCAACCACACCCTCGTTTTTGTGTTACCATGTGATAAGCTGATTTGCACCCCATACTTCATACCCCCTCTCAATTTTTACCTCAGCGCACCCAAATCAAGATCCCGTGATACTTGATTCTGCTCTCCTAGACCTATGAACCCTTACTTTTTGTCTTATATTGTAGGTAGCTCCTGGGAAAATCATGCCGGTTATAGCAGATCATAGGAGTAATTTGAGAGTGAACTAAAACGCTCATGTGCATTGTAATCAACTATTGAAAGATGTTGCATTTTAGTAGGTTCACATGGATTTTTCTTTAACATCGGACTCACTTAGAGTATCCGTTAGCACACGGTATGAATCGGTAGTCGTTTGCACAACCTTTGAGTCAAATGCGTGACCTGCGTTTAGAGTTGGCGTGATTTTAGCTCTAGCAGGATTTCCACTCGATCCTTGTGAAACATCAGATTGTGATGCCACTACGGGTGTTCTGATGGATTCACGGAGATCCATGTTTGTAGTGCAAGTGTCCTATATTGGAATGTTTGAAGGGTGATAACTAGACACACGGTGCATACAAAGAGACTTAACCCGGGGCAGGAGGTTATTATGTTTCAATACCGACAAACTCCGAATGAGCAGTCAGTAGATTATGTGCTACGTCCCCTAATGAATTGAAACAAATTCCAGTTGAGAGAAATTTGAGTGGTTGGTGGTGGCGTGCATGTGCTTTACTGGGCCAGTAGAGTCTGGTGAAACATTTAACGCATAAATGAGCACCCTTTTGTATGGTTGCCCGGTTTATTTACTGTGTGGATGCACTCAAAGGTGTGTTTTCTTAAAGTTATCATGTTTTTCACATCACCTTGCACTCACCTATTGCTATACCCTAGACTTATACCCTCACATTTACCAAATGGCTGAAAAAGAATTCCCTTGGAAGGTAAGGCCGGTTCTGGCAAACCATGGGAAGGTGTTGTCGTTTGATAGAAAAAATTGATCGAATAAAAAAAAAATTCAAACGGATATAAAAGTATTGATATAAGAAAGTTTCTCCCCCTGGAAATACTAATTCTCCCCCTAGAATTAATATTACTCCCCCTCGACAAAATAAAGATATATAAAAGTTTGTAGATCAGAAATGTACCTTTTAACAGCAGCAGAGGGGTGGAGAAGAGTTTTTATAGTTCTGTGTTGTCTGACTAAGAGCGGGTTTCAAGCTGATGGTCTGGAAAGCCATTGCTTTAAAGTTCGAGTTATATACGGATGTGTATATAAGTCATTCTGATGAGACTCGAGTTATACACTGAATTGTGTATAAGTCATTGCTAAAAATGTAAACAGTAAGAAGCATGTTGCAGAAACAACATTGAAAATTAGTTAAAAAGAAATAGGAACGATTTATGCTTTGAGATTTAACATACCAAGCTTAGACACAAGAAAATTAAATCGTTTTTCATCTAAAGCCTTGGTGAATAAATCAGCTAACTGAAAATCGGTGGATACGAAGTACATTTCCACAGTTCCTTGTTCAACGTGATCTTTGATAAAATGATATCGAATATCAATATGTTTAGTTTTGGAATGTTGAACAAGATTGCATGAAATTGCAATTGCACTTCGGGAGTCACAATATAAAGGAATACAGCTGTATGAAAAGCCGTAATCTTTTAATTGTGACTGCATCCAAATTACCTGGGACAGGCAGCTTGCAGCAGCAACATACTCCGCTTCGGCTGTTGAAAGAGATACACAATTTTGTTTCCTTGATGACCAGCTCACCAATTTATCACCGAGAAATTGAGCACCTCCAGAAGTGCTTTTACGATCCAACATACAACCAGCATGATCAGCATCAGAGAATGCAGACAGGTCAAACGAAGTTTCTTTGGGATACCAAAGACCAAGATCTCGAGTACCCTTTAAGTATCGAAATATGCGTTTGACTGCTTGAAGGTGAGACTCTTTGGGAGCAGCCTGATACCGAGCACAAACGCACTTAGAGAACATTATATCAGGTCGACTGGCAGTTAGATATAATAATGACCCTATCATGCCTCGATAGTTTGTGATATCAACGAGCTTTCCGTCAGGATCAGTATGCAATTTTGAACCGGGTGACATTGGTGTAGAAATGGGTTTGCAGTCATCCATCAGATACTTCTTCAACAAATCAGTGATATACTTGGATTGATTGATGAAGATCCCGGTAGGTAACTGATGAACCTGTAGACCGAGAAAGAAATTCATCTCCCCCATCATACTCATTTCAAATCTTTTGATCATAAGATCTGAAAACCGTTTACAGTATTTTGGATTTGTGGAGCCGAAAATAATATCATCTACATAAATCTGAATGAGGACGATATCTTACCTTGTCGTTTGATGAATAGAGTTTTGTCCACTTTGCCTTTTGAAAAACCAGAGTCGACTAAGAATTTGGATAAAACATCATACCACGCACGAGGAGCTTGCTTCAAACCATATAACGCTTTATCAAGGATGTAGACATGGTTAGGCAAGTTTGGATCGACAAATCCTTCTGGTTGATGAACGAAAACTTCTTCACTGAGAATACCATTAAGAAATGCAGTTTTTACATCCATTTGATAGATTGTAAACTTCTTGTGAGCTGCATATGCCAGAAAGATTCGAATGGCTTCTATTCTTGCAACCGGCGCAAAAGTTTCTTCATAATCGATGCCCTCTTGTTGAGAATACCCTTTAGCAACCAGGCGTGCTTTATTTCGAATGACAATCCCATTTTCATCCTTTTTGTTCTTAAAGATCCATTTTGTACCAACAACAGACCTGCCAGGTGGTTTTGGAACTAGACGCCAAACTTTCAATCGTTCAAATTGATTGATTTCATATTGCATTGCAAGAATCCAGTCTGGGTCTGATAAAGCTTCGCTGACTTTCTTAGGTTCATTGAAGCTTAAGAAAGGTGAGTATTGACATTCATCAGCAGTTGCTCTACGAGTTTGAACCGAGGATTCAGGATTTCCAATTACTTGATGTAAAGGATGCTCTTTGGTCCATTTCAAGGTTTGAGGAAGTGGAAGTTGACCTGGAGTTATATTGGAGGTATCAGTAAATGCAGGTGGCGGGATTATAGTTGTTTGGGTATTGGATGAAGAAGGTGGGGGATCGACTTGTTGAACATTGAATTTGGAGAAATCAATCACCGACGTTGGAGGTTGAGCCGGTGCAATGATTAAATCAGAAACACCTGCAACTGGAGAAGGCGATGAAGAAAAATCTAGTGATGATTGAGTTTCCATTGATGATGAAGTAGAATCTGAGTTTGTTACTGACTCAGTGTTCTCAGGAGCAGCAGACGTTGGAGATGGAGAGTCAGAGGAACTCGGACTGTATGTCTCAGGGACACTGATAGACTGAACATCTGCAGCTGCAGGGAATGGAACGCCAGCCTCCTGAAGTAAGGTATGTCTGATGTTATGATATTCATCATAAAAATATTCAAACAATACATCGAACTCATTTTCAGAGGTGGAAGGAGCGGAAGGGGGTGCAGGAGGTTTAATATCTGAGGTAAGTGAATCAAGAGGAAATGTCTCATCAAAGTTCACATTTACACTTTCTCTGATTGTCCGATTTGATCGATTATAAACCCCGAAGGATGCAGATTCACGTGAATAACCAACAAAGACCCCTTCGTCAGCTTTAGCTTCAAATTTGTTTAATTTGTCTCTGTCATTTAAGATGAAGCAACGACTCCCAAAAACATGGAAAAATTTAACATTCGGAATTCGGTTATTTGTCAATTCATACGGTGTTTTGTTGTAGGTTTTGTTGATGACAGAACGATTTTGAGTGAAACATGTCGTGTTGATGGCTTCAGCCCACATAGATAAAGGTAGTTTCGAAAATGAAAGCATTGTGCGAGCTGCTTCAACTAAGGTACGATTTCTTCGTTCTACTACTCCATTCTGTTGTGGAGTTCTAGCAGTGGAAAATTGATGGGTTATACCAACAAATTCAAGAAATGAATCTAGGGTTCGATTCTTAAACTCAGTTCCATTATCAGTCCGAATGGTGTTGACTTTTAATTCCAGATTTGTCTGAGTTTTCTTGCTAAAAGCGATAATAGTATCTGCAGCTTCATCTTTGGTACGTAAGAAGTGAACCCAGGTATACCGTGAGTAGTCATCAACAATCACTAACACATATCGTTTACCAGCTATTGATTGTACACTCATTGGTCCACATAGATCCATGTGAAGCAATTCAAGAGGTTTGGATGTACTTGGAACAGGTTTTGATTTGTGTGACGTTTTCTTCATCTTTCCCATTTCGCAAGACGAACACAAATGATCTTTTGCAAATTTAACGTCTGGCAGACCAGATACATGGCCACCTTTTACCAATTTGTTGATGGTTTTGAAGTTAAGGTGAGAGAGGCGACGGTGCCATAAGGCCCATAACCATGATTCATCTGATGACGCTGTTGACAGTAAGCATACTTCTTCCATTAGGGTCACGTCATTTAGATTGATAGTAAACAGATTTGTATCCCGTGATCCGGTAAGAAGTTCTTTTCCATTATAAGTACGAACATCACACTTCTTTGTTCGAAAATTAACTTCTAACTCTTTATCACAAAATTGACCGATGCTGAACAAGTTGTGAGCAAGATCTTCAACATAAGTGACGCTTCGAATGATTAACTTGTCACGAATGATATTGCCAATTCCCATGATAGCAGCCAAATGATCATTTCCAAAACGAACAGTACCCAAATATTTATCTCTGAAATTTGTTAAGAGGTTCTTGTTTCCCGTCATATGCCGTGAGCATCTAGAATCAAGATACCATATATTCTACATAAAACAATTAAAACAATTTAGGTACCCAATCAATTATGGGTCCTATACGATTAGTGAAGGATGTTTTATGCAGATTTTACAGAAGGATTAATTTAGAGATTTTGGGGAACTGCAAGGAGGCAGTTCTGAGTGGATTGATTTGATAGACCATTTAAGCTTATTCTCTGGAGAATGTAAAATCCAGTTTGACTGTTCATTCTTGATCCAAGTGTGATGAACAAACGTGGATTTTGTGTTACGCATCTTGAGTTGGTTGTCGAAGAATTTGAAGAAGTGCTAGATTGTGATGATTTAGGTGTTGTGGTTCCTCGAGTTGTTTGACGTTGAGAGTACATCAATTTATTAGAGATGGGTGAGGTAGCGGGACGAACATTAGTCGGTTTGAAGGCTTGTGTAGAAGAATGTTTTCGGTTATATTGCGAAGGACGAGAAATGGGTGTTTTGCATGAGTACGGAAAACAAGTTTTGCAGGACTTAATTATTTTACCAGACTTATGTAAAACATAGTTTCTAGGACCACATGGAGCATCCAACCTAATGAAATATCGTTCATCCAACTGAGAAATTTGTTTATTCGTTTGCTTGTCACAATAAATCTTTTTACCGGTTTTATCATATTTAACAACCAAATTATCACCATTAACAGTATAATTCACAGGACGATAAACAACAGAATCATAAACAGTACCAAAATCCAATTTAGGAGCAATAAAATCCATGGAGTTATTACATTTATTATAAACAGAAAAAGAAGAAACTAAAAAGGACGATGAACTAGACTTCTTAAGTTCCTTTGACTTAAGCATACTAGAGCCGGACGACTTAGACTTCTTTATCTGAGTTGCTCCTCTGTCTCCGATTGGCATGGGCTTCTCAAGCTTTGAATTTAAGGTTTTATCTGAAACATTTAAAACAGTTGAGTCAGAGCTTCTTTTTAAAATAGCAGGGATTTTAATTATAGAAGTCTTTTCAAGAGTTTTAGTTTGAGCAGAAGAATTAATTTGAAAATCATTTTGAACAGAAGATGAATTGGTTTTAACAAGTTTATCTTCTAAGTCATGAATTTTGATTTGTAAAACTAATTTTTCTTTATCAAATGCCTTATGTGTTTCATCAATTTCTGTTTCTAATTGGCAGATTTTCTTTTCGAGAATTAATGATGGAATATAAAGCTTTCGTATCACTTTTTGTTGAACGACAGCATCCCCTTTAATTTCAAATTCTTCTGGGTTATTATAGGAAAATATTCATCATTTTCAAATTTAGCCTTTTTAATTTCATAAGTTTTGTTCAATTCTGCATAGTTGAAACTGATTTGTGCATTCTCCTGCTTTGCTCTGTTGAATGCTTCGATTTCTTTTTCTTCATCTGTCACCCGCAAGAAGCTCTGCCAGATATCTCTTTGCATGTAGCGAGAGTCATATAGTGTTGGAAGAACCCTGCACGCCTTGCTCAGATATCCTGGATTGTCTGCCCCTAGACCTTGTTTGGAGTTGAAGTATTTGAACTCTTTAGGCTTGTTCAAATGGATGGTTTGATCAGTATGTCCTCTTTTGGCGATTAACTCTTCAAGGTGTTTAATGTGAGATACTAACTGATCTTTGTCGTAGGTAAGACGATGTATGATAACCTGTTGACTATTTCTATCTTGTGATGATTGATTAGTTTGATCGGTTAATTTTTCTTTTAATTCTTTTATTTCAGAATTTAAAGATTTAAATTGGTTTTCATTATCATCAAATTCTTGTTGTTTACATTCCATCCAGTTTTTTGTGAATTGACATTCTTGGAACGTTTCAATATACAATTTGTAATATTTGTCATTTCGTTCCTTTGAAATCGGATTTTGTGCATTTTTAAGATTTGTAATTTCAGTTTCTTTCTTGGAAATTGTATTTGACAAATGTTGAATATCAGATTCATACTGGACCTTTATTTCTGATGCTTGTCTTTTTAAATCCTGAATTTCCAGTGTAAAAATTTTATTTTGTTTAATGTGATTAACAAGTTGCTCACCTAGATGAGCAGTTTGTTTGCATTGATTTTCTAAAATGTTTACACGCTCTAAAAGTTGTGTATTCATATCCTTTTCGAGTAAAATTGTTTGATTTAAGGTATCAATTTCAGAAATCAGATTTTTATCAAGACAAGTATCAGAATCAGTGGAATGATCAGAAGTAGATAAAGAAGAGCTGGTTACCTCAATTTCCTTGTTGGCCTCCTCATTGGAACGTTCGTGGAGCTCAGCATTTTCTCTTGCCATGAAACACAAGTTTGCAGCATGTTCCTCATCTTCTTGATCAGAGTCTTCCATCCACTGAAGATCTTCTGCTAACAGCACTTTCCCGGATTCAATTTGTGTGGCCAACAGCATCTTCTTTTTGAAATATTCAGAATCACGAACTTTAGGTTTCGTGCAATCACGATAGAAGTGACCAGCAACACCACAGTTATAACATTTCTTTGCAGGATCCAAAGGTGTCATGGCTGGCTTATCAGTTGAAGCAGAAGCAGATTGAGCAGATTTAAAGTTTGATGAAAATCGCAGATTGTTGTTTGTGGTTTTCGGGTAATATTTCTTCTCATATTTAGAGATGAGTGACATGGCTTGCAGCACTTCTTGAAGTTCTTTATCCAAATCATCGATTTTTGGAGGAGTGAGTTCTTCTGCTTTTTCTTTAGACTTAGCAGTCTCATTTAACAGATGCTGTTGTTTGGTAAGAAGTGCAAGAGTATCTTGTGTCTCTTGTTTTGTTTTGGCTATGTTGTTCACCATTGGAGCATTTTGGTACCAATATTCGTGCAGCTCATGGATATCTATCAGACTTAGAAGGTCTTCCCCGGTTGATGCTTTAAAATTTTCATATGAGTTTAACGTAGTAACCATCTTAGCCTTATTCCCAAGAACCGTGCCCTCCATTTGTTTTCTTATTTCATCCCAGAGTTCTTTAGCACTCTCAAGACTATCTAAACTATTGTAGATTTCATTCGGTAATCCTTGAAGCATAAAGGAATATGCTTGACGATCAGCTTTGGCACGTTGCTTTTGAATAGCATTATATCTGGAAGGAGGGATGAGAACTCGACCGCCAATAACCGGAGGATCTGCATCAGGTAACACAACAACATCTTCATAGAATTTTGCGTTTCCATTCTCAAGGGACTCAAGAATTTCAGTAGCTAATTCTTGGCTTCTGATGAAGTGGAGAAACCTTTTCTTCCACTGGGCATACTCACCTCTGAATAAGACTGGAGGTTTTAGATCAGACCCAATCGATAGTGCTTCTCTTGAAGTCATTGTTTGTATGGTTGCGACCGAGGGGGAAAAAATTTATATTTGAAATTTTTTCAAAAGATCTCAGATGATAAAAGACACTTTAAATATGTCCTCGGTTTTCGAATTGGCCAAAAATGACTATCGGGTTAGAAACTGGAGCTAAACGAAGTTTGGAAATTGACCGAAAAATCACAAAAACGCAAATACAGTGATTGAAACAGGTCTTTTTGGGCCGGGAGGTTGGGTAAACCGCCTACGGCGTTTATCACATCGTAGGTTTCGTCTTTAGCTTCGATTTGGTTACTCGTGGGCGTGAAACGGACACCCGAGCTGAAAGTTATGATCGTTTTAGTATAGCCCCTTTTATTACACGATCTTGGGTTGTTCGGGCCGAAGTCTATGTAGAAGTTCGGGCCGAAGTGGAGTGTTCGGGCCGAAGTTCGGGCCAAAGTGGATGCAGAAGTTCGGGCCGAAGTGGATGTAGAAGTTCGGGCCGAAGTGGATGTAGAAGTTCGGGCCGAAGTGGATATAGAAGTTCGAGCCGAAGTGGATGTAGAAGTTCGGGCCGAAGTAGGGTGTTCGGGCCGAAGTTCGGAGTTCGGGTCGAAGTTCGGGCCGAAGTTCGTTTATAGTTCGGGCCGAACTTGAAGATGAGTTCGGGCCGAACTTGTTACTGTTCTCGGGCCGAAAACTTTCTTGACAGTGACGAACCGAAACAGCCTAAAAGTTCACTAAATCGATCCTATCTTGCTCAATTCTTAACCAAATCTAGTGATTCAAATCCCAATATGCTCGAAAATGATTTTCGCACGAAATGAGTCAATAAACTCGATCAAAACACAACATATCAGACGATAATTTCGATTTAACAGAGGAAAAAGTGTGTTCTAATGGTTTTCTTTAATATCACAAAATTAGGATCAATTGTTGATGGATTTAATCGAAACTTGATTCTAATATGCTTAGAATTACAAGAGGAATGTAATGAACAAAGAATATAAACGATTTAATACCTCAAATTCTGATTTTGATTCTTGAGTTCTTCACCAAAAACTTCAAAATCTTGATTACTCTTCACTGCAATGGATCGAATCAAAGAAGATTTGTGCTCTGATACCAATTGTAAATCCGTATCAATCGATTAAACAAACAATTAAGCAAGAAAAGTGATGAATTGGAAGAACAAGATTGAGAGAAGCCTTGCAAAAACGTACGTATGATTTCAAATGTCGGCAAGCTTAGGTCAATACTAGGTTACAACTAGGTATTTATACCTAGGCCTAGTATTGACTAATTACATAAAATCACCCTAGACTATTTGTTACAATAAATGTCACATTACACCCCTAGACTATTGAATACATTAAAATGTCCCAACACCTGTTTTTTCACACGGTCAATTGTATGTGGCTTTATCTAAAGTAAAAAGCAGAAAAGGACTGAAGATATTAATAGAAGATAAAGATGGCGGTGTGACGAATAAAACTTCAAACGTTGTATTTAAAGAAGTATTTAGAAATTTATCTTGATTTTTTTAATTAAACATTTTGAATCAATATGTTGTCATTGGATGTTGGACTTCCTTTTAATTTTATTTCGATATTTTATCATTGAAATGATGTACGTGTTTTGCAACCCAATTGGTCCTCTTATAAATATGAAGTATTTTTTGTATACGATAAAATTATAATATAGGTGAAACTAAATCTGGTAAAAAGCTTTGTATTATATATTCTTAACGATCAGTATAAAGAGTAACAGCCCGTAATTCTTCACGGGTTATAACCTAGTAATACATATATAACAATATCTCAATATCAATACGAATAAATAAAATCATAAAATAATAGTGAATTGTGGAGAAATATAATAAAAAATCAAATTAAATTGTCATGTTATGTAAACTGTTAGAAGGTAGAAGGGGAAATTAGACCCGGAACCGAAATTTAATTAACTCTTTTGTAACCCTAATTAATATTACCCTGTTTTAGTATAATATATAGCTGCCAATGCAAGCCCCAATATGATGCTTCTTTTTCGATCGACCACAACTTATGTTTCAAAATATTAAAAAGTAGAAACCATTTTGTATATGACCGATTGAGAATTTTTTTTGTCATAATACCACAGGTAGCATTCACTTTATGTTTATTATACGATTGCTATATACTTCCTCCGTATCAAAATAAGTGACACAAATTGACTTACACGTTTTTTGAGGTAAAAAATTAAAGTAGAGGTTAAAATAGATTAAAGTACATAGTTAGTGGAGAATGAGTCCCACTTTTCTTGAATAAAGTGATATTAATGAGTTTTAAAAGTAAAAATAAGGGTATAATGGTAATTTCATTTTATTAAAGTAGATAGTTAGTGGGTATGAGTCCCACTATTTTTACTAAATAAGGAAAGTTTTCAAAGTGTGTCACTTATTTTGATACACCCCAAAATAGAAAGTGTGTCACTTATTTTGATACGGAGGAAGTATAAAATATTCTAATATTAAATGTATAAATTAATAAGTATGATGCTAACACCCGAAACCGACTCTAATTACTATTTCGGTTCCAATCGGGTCTATACCCGATTTACCCGAACCGTACCCGGAACCGAACCGGAACCGGATTCTATAAAACGGTTCGGTTATCGGGTCTACTAATTATCTAAAATCGGGTCTCGGGTATTTTGGGTCTGGGTCCATTCGGGTCGGTTCCGGACCCGATTCCATCCCTAGTTTATAATAAATGGTCTTGATAATAACAATAAAGAGAAAACAACCCCATTTGATTCTTGATACAAATCAATCAAATTCCTTAAAGATATTCTCAAGCAAACAATAGCGGTTGAGAGGAGTTGAAGTTGGAATCAGTTCCCTCGTTCTAGTCTGCAGGTGAAACAAATCTTAATGATAACCATGAAATTTCTAGTTTACTATTAGTAAGGTTTGACGCTTCTTAAATTTTATTGATGGGGTTTTTATGTCGTAATAAAGTCAAGGCCATCGGCTTAAAGTAGTCATTGTGGGCTTGATGGTGTTCAAGATCAAAGTTAGTGAAAAAAAAGAAAAAAAGGTTTTTAACGTGTGTCTGATGTAGATATGATAACAAACATTTAATAAATCAAAATTCTTACTTAGAATAAAATGATATTCATGAGTTATTAACTTTTGTGTTATATCGGTTTTACCCTCAGCATAATTAAAAATATTGATGAATTAAATGCATGGACATCAAAGATATTTAACATATTATGATGTGTCCATTTGATACGTATTAGAAAATCTCATAAAAAAATTGTAGAAAAAGATTTTTGTTTGATATCATCTTATTGGATCGATAATTTAGGGGTCATTTAATCTGAAAAAATAAATTACTGAATTTGAAAATTAAAACAATAACTTTCTATTAGAAGTATTGGATAATTATTACATATCAATTTCATTATATGTAGTTGAAATAAAATTCAAAATTTACATAAGTTTAGGCTACACATGTTTAAGGTTTATAATATTTCAAATGTTTTATTTAATTATACAGGGTTTTTTTTTTGAAAAATTAATTTACATTCATTTGTCTTGCTATTTAAAAAGGTAATAATTTATGTAATATGCAATTAATGATTAACATATTAGAAAAGTCGCTAAAAAAAGTCAGATTCATTTATGTGTTTCTTCACTTTTAAATTTAAATTGTTTAATTAAATATGTAACTTTGAACAAAGATAAATCTGCTGTTAATTCTACTTATTCATGGACTAATATTAATTAGTAACATCAATACTAACTTTTGTATATTTTTTATGTCTTAGATTAATAATTTAATATTATGATCATATCTGATCAGCACTCAGATGTTGAGATTGTAATTCACAAGCACAACTTGCAAATGGGGAAAGTTTCTTTTGCAAGTGTCTGGACCAACATGTACTAAATAAGAACAGTTTGGTAATTTCTGTTCAACGAATCTTTTAAAAAATTATGTATTATAAGAAAATAGGATTTATATAAAGAAGTAATGCAAATGAGCACCAAGCTATACAAACATTATAATGAACTAATTTTTATACCACATAAACTACTCTATACATCATATTATATACCATTTAAAACTTACTATACAAGTATTATAAAGTAATTGTCAGGATCGAATAAGCAAAACAAGTAGTCAACCCAGATCTACTAATAACAAAAAGTTGCAGCGGATCAACATTTGTATTAATATAATAAGAACAATAGAATACTGTATATTGAACGAACAATGAACAAAAATATTAAGAACACAGTGATTCACAAAAAGCTTCAATGTATATTATTGATTAACAATACACACGTACGTTTACAATTCGTAAGGAACTACTTATAGCAGTCCTTGAAGCCTAACTATTTACCCTAGTTATTCTAGGACTTGATTTACATCGAATTATAAAAGATATATATTGAATAACATTCTATTACTAACTCTGCGAAGATCTCGGACTTGATTTGCTTCCAAATACGCGTATCAGTAGTAACTGCAATCACCAGTAGTAAATATGCATCATTAGTAGTAAATGTGATGATCAGTAGTAACTCTGATAATCAGTAGTAAGTCCAAAACCAACGTCAGTAGTAACTACTAATGATCAGTAGTAATCTTCAATATTTGCATGATCAGTAGTAAGTTAGTTATACTCTTCACCAGTATCAACTCATCAGTATCAAGTGTTTCTGCCCCATCAGTAGTAACCATAGTCTTCACCAGTAGTAACCATGATCAGTACTAACTGCAGCATCAGTAATAAGTTGAACTGTGATTTGTTCTAACAATCTCCCCCTAAACTTATTGATTCTCTTTTAATCAATCAAGTTTCTTCTTACTTTTGCTTCTCCTTTTTCTTTTCTTCCAACAGTTTTTCTCTTCTTTGATCACCTTCTAAAGTCTGTTGGTTTCTTTTATTCCTTTGTGCAATAATATATTTGCTGATCTTTTTCACAAATTCATTCAACTTGTTTTGGAACATCACAGCATCATTAGGTTTAATAAAGTTCATGCACCAAAGTTGATAAAGAGTTTTCTCAGAGTGAGGATACTCTTTTTCATATAGGAATAACTCACACTTCTTACTTGTATATTCAAAGAAGTACATGTTGACTGTTGGTAGCACATTCCAGGCTTGAATATTCTCTGGATTTGTAAACTTCTCTGGATATTCATCTGGATAGAAAGCAGCATTAATCATTTCTGTAATGTAACCTGCAGCTGAATTCTTCCAGGTCTTCTTGGTCATTCTTGGTTTACCAATAATCAACATCTTGATTATGTCACTTCTGGTTAGGGACATGACTAATGGTTTCCAAGCTCTAAATCTTTGAGTGACCTTATCTTCTCTAACAATCTCAATCACATCATCTATACATCTCCAGTTGATGATTGGATTGCTTTCTAGGGGAGCAATAGGAAGATCATGAACTTGAACTATTTGTAGTTTCTTCTTTGGTTGTTCTAGTTCAGATTGATCAGCCTTCCTTTTTCTTGTAGTTAAAGAGAGTTCACCAGATGTTTCACCTGTTATAGTTTTTCTATCTTTCATTTCTTTGAGATTTATCTGTTCAAGCTTTGTGGTGTCCTTCTCTTTAATCTTTTGTTCAAGAAGGTCCTTCTTCTTCTCCACACAGTACTTCTCTATCAAGTTGATCAACTTCATTCTTCCAAAGGCCTTGGTATTGTGGCCTCTTGACTTCAAGAATGTGACCATTTCTTTCTTCTTGTCTGCAAATTGTTCTGGCATATCAGCCTTCTGCTCTTTGCATTCTTGTACTTGTGCTTCAAGAAGTTCTATTGTTTCAAATTCAAGTTGCCTTATTTTTTGTAGTTCTCTTCGTTGTAATTCTTTTCTGGTTTCTGCAACTTGTTTGGTTTTGACCTTGTGTTGAAATTGTGGCAGTTTTGATATGTCAGCAATATCTGCCAATTTTATTTCTGTGAAGGGTTGTCTTAGTATTCTAGCCCTTTCTGCTAATTTTCTGTTCTCAATGGCTAGAGAGGCTTCAACCTTCTTCAAATAATTTGCCCTTTTTACTTTCCACCTATCCTGCTTGGCTGATTTAGCATAATTGATTTTGTTGACCATTTCATGACCTTGTGCTCTGGTAGGTTGGTCTTCATCAGCAATTTCCTTTCCCTTTCCTATGTAGTTGTCACTCTTTTTATCTGGTGCAGCTTCAATTCTAAATTTGTGACCATAGGTATGTATTTGTGACATGGGAATTATTTTGGGATATGGAGGTAGAGTACATTCATCAACTTCTAACCAGTTGATATCATCATCAATGTCTTTCACCACCAATTGTGTTGATCTTGTTGTTGGTGATGGTGGAATTATTACTGCAGGCTCTAGTAGTGGTGGCAGCTCAATAGTATCATCAGTAGTAGCCAAGGTAGTTACTACTGGTATGTCTTCAGGAATTACTACTGATAGGGCATCAGTAGTGTTTGCTGCCTCTTCTTGATTTACTACTGCTATGACATCAGTAGTAGTAGGAGTTACTACTGATGCTTCTTTTTGAGCTTGTTCTTCCATAGGAGCAGTAGTAGTAGCCTCATCAGTAATATCCATCTTTTCTAGACTTTCATCATTGACATGGCCTTCATCAACCTTTGTTTCTTTAAGATTGAGGAGAGAAGTTGCTGCTGCTGCAATAGATTCATCTATCATGCTTTGTATGTTGTCCTTCTCCCCCTTAGTGAGCTCAACTGGTGGAGCATCACTACTATCAACCTTCTTTTTCAGTCTCCTTATAATCTTTGTTTGTTGATGAAGCCTGTGCTCATACAATTTCATTCTTTTGTTGATTGTGTTGATATGCTTCTTCATGTAGGTCATGGTTTTTCCTTGATTGGTGAGATATGTAAGACAGTCATGTACAGTGGTTTCAAGGTTTTCCATCCTATCCGTCAATTGTTTTTGTTCAATACTGCCCTCACTCCTTCTAGCAAGATCATCAGGCTCACTAACAGGTACATTGGCTTTAAGGTTTTCCATCCTTTCCGTCAAATCAATAGTTTCAGTTCTACCCTCATCACTTCTTGGTGATGAAATGGGTTGTTTGGACACTCTCTTCTTCCTAGAAGAAGCAGTAGTGCCCCCCCCTTTTGGTTTCTTGGCACCGGGGTCCTCTTAGTGCTTCCTCAAAAGAGTCATCACTAAGAGTTGCCGAGGTCTGGGTCCTATTGATGTTCTCACTGTCCTGTGCACCCACCTCTGGGGCATCAGTAGTGAGAGCCCTTTCCTCATGCCCTCTCTCCTCTTTGGAGGACAACTCTTGGAGCCTAGGGTTTGACTCAATGGGTCCCCTGGTGTCCTTTTAGGAAGATTTCTTCCTTTTATATCTTTTCTAGACTGATTTGGCTATTGGCTGGTCTTCTACAGAGTGAAGAGTAGCACTCTGCAGATTTAATTCATGTTCCTGGGACACATTCAGGACATCTAATTGGGTGGATGATTGAGTGACTGTTTGGGGTTGTGTTTGGGCTGCATTTGGGGGTGAAGGAGTGGGTTGAGGTTCAATTGGGGTTGTATCTTTGATTGAACCTTCTCCAATATTTGGTTGATCTTTGATCATGTTAGGAAACAGAGGGGTTTTCTTGCCCGAAAATTTAAATTTTTTTCTCATATTTGAGAAAACTTTCTTTTTCAACTCAGGAGTTATAAAAATGTTTTTAGGAGTTGACAAGTTTTGTAATTCACAATTTATTAAATGTTGAAGAAATCTGGGGTACATTAAAAATTTTGAAGTAGAAAGATTTCCCAACATTCCCTCAAAAATCATATTTGAAAAATTAAAGACTTGGTCTGTGCTTAAGAAACAACAGCAGATGCTATTACTTTATTAAACTCATTCCATGTACTTCTTTTAGGAGAAATACAGTGTTGAATAGTATGTACAAGAAATTTCCATTGTGGGGAGAGAAGACCTTTTTGGAAAGTGACAATGTCAAGTCTTCCCTCATATCCCATTTTGTTTAAAATGTCAACAATGTATTCCTTAGGAAGAGAAAACATACATTCATCGTCGTGCAGTTGTAGATGGTGTCTGATGGATTGTTCAGTTATGGTGATAGTCTTTCCATCCACAGTTGATTTTATCATAGGCATAGTTGCACCTTCGGTTCTTTCAGCATTGGTCCAGAAATCAACCAAGTGTTGTTGATAAGCTTTAGGGTTTACAATGAGTGCAAACTTTATATAAGACTGTTTCAAGAACATGACGATTGGACGAAAGTCTTTTGTTCCGTCTGGATTCTTTAGATACGCACACATGTTGTGAAACTCTGAGTATTTAAGATTTTTGTTAACATCAAGAGATTGTAGAGTTGCCATTGTCGTTGATGTTTGTGTTTGATCGTTTGATTTGAGAGAAAAAGTATGAATGTTGTTACTGGTGCAGGGTTTATGATCGCGATTTAGGGTTTATCGAGAGGATTTAGCAAATCGATGTGAGGATAATGCTAAACTAATCGACTTCAGCTATTTATATCTTACGATTTGATCTGCAAAAAGACTAAATTGCCCTTCGAATCATAACACAACGGTTATTTTCGTGGGGGTTAGTTTGGTAACTTTGACAATTTAAAGACCAGTAGTAAATTAGATACCAGTGGAAAACGTCAGTAGTATCTATGAACGTCAGCAGTAACTAAGGATTTTGACATCAGTAGTGACTGTAGACATCAGTAGTAACTAATGAATTTTAATACTGACCTAATTTACCAACCCTAGCAGTAGTAACCACCATTTTAGAGACCAGTAGTATATGTGAGTATAATCGTTTACCAGTAGTATTGATGTACCAGTAGTATTTGTGCATACTCAATACACACCAGTAGTAATGACCTACCAGTAGTATTTTGTGCACACAACTACATGCCATACTGACCTACCAGTAGTAAAACACTTATTAAAATAAATAACTATTTACAACAGAAAAACTCTTACACATGATTTTGATTGTGAAATTAATTTATTAAAATCATTCCAATACTGCTAACTAAGAAGCTGAATCTTCCTACATCAAATGCTTTTGTAAAAAGATCTGCTAATTGATTGTCAGTATGAATTTTAACTACTTTGATTAACTTCTTTTCATTGCAATCTCTTATAAAGTGAAATCTTATTTCAATTTGTTTAGTTTTAGAGTGTTTTACTGGATTGTTCACAATACTAATAGCACTTTGATTATCAATAAAAATAGGAGTTTTAAAGATAGAGATACCAAAGTCTAGAAGCTGGTTTTGAATCCAAAGTACTTGAGCACAACAAGCAGATGCAGCTACATACTCTGCTTCAGCAGTTGATGTGGATACATTTGTTTGTTTCTTACATTGCCATGACACCAGTCTTGATCCAAAGAATTGACATCCACCAGTAGTGGACTTTCTATCTTGACATTCACCTCCATAGTCACTATCTGTGTAGGCTATGAGTTCAAATGGTGAGTCATGTGGATACTATAGACCAAGTGATGGTTTGCCTTTCAAGTATCTGAGTATTCTTTTGACAGCCTGCAAGTGTAGTTCTTTAGGTCTTGCTTGATATCTTGCACACACACAAACACTGTACATAATGTCAGGTCTTGATGCAGTTAAGTACATCAAAGAGTCTATCATTGATCTATATAAGTGTTCATCTACATCCTCCCCCTCAGCATCAGGATGTAGGTGTTTGTGTGTTTCCATTGGTGTACTTGCACTCTTGCAGTCTTTCATGGTAAACTTTTCCAAGATGTCTTTAACATACTTTGATTGGTTTATCCAAATACCATCTGATCTTTGATTGACTTGGAGTCCAAGGAAGAAGTTCATTGGACCCATGGAGCTCATTTTGAATTTGGATTGCATGAGATCTTCAAACTCTTTACACAATAAATCATTTGTTGACCCAAAAATGATATCATCTACATAGATTTGAACTAGTAGTATATCATTTTTGACCTTTCTTGTGAACAGAGTCTTGTCAATAGCTCCTCTTTTAAAATCATTCTTTAACAAGTATGATGATAATGTATCATACCATGCTCTTGGTGCCTGATGTAGGCCATACAGAGCTTTGTCTAGTTTGAATACATAGTCACCATTTTCTGGATCTTCAAAACCTGGAGGTTGACACACATATACTTCTTCTTCAATTTTCCCATACAGGAATGCACTCTTCACATCCATTTGATAGACTTTAAACTTCTTGTATGAAGCATATGCTAGGAATATTCTTATGGCTTCAATTCTTGCAACAGGAGCATATACTTCATCATAGTCTATTCCTTCTTCTTGAGTGTATCCTTGGGCTACAAGGCTGGCTTTGTTCTTGATCACTATACCTCTTTCATCTTTCTTGTTTCTAAAGATCCATCTTGTTCCAATGGTTCTTTTTCCTTTGGGTAAAGGTACAAGTGTCCAAACAGCTTGTAATTTGAATTGAAGGAGTTCTTCTTGCATTGCCTCAATCCAGTTTGAATCCTTCATTGCTTGTTGAATCTTCTTTGGTTCATCCTGAGACAGAAAAAATTCAAACATACATTCATTAGCAATTAAACTCATGTTACACATGTTTGCAGTTAGACTTTTATTTAATTTGCATCTTGTTTGTAGTTGTGAGTTAACATCACTTAGAATATTGTCTAATGGATGGTTCTTTTGAGTCCTTGAGTTTGTAGCTCTATCAACCACTAGTTGATTTTCAAGATTTGACTCATTTGTCTCAGGGATTTGTTCCTCTTGAGGTTCTTCATTGTCATTGATGTTTGGTTCATCGTCATTTGCTGGTTCAGAGTTACTACTGGGATCAGTAGTATTTAAGTTATTACTGGGATCAGTAGTATTTTAAGAATTTAGGTTATTGCTAGGACCAGTAGTATTATGAGTACTATTACTGGTACCAGTAGTATTTGAATTACTACTGTCCTCATTATCTGATTCACTACTGCTTCCTGAATCTGAGTTATTATTGTCCTCAGTATTAACTGTGGGAACAGTATCAACTACTATGTATCTCATTTCTTCTTGACCAGTATTGAACGATGATGTTTCTTCCTTTTGAGTATGACAATTTGAATCACCTGCATTTAAGTCCAAGTTAGTGTTAAAGGATTTGGTTAGATTGTCTATGTTAAATAGCCAATCTGGACCATTTCCTTGTTCATTAGGAATATTCTCATTAAAGGATACATTGATGCTTTCTTCAATAATCCTTAATCTTTTGTTGAACACTCTGTATGATTTACTTTAAGTAGAGTATCCCACAAAGATTCCATCATCAGCTTTGCAGTCAAACTTACCAATTTGTTCTCTTGTAATCAAAATAGTACAAGGACAACCAAATGATTTTAAGAAACTTATGGAAGGTTTTCTTTTGTTAAAAAGTTCATATGGTGTTTTATGATGTGGCTTAACTATTAATACTCTGTTTTGTACATAACAGGCAATATTAACAGCTTCAGCCCAAAAAGTAATTGGTAATTTTGAGTCTGCTAACATTGATCTTGCTGCTTCAATGATGGTTCTATTTCTTCTTTCAGCTACACCATTTTGTTGAGGAGTTCTAGGTGAGCTGTATTGCATGTCAATACCTTTAAGATCACAAAAGTTAATTAAGTTAGCATTTTTAAATTCTGTGCCATTATCACATCTTATGGCTTTAACTTTTTGATCAGATGAGTTCTCCAGTTTAACAATTAAGTTCTTGATGAGTTCACTTGTTTCATCTTTTGTCCTGAGAAAGAAAACCCATGTATATCTGGAAAAGTCATCAGTAATAACAAGACAATATTGTTTCTTTCCAATGCTCATTACATTTGTAGGTCCAAAAAGGTCCATATGTAAGAGTTGTAAAGGAACAGAAATAGAATTTACAATTTTGGACTTATGAGAAGACTTATGTTGTTTACCTTTTAGGCATGCAACACAGTGATGATCACACATGAATTGTTTTTATGGTAATCCAATTACCAAATTCTTTCTTACTAAATTGTTCATGTTTTTAAAGTTTGTGTGACACATCCTTCTATGCCATAGTTCTGATTCAGTAGTGTTTACCTTGGATATAAAACAGTTGACCTCATTTGAAGAAATGAGTTCTCCCCCTATATCCAGGCAATACACATTGTTTCTCCTTGTAGTTCTCAAAACTACATATTTTTCATCTAAAACAAAGTCAGGAGAAAGAATGATGCACTCAATATCTGTGAAAAGAATCTTGTTCTTTTTATCACATACTTGAGACACACTGACAAGATTGTATTTTAGCTCAGCTACATAAAATACATCATCAAAAGTAATTTTACCATTAGTAACTGTACATTTGCCTGTAATCTTACCTCCCTTTGGGTTCTCACCAAAGGCCACATACCCTCCATCAAATGACTTGAAATCCTTAAGAATTTGCAGATTTCCAGTCATGTGCCTTGAGCATCCACTATCAATGTGCCATGTTCTACCTTCTTCAGGGATCTGAATGCTCTGCACAAGTAGGTAAAAGATTAGTTAAGTTTGGGAACCCAAGCTTTATATGTCTTGGGTTCATCCTTTGAGAAGTAAGATTTAGAAGTTTTAATTTTAAACATTTTTGGTACCCATACCTGTTTAGTACTGGTGTTTTGTTTTACTACTGCCCTTTTGGATTTGTTACTGGTGTCTGAGTTTACTACTGACCTTGGTCTATACCCATTATATTTAGCTTTTGAATATTTTACTACTGATGGACCAGTAGTATTTGGGTAATTACCATGTTTAGTATAACCAGTAGTGTTTTTAACATTTGGTTTGGCAGCAGTAGTATAACTAAAATTAGGGTTTTTACCAGTAGTGTTTTGGTACTGGTACCCAACAGCATTGTAATTAGGGTTAGGATCAGTAGTAAACCTTTTAAAGTTTCTACTGGTGTTGGAAAAATTAAAATATTGTTTATTTTGATTTGTTTTTCCATTATTTTTGAAATAATTGATGTTCTTTGGGCTTCCAACTCTTTTATTTTGCACAAACCTTGGTGCATTTCTTCCAAATTTTAGTGTTTCAGATTTTTGAGATTTTGTTTTATTTACTACTGATGGATCAGTAGTATCTTGTATCCTTTGTGTTTTTGTTTTTTCTTTAGAATTTTTAAATTCTTTGAACTCTTTGCAGTTAATTGGATTGAAGTGACAATCCTTTGCTAAATGGTTTACTTTGTTGCAAATAACACATCTTAATTTCTTATCCTTAGCACCTTCAGGTTTTCTTTGATTTAAGAGTTGATTTTTGTTTCTTTCATTTCCCCTTCTTAAATTTTTTGGTATATTTTCTGCATTATATTTAGGAGAGTCATCTTGACTTTGTGCTGTATGAAAACTTGTATCAATTGAGTCTGTAGTTTGATCATCATCAGATGTATCATTTGATTCAGATGTTTCATTACTAGTTTCACAGTTATTTGTCATTTTTTAATCATCTAAAATTCTTTATGTGCTTGATTTAAGAGGAGGGATAAAATTAATTGGAGGTGGAACGGCATGATATCCCACTCCATGCACAACTTTTTCAGTGGTTTGATTACTTGTTAATTCATTAACAATTTGAGAACTTCTTTCAAACTTTTTAATGGTTAATTTGTTTTGTTCTAATTCCATTTGATATTCTTCTAGTTTGATCAAAGTTTCTTTTAATTTTAATTCAAGATGTTCTTTTTCATAAGTGGTTTGTAGCAATTCTTCTTTTATCTTTTGATCATTTATTTTATAAATTTTAATTTGATTTTCAAGATCAACTATACAACCATTATATTCAATTCTTCTATTTCTATTTAGAATCATCTCTTCAAGTTTTTCTTTATTAAGTTTTTCTAAATCTTTATATGCTTTAATGCATTCAGGAGTGCAAGATTTAGAATGTACCTTAGTAGGAGAATCAGTGAAAGCCATGAGAGCTTGATTCTGTGCATGTTCCTCTGCTTAAAAGCTCCAATCATAACCTTGTCCTTGTTGTGAAACTAGAGCAGTTGAGTTTGATCTTTTGTCTGGCTGAGGACATTCTTTAGCAAAGTGCCCAAGGTTGTTACAGTTGTAACATTTGACTTTAGTCTTGTCAAATCCAGCCTTGTCACCTTTGTTGTAGTTAAGGTTTGTTCTACCAGTCCTCTTCAAGAACCTTTTGGTTCTCAGGCTCAACATAGCCATCTGCCATTTTAGATCCATCTCTTCAAGATCATCAGGATTCAATTGTTCCAAATCATCACTAATTAGTGCAGTATGCACATGACTAGTGAAGAAGGATTCTCTTGCAGTATCTTCACAATCTGCAGCCTTTGCAGTTTCCTGACCTGTTCCTGTACTAGACACAAAAGCAGCATTGTTTGAAGATAAATTAGGAGTTTTAGAGCTTACCTCAGATTCAAATACCCTTAGCTCATTGTACAATTCATCCAGCTCCTTTTCTTCCAAAGCATCACCTTGTCTATATATGACTGTGTACATAGACCATTCTTCTCCAAGAGATCTGAGAAACTTTCTGTTGACTTCATCATTGTTGGTTTCACACCAACTTGATTCAATTCACCAATGAGTTTGTTGAACCTATCAAAGATTTGAGATAGGGATTCATTCTTTTGGCCTTTAAAATTTTCAAAGTCCTGTTTTAGTACAGACTTCATGTTTCTTTTGGTGCTTTTGGTGCCAAAAATCTCTTTTCCAGTGCCTGCCATAACATCTTTGCATCATCATATTCAACAAAGAGATGTTGATAATCATTAGGAATGGCCAGTAGAAGAGTGCTTAGAGCTTTGAGTTCAATTCCTCTGTCTTTCTTCTCCTTTTCACACTTGAGTTTGTCTGCTTCAGTTGCAGAACTTGTTGCTTGATTGTGAACAGTTTTGTTTCCTTCAACAACAACTTCCCACATGGAATAATCAGTAATAAGCATGTATTGCTTAATACGATTCTTCCACATTCCAAAGTTATTGGGAGTGAGTATAGGGATTTTATTTGCTTGAGTACTGTCATTGTTATCAGTCATGATTAACAATCTGTGTGTTTTAAAGATTAAAACTTTTTGTTGTTCTTAAAATTCGTAGATTTAGAACCAATAGGCTCTGATACCACTTGTCAGGATCGAATAACCAAAACAAGTTATTGTCAACCCAGATCTACTAATAACAAGAAGTTGCAGCGGATCAACACTTGTATTAATATAATAAGAACAATAGAATATTATATATTGAACGAACAATGAACAATAATATTAAGAACACAGTGATTCACAAAAAGCTTCAATGTATATTATTGATTAACAATACACACGTACGTTTACAATTCGTAAGGAACTACTTATAGCAGTCCTTGAAGCCTAACTATTTATCCTAGTTATTCTAGGACTTGATTTACATCGAATTATAAAAGATATACATTGAATAACATTCTATAACTAACTCTGCGAAGATCTCGGACTTGATTTGCTTCCAAATACGCGTATCAGTAGTAACTGCAATCACCAGTAGTAAATATGCATCATCAGTAGTAAATGTGATGATCAGTAGTAACTCTGATAATCAGTAGTAAGTCCAAAACCAACGTCAGTAGTAACTACTAATGATCAGTAGTAATCTTCAATATGTGCATGATCAGTAGTAAGTTAGTTATACTCTTCACCAGTATTAACTCATCAGTATCAAGTGTTTCTGCCCCATCAGTAGTAACCATAGTCTTCACCAGTAGTAACCATGATCAGTACTAACTGCAGGATCAGTAATAAGTTGAACTGTGATTTGTTCTAACAGTAATGATTGTGTTGTGCAAAGTAACTCTTTTAGTGTAGAAATTATCTCACTTATTGGATCAGTTATCAATTTATATGTTTTTACAATTATAATTATATGTTTGTAGTTATACAATGTGGTTGATTTTAATAAATCAAGTAGTGCCTAAAAGATTGATTGAATTACCTTTGTGAGTATATATAATTATAGCTGGGCCAGTTGGTGTTATTCTTAGTCTTGAGATCCAAAGTCCAACCAGCTTCAAATGCCTTCAATTGTATTATATTCCAGATACAGACCCCTTTCATCAGTCCACCTCCCCTTTTTTAATTACAATGGGTCTCACATCCGCCAAGTGCTACGCCACTTACGTGGCACACATGAAAGCATCCGCCACGGCACCTCACGTTATGTGAGTGAAGTCTTTCGTGGCTGCTTCAACAGATGAGAGAGAAGACAAGGTGTATTAACTTTAATATTATTTTGTGAGTGAAAGGTATTTTGATGGGTCTCAAATGAGTATTATTGATTAGTTATGGTAGATGGGGTATTCGGGGTTTTGAATGTGAAAATGTGAAATAATGATGTGGCGCTAAGATGACGCTGATTTGGTGATTTGGCTTGAGCCACCATCCCAAATCACATACTTAAACTACCACGTGGAATTTGGTTAAGTTAACCCAAAGATGGGTATACTTTCTTTAGTATTAAATAAAAAGTTAATGTTGTCGGTGGTAACCGTATTTCTTTAAAAAGTTAAATTTAGTCATTGAGTTTTATTTATTTATTAAATTATTGTAATTATAAAACCGGCCATTTAAGTCACCAACAATGAAATATATATTTTAACCGTGAAGAGGGCGCTGCTTACTGCTTAGTATCAATATGTTTAGGGATATGTTTTCATGATTATGTATTTTGTAATTTCCCTTTGTTTGTATATCTCGTTTTGTAATTTGCTAGTTTTTTGGCTAGCTCTCCGTTGGTAATATATTCTTTGGGTGGTCCTTGGGCGGGTGATGGCATTGCCGAAACTCGATCCGTTGCCCCCTTTTTGGTGTTCAAAAAAAAAAGAGGGCGCTGTTTACATGTGAAACCACGGTGTGGTTGTTGCCCCCTAGGAGCTAGATATTTACACCGTGAATAGCCTATACTGTGGTCTAATTAATTAAAAGATGTAAAGGTGTATATTATTTAATTAGTGTAGAAAAGTTAATAATAAAAAAGTTGAAAGTTGAATGAGCATTTATAAATGGGAAACCAGATTCTGGTTCATCTGGAATCGTGAATTTATGATAGATTTCGTGTATATTGTATTTTATTCCAAGATACATACCCCTTGGAACATAACACTTATTTTAATATCTGAACAAGTGGATTTGATATACTTCATATAGAAAAATATTTATTAAAGACCTCTTTATATAATTTGCATTGGGTACATGCAAATGTTGGATATTTGACAAGGGGCCTCACTTCGAAATAAAACAATTTCTTTATTATATTTTGGGAGTGAGACCAAAATAAAAAACCATAGGATATGAGTCATATATACAACGAATCTGACCTTAATTGTTTTGACATTGACAATAAAAACACACATGTTGACGTGTTGAAAAAGGTTACCATCACCACATAGTCTTAAAGTGCCCTTTATACATTGAAGGTGCCTTCGATATCGACTTTTCTATTTTCAAATGTTGTGGCCCCCACAATTCCTTCATACGTACTCAAATTCATGCATCATGATTCCCTTCCCATATTATTACCAAACAACTCCTTTTTTGACCCATCACCCTTTGTTATATTCCTTCATTCAAGACATTTAAGTTTTTCCAAATTCGATTTGGTTCATATACCCCCATCTCTGATGCTTTTCAATCGCGGACTCAAGAAAAAAATTGAATGGTATCACCAGTTACACATTTTTTAGGTGTATCGTCTACAATAAAATAAAGTAATGTTTGGTTCGCAGAATGTTTATAATGGAATTGAAATCTAGGAAAAAATTGGAATCCGTCATTAATATATATCCAATTCGATAACTTATTTGGTTGGCATGAAATATAATTGGAATCCAATTCAATATTTTGTTTGGTTGACATGTATTGGAATTAGAATTATCTAATATGATGAATTTACCCTTATTGCTGGTAGTGGTTGGTGGTTATGGTTGGTTGTGGTGGTGGTGGTGGTGGTGGTGGGTGGTAATGGTGGCGGCAGCAGTGGCGGGTGATCGTGATGGCGGCGATTGGTGGTGGTGATGGTTTCGTGTCATTGAATTGAATATATTTTCTACGTCTTTGCAATGTTTAATTTAACTTAATAGAATCTACATTTTATGTAAACTTTACAGCAATTCCTCGAGAGACGTTAACCATGTATATATATTTTTTATATATTGAATAAACCTGCTACTTTAAAGAAATACAGAAAAAAGAAAAGACCTCACTATTCTTGGTTAGAGTTGTTAGTTCAACAAGTTTGACTTTGACCAGGAGTCAATGGAGGTTGTTGGTATGTACCAAGACTCTCCTGAGTTCGTCAGAGATTCCCTGTAAAAGAACCGGTTTATGAATGACTCCATTAATCCCAATCTGCAAGCATCTTTCCCACACATTTTCTTCAGAAACCGCAGTCAACGCAATAATCAAAGGCCAATTTCGACTGCTACGAGACTTGCGGATTCTCGACGCGATTTCAAACCCGTCAACATCGGCCATGTGAAGATCTAAGATCAAAATCTGGTACGATGACACGAGCTGGTTCAGAGCCGTGATGCAGTCGGAACCGGTTGCAATCGTTGACACGGTGCAACCGAGCTTCTCGAGCAGCTTACGTGTCACGGCTCGGTTAATGTCATCATCATCGGCTAGCAGCACTTTCAGGCCGGTGAAGAGAGAGTTTGAAAGTGGGTTGTGGTCGGAGGTTTCGCCGGTTTCTGAGATCCCGATCACGATCGATGGACGGAGTTGAAACCGAAGAACGAGCGACATGCTTCGATCGAATCCTACCGGATTTGGAACTACCCAGATCTTCCCTTGCATTAACTGCCAGACAAATTTAAAAAGAATAAATAATTAACTCGTAAAAAACCGAATAACAAAAATAACTAACTAACTAACCTCGACGAGTTTTCTGCACATGCCGAAGCTCAAACTTTGCTCGATTGCACCGCTTCGGATTCTGTCATCAGCAAAAGAACGTTCCAACTGACGATTACTATCGTTAATCCCGATTTCAAATTTGACATTCAAATAACCGTCGGCTGAATTCGATCTCCAAGTTGCCCATCTTTGTTCATTCCTCCCGTGGCTTCCACTCTCGGTTGATATCCTTATCACCAAACGCCCTCCGGTCCCGCTATTGTTTCCTTGATTCAAAAGGTTCCCAACCATATGCAAGATAACTTGAAAAACCCTTCGTTCGTCTCCCATAACGTTATCGGGGAGTGATTTATCAACTTCGATGTTGAATTGGTAACCTTTATAAGCACACAAACACTTTGCGAGATAAGCGGTTTCTTTGATCAAAGAATGGAGCCGAAACGATCTCATTTCGAGCGGAAATCTCTCTTTAGAAGCATCGTCCATTACATCGTTGACCAACATCGAGAGCACGTTGCTTGTTTTGACCATGGAGTCAACAAGAACGTGTTGTTGGTTACTAAGATTCTCGTCTTGCACAATGGAAAGCAATCCCATGATGGAATGCATCGGTTTTCTCAAGCTTTTACTCATCACGGTTTGGAACATGTTTCTAGCTTGGCTTGCTCTCATTGCATCCTGTTTCGCCTGCTCTAACGCTCGGTTTTGTTCGGCTAGTTTCTCTCTCATGAGCTGAGATTCTTCAAGAACCGCAGCGTGAGATAAGGCAACCGCTACTTGGTCAGCAACAACTTTGACTATTTCGAGCTCGGGATTGGTCCAAGACCGAGTTTCTCCACCGGGAAGAACCAACACGAGAACCGCGTAACAAGCTTCAATCATCTCGGGAGTTCCGCCTTTGAAATCAGAAACCCTAAGCATCGGCATCCGTATCGCCGCCACGGCGCCAGGTGGATCCGACCCGCCACCGCTTAGAGCCGCCAGCCGTGATTCTTGATCCAACAACTTAACCGTCTCGCTTCGTTTGATTTCTTGAACATCGGGATCCTGAATCGGGATCGAGAAATCATACCCCATTGAAGATTCTCCACCTTTTAACTGGTGGGTAAGATTCATAACCGTTTTAGAAGCATCCGGCATCCAAATCGAACAATTTTGCAAATCTAAAGTCTCGGATAATTTATCGAGCGTCGTGTAGAGAATCGTGTGGCGGTCGAGTGATTTTCTGATCTCTTGCGTGAGCATACGAACATGCCACCCGGCTTCTTTCTGTTTCTTGATCACACCCATTTCTCTTCCAAGATCCCAAGTCTTTTTCTTCAACATAAACTCTCTCACTTTGACTTTTAAAAGTAACGGGATTAGAGTAATTAACGTTATCGCGGTTGCAAACGAGACCAATGCCGTAAGGAACTTGAAAATGGTTAGAGCAAGCATGAGCTGAAACGGGTGCGGTTCGTAGGTCCAACCGTTTAATAAATGTGTCATTCCACAAAGCACAATGAAGGCAATGAATTGGAAAAGAACCCATTTGAAAGGCACATTTGAGCAACTAACAAAGTACAATAACTCTATTGGAATCGAGAAATAAGCAACCGCGATCAAGAAATCGCTCACCCTTTGTATTTCCATGATGTTTCGGTACCCGAAAAACCCTTCAACCTCACAATTACACCCGTTAAACCCATTATCATCATCGGTGCTACCCGAAACGCACACAACCAACAACCAAATCAACCCGAGAGATGCTAATGTTTTCGGCATTGCATCCATCGAATTGTGCGGTTCTTCAATCCATATATAAATCAACAACTAGTGGTGTTTGAATTGATTGAGATTGAGAAATATTGATTTATAAGATCAACATCCTGTACATTCAACAATTTGAGATAATAAATCAATTATTTTAATAAAAAGAAGTAAAAAGTGATAAAATAAAATCTTAATGAAACCTCCACTTGGATGACATTCATGCATGTTTCCAACTTGTATTCATCGAACTGTAGATAAAATATATTTAATTAATACATATATTATTATTATTATTGATAAAAAGATTTAAAAGCAACAAATCTAACGAGCACAAAAGTATTTGATTCTTCATAATATCATCTAAGAAAAAATGAGGCATGGATAAATTAATTACAAGGATACAGGAATTACTCAAATAATTCAGAAAACCAGACAAGAAATTAATCCCAGAAAATCAAGAAAAAAGAAAAGAAATGAGCTTTACCTTTGTTCAGAAAACCCCATCGGCTAACGCCACCATTAAACCCCAAATTCTTTCTTATTTCTTTTTCTTTTTATTCAGATCAGATCTTTGGCAAAATACACGTTGAGGAGCACGAATCTTGCTCTATCGCTCTCACTTTGAGATGAATCAATTTGATAAATAGAAAAAAACCCAAATTAGAAGTAAAGAATGAATCTTTATCTGTTTTTATAGGTAGAAGAGAAAGAAAGCATTCGATGTATGTAATGAGTTGAGTTCATCGGTTATTTCACCTTCTTTGTTTGTTTCTATTTGTGTAGTGAAATTTCAAAACTGACGGTGCCTTTGGGGGAAACGGCCTTTTCTAGAGAGAGAAAAACGTTTTGGTTTTAGTTTGTCCGCGCCGTTGTTTGTATAAGAAAGAGACCGCCGAGCTGGAAACCCAACATCTTATCAAACTTTTTTATTAATATTTTCTAAAGATTATATTTTTAAAGAAAATAATAATGAATAACAAGCCAAAACTAATATAAAAATCATCTCTTGAATTTTAGAAACATAATTCTATCCATGAATGTATAATCATTTTATGTATGTTAGAGACAATTTAAATGTTCCAGAATATTTAAATGAACGAAAATAAAAGTAAGAGAATAGAAGAGAAAAAAAGAAGAGATATTAAGAAGAAAAGATTTTTCTTTTTATGTTCCCGAATCAGATGGAAAATAAAAATATCAATTTTTGTGTTCACTGATTGGAGAGAAAGGAAAAAAATTAATAGATTTACAATTTTATCATTAAAATATAAACAGATTAGACAATATCAAGGGTAATTTAATAATTACAAATAGTTTTAATTAATTAAAATTTTATTTCTCTCCAAATCTTTCCACTTATGGGAGGAAGATTAGGAGAGAGAAAATGACTTAAATTTCCCTCATCTTCTCTTCTTTTCTTTTAAAAATATATTATGAAACACGATCAAAAGAATTATTTATTTTCCTTTTAAAACTCAGGAACACAGTGTAAGAGCTTTCATTAACCCTATTTTTAATTCTCCAAGTAAAAGCTTAGACTGGTGCCAACGGTAATCATCAATTGCCTACCGACGGCTTCTCCTCCCTCCTCTCTATTGGCACGCCTCGTCGGTTGGATTTTGCGGTTAGGTGACCATCGGAAAGACTGAAACGGTGGGGCCTGAGGTATTTTGCGGTTTGATATGTGTCAGTTGATGTCACTGTTAGAAGTGATATTAGTTATTTTTATCACCATGACATGTACTATATGATAATCTGTACAAATCAATATTAATTATTATTTTTATATATGGTTATATATTATCTATAATCATTAATTAGTTACTATATTATTATTCTTTATATCTTTATATGTCAAATGATGTCTAGCTCAGCTGGATTGATGCATGAGTTTTACTATTCATATGAGGCGTAAGGTTTGAAGTTCGAATCCAATAACACCTCTTTGTGGTGTCAAATATGGGGGTTTCCCTGAAAATTCCTATGGGAGCTGGGTTTGCCTTGTAAAAGGAGCTTGAACCTGGGGTGCTCGTTGGAATATTGCGAATAGGTTTTCGTTGTAATCATTGACGCTTTTTTAAAAAAAAAAAATCTTATTTTTAAGTGAATGAACCTTAACAAGTTTTGTTAACATAAGATTTTTATAATCTCTAATCATTATAGGAAAGAAAGTAAATGAATAATTTAATATAGAGCATACTTAAAAAAACTTGGACTGAAAAACAATGAATTACTTAAGTTGTTGAGGAATAAAACAATTAAATAATAATGTAAATTTTGAAAGGGTTCAACTCAAAATCTTAAAATCACCCTAAGTAAAATATACTATCTCCGTATCAAGATAAGTGATACATTTGAAAAAACATGATTTTTTATGCAAAAGATTATAATGTAGTTTAAAATAAATTAAAGTGGATAGTTAGTGAACAATGGGTCCCACTTCTTTTGAATAAAGTTATATTAATGATGTTTAAAAGTAAAACTAAAGGTAGAAGAGTAATTCACTATATTAAAGTAGATAGTAAGTGGAAAATGAGTCCCATTTTTTTTTACCAAATAAGGTAAGTTTTTGAAGTGTATCACTTATTTTGTTCCACCCCTAAATAGAAAGTGTATCACTTATTTTGATACGGAGGTAGTATAAGTTTTTAAACAAAATTATAACTAGTTAGTACGAAAAAGAAAATATATGAACATCAAAAAACAATTAATATTTCATATATAATTTGAACATAAATGAACACTAACGAATGAACGTAAATGAACGGACACTAACTAATGAATGTAAAAGAACACTAATGAACGAATGTAAATGAACATTAACGAACGGATATTAACGAACGAACACAAATCCACAAACAAGTGGAAAATTATAAACACTGGATACTATGAGCTATAAAAGAAATTACTTGAAGCGATATAACCAAAGAATCTTTGCTCTATCGGTATGCAGTGGCGGACCCTAAACAAATATTAAGGGGTAGCAGAATTTTTTCCCGCGTATTATATAATAAGATTAAAATTTAAAAAGTACAGGTTCATTATACATTACAAAACAAAAAATTAGAATAAAAACTAGATATTACATTTTAAAGTTGTCATCTTCGTTGCCCGGTTTTCCGAAAACGAGTAGTTAAATTTTCATCTGTAACCTTCATAAGTGTTTCATTTTCTACACTACAAAACAATTGGTTTATGTTGTTTGAAATTTATCTTTGATGATTCAACTAAGAGACAAAAAAGTATTAGTTTTTTTGTTCAAATTGTCATAAAGTGAAAAGTGAGCTTCATTTATTAAATTAAATTAACATTTGAGCTCACTAATAATCAAAACAACATTGGGGCTTTTAAATTCGGACTACTTTTTTGCTGAAATTATAAGTGAAGGGTAGCCAAACACTTTTTTAAGGGTAGCGCTGACATATACTTTATTTTTTTTCGAAAATATTTACACTTCTGGTCAAAAATTAAGGGGTAGCACGGGCCATCCCGGGCTCCAAAGAGGTCCGCCTATGTCGGTATGGTGTTTGCGTCACAACCTTGAGATTGAGGATTCAAGTCCTGTCATGAACATATGTGAAAATTAAATGTAAAAACTTGAAGCGATAAAAGAGAAATTAAATGAAGCAAAAACGTGGACAAAAGAAACCATTGAATTGAATTGAATAAAAAAGAGGTGGCGGGATCCACAACCCAGAAGATGAAGAGAACTTGGACAACGTCAACTTCAACCCAAATAATATTCACATCTCTTTCCCAATATCGCCTTTCCAAATTTTATTCTACCCACGCCCTAAAAATCTTTCTTTTCTATGTGTTTATCGCCAGTTATTAAACGGACTATTGTAATGAAATCTAATAAACTTTATATCTGACATGACCAATATTTAGAATAATCATTTAATATAATCAACTTACAATTCTTAACATATAATGCAATATGTAAGACCTGTGCCAACGGCACGTCGGGGGAGGGCGTCGAGCCTCGTCGAGCCACGACGGCGTTGGCACCGAGCCGTCGTGGCCTGCGTCGTCTGAGTCTCGTCGTGGTGAGGACGGGCTGGTGATGGCGTCGAGGGGTGAGGTGGGTCCGGTGGAGCGTCCAAATTGAGATTCAAATTTAATTTTTTTTAATACAAATAATTAATATTACACACAACCTCTATAAAAACTCACTACACTCTACCATTTTAAACACACAATCACATTATATTTTCTCACAATCACATACTTCCTCTCTTCCCAATTTCCCTATATTTTCTCTCATTCAATGGATCCAAACGATGACGCCGATGATTACTGGCAAGATTATGTTAATGTAACAGCCGTCTTCGATTTGAACCAAACTATTGAAAGACTTGATTATCTGGATCAAGAAGAAGCTGAAAATTCCACCGTGCCAAGAGCACCACGAAGATATATACCAAGAGATCGCGTTGCGGCTGCTGAACGTTTATGGAATGATTACTTTGCCGACAATGCCGTTTTCCCTCCGGACTACTTCCGAAGACGGTTTCGCATGTCGAAACCTTTGTTCATCCGTATATGCCAGGCTATACATTTTTATAATCCACCGGGTCAACTACCGTCGTATTTTGATTATTTCCGTCAAAGGAGAGACGCTACGGGTTACCCCAGTTTTAATGTATTTCAAAAGTGTACCTCTGCCATACGTCAATTGGCGTACGGTTGTGCCGCTGATATGTTTGATGAGTACCTACACATGGGTCAACAAACAGCGTACGATTGTTTGGACAACTTTTGTAAATGTATATTCCATCTATACTCGACTGAGTTTTTGCGAAAACCAACAACTCATGATGTCCAACGTTTACATGCCAAACATCAAGAGATACATGGTTTTCCTGGGATGCTTGGTAGCATTGATTGTATGCATTGGCCTTGGAAAAATTGTCCAACAGCATGAGAAGGCCAATACACATGTGGTGATCAATGATGTCCCACAATAATGCTTGAAGCTGTTGCGTCATACGATTTGTGGATATGGCATGCGTACTTTGGCCCGACGGGTTCGAATAACGACATAAACGTCCTTAACGAATCAGATTTGTTTGATGAAATAAGGCAAGACAGGTCCCCCGTAGTTCCGTTTACTATTTCGGGTGAGCAATTTACGAAGGGTTATTATCTAGCTGATGGGTTTTATCCGGAATGGGCAACGCTTGTCAAGTCGTTTAAATGCCCAATTGAAGAAAAGAACATGAAGTTCAAGCGGTTCCAAGAATCCGCTAGGAAGGATGTCGAACGAGCTTTCGGAGTGCTTCAAGGACGGTGGGCAATCATTAAAAACCCGGCACGACCACACAGTGTGAACAAAATACGACGGATCATGTACACTTGTGTGATATTACACAACATGATTACGGAAGATAACGGCCGCGCAATTTGTCCAATCGAAGAAAACTATACCGCTAACCCGGATAATCGCCCTTAACGTACATGGCATGAACGGGTTGCAGCCCAATTGCGTATTGAAAAGGAGATACGCGATCGAGTTGTGCATCATAAACTTCGCAATGCCTTAATCGAACACATTTGGACCCTCCCGCCAAACTACCGTCAACGTTAATTTTTTTTTTCGTAATGTTTTTTTTTTCCGTATTGTTTTTTTTATTCGTGTTTTTTTTTATTCGTGTTTTTTTTAATCGTAATGTTTTTATTTTTATTTTTATTATTAATGTAATGTTTTTTTATTTAATGTAATGTGTTTTTTTTATTAATTAAAATGGTGATGTGGAAATGATGATGTGGAAAGGATGGGTTTAGTGATGGGTAGGGTTGGCACGAACGTGTCAGTAGCGGGTCAGTAAGGATGTGATGACGTGACGCTAGTGATGGGTTTAGTGATGGGTAAGGGTTGGGAGAGGCCTAACATGTTATGCAGATAACATGAAAATATTCACTCATATTTTAATCTTTTTCTTACATAGCGCCATATTAGCACCTCAAACACAAAATTAGACCTGACAATGTAACGGGGTTTGACCCTGGTGCAAACCCGTAAGTATTATATGGGTTTGGATCATAGCTTATTGTTTGTTTACCCACTAATGACCCGTACTGTCAACCCTTTTACTAGATGGTCGTGTATGGATTAATACCGATCCAATCCGTTTATAACCCGCCCTGCAATTAAGTTTAGAAAAAAACTAATTTATATTTTTCATATTTATGGTTTAAGAAAACTGATTTTGTAGTTTTTATCGCAACATGTAAATTTGCCGGAAAAGGCTTTCTTTGTATAAAATAGTTACTAGGAAAACGAAATTAGAAATCATACGGTTTTTAGTTCAGTTTGCAAAGGGTGAGTTAGGACATGAAAGAAAAAAAAAAAAAAAAAAAAGTGAGCTAAATGGTTAAATAATTCAATTTGGGCTCTTGCTAATTGAAATTTGAAACCAGGCTTACGGGATTTTGAGTCCATGAGATTAATTAAGGATAGTATTAATCCAATAGATTATCTCAGTTTAATCCTTTGATGATTTTCATCCCAAGACAGAAATCAATGTATCAGGAGAATGGTTCTAAAAAACTTGTTTGGCTTCGTCATAGTTCGTAAAAACTTAAGACTTGATCATGTCGACACATCATGATTTAAATATTGACGTATAATAAGGTTCAACATGAGTCACCTTTACCCGTCATAACTCAACCTATGTTTTTAAGTGTTAATAAAATAATTAAAATATATGGGCCAAATATATCAGTAGCGGACCCAGGGCGAAATTTTTGGGAAATTTTCGGGGTAGCACAATTTCATTAATCTGAGTGATACTTAATAAAAAAGGAACATCTTTCAATGCTATACTCTAACCATTTAAATTCATCAAACCATTCAACTACAAAATGCTTTAACTTGTTGCCAAAAAAATGATGGAAAATTATGCCCCTTTGGTTGACAACGTCATTAAATATGCCCCTACTTATTTCATACGTTTGATTTGGATGATAAATTATAATTTTTGGCCTATCTCCCTGGTTCAAAGGAAGATCATTCAAATAAAAATTTGCTTGAATGTGTACATGTAGATTCATTATGTGGTCTTTCACTTTGTGGACTTTTTCTAAAGCTGCGTTTTTTATAATGACTAGTCCAAACTCCACAGTTGTAGGCTATTATTGGGCTTATTCCATTTGGGTTATTATGTATTGGGCTATAGGTTAAAAGTTCTATAGTTGTGGGCTGAATCTAAATGGTATCACAGACATCCACATGCTCCGCAGTGGTCCACCCCTTAAATATGTATAGTTATTTGACTATAAGAATGGTTAGATATGTCGGAAATGAAAAAGAAGTTCTGAAGAAGTATGCTATAAATTTATAAACATGTATTTATCCATGTTTTTTAGTATATTTATATATATATATAATTATTTTGTCACATCATCTTAAAAAATGTCATAGCCTCGTCATGCCTTCTAAGGTTTGAGGTTTGTCCATATTACCACGTCACACCTCACGTTAATTAGAAACTTAATCAGGCGTAGGGGTGAGCTTTTGGGCCGGAAAAAAATCATACTGAACCGAAATTGAAAACATGTAAACTGGCTCAGTTTTTGGTTTTTTAATTTCATATTTTCAATTTCGATCCTATCGGTTTCGGTCCGGTCCTCTAATAAGGGTGACATTTGGCTTAAAAACTAAACCGAAACCGAACCAAAACCAAAACTAAAAACAAAAACAAAAACATGTAACGACATTTTAAGAGCAATCATTGGAGTGAATCACTAACATAGGTGAGCCTATCAAGTCGTCTCCTAAAACTGTTATTTTACGTCACATCTATAGGTAGTTGAGGCATTACTTGTACATTTTATTCGAATTATATTAGTTGAAGTTATTATTTATATATAAAAATTTACTAGTTGTTTGTTTTATTTATAAACAAAATGAGTTAAAGTTTGAGAGTTTTGATCATAATTTTTAAGGTAGCAAAATGGTGAAGTTAAAGGATAACAAAACAAAAATGAAAAAAATCCGAAACCGAACTGATATATTGAGAAAATACTGTAAAACAAACACCGAAAAACCGAATGGGATGTAATTCTTAAAACCCGAAGTTTACAGTCGACATTTGGTTTGGAGTTATAAACCGTTCTAAACTGCCTAATACTCAACGCTAATTTTGTTGCCATCTTTTTGTGATTAGCCCTAGATATTATGCATCTATTACAATTCGAAAACATTGTAAGTGTAAGCAAAAGGCTACATGTTAATATCTCCTTATCATTAAAAAAAGCATACTTGTTATAAACTAGTTGGTGGTACCCAACACGGGTTTTTCCTGATGAAAATGTAACAGAACTAACCTCCAATTCCTCCAGCAGTTAATATTGATTGTACAGCTACTCCTCAAACGTCCAGCAGAAGAAAACTTGTCCAAAGTCAACAATCTATCATGATACATGATATTAGCACGTAAAATGTATACAAATAAGTTGACATGCTTACATGATATAATGTTGTTTGGACAAAAGTTTCATATTGTGCATTACAAACACCAAGTTCCTTAAAGAGCAAAATATCAGTAGGAGACCTAACAATACAAACTCATCATGGAATTATAATTAGTTTGTCATCTAACAGTTGATGCATTAAACATATCAGTCTTAGTTAAGTCAATGGCAATGATTTATAACACAAAGATCAAAATTAATGTTGTTGATAACCATGGCATAACAAAATCAGTTAAATATAAGTACATTTATACCTGATAAAGCGCAATTCTGTTTGATTAATCTTGTTCTTCACAACTAATTTACATGTCATGAAGGTCTATTATTTTTCTAACAAAAATTTCCAGGAAATTAAACATGTAAGTTTCTACTCAAACATAAATTAGTAAGTGTTTGGTTTATATAAGAGAGTCATCATGGTTATGGATATAAAATTTGCTATTGTATCTTCACTACCGGTAAGTGTTTGGTTTATCTAAGAATTTTGAAACCCACTTCTGTCGTTGGGTTAGGGTATGCATAATTTTGAAATCTACTTCTCCGGTAGTTAATAGCAAAAACTAATTAGATATGCAATTAACTAATTGGTGCAGATCTTATTAGCTACTGATTAAATAAAAATGACACAATAATATCATAGGTACCTGATCAGCTTTGAGGTTGGCCCTGTGAAACATTAATTCTAGATTAATTAGAAATCAAAAGACTTGTCGAATTGAACATTTAACAATTTGAATCGTGTATTTTAACTGATGCAAATTGAACCTTTTAATAATTTAATTATATGCAATTTATGAACCCTAATCTGAAACCAACAAATTAAATAATGAAAAGTTAAACAAATAAATGATGAACAAAGGCTACCTTTAGTAACAGCAGAATAGACATACATAAAAGAAGATGGAAATCGATTGCGGAGGAACTCTAATTCCAAATCGAAACCCTAATAAAAAGAGGGAGAGAGAGCAGAAAACTACTTAAGAAGAAGAATTAAAAAGGGCTATCAATAGGTACATGCGTTGTAGGTAGAGGCAAATGGCAATAAAAGGAAAACACATTGAAGCAGCCAAGTAGGAGGTGGCAAACCCTCTGAAGCAGCCAAGCTAGCAAGAGGTGGCGTGGATATGACGGTGGCCATCCCAATCCCATTGAAGCAGCCAAGCAGGAGGTGGTTGTATACTACGGGTGGTGTCACTATGTAAAATGTTACATAGAGAATTGGATATGATTATGACTCTACTAGCAATTCATCAAAGAAATTGTTAAGTATATAACAAGAACATAAGATGAAAAACAATAAAAAGAAAGAAGAGAGGAAGAGAAGTATGTAAACACTTATGAAAGTGTTGAGGTCCATTTTATTCATTCATCTCATGGGGTATTTATACTAAAAGTTTTACCCGTTAATTACATGTGCATACAAATAAGAAGGTAATCTAGTAGACAATGAATTGATGGAGATGACATGAAGGTTGAAAATGTGGCAATCCATTTATTGGTTTTGTCATTGCATATTCATAATACCCCCTCTTGGTTTCGTCAGTGTATAGTTTACTCCCCCTCATTTATGTCATCACTATTCTTCACATGCTATGCACATGTCGCATTCTGATACCCGATACATGCTTTCTAAAGATTGTAGTGGGAAGTGCCTGTTGGAATTATGTGCATAGTTAGTCAACCTATGATGATGTGAATCCGTATATATCGATTAAACACCAGATTAAGCAATAACAATGATGAATTGGAAGAACAAGAATGAAGCTTTCACACACAAAAAGATACGTACGATTAAACAATTCGGCAAGCTTGGTAAATACTAGGTTACAACTAGGTATTTATACCTAGGCCTAGTATTGACTAATTACATAAAATCACCCTAGACTATTTGTTACAATAAATGTCACATTACACCCCTAGACTATCGAATACATTAAAATGTGACCCAACAATCTCCCCCTTTGTAACAATAGTCTGGGAAGCATATCTTCGAAGTCTTCATCTTTAGCAAAAACCTAGCCTTGTAGATATTTCGTTGCATAATAATCAAGATCAGGCTTGAGCTTTGTTGATCTGTGAAAAATGAATACTTCTTGTAGCTTTTCAACCACAAAAGTATTTTGAAGACTTTACTTTGAAGATACATATTGATCGACAAAAACTGAGACCCATAATGATAGAGAGATTAACAGCGGAAGTCTTTTCTTGAAGTTTGTGGCTTTATGTCGATCAATGATCTTTAATAATTGTTGTTCGGGAAATTTGTTGATAAGGTTTATGCTCCCCCTCAAACAGACAATTATTTCTTCATGGAGTCTTCGGTTCCTTGTTTACTCCCCCTTCACTGATGCATATGTGTCCTTTTGATGTGGAGTAAGTTAGGCTAGTATATTCTCCCCCTCATGATGAGCAAGAATGCTCTGAAGCATCATGTAATAGGAAGAATCTCCGAAGCTTGGTGATGAAAATGTGTTGAATAATGATACATTCATTTTTTGAATGAATCAATATATAAGACATTTTTCAGCATAGTCAAATAGGATAAACCGGGATCACATAGATTTCCCGTTAACACGACAGTTGAAAAACTTGGTGACCTACGTTCAGTGTTGGCTTTGACGGTAGCACTGGTAGGATTTCCATTCAATCATCGTGGAATACCAATAAGTTTGGTATCACTATGAATGTTCTGGAAATATCACTAGGATATGCTTGGTGGAATGCCTGTGTCCTAGAGAGATTTAATTCGGTTCTAGACTCTATACGTGGACAAACGAAGGCGAAGACTGGAGGTAGGTCCTCTTTTTCAATATCAACAATCTCCAAATGAGATGTCGATAGTAGATGTGGTAATCTCCGTGATTTTGAAACAAGTACATTTTGTACTTGAGTGGTCAGTGGGGGTTGTGCATTGCATCACTGGGTCCATGATGTCTGAATCAGAAAGCATCTCATGCAGACTGATATAGATGTAGTTACCCGGTCTTTTGTTCGGTTTAGGGAGGGTTTTCCGTTTTCTTTAACCCTTTCTCACACACTCCTCACTCAACTCACTGTTTCATTTTCAACCACACCCGCGTTTTTGTGTTACCATGTGATAAGCTGATTTGCACCCCATACTTCATACCCCCTCTCAATTTGTACCTCAGCGCACCCCAATCAAGATCCCGTGATACTTGATTCTGCTCACCTAGACCTATAAACCCTTACATTTTGTCCTATATTGTAGGTGGCTCCTGGGGAAGATCATGCCGGTTATAGCAGATCATAGGAGTAATTTGAGAGTGAACTAAAACGCTCATGTGCAATGGATCAGCATATATGATGTTACATTTATGAATAACATGGATTTTTCATCGGAAAATGTATGTGTTTCCGGCATAAGTTGTTGCCTTTAAGATATCAAATTTAGGCATAGCAACTGGAACAAGTAAGGTAATACCGGACTCACATAGAGTATCCATTTGCACACTGTATGAATCTGTAGTCGTTTGCACAACCGTAGATTCAGATGTGTGACATGCGTTTAGAGTTGGCGTGATCTTAGCACTAGCAGGATTTCCACTCGATCCTCATGAAACATCAGATCGTGATGCCACTACGAGTGTTCCGATGGATTTAAAGAAATCCATGTTTGTAGTGCAAGTGACCTATATTAGAAGATTCTTGAGGGTGAGAACTAGACACACTGTGCATACAAAGAGACTTAACCCGGGGCAGGAGGTTATTGTGTTTCAATACCGACAAACTCCAAATGAGTAGTCAGTAGCTTTTGTGCTACGTCCCCTAATGAATTGAAACAAATTCCTGTTGAGAGGAATTTGAGTGGTTGGTGGTGGCGTGCATTTGCGATACTGGGCCAGTAGAGTCTGGTGAAACATTTAACGCATAAATGAGCACCCGTTTGTATGGTTGCCCGATTTATTTACGGTGTGGATGCACTCAAAGGTGTGTTTTCTTAAAGTTATCATGTTTTTCACATCACCTTGCACTCACCTATTGCTATACCCTAGACTTATACCCTCACATTTACCAAATGGCTGAAAAAGAATTCCGTTGGAAGGTAAGGCCGGTTCTGGCAAACCATGGGAAGGTATTGTCGTTTGATAAAAAAAAATTGATCGGAAAAAAATAATTCAAACGGGTATAAAAGTATTGATATAAGAAAGTTTCTCCCCCCTGGAAATACTAATTCTCCCCCTAGAATTAATATTACTCCCCCTCGACAAAATAAAGATATATAAAAGTTTGTAGATCAGAAATGTACCTTTTAATAGCAGCAGAGGGGTGGAGAAGAGTTTTTTACAGTTCTGTGTTTTCTGATTAAGAGCGGGTTTCAAGTTGATGTAATTGAAAACCATTTAACAATTAGGAACGGGTTATACACTGATGTGTGCATAAGCCATCGGATGAAGATCGAGTCATATACTGAAGTGTATATAAGTCATTTTTCTAAAGATTTAAACAATGAAAAGCGTTTTGCAGAAACAAAATTGAAATGAAAAGAGTAGAAACGATTTATGTTTTGAGATTTAACATACCAAGCTTAGACACAAGAAAGTTAAATCGTTTTTCATCTAAAGTCTTGGTAAATAAATCAGCTAACTGAAAATCAGTGGATACGAAGTACATTTCCACAGTTCCTTGTTCAACGTGATCTTTGCTAAAATGATATCGAAGATCAATATGTTTAGTTTTGGAATGTTGAACAGGATTGCATGAAATTGCAATTGCACTTCGTGATTCACAATATATAAAGGAATACAGCTGTATGAAAAGCCGTAGTCTTTTAATTGTGACTGCATCCAAATTACCTGGGACAGGCAGCATGCAGCAGCAACATACTCCGCTTCGGCATTTGAAAGAGATACACAATTTTGTTTCCTTGAGGACCAGCTCACAAGTTTATCACCGAGAAATTGAGCACCTCCAAAAGTGCTTTTACGATCCAACATACAGCCAGCATGATCAGCATCAGAGAATGCACACAAGTCAAACGAAGTTTCCTTGGGATAGCAAAGACCAAGATCTCGAGTGCCTTTTAAGTAACGAAATATGCGTTTGACTGCTTGAAGGTGAGACTCTTTGGGAGCAGCCTGATACCGAGCACAAACGCACGTAGAGAACATTATATCAGGTCGACTGGCAGTTAGATATAATAATGAACCTATCATGCCTCGATAGTTTGTGATATCAACGAGCTTTCCGTCAGGATCAGAATGCAATTTTGAACCGGGTGACATTGGTGTAGAAATGGGTTTACAGTCATCCATCAGATACTTCTTCAACAAATCAGTGATATACTTGGATTGATTGATGAAGATCCCAGTAGGTAACTGACGAACCTGTAGACCGAGAAAGAAATTCATCTCCCCCATCATACTCATTTCAAATCTTTTGATCATAAGATCTGAAAACCGTTTACAGTATTTAGGATTTGTGGAGCCGAAAATAATATCATCTACATAAATCTGAATGAGGACGATATCTTCCCCTTGTCGTTTGATGAATAGAGTTTTGTCCACTTTGCCTTTTGAAAAACCAGAGTCGACTAAGAATTTGGATAAAACATCATACCACGCACGAGGAGCTTGCTTCAAACCATATAACGCTTTATCAAGGATGTAGACATGGTTAGGCAAGTTTGGATCGACAAATCCTTCTGGTTGATGAACGATAACTTCTTCACTGAGAATACCATTAAGAAATGCAGTTTTTACATTCATTTGATAGATTGTAAAATTCTTGTGTGCTGCATATGCCAGAAAGATTCGGATGGCTTCTATTCTTGCAACCGGGGCAAACGTTTCTTCATAATCGATGCCCTCTTGTTGAGAATACCCTTTAGCAACCAGCCATGCTTTATTTCGAATGACAATCCCATTTTCATCATTTTTGTTCTTAAAGATCCATTTGGTACTAACAACAGACTTTCCAGGTGGTTTTGGAACCAGACGCCAAACTTTCAGTCGTTCAAATTGATTGATTTCATCTTGCATGGCAAGAATCCAGTCTGGGTCTGATAAAGCTTCGCTGACTTTCTTAGGTTCATTGGAGCGTAAGAAAGATGAGTATTGACATTCATTAGCAGTAGCTCTCCGAGTTTGAACCGAAGATTCAGGATTTCCAATGACTTGATGTAAAGGATGCTCTTTGGTCCATTTCAGAGTATGAGGAAGTGGAAGTTGACCTGGAATTATGTTGGAGGTATCAGTGAATTCAGGATGCGGGATCATAGCAGTTTGAGTGTTGGATGTAGAAGGTGGAGGATCAACTTTTTAAACATTGAATTTTGAGAAATCAATCACCAACTGTGGAGCTTGAGTTGGTGCAATGATTAAATCAGAAACACCAACAACTGGAGTGGGCGATGAAGAAACATCTGGCGATGATTGAGTTTCCATTGATGATGAAGTACAGTTTGAATTTGTTACTGACTCAGTGTTCTCAGGAGCAGCAGACATTGGAGATGGAGAATCAGAGGAACTCGGACTGTGTGTCTCAGGGACACTGATAGACTGAACATCTGCAGCTGCAGGGAATGGAACGCCAGACTCCTGAAGTAAAGTATGTCTGATGTTATGATATTCATCATAAAAATGTTCAAACAATACATCGAAATCATTTTCAGAGGTGGAAGGTACGGAAGGAGGTGCAGGAGGTTTAATATCTGAAGTAAATGACTCAAGAGGAAATGTCTCATCAAAATTCACATTTACACTTTCTCTTATTGTCCGATTTGATCGATTATAAACCCTGAATGATGCAGATTCACGTGAATAACCAACAAATACCCCTTCGTCCGCTTTAGCTTCAAATTTGTTCAATTTGTCTTTGTCATTCAAGATGAAGCAACGACTCCCAAAAACATGGAAAAATTTAACATTTGGAATTCATTTATTTATCAATTCATACGGAGTTTTGTTGTAGGTTTTGTTGATGATAGAACGATTTTGAGTGAAACATGTCGTGTTGATGGCTTCAGCCCACAGAGATAAAGGTAGTTTCAAAAATGAAAGCATTGTGCGGGCTGCTTCAACTAAGGTACGATTTCTTCTTTCTACTACTCCATTCTGTTGTGGAGTTCTAGCAGCGGAAAATTGATGAGTTATACCAACAGATTCAAGAAATGAATCTAGGGTTCGATTCTTAAACTCAGTTCCATTATCAGTCCGAATGGTGTTGACTTTTAATTCCAGATTTGTCTGAGTTTTCTTGATAAAGGCGATAATAGTATCTGCAGCTTCATCTTTGGTACGTAAGAAGTGAACCCAGGTATACCTTGAGTAGTCATCAACAATCACTAACACATACCGTTTACCAGCAATTGATTGTACACTCATTGGTCCACATAGATCCATGTGAAGCAATTCAAGAGGTTTGGATGTACTTAGAACAGGTTTTGATTTGTGTGACGTTTTCTTCATCTTTCCCATTTTGCAAGACGAACACAGATGATCTTTTGCAAATTTAACGTCTGGGAGACCAGATACATGGCCACCTTTTACCAATTTGTTGATGGCTTTGAAGTTAAGGTGAGAGAGGCGACGGTGCCATAACCAAGATTCATCTAATGACGCTGTTGACAGTAAGCATACTTCTTCCATTGGGGTCACGTCATTTAGATTGATAGTAAACAGATTTGTATCCCGTGATCCGGTAAGAAGTTCTTTTCCATTATAAGTACGAACAGCACACTTCTTTGTTCGAAAATTAACTTCTAACTCTTTATCACAAAATTGACCGATGCTGAACAAGTTGTGAGCAAGATCTTCAACATAAGTGCCGTTTCGAATTATTAAATTTTCACGAATGATATCGCCAATTCCCATGATAGCAGCCAAATGATCATTTCCAAAACGAACAGTACCCAAATATTTATCTCTGAAATTTGTTAAGAGGTTCTTGTTTTCAAGTCATATGCCGTGAGCATCCAGAATCAAGATACCATATATTCTACATAAAACAATTAAAACAATTTAGGTACCCAATCAATTATGGGTCCTATATGATTAGTGAAGGATGTTTTATGCAGATTTTACAGAAGGATTAATTTAGAGATTTTGGGGAACTGCAAGGAGGCAGTTCTGAGTGGATTGATTTGATAGACCATTTAAGCTTTTTCTCTGGAGAATGTAAAATCCAGTTTGACTGTTCATTCTTGATCCAAGTGTAATGAACAAACGTGGATTTTGTGTTATGCATCTTTGATTTGGTTGTCGAAGAATTTGAAGAAGTGCTTGATTGTGATGATTTAGGTGTTGTGGTTCCTCGAGTTGTTTGACGTTGAGAGGACATCAATTTATTAGAGATGGGTGAGGTAGTGGGACGAACCTTAGTCGGTTTGAATGCTTATGTAGAAGAATGTTTTCGTTTATATTGCAAAGGACGAGAAACGGGTGTTTTGCATGAGTACGGAAAACAAGTTTTGCAGGACTTAATTATTTTACCAGACTTATGGAAAATATAGTTTCTAGGACCACATGGAGCATCCAACCTAATGAAATATCGTTCATCATACTGAGAAATTTGTTTATTTGTTTGCTTGTCACAATAAATCTTTTTACCGGTTTTATCATATTTAACAACCAAATTATCACCATTAACAGTATAATTCACAGGACGATAAACAGCAGAATCATAAACAGTACCAAAAGCCAATTTAGGAGCAATAAAATCCATGGATTTATTACATTTATTATAAACAGAAAAAGAAGAAACTAAAAAGGACGATGAACTAGACTTCTTAAGTTCATTTGACTTAAGCATACTAGAGCCGGACGACTTAGACTTCTTTATCTGAGTTGCTCCTCTGTCTCCGATTGGCATGGGCTTCTCAAGCTTTGAATTTAAGGTTTTATCTGAAACGGTTAAAACATTTGAGTCAGAGCTTCTTTTTAAAATAGCAGGGATTTTAATTGTAGAAGTCTTTTCAAGAGTTCTAGTTTGAGCAGAAGAATTAATTTGAAAATCATTTTGAACAGAAGAAGAATTGGTTTTAACAAGTTTATCTTCTAAGTCATGAATTTTGGTTTGTAAAACTAATTTTTCTTTATCAAATGCCTTATGTGTTTCATCAATTTCTGTTTCTAATTGGCAGATTTTCTTTTCGAGAATTAATGATGGAATATAAAGCTTTCGTGTCACTTTTTGTTGAACGACAGCATCCCCTTTAATTTCAAATTCTTCTTGGGTTATTATAGGAAAATATTCATCATTTTCAAATTTAGCCTTTTTAATTTCATAAGTTTTGTTCAATTCTGCATAGTTGAAACTGATTTGTGCATTCTCCTGCTTTGCTCTGTTGAATGCTTCGATTTCTTTTTCTTCATCTGTCACCCGCATGAAGCTCTGCCAGATATCTCTTTGCATGTAGTGAGAGTCATATAGTGTTGGAAGAACCCTGCACGCCTTGCTCAGATATCCTGGATTGTCTGCCCCTAGACCTTGTTTGGAGTTGAAGTATTTGAACTCTTTAGGCTTGTTCAAATGGATGGTTTGATCAGTATGTCCTCGTTTGGCGATTTACTCTTCAAGGTGTTTAATGTGAGATACTAACTGATCTTTGTCGTAGGTGAGACGATGTATGATAACCTGTTGACTATTTCTATCTTGTGATGATTGATTAGTTTGATCGGTTAATTTTTCTTATAGTTCTTTGATTTCAGAATTTAAAGATTTAAATTGGTTTTCATTATCATCATATTCTTGTTGTTTACGTTCCATCCAGTTTTTTGTGAATTGACATTCTTGGAACGTTTCGATATACAATTTGTAATATTTGTCATTTCTTTCCTTTGAAATAGGATTTTGTGTATTTTTAAGATTTGTAATTTCAGCTTCTTTCTCGGAAATTGTATGTGACAAATGTTGAATATCAGATTCATATTGGACCTTTATTTATGATGCTTGTCTTTTTAAATCCTGAATTTCCAGTGTAAAAATTTTATTTTGTTTAAAGTGATTAACAAGTTGCTCACCTAGATGAGCAGTTTGTTTGCTTGATTTTCTAAAATGTTTACACGCTCTAAAAGTTGTGTATTCATATCCTTTTCGAGTAAAATTGTTTGATTTAAGGTATCAATTTCAGAAATCAGATTTTTATCAAGACAAGTATCAGAATCAGTGGAATGATCAGAAGTAGATAAAGAAGAGCTGGTTACCTCAATTTCCTTGTTGGCCTCCTCATTGGAACGTTCGTGGAGCTCAGCATTTTCTCTTGCCATGAAACACAAGTTTGCAGCATGTTCCTCATCTTCTTGATCAGAGTCTTCCATCCACTGAAGATCTTCTGCTAACAGCACTTTCCCGGATTCAATTTGTTTGGCCAACAGCATCTTCTTTTTGAAATATTCAGAATCACGAACTTTAGGTTTCGTGCAATCACGAGAGAAGTGACCAGCAACACCACAGTTATAACATTTCTTTGTAGGATCCAAAGGTGTCATGGCTCGCTTATCAGTTGAAGCAGAAGCAGATTGAGCAGATTTAAAGTTTGATGAAAATCGCAGATTGTTGTTTGCGGTTTTCGGGTAATATTTCTTCTCATATTTAGAGATGAGTGACATGGCTTGCAGCACTTCTTGAAGTTCTTTATCCAAATCATCAGTTTTTGGAGGAGTGGGTTCTTCTGCTTTTTCTTTAGACTTAGCAGTCTCATTTAACAGATGTTGTTGTTTGGTAAGAAGTGCAAGAGTATCTTGTGTCTCTTGTTTTGTTTTGGCTACGTTATTCACCATTGGAGAATTTTGGTACAAATATACGTACAGCTCATGGATATCTATCAGACTTAGATCTTTATTCTGCATAGCATTGTTACCAAACATTTCCCACTCAGGAAGAAGACTGTTGATAAATTTGATGTTGATCTCTAGGTTTCCCTTTGATAGACTGTTTTTGCGGAGATCATTTAACAGATTACAGTATCGGTGGTAAGTGCTTCGCAAGTCTTCCCCGACTGAGGCTTTAAAATTTTCATAGGAGTTTAACGTAGTAACCATCTTAGCCTTATTCCCAAGAACCGTGCCCTCCATTTGTTTTCTTATTTCATCCTAGAGTTCATTAGCGCTCTCAACACTATCTAAACTATTGTAGATTTCATTCGGTAGTCCTTGAAGCATGAAGGAATATGCTTGACGATCAGCTTTGGCACGTTGCTTTTGAATAGCATTATATCTGGAAGGAGGGATGAGAACTCGACCGCCAATAACCGGAGGATCTGCATCAGGTAACGCAACAACATCTTCATAGAATTTTGCGTTTCCACTCTCAAGGGACTCAAGAATTTAAGTAGCTAATTCTTGGCTTCTGATGAAGTGGAGAAACCTTTTCTTCCACTGAGCATACTCACCTCTGAATAAGACTGGAGGTTTTAGATCAGACCCAATCAATAGTGCTTCTCTTGAAGTCATTGTGTGTATGGTTACGACTGAGGGGAGAAAAAAAAATTTAAATTTGAAATTTTTTAAAAGATCTCAGATGACAAAGGACACTTTAAATATGTCCTCGATTTTCGAATTGGCCAAAAACGACAACCGAGTCAAAAATTGTGGCTATTCAAAGTTTGGAAATTGACCGAAAAATCACAAAAACGCAAATAAAGTGATCGAAACAAGTCTTTTTGGACCGGGAAGTCGGGTAAACCGCCTGCGGCTGGAAACGTCGTAGCTTTCGTCTTTAGCTTCGATTTGGTTACTCGTGGGCTGGAAGCGGACACCCGAGCTGAAAGTTATGATCGTTTTAGTATAGCACCTTTTGGCAGACGATCTTGGGTTGAGATTTGCAAGTTCAGGCCGAAGTTGAGAAGTTCGGGCCGAAGTTGAGAAGTTCGGGCCGAAGTTGATTGAGATGTTCGGGCCGAGGTTAAAGTTCGGGCTGAAGTGGATGTAGAAGTTCGGGCCGAAGTGGATATAGAAGTTCGGGCCGAAGTGGATGTAGAAGTTCGGGCCGAAGTAGGGTGTTCGGGCCGAAGTTCGGAGTTCGGGTCGAAGTTCGGGCCGAAGTTCGTTTATAGTTCGGGCCGAACTTGAAGATGAGTTCAGGCCGAACTTGTTACTGTTCTCGGGCCGAAAACTTTCTTGACAGTGACGAACCGAAACAACCTAAAAGTTCACTAAATCGATCCTATCTTGCTCAATTCTTAACCAAATCTAGTGATTCAAATCCCAATATGCTCGAAAATTATTTTCGCACGAAATGAGTCAATAAACTCGATCAAAACACAACATATCAGACGATAATTTCGATTTAACAGAGGAAAAAGTGTGTTCTAATGGTTTTCTTTAGAATCACAAAATTAGGATCAATTGTTGATGGATTTAATCGAAACTTGATTCTAATATGCTTAGAATTACAAGAGGAATGTAATGAACAAAGAATATAAACGATTTAATGCCTCAAATTCCGATTTTGATTCTTGAGTTCTTCACCAAAAACTTCAAAATCTTGCTTAATCTTCACTGAAATGGATCGAATCAAAGAAGATTTGTGCTCTGATACCAATTGTGAATCCGTATATATCGATTAAACATCAGATTAAGCAATAACAATGATGGATTGGAAGAACAAGAATGAAGCTTTCACACACAAAAACAGATACGTACGATTAAACAATTCGGCAAGCTTGGTCAATACTAGGTTACAACTAGGTATTTATACCTAGGCCTAGTATTGACTAATTACATAAAATCACCCTAGACTATTTGTTACAATAAATGTCACATTACACCCCTAGACTATCGAATACATTAAAATGTGACCCAACAGATGATACATCCATGCCTACGAAACACTTAGGTCACACCGGTGAGTGCATGTAATACGAGCAAGATATGCAATGATACTACGAAGAGGAATGATTCATAATAGTCATTATGAATCAGTTTAGTATTAAGTTAACTTTAACTTATTACTAGATTAGTTTAACTAACTGATTAATACAAGTATTTGTACATTTACTAGTCAAGTAAATATACAATGTGTTAATTAAAGATTATCCATGATATGATTTAAAGCTATTAAATCATACAGTAATTGGATAATATTATTGTCTAATTAATTGTTAAAGGTATAAAACACAAGTATATATATTTCATTTATATGCATACCGAAATATAAGTGTATAATACCAAGGCATTTGATAATTAAGTGTGACAATAATAAACTAGTAAAACTATAAGGGATGAATGTGTAAAAAGGAAGTTTAATTAAGAAGTTAATCTTAATTAAATTAGATGGGTTTTAAGTGTAAGATCTTCTATTATATATAGAAGGCTAAAGGCTTAAACCTAATGCTTGATCCTTACACCTTATACACGAAATCCCCTCCCCCCTTGTTCCCTTCGATCGGCCGAACATCAAAACCCAAGAACACAAGTTTGTGTTCTTTGTGTTCTTCAAGTCTTGAAGATCAAGATCGTTGCAAGTGATCATCTAGAGGACCGCTCGTCGTGTTCATCATCAGTGTACTTACTTAAGCTAAACTAAGGTATGATTTATGAAACACTCTTTCTCCTCTTCCCTCTTGTTCGATCGATTCCCAAGAACCCTAGGGTTCTTGGTGGTAGTCGACGAACACACACAAGCATTGTATGTGTTCGAGTTCTTCGAATAAGGTTTCTTTCTTGTTAATCAAGTTTGATTTCCAAGTTCCTATAATCCTTTAGGGTTTAAGGATTAGGTTTAATCTCAGTTCCGCTTTTAGGGATTAAATCAGCTAGTTGGTTTAACCGGCAAGAACACCATCATGTTCTTGTCAGTATGGTTCGAACCAAGTGACTAAGTGGTCGACCCAATGGGTTGATCAGAGTTACGAAACCATTCAGTGGTATCAGAGCGATGATTTAGAAATCTAAACAAGATTAACAAAGTTTTTTTTGTTTGTTTAATTTCCAAGTTTTAATTTTATTTTTTTTGTTCCTTCTTCTTTTTCTTCCTTGAAGATTTCGAATAAGGGTAAAGAACCCTAGACCAAGAATGTTAAACAGTTTAGTTTAATTGGTCATAAGGATTCTAACCCTAGAATTTTTGAGATCTAGAAAGAACCCTAGGACCAAGAACATTAAACTAGTTTAGTTTAACTGGTCAAAAGGTTTCTTTCCCTAACCCTAGTATTTTTCGAAAATAGAAGAACCCTAGGATCAAGAATGTCAAAGTTTTTGGTCAAGAGGATTCTTTCCTTTTTACATTGATCTTCAAAATCTAGGACCAAGTTTATTAAACAAGTTTAGTTTAATTGGTCAAAAAGGATTCTTTCCTTTTTCCAAGATTTCGAAAATTATGGAGGATACTTGGACACCAAGTTTGTTAAACTAGTTTAGTTTAATTGGTGGAAAAGTTTCTTAGGGTTAAGGAAATTTTCGAAACCCTAGAAGTAACCTAGGACCAAGAACATTAAACTAGTTTAGTTTAATTGGTTAATATGATTAATCAAGAGCATAATCTAGAACCTAGAAAATTAAACATGTTTATGTTTAATAAGGTTTGATTATTGTTTTAATGAGCTTATTAAAGCTAGTTCTTTAAATCTAGAAATCTAGACAAAGTTTTGTTTAGAAGATTTAAATATATAATTTTAAATAAAATTATTAAAAGTTATAATCTATCCTTGAATTTAAACAAAGTTTAATAATTGTTTGAATAGGATAAATTAGGATTAATCTTTAACTAATGGGTAGTGATTTTGGACCACATAAATTACTTCAAACACCACAAGCACAGCTTTACAGTACTTGTACAATATGCTTTAAATGTTGTACAGTGTGGTAGTTGAAGTAATTTGTGTGGTTCCAAAATCACTACCCTTAACTAATAGGTGTTATTGATCAAGAAAATTGAAACCTAGTTTTAATTGATCAAGAACAAGATAAGGGTTTAATTAATTAAATTTAATTAAGGATAAAAGAGAAGTGTTAATTTTAAAGTCTTAAAATTAACAAGATGTATTTATATTAAACATATAATTTTCGGAGTTTTTTAAATGTTTAAAAGAAAATCAATTTTAATAGATAAAATAGTTCGTACGTGTTTTAATTAGTTTAAGTTAAAATACACATGTACAAATTAGATATAACATTCTTATTAAGAATGTTGTAAGGTTTTAAAGATATAAAAGAAAGGGTGCCATATCACCTATTCCACATCATCAATGCCACGTCAACATTGCCACGTCATAATCGAAGTGAAACCCCCTAATATTCTTCGCTTCTTTCGCCTGCCGTTTCTCTACTCCTTCAACCGCCGACTCTCCTCTTTAATCAGCCGTTGTTGCTCCTTAGATTTCGATAAGTTCATGGCGATGTTTTCCGATTTGGTCTCTCATACTTTTTTCCCTTCGTTTCGTTAGGGATTTTGATTTTCGTCCGTCCTTTTACCTGATTTTTTTAACACAGGTTTCAATGAGACAATTCAATTTGCGATTTAATCCAATTTATCCAGGTTTTTTTAAAGATTGCAATAGCATGTTTCGCCCATGTGGTAGTGGCGATTGAATTAAGTCATTAACAATGATATATTTATTTTGCAATTCCTATTTACACTACAAGAAAAAAGACCTATGGTCACCAAAACTTTTAGTGAGGACAACATGTCCTCACCATAGATCACTAAAAGACAAAATTAATTTACTTTATTGAAAACATAGTTTGACTTACTGTATAGTGAGGATATGTCCTCACAATATATATTTTAGTTTTTATTTTTGATTTATTTTTCTTCATCAAAATTAAAAGGATTCAGAGGAACTGACTTTATTGACTTTTTACTTTGACAAATAGTTTAGAGAGGACATATCCTCACTATATGTTTTTTAAAAATTTTAATTTTCGTATATGATTTTTCTTATCAAATTAAATAGGAGCTAAACAAAAAATTAATTTCCCGGAAAAATAAATAAAAACGTGGGTTATTTTTTAGTGAGGACATGGCCTCACTATAACTTTTTCTTGTATTTCACTTTCATTTTTTGATTTTTCGTACCAAAAGTTGAATAGGTTTAAAAAAAATCAATTTCCCCCCAAATTTATAAAATTGCGGGTTACTTTAGGTGAGGACATATCCTGAGCATAAAGTTTTTTCATTTGCCTCCAAAATGAAAATATATTCCCACCAAAATCTTAAAATTTTACAAAATGGCGCCTTACTTTTGGTGAGGACATGTCCTCATTATAATTTTGCTTGTATTTTTGTTTTAATTTTTAATTTTACACGCTAAATAATATACACTTAAAATAGTTTCTAATTCCATATATATTATTGTTAATTATGAGCCAATAATCAGGATTGTAAATTGCTCGATATATGTTACTATTTGTAGTTGTTAATCATTAACTTATCAGTGATATATATTATTTTATAGAAAGTTTTTAAAATTATGGTTGAATGATATGTGTTTATTCTACAATTTACCAATCGAGGTTTTCAGTTGATCATAAATTGAAGTTATACGTTCTTGGGTCGCTGAAAACAACCATTAGTGAAATAGATTTAATGAAGATATATATTATTTCTGTTGCAAAACCCTTAAGGTATGTTTCCCCAACTCTCTCGATAGGGGTGCCGATACAGGTCGGGTTCAGGTTCGCGGGTTCGGGTCCGGGTTCGCTACTCTAGCCCAACTCGTTAAAAGATCGAGTTAAACGAGTTATAGCCGAGCTTGAGATTAACTTAGAGTTCGTTTATTAAATGAGTCCGAACCTGAGCTTTAGATAAAGAGCTCGTTTAGGCCCGCATCTATGAAAACTTAAAAGAGCTGAGCTAAGCTCAAATGAGCCTAATCGAGCTCGAGTTCCACTCGGCTCATTTACATTAGGGGTGTCAAATTTGTACCGAATAAAACCACCCAACATGCTACCAACGTACCTGGGCTTTAGATAAAGAGCTCATTTATATAGAACTTAAAGTATATAATTTCGAGCGAAACGTATCGGGTGATCCAGAAATGTTTCTGGGCGTATGGGGGCCGGATCCGTTTCTTGGCAGTATCGGAAACGGGAACGACTTATGGTTGGGCGTTTCCGTGCAACTTAGCCAGTACCAATTCGTACCAACCATGATTGTTGGTAGCCAAACAAATTGGTACAAGATAGTTGGTACGGTACTGGTAGCTAGATTAGTGTGCCAAGTATAGTTGGTATGGTATGAGGAAAATATACATGGTATCGTACCATGTTCACCCCTAATTTATATGCCTATTCTAAGTAACTCTTTTCATTTTAAACAAGTTAATATAAAAAATGTAAACTAAATATGAGTATATAATATATTGTTTTATATTAATAAAAAAAGACCAATATTTGAACGAGTAGGAAGTAAGTAAATACAAAAAAGATACATTAGTTTAGGGTTTTAAACTACACCAGACCATTTCATTCACGCCTACAGCCTCCAAAGTCCAAACTACACCAGACCATCGTCCCTCACCCCACCCGTCGATTGAACGGTCGATCTTTCTTCCAGCCGCGCAGAATCATCATCTCTCAACCGGTAATCTTCTCCAGTTCTTCCTTTTCCGAATGTATAGTATAAATCTCTTTTGATTTTCACGAATCGAGAAGACAATGACACGATGTCGTCTCTTTTTGATATCTGGGAACGAACAGCCGCACAAAATTGGAGCTATTGTTATTACAGTCGTTAATAATCAGGGTTTTTAATTTGAGTTCTTAATAATCTGAGTTCTTAATACATTTATTTTTATAGCCGCACATATTTGGAGTTCTTTGGCCCCTGCTATCCTCAATCTCAGGTAAGTTTTTGGTAATTAAAGTTTAAATTACATGATGTTGTTTGGTTATTTAAAACATATTTGATCTGTTTATATTTAAAACAGTGAAGATTTGGTCCAAATTGAAGAATCGTGCAGTTCACAAGTGTTGTAGTTGGGTAAGTTTTGTTGTTTAAAGTAGTGATGACTTGTGAATTTCACTTGGTCCAAATTGAAACCGTTATGTATGTTTCTAAAACAACAAATTTCTTTTGTGTTTTTTAAAACAGTGAAGATTTGTGATCTTGTTAAATTGTGTTGTAGTTGTTGATTTTATCAAACATTTTATGCTTATCTTGTAGGATTTTATTCTTGTATTTGATTTTCTAGATGACTTCTGTTTCGGGTTGTGCAACTACAGGTAAGAAAATTCTGGAATACTTTGTTTACTTGAATTTTCTTTACTTGTAACTTTTTTTTTTGTCTTGAATTTGTAGGTTCGAAAAAAACTCGTGGAAAGTCCAAAAGTTGCAAGCTTAATAAGCTATGGGAAATTGGCAATCATAAGCCATTAGACATTAGCTTTGACGTGACAGACCAACATACATTTCGTCCGGTTGGTCCATTAGCTAAAGATTTCAAAAGCTTGCTTGGGGTAACTTTGAGGAATAGTGTGCCCTTTACTTTCGATACTTGGGAGAAAGTCCCTGCAAAGTACAAGACCACTATATGGCCCCAAATCGAGGTTGACATTGTCTAATATATATTGAAGCTTTAAAATATACATCGCTAATTATTTTTTTATAAATTGCAGACGTACTTTAATATGAAACCGCACCTTGATGGCTGCCAGACACTCGCTATAAACATTGTGACTGGGGTGTCGACGCTTTGTGCGAAACTGTATTCAAGTAGCAAATATAAATTTAAGAACAAATATTTCACGAACAGAGGTGGGCATAGGTGTGTGGAAGCACTCCGCCAAAAACCACCGTCTGATATGTCTTCTGAAAGTTGGAATGAACTTCTTGACTACTACACTAAAGAAGACAACATTCATAGAGCACAGGTCAATTCTGCTAATAAGGCTATGCAACAATATCCGAGTTACCATGGTAGTAAGTCGTACGTTGAGACGCGATATGAACGGGTAAGTCAATGTAATTATACGTAGGGGTGAGATTTTAACCTAAACCTAGGCTTATGCATGGGCCGCGAACCAGACCGAGCCGGCTAGAACCGGGAACCGAAAAACCTGATTATGATGGACCGAGAGAACTGGTCTAGTTCGTTTATATTCTTTTGTAACACAACTGAAATTCTGCACAAAATGACACAAAATTTGCAGAAAAATTGCTTGATAACAGTAGCAAAAAATAGAAAAAAATATATTTTTTTCTTCTATTTTTTTATACTGTTTTCAAGCCATTTTTCTGCAATTTTTTGTGCAGAAATTTTGTTGAATTATAAAAGATTATAAACGAACCATACCCTTATCGGTTATTTCCGGTTTGGGTCAAACTAAATAATTATCTAAATTATTTGGATCGGTACTTTCTAAATTAACTATATAATTAATTCATTTTATGGGTTTTCAGCACAAAGCCAATGGTGTATATCCAAGCCATATTGACTCGTTTCAAGAAAATCATATAAGAAAAGGGACCTTTGCTGATGGTGGTGGTAATGTTGCTCAACGACAATATGTAAGTAATTTCTTTTATTTAGATATATGAAATTATATAAACCATACTCATCTCTATTTTAACTAAACATTTTGTAACTAAACAGGAAAACATGGTGGCGTTAAAAGACTCCCAAATCGATGTTCCGAACCCACTGACTGAAGATGAAATAATTGACCAAGTGTTAGGCATACGTCGCGGACACAAGCGAGGTCGTGGGCAAGTAATACGTCGTCCCAATTCTTCTTTGGTTATCTTAGCCAAACGATCTCAACATGTTGGAGAACATTTATACACCCAAGAAGAGGTTGATGCGTTGGTGGCGGAGAAATGTGCACAAACGGAGGCTAAATGTGCACAAACGGAGGCTAAATGTGCACAAACATCGGCTAAATTGAGCGTCATCCAACGCGGTTTGAAAGCCCACTACGACATAGATTTTGAATTTGAAGACGTTGTCACGGGGGATGAGGAAATGCATGTGATTTTGGAGGACTAGGACGAGGGTTGAATTGTAGGTTTTCTAGTTATAAAACTATATAAGATTATTGCATCGATACTTATTTTTGTCAAACTTCGATGATATTTTTGTATTATTGATAATATTGTTAAGGATGTTGTTACTAATGTTGTTTGAATTTTTTGGCTTGCCGAAAGCATGTAAAAAGCCTAGAAAATGGGCTGGAAATAGCAAATACAGCTGTATTAAAACAATTATAAATTACCTTATGGTGAGGACGTGTCCTCACCATATCTAATTATATTATACAATATATACCGATTGGTAACCGTATTATACTCCGTATATCCTCACAAATATTAATTATATCTAATTATTATATAATAACTATGTATAATAAGTAGAAATATACCGTATAATTCAATTAACTATTGTGTGGACATGTCCTCACTATATTTAATATCAATTTCTTTTCCATTTATTTTATAGTAGTCAGATGTCCTCACTATAGAAAAAAATGGTCCTCACGAAAGACATATTGTCTCGGGGCTATAGTGAGGACTTTAAGGTGAGGATATGTCCTCACTGTTAATCTTTAGTGAGGATTTTTGGACTTTGGGTGAGGACTTTTTTCCTCACTAAAGCTTCTTTTTCTTGTAGTGTTATTTAGCTTAAAATTCAGTTGAAGATCACCCCATAAATTTGTTGTGCGATTGAAGGTTCTGTATCAAACATCAACTTCTAGGAGATATATGCAATTAAATTTAAGGGAAAATGTTTCTGCTTTTATCAAGACATTTATCACCAAGAACTTATGTGAAATTGGCTCATTCGTTATCATTGGCTTGCTATTTTCATTTTCTTTTACACCAAATTAGTGAGCTGATGCAATTTGCAATTCAATTAGTACGATGATGCAATTTCATCATACATTATAATTGCAACAAAGATCCGTTAAAATTTAAATCACGTTTGGGATAAAATGATTTAGGTAATGCTTCATGACCCAATAATGCCATTTTGATTGTTCATTGTTATGTTGTTTAAAGCAAATAAATCTTTATATCCAACTTGGTTTTGCTTCAATGCAATCGTCGATTGGTAGGGGCTTACGTGGAAATGTGTAAACCTATAATGTATACTATCCAATGTGGTTAACACATGCTGGTAACAGTATACGTATTAGTGCAGAGGTTAAGAAAATTGGGGATTTGTGGTGAGGGTAGTGTTGATAAATCATGGAACCAAGCCATGGTGAGACTGATTTCATTCTTAAAACGGGTCAAAATGGGTTTGGGTTACGGCTTTTACAAGTCATTTTTATCAGAAGTGGAAACATGCTGACTTTTTTTCCTAAATAACCCATCATAAATCAAACATGAGTATCGTGAAGTTGTAGAAAGAAGAGTCATTCCATGTTTGATTTTACAAAAAAAAAAAAAAAAGTCTAACATTCAACTTTTTAGTAACAACATAGTTACCATGCTTGAATTATTAAATTTTAAATTGGAATAGAGTATATTGATTTGACAACAAAGATTTCAAACATTTGCTTTTTGCCAATCTAATGAAACATACAAAGATTCTTGAGATAGTTTTGACATTTGTAAAGAGCTTGCAGGACATGACTACCCAAATTGTATTGCTGAAAACCCTTAAAAATATTTGGACCAACACAGAAATTTCCCAAATGGTTCCCAAATAAATACTTTCAAGAAAAAGATATTAAGTGAAACACATAGGATACATAGGTGTTGTTTGTCTTTTGACAAAAGGTCTTCCTGGGGTCTTTTGTCTTCGCGGCGCAGACCACGCGCAGAAAAAGACTTGCGCAGATGTTTGTTTTTTGAAAGCCCGCAGACCTTATATTGTCTGCCTAAGGTCTTCCCCAGGAAGACTTGAGCATTAGCTTCTTGGGTCTTCCAAACTTAAAAAAAAAAATCTCCAAACTTAATTAATATTATTATTATTATATTAATATATATTATTATTATTATGTTAATCTATAATATTATTATATTAATTATTATTATTATTATATTAATTAATAATATTATTATATTAATATATAATATTATTATATATTAATATATTTTATTATTATGTTAATATATAATAATATTGTATTAATTAATATTATTATTTTATTAATTAATATTATTATTATATATTAATTAATATTATTATTATATTAATATATAATATTATTATATTAATTAATATTATTATATTATTAGATAATAATATATATTATTATATTTAAATTATATATATTATATTTAAATTTAAATTTAAATTATATATATTATTAGATAATAATATATATTATATTTAAATTATCTATTATTATATTTAAATTATATATATTATATATAAATATAATATAATATTAATATATTAACTAATATTATTAATATATTAATTAATACTATTATTATTATATTAATATATACTATTATTATATTAATGTATTATATTATTGTCTTAGTTAATATTTTAGTTTATTTAAGCAGTCTGCAGATGTTAAAAAACAAACAACAGTTTTCTTGCAGACTGCAGACCTTTGGTCCATCTCAGAAGCTGCAGCAGCTGGCAGATGTGGTCCGCATACATCAGATCTTTTTGCTCTGAAAAAACAAACAACACCATAGTTTTCCTATACTACAAGTTATTCAAAACTAGTGTTGGGAGCCTTTCCTTTGCTTTGTAGTAATTAGTAATGACTTTCTTAACTATTGACATTCTTGAAGTTCTATATGTAAAAGTATTAGTTATTACTTAACTATATTAGTACCAAATGGTAGTGAATTAGCTAGCTGGTTAAAGATTAACTTAAAGGAGTTTATATGGACAGAAGAACATACTAAGGATTTTCATTTTATCATTTGAATAAGACAAAATGGATCCCAACAACACAAATGTGTTGCGTTATGACAAGTAAAGACGATTAAGATAAAGAACACACAAGATTTCAATGATTAAGAGTTTATTAAAATAACTTAATACAGTACAAAGTTTGCGGAAATAGATAGTACACACTAACTAAAACTTTATACTTGAAGTGACACTTTTGTTCGCTCAAACTAGAAGATAATGCAAGGAGAGTTTATATCAGCTGATACTAACAGCTGATATTGAATGCCTGGGTAATAACTACGAAGAAGTTAATACTAGACAATAACAACTCTCAGAGAATGTTCTTGTGCTATGAATGTTAAAAGGGGTGTGTAAATGCAAGCATTTACGTCTCTATATATAGCCCAAGATCCGTGTTCCTTTGTCCACAAGATACTCGACGTGTAAACATATCATTCGTCGATGTAGACTCGTCAACGGAAACATTAAATGCTCTTGCATAGGTTATAGTCCCAAGTGTACTTTGTGTCAACTCCTTTTGCTACCTTTTCTGACGCACAGTGAAAAGGTGTACTATTATTGTACAAAAGTAGTTGACTTTCCATTTACATGCTTGGAGGGACAAACGATGATGTACTGACATATTATCTTCTATTCCAAAATAGAAGATCTTCATCGTTTTCTTCTTTTTTGAGCGGGAAAGGGAGATGTTCAAAGTGTCAAGAACATTTCCACTAAGTCTTTATCTGTAGAAGGTATCATCAGCTGATTCCACAATCAGCTGAATAATCTTCTTCTTGTCTTTGTCCTTTGGCCATAGACTTCGAATGAACACTCTTCTATAGCTGCTGATTAGACTTGTTTTCCTAGAGCTAAGTACGTACTCAGCTGAAGGTTTATTGCATATACTTGCTGCAGCTGAGATACATACATCAGCTGATATTTATTCTTCTTAGCTATCGATCATCAAATCTTATTTACTTAGTCTATGGACTAACAATCTCCCCCTATTTGATGCAATCGAATAGTTGTATAAGTATGAACCTGTAATGATTCAGCTGTTTGGATCAGCTGAATGTCTATGTGTTTTGACCCTTTGGGTTCTTTTGATAAAGTACAAGAAAAATCAAAATAAACAAAAGTACAATGTCTTGGGCATAGCTTCCCCAGTGACATTGTGATACAGTGAGCTGATGGCTGAGTCGATTAATTTCTTCATTTTTCTTCCTTCTTCAGTGGAGGAACTCAGCGTCTTGTGATAGATCAAAAGTTGATCAATGTCACATAGATACAATTCATCAGCTCGTTGGAAGCAAGGCACCTTCTTCTCCAGATAGCAAAAACCATAGATCGGCTCTTTGACGATCAACCCTGGGGCAAAGTCTACTCCCATGGGAATGGCTCTTGTGATATTGAGTCTTGGTCATTTTGCAAAAATTATCGAAGACCCAATATCAAGTGTTCTGGAGTCAGCAAAGGGCTCGGGGAGAACAGACTTACGTTTCTCCCCTCTTGTTGAGGAGCTTTCACCAGCAGGTTCTCTGACAACAGCTTCTTGAGAATCACACAATTCAGTTGGTATGCGATTTGTCAACTCAGGATAGTGTCTCCTGATATTGTCGCATAGAGTCTTGATGGTGAAGATTGCGACTTTTATCTCACTTTCCAGATCTGTTATAGTATCTGACGGTTTTGCAGATCTGGCAGCTGCTAACAACTCATTCCACTCAGCATAGTTGAGTTCAGTGCTGATTTTTATCAGATGAATCTTTTCAGAGACAACAAGTCCTCCAGCTCTAGATATTACTACTTCTTGTGGAGAGCTGGATGAAGACTTGGGGGCCCTTACGCTGGTGATTTTTGCTTCTTGCCTACGTTGGCAAAGAACCTTGTTGAACAACCTAATGTTCTCAGCTCTTTGTGCCTTAGCTTTTTGATACAGCTCTTCTTGAGTTTTTCTTTGAAGGGCAATAGCTGCATCAAGATCAGCAGTGGTTCCAGCTTCCTTTAAAAGGAGAGCTTTAACCGCGGCAGAAGTAGGCTCCCCCTCAGCAGCTTGAGGATTCACCTGTATAATGGGCTGAGTGATTTGGATTTGTGGGGCTTGGACTTGTGGGACCTCAACTGATTCAAAGGAATCAACGATTTTAACATAATCAGTTGAGGGGTCTTTTGTCCTGAGGCCTTCAGCAGCGGTGAGTGTTGCTTGCATGGTTAATTCACCTGCTGAAGTAGTTACCTCATGTGTTTTAGTAGTGACAAGTGATGTTGGAATTTGTGTCTCGTCTACTGAAACGTCTTCTTCTGGTATCCCAGCAGAGGTGATAGGTGGAGATCTTGGGGTATCACCTGCTGGAATGTCTTCTATATTGGCTCCAACAGCAGAGGTGATTATACATTGTGAAGCATTTTGTTCACCTTGTTGTTCACCTGCTGAAGTAGCTTGCTCTTTCTCCCCCTCAGAGAGTGCCTGAAGAATTAAGGTACTCTCTGGTGCTGAAGCATCGGCACCCTCATTTAACTTTTGAAGAATGAGGTTGAGGGTGCCTTGGAGACCAACGACTTGGGAAGTCAGCGAACTGACTTCAGTCTCCAATTTGTCCATTCTTGTGGACACAGCAGAAGCGGACTCCTCAATAGCCTTAGAGAGGTGGCTATGAGTGTGAGTCAGCAGAGATTCTTGCTTTGATTGTGCAAGATCCAGACGATCGACAGCTGGTTGAAGAGGAGATACCTTGGAGGACAAGGTATTCAGCTGTCTTTCGACCTCTGCTTCAGATGCCCGAGCTTCGGAGAGAAGCTTGTCTTTATCGACTCTGTCAGAGTCGCGAATGGAGTTCAACTATCGATGAATATATTCTTTGAGAGAGATGAACTCGCTTGTGTTGCAGCGAATCTGATCAGCAAGAAGAGCCAGCCGAGGAGTCTGAGTGTGAACCTCAGTGTGCAGAGAAGTTATGCTGGAAGAGAGATTCTCAGCAGTTGTAGCAAACTTCTTTGGAACATCCCTGCGAAGGGTATCCATCTGCTTACTCAGCATGGCCATCCCAGGTCGAATCTGGGATGATACAAATCTAGACATCAGAGCAGCAGCGGCTCTGATGGGAATGCTTCCTCCAGCTTTGTTGGATTCAACATGAGACACTTGGACGCTTTGGGGAAAGGGGTCCGGTATGTCTCTAGCTAGAGGGGTAACCTCATCTGTGGGAGTAGGTGTTCCTGAGTTAGGAGGAATCGCTCCTATGGGATGCTCAGAAACTATGGGGGGGTGAGATGGGTCCAGCTGAAACTTCTGGGGTCCTGTCAGAAGGGCCGACATCAACTGTCGAATCAATTTGAAGCCAAGGTGCATCTACTTCTTCGTCAGCTGACGAATAGTAGGGCTGAATGGGCTCATCAGCCGAGTCAAAAATCACATGGAATGCCGTTTGATTACCTTGTGCTTCAGTCTCACCAGCCGGCGAAACTGGTATAGAGACTGGAGGAAGAGTTCCTCTGGGTTGTGTGTCAGCTGCCTCACCGCTCAGTTGGCGAATACGTTCGCGATCACTGGAAGCTTGGGTGAATGCCTCAGTAACAACTTGGTCTAAAGTTGTCTCTTCATTGGCGGTGGTGGTTTCCTCGACCACCAGCTGGTGTGTGCTGGTGATGTTGTGGGAAACAGAAAGAACAGTTTCAAGATTGACTTGGCTTCCAGTCAATCTGTCATCAACTGGTGACTCCAAAAGTGATGAAGAAGTTGGTGGTGGTGTGTGTGCAGCTGACTCACGGGTGGCTTGGGTTGAGCCAAAAACTTCACCAGCAGTCTGTTGAGAGACTGAGGTTGCTTGTGGAGTTTGTCCCCTTGCTACAACGACTGATAATGAATCAGTCGAGGAGCTACGCAGAAGGTTGGAGCCGGCACTAACTCCTGAAGAACGAAATTGCCGTATTGAAGTCTGCTGACTTGTTGAGAAATCAGCAGATGGAGGTTGAAGAGCAAAAGAGAGAAAAAGAAGATCAGCCAGGAGTATTTGACTAGGAGCTCCGATTGTTGGTGGAGTTCCTGGAAAAAACACTGCAAATCTGAAAATGATAAGGACTATTCTCAGATGCTGACATAGCATCTGATTGTAATCCTTCCATTCTGGAACTCGAGTGAGTACCCAGAGGATCCCGGCTGAATCCTGATGATGCTGCTGTCGCCAGGTGTAACGACCGGGTCAAGAAATCCCACCAATCAAAACGAACAAGTTTCTAATAACTATCTAATTACAATTAACCATTCTAAACAGATAACAACTATACAAAATACAACAAACGAGCCAAGATCTCACTACCAACAAAGACTATGGATACAAACCAGCTAACTACAAAAAAATTATCAATACAAAACTACCCAACTCCCACATACCTAAATATACGCCCGGAGTATAACTTCTAAGCCTCCGATCAACTTCAAGATCCTATATGCTTACTCTTATCTTTTCCTGTAAAAAGTTAGTCCACTAAACGGGTAAGCTCAACGAGCTTAGTGAGTTCATAAAGTACAAAATAATACTAGCATTATATACAAAACAAAGAAATAATAACATATAAAATGGTATAAAACTATTTAAGTAATTCATATTATAGCAAGTACACATCAATGCATAACTGACCGAGAAGCTTTACAACTTAACATGAGATTTACCGAGAATCCGTCATAGCCGAGTATCAACACTTATCCGGGATCAACAAGAATCACTGAATGACTACATTGAGAATACAACTATATCGCAAGAATCAACAAGAGTTTGCAAGATAATAAACACAATTGAGAACCAATCACCGAATCAACACTCCACGAGAATCATCACTTAACCACCGGAACCGATAGACAATACCGCATCATGAACCATTGAGATCTCAATACCATCCAAACGAATCAAAGTGCGTCATTCCCCCTTAGGCCATTAGGGAATGAGGCCGATGAAGGTGATCAAGGCACCCCTAACCGAGTCCATGATCCAGCTTCACCACCATGGTCCATACCACTCCTCCGCCAGGTACTCCCGCGTCCACCGCTCAACATATTACACAAAGTAATACTCAAGCCGCTGTGGGTCCTCACGAAATGAAATTATCTCTCAAGGAATTCGTACGGGTAACTCATATTCGATATCAAACGAAACAATAACAACGATGACTCCACGAGACCGGAACAATAGGATTATCACAACCCGAATCAATAAAAATGCATCTCATACTAGAGCAATCCAACCGAGACGTAACACAAGGAATTTATACGACATGAATCGATATCAAGTGAGACACTTCAAGGATATTCCATCAATCAAGACATATATCAAAAGATTATATACAAGGCATACTACAAATAATCACTATATTCTTACAAGTCAATACACATAGCAAAAGTCTATTAATGAGTCAAACTTCATTTAATCATATTACAGTCAAATCACTAGAATTACCAATTCAATGTTCTAGGCATCGCATATGTGATAATAATAAACCAAATAACAATTAAACACGTAGCATTTAAATATATAACTACTAGTATACAGTTGAACATAGATGAACTCACCTGGGATCAAGCAATTTCCAACACAAGCCACGAACTCCTTTAACCACAATTCCAATGTCACCGATCAATGTAATCACCACAATCTTCCAATTGATTACCTATCATAATTATACACATCTCATTCAATATTCTAATCCATAATCACAACTAGAATAAACCCTAATCACCAATTTCCCCCAAATTGATGATGAACCAAACCCTAGACCATCAATCTATCTAAAATTGTGCATAATCACATTATAACTACGAATCTTATAGCTAGATTCTTGATATGTTAACATACAACATCAATTTCAGATTTGTGATCCAAACCCTAACCTAAGGTTCAACATTCCACCCAAATTTTTACCCAATTTAATACATGCATGAACAAAAACTAAGCATAATACCTTTATAGCTTGAACTTATGATGAAAACCCCTTAGATTTGCACCAAAATTCGCCCTTGATTCAACAAAATTGCCTGAAGATCGTACCAAACCGTAAGAAGAAGGAAAATGAGCTGAAATGGGGAAAATCCCGTTTTTATGCCTGACAGCACAAGATAGCGCCGCTATCTGCCCAAGATAGCGCCGCTATCTCGACCCCGCGTTAAATAGCGCCGCTATTTCCTGAGATAGCTCCGCTATCTCTAAATTTTCGCGTTTTACCCTTAGCTATTTCGGGCTGCTGTTCCAAATTTGCCCAAGATAGCGCCGCTATCCATGGATAGCGCCGCTATCTACCCAGAATGCTGCAATTTTCAGCTTTTCTCCAATTTTAACTTATACCATTTAATCAATTACCCAAAACACAGATTGTTTTAACAATACTTCCATCTAACAAAACTTATTACCTTATCATTTACCAGATATTATCAATCTTAAAAATTTCCAACTCTCAAAATAAAACACGTATGTTACAATTACCTCCTCCTTTTAAGAATTTCGTCCCGAAATTAGGTTGACTTGAACGAAATAGCATCCTTGCTTTTATCATCCTTTCTTTCCTCAATCACCATTCCATCTATGAACATTTCATTCTTTAGTTTTCCATTTGACTAATACTGGCTACATATTCCAATTTCTTAACAACTTTGACTTATGTCAAAAGAACCGTTTTGCCAAATATATCTACATTATCTATATAACATTTATCAGGCTGACCGCTACAGTTGATGAATAGTACTGAGGACATAATCGTCATTTTGTCACACCTACTGCACCAGGTTTAATTATGAGAGACATTATCTATATAACATTTATCAGGCTGACCGCTACAGTTGATGAATAGTACTGAGGACATAATCGTCATTTTGTCACACCTACTGCACCAGGTTTAATTATGAGAGACAGAAAGAGATTTTGAGGATAAAAATAAAATGTTTCAAGTCCTCGATCTTTCTCTTTCAATTCTTTCTCTTTTTAATTTTAGGGGTTTCAACTCTTGATCATTGCGTTAGATCTACATCGTTTCCGCCACTCAACTCCGATCTGTGTCGATTTCGTAAGGTTTGTGTTCTTTCATCTTCATTACGTTTCTAAGTTAAATTTCATGTAGATTTTGTGGTTTTTTTCGAAGATTTTGTGTTTTGAACTCTCATTTAGTGTAATTTCTTATGTTTTTTTCGAAGATTTTGCAACTTTATGTTTGATTTCGTGTTCTTTTTCCAAATTCTTCATCCTTCACAGATTCGGTTAGGTCAAATCATGTTCAAGCCACGATTCCTTTTCCCCTTTCTTTAGCTATCAAGAAAACATTGTATTTATGTCAAACATTTTCGCAAAACACGATTCAACTCACGGTTCTTCCTCTTTTTTCTTTCACCAGGCATTCAAAAAGCATTTCTTATCTATATAACATTTATCAGGCTGACCGCTACAGTTGATGAATAGTACTGAGGACATAATCGTCATTTTGTCACACCTACTGCACCAGGTTTAATTATGAGAGACAGAAAGAGATTTTGAGGATAAAAATAAAATGTTTCAAGTCCTCGATCTTTCTCTTTCAATTCTTTCTCTTTTTAATTTTAGGGGTTTCAACTCTTGATCATTGCGTTAGATCTACATCGTTTCCGCCACTCAACTCCGATCTGTGTCGATTTCGTAAGGTTTGTGTTCTTTCATCTTCATTACGTTTCTAAGTTAAATTTCATGTAGATTTTGTGGTTTTTTTCGAAGATTTTGTGTTTTGAACTCTCATTTAGTGTAATTTCTTATGTTTTTTTCGAAGATTTTGCAACTTTATGTTTGATTTCGTGTTCTTTTTCCAAATTCTTCATCCTTCACAGATTCGGTTAGGTCAAATCATGTTCAAGCCACGATTCCTTTTCCCCTTTCTTTAGCTATCAAGAAAACATTGTATTTATGTCAAACATTTTCGCAAAACACGATTCAACTCACGGTTCTTCCTCTTTTTTCTTTCACCAGGCATTCAAAAAGCATTTCATTGAAAGTTTGCTGTTAGGAAATTTCATTCATTCGAAAATTTTGGCTTAACTAGCAAGGGTATTCGATCACTGTAGCCGGATAATCCATAACTTGGTTTGAAAATCTTGAAGCCGGTAAGTAACACTTGGATTTTATAATCATTAAGCTTGAGATCGATTACTTGAGATCTAAGATCGATATTTAAGTGGAGATCGATAACCTTGACTTGATAACTTTCAACAAAAAAAATCGATAACTTTAAGTTGATAACTTCATGAGGATTGATAACCTTAATCTAATCTGTTGATGAATTAGGTTATCAATTGTTTTCAATACTTAGAGAAAAATTCACACTTTATTGATAACTTGATTTGGCACCTTAGGAGAAAATCGACAATCAGGTATCCTGATTGATAACTAAGGTTACGATCAGAAATATAGGTTATCGTTTTCTTGGTTGATACTTAGAATTGTAGAAAATTGTTGCAGGTGTTCTTGGTATTAAAAAGCAAGCAGCAACGAAAAGTGGCCTTCAAAGCCTCATAACTCACTTAAAAATGGTATATTTTCAATGAAATCCATTGTTGTAAGTTCGGTTTTTAAAGCTCTACAAGTTTAAATCCATGATTAAATGCTCAAATGAAATCTAACAATTATATCCCTTCAAGTATTATTCAAGGCCGGTTTTCCTTGCAGCAAGTGAGATTTTATATGTTATATGTTAACATCGTTCTTAGAAATATGTTGTGTTCCCTGTCCCTACTACATCATTTAATCTTCTTCAAATACTCAAGAAACTCAAGTAAGTGTTTCGAATTTTGTTTTGTATGATCAATGATACCTGGTTTCGTTATAACTTTTGTACCATAAACTTCTGCTTAAGAATCATGTTGAAGATGTTATGTAAACTGTTTAAGAGTTAAATTTTTTTTGTACGATGCCTTTAAACTTCTGTTAAATTGAAGATGTAAATAGTCTGTTTTGCAGTCTAGCCATCACAAAAATGCGGCAAAAAAATGTTTTTTGGGTTTGTTTTGCAGCTGCAAGGGCAAAGTCCGGTAGAAGCAGTGGCGATAAATAAAAACAATGGCGGCGATAAGAGGCTTTAAAATTGTTTGGTATGAAAAACAGTTTTCTTTAACTATCAAACAAATGTTCATAAATTGGGTTTTTTTCCCATTAATGGTGTTTTTCTTATAAAATGTATATGAAAATGTTAGTTTATAAATATGAGTTGTATTGATTCAAACTCGCTTCAAACCCGCCGCGAAGCGCGGGCACATATTCCTCGTTATTAACAATAAGCATATGAAATACCTTAAATCAACAAATAGCTTCCATGTTACTCGATCACTCAAACAAGCCAAAATTCATATGAATTGCAATTCCTCAATTCATACAATGGTCAAAATCAGACACTTATTTTATATGCAAAACCAAGACTACCTTCTTTGACCAATTCACATTTAACCAAATTATTACTCAAACGGGTCAAAACCATACTATTTCAAAATTTAGTAGGTAACGAGTTACATTCTAGCCATACCAATACGCATATAATGACAGATTCATGTTTAACCGTTCCTTCCTTAAAACAGGCCAAATTCCTAATATTATCATTAAAAATTTAACAATTAACTTAACAAATATGGTATTCATTAATTACATACCTTTTTCAATTTCTTCATATTCTTAATCATATTGACTTTGACTTCAGTCAATATCAGTTAAAGGAGCCATTTCATCGAGTGTATTCAAACTTCCCTTCCATTCTTTTCTAGGTATAAATCGATCTCCCATGACAATTTCCCTAGGACTAATTCCAATTACGCCACCGGTATCCATACTTTTCATTCATTACATGAGATTAGTCGGCATTCCTTTAACTAAATTTCATCACATGATCCTTTGCTTCAGACTCTTACCCTGCATTAAACTCATTTCAATCTTTTGAACATTGATAAACTATACATTATTATTACAGTAAACCGCAATCTATAAAGTCAACTCGGTTAGTAGTTAACCATTCGTCATGCCTGAATTGATAATTACATTACAAAGCTTAGATACAAAATACAGTTCCTTCATAATTCTTACTTATAAACATATTCATTAACCTTGAATCTTGTGCTATTTCTAGTACATTACCAATTTTAAATATCCATAACCGATTACTACACACTTCCCCACTATCAACAACTTTGTTCCCAAACTATTCCTCAGACCAAATCAAATTTTATGTCATTTAATAAATTCTCAATTCATACTATTCCCAAAGTCAAAGTTGGATCTCATATACATGGTCAAAACTTCGTACCATAACCAATTACTTGTTCTATATACATAGCCAATACTTTATATTGATTCAAGTTCTATTTTTAACTAATTATTCCGCAATTGAATCCAAATGCATGATACTGAGATTTATGTTAAACTAATTGCATCATAACCACCTCAATAACCACATTATATTCAGTTCATACTAATTATGTTCCAGTTTAGTCAACATATACTAACATGATCAAAGTCCAAACTCATGTTATAATTAACCTTACCATAGTTCCTAGCTCATCCAAGTTCCATACTTCAGTATTCTTTTAGTTTTATTATTCTTGGGTTTCAAGTTTTGCTCATAGCCTATCTAACTCGTCGAGGATATCAATATCATCTCCGCATACAATACCCATTCTACATCACTAACGCATTTATAGGAAAAAAAATTACCACTTACAAGAACCAATTTATTCATTAATTCACCATTCTATTTTCACCCTACACTTACTCGGGTTATTCCCTTTCAACAAAATTTCGGTCCATCTTTTCTAAAACACATAAGGTTGTCTATATACTTCATTACCTAATCCGTTCCAATAATAATGTTTAAACTTGACAAATTCTATGAACCCTAGATCAATATAGAATTTGTGGTCATTAATTTCCAATACTTAAATCCTCATATCCTTTGTGACCATTAAAGTTTCACTTTTCACAACATCAACATATATATAACAGATTCATTATCGGATAAGAAAACCATATTAAAGATCAAACGAATCCAGTAACACACAATAAATCAGATTCTTCATAATCAAACAATCTACAAACGATTAGAGTATTAACAAGAAATGTACCAATTTTGACGTTAGCATCCTCGTAAGCTTCCTCAGAGGTATTTGAACACACAACCTCTTGCCTTAGGAACCTCCTCCTTTCGCTTAGAGTACCCGTCACAAAAGACTGATGAACCAAAGTTTCATTTTCGGCGACTTGTTAGAAAGAGTAGAGTATTGACACTTTCGGTATCCCAACTTTCCGTAAGACTAATAATTGCATCCTTGTACGGACAGCTAAACCTTTTATGTCCGTTTTCACCACAACCCTAACACTTCAAGGTTCTTGATAATTCTCACATCGTCCATTATAATTTCTACTACAATGTCGACGTTTACAGGTTGCACCCGACTACAAAATTATCAAAGTTATACACATAATATATTATTTCACATAGACCTTACTTATACCTGTTTCGAAAAGAACTGACACTGAACGGTGGGGAAATAATGAAATGTTTCATTCTATAACGTTTTGGTTCAGTAATCAACACTCTACTAGGGTTCAAATCATGCTCACCCTTCCGAGCATATTCAACAACTTTCGCAACAAAGGAATATCATATTTGCTAGCAAAATCTTAATTTTCATATCTAAACCTTCCACAAGCATTTTCACTTTCTCTACTCCATTTTGAAATGAATTTTGTGGCAAATTGTGCCCCTGGATTAAACACTGTTTCATATTCGCCTAACAACATTGTTCCTAATCTAATTTCCAAGAATTCTTTCCCAATCCTTGTTCTCATCTCACTAGAACTATATTAATCAAGAAAACGAACTATAAACGATTACCAAATCATATGATCCTCTTCTTCCTCGCTTAATATTTTATACAAACTATTCATCAGGTCAACACCTTTCCTGAAAGCCTAGCGGTCACATAACATTTTGATCTTCCCCGTGGACATGAGATACATAGAATACCTTGTCTGTGTTTTCAATACTCAACGCCTCCACAGGATCAGGCACACCCGTAAATTCGATAGCTCCACTACTACAAGAGGTTTTAAAGGATATTGCCCCAAATTTCTTACTTAAAGATTCAATCACCACATTAGCCTTCGACTTACTTTTCTCTCCTTTTCTAAGTTATTCAAACATAGAACGAACCGTATTAACCATTCTACTCATCAATCTCTCTTCACAACAAACACTTGTTCCTCTTTCATTTAACAAAGTTGTTTCATGCCTCAAGATAAGCATGAAATTTCCCCTCATTCAGAAACCCCATGGTCACATTTACCACATCTTTGATCCATGATTTACCGAAATTTAGGTCCACACAATTATATCATTAATCATACCATTTCCTATTGTTAACCCTTTACCCATTGTCAAGACTTAAACCTATGGTTTGTATCCATCCTAAACCCATAATCCATACACTTACACCATCAACACCTAAGTTTGAGTCTAAGCACCGCAATGATACCTAATTCACTCAAACTAATGCTCTGATACCATATTGTAACGACCGGGTCAAGAAATCCCACCAATCAAAACCAACAACTTTCTAATAACTATCTAATTACAATTAACCATTCTAAACAGATAACAACTATACAAAATACAACAAACGAGCCAAGATCTCACTACCAATAAAGACTATGGATACAAACCAGCTAACTACAAAAAAATTATCAATACAAAACTACCCAACTCCCACATACCTAAATATACGCCCGGAGTATAACTTCTAAGCCTCCGATCAACTTCAAGATCCTATATGCTTACTCTTATCTTTTCCTGTAAAAAGTTAGTCCACTAAACGGGTAAGCTACAACGAGCTTAGTGAGTTCATAAAGTACAAAATAATACTAGCATTATATACAAAACAAAGAAATAATAACATATAAAATGGTATAAAACTATTTAAGTAATTCATATTATAGCAAGTACACATCAATGCATAACTGACCGAGAAGCTTTACAACTTAACATGAGATTTACCGAGAATCCGTCATAGCCGAGTATCAACACTTATCCGGGATCAACAAGAATCACTGAATGACTGACATTGATAATACAACTATATCGCAAGAATCAACAAGAGTTTGCAAGATAATAAACACAATTGAGAACCAATCACCGAATCAATACTCCACGAGAATCATCACTTAACCACCGGAACCGATAGACAATACCGCATCATGAACCATTGAGATCTCAATACCATCCAAACGAATCAAAGTGCGTCATTCCCCATTAGGCCATTAGGGAATGAGGCCGATGAAGGTGATCAAGGCACCCCTAACCGAGTCCATGATCCAGCTTCACCACCACGGTCCATACCACTCCTCCGCCAGGTACTCCCGCGTCCACCGCTCAACATATTACACAAAGTAATACTCAAGCCGCCGTGGGTCCTCACGAAACGAAATTATCTCTCAAGGAATTCGTACGGGTAACTCATATTCGATATCAAACGAAACAATAACAACGATGACTCCACGAGACCGGAACAATAGGATCATCACAACCCGAATCAATAAAAATGCATCTCATACTAGAGCAATCCAACCGAGACGTATCACAAGGAATTTATACGACATGAATCGATATCAAGTGAGACACTTCAAGGATATTCCATCAATCAAGACATCTATCAAAAGATTATATACAAGGCATACTACAAATAATCACTATATTCTTACAAGTCAATACACATAGCAAAAGTCTATTAATGAGTCAAACTTCATTTAATCATATTACAGTCAAATCACTAGAATTGCCAATTCAATGTTTTAGGCATCGCATATGTGATAATAATAAACCAAATAACAATTAAACACGTAGCATTTAAATATATAACTACTAGTATACAGTTGTACATAGATGAACTCACCTGGGATCAAGCAATTTCCAACACAAGCCACGAACTCCTTTAACCACAATTCCAATGTCACCTATCAATGTAATCACCACAATCTTCCAATTGATTACCTATCATAATTATACACATCTCATTCAATATTCTAATCCATAATCACAACTAGAATAAACCCTAATCACCAATTTCCCCCAAATTGATGATGAACCAAACCCTAGACCATCAATCTATCTAAAATTGTGCATAATCACATTATAACTACGAATCTTATAGCTAGATTCTTGATATGTTAACATACAACATCAATTTCAGATTTGTGATCCAAACCCTAACCTAAGGTTCAACATTCCACCCAAATTTTTACCCAATTTAATACATGCATGAACAAAAACTAAGCATAATACCTTTATAGCTTGAACTTATGATGAAAACCCCTTAGATTTGCACCAAAATTCGCCCTTGATTCAACAAAATCGCCTGAAGATCGTACCAAACCGTAAGAAGAAGGAAAATGAGCTGAAATGGGGAAAAATCCCGTTTTTATGCCTGACAGCACAAGATAGCGCCGCTATCTGCCCAAGATAGCGCCGCTATCTCGACCCCGCGTTAAATAGCGCCGCTATTTCCTGAGATAGCTCCGCTATCTCTAAATTTTCGCGTTTTACCCTTAGCTATTCCGGGCTGCTGTTCCAAATTTTCCCAAGATAGCGCCGCTATCCATGGATAGCGCCGCTATCTACCCAGAATGCTGCAATTTTCAGCTTTTCTCCCATTTTAACTTATACCATTTAATCAATTACCCAAAACACAGATTTTATTAACAATACTTCCATCTAACAAAACTTATTACCTTATCATTTACCAGATATTATCAATCTTAAAAATTTCCAACTCTCAAAATAAAACACGTATGTTACACCAGGTCAGCATCATCAGCCACCACGTCCTCTCCACGGGTAGCAGACCCTCTTACCCTCAGCTGAGGGGAAGAAGGAGCACGTTAAGTGGGAGAAGATGGTGGAGAGAATGAAGAGGAAGAAGGAGAGTGATGAGCAGGTCGCTTACCTCGCTTCTTCACCATCAGTGGAATATAATCCACATCCCTATTTTCCACATCAATGGGCATCAAGATCCCAGTGGAAGTGGTGGTATTTCCATCAACAGTTTGAGGGCGTCCAGTTGATGGAAAACACTTCAGATGAGAAAAGGATGTACCTTCTTGTAGGGCAGATTCCTCCGATGTGGTGCCCAGTGATCGATCCCTTTTGGATCTAGTCCGACCGTCAATGATCTTCAGCATGTACAGGGAGAGGGGAAAATCCTTACCAGCTTCCTTCTTGGTGTTGAAGATGGTTTTGGATAAGGTACGTACCTCAATCCATTCCCCTGGAAGGTCGTCATAATCGATCTTCGGCTTCTCAACCATCACATGAGCAATGCACAATGTGAAGAAGCGAAGATAGGGAATGTGATTTCCCTTTGCCTTCAGCTTGGCCTTGACCTCCTCGTACACCAGTCTCTCGTAATCAATCTGCTGACCGGTGATTAGGGCTTCAGTAAAGACTTGCAAGCTGGAGTTGTTTGCTTAACTTGTAAGCCAAGAAAATATGTTAATTCACCCATCATACTCATCTCATACTTTGTAGACATGAGTTTTGAAAAATGTCTACAAAGTTTTTAATCAGTAGCGCCAAAAATTATGTCATCCACATAAATTTGAACAAGAATGATATCACCTTTGATTTTACGAATGAATAAGGTTTTATCAATCTTTCCCCTGGTGAAATCATTTGCTAGAAGGAACGTGGAAAGAGTGTCATACCATGCACGAGGAGCTTGTTTTAACCCATACAGCGCCTTATCCAACTTATACACATAGTCTAAGTATTTAGGATTTTCAAAACCTGGGGGTTGTTTCACGTAGACTTCCTCTTGCAACTTACCATTTAAGAATGCACTCTTCACGTCCATCTGAAAAACTGTGAAGTTCTTGTAAGCAGCATAGGCTAAGAATATTCTTATAGCTTCAAGCCTTGCTACTGGAGCAAATGTTTCATCGAAATCGATTCCTTCCTCGATTCCTTCCTCTTGTCTATATCCTTGTGCAACAAGTCTAGCCTTGTTGCGAATAACCACACCTTCTTCATCCATTTTGTTCCTAAATACCCACTTGGTACAAATTAATGTCTTATCAGCTGGTGGAGGCACCAGCTGCCATACTTTGTTGACCTCAAATTGGTTAAGTTCTTCCTTGCATCGCTTGTACAATTTCTAGTTATAATAGAATCATAACTTTGTACTTTCTAGTTTTTAATTATATGACAACTTTATACAATAACTAGTTATACTATTATATTATTTAAGATCAAAATAACATTATCCTTTTAATTGTTCCATTTTATCTTGTACTTAATATATACATATATATATTTCATTACTTTACAATAAACTTGTAACATTCTAATAAGAATATTACATCTAATTTATACATATGCATTTTAACTTAATCTAATTAAAATACGTATAAACTTATTATATCTATTAAAATTCATTTTTTTTAAGTATTTAAAAATTCCGAAATATATATATATATATATATATATATATATATATATATATATATATATATATATATATATATATATATATATATATATATATATATATATATATACATCTTGTTAATTTTAGAACTTAAAATCAACACTTCCTTTAATCTTATTAATTCCTTAAGTGAATTAGATAAACCCTAATCTTGTTCTTGATCAATCAAAACTAGGGTTTTGACTTTCTTGATCAAAAACATTTATTTATTAAAAGATTAATTCCTTTTAATCAATCCTATCAAAACACTGAATTTTGTTTAAATTCTAAGATAGATTATAACCTTTAACAAATTTATTTAAACTTTTTAACTTAAACCTTATAGACAATAAAACTTTGTCTAAGTTACTAGGTTTAAAGAACTAGTTTTAATAAATCTATCAAAATAATAATTAAATCTATTAAACATAAACTTGTTTAATTAACTAGGTTTTAGATTAGCATCCTAATTAATTCTTTTAAACTATTAAACTTAAACTAGTTTAATGTTCTAGGGTTCTTTTAGGGTTTCGAAAATCTCAAGACTAGGAAACTTTTCCACCAATTAAATTAGGCTAGTTTAATAAACTTGGTGTCCAAGTAACCTCTTAGATTTCGAAAATCCTAAGGGATTCGGAAAGAAATCCTTTTGACCAATTAAACAAATCTTGTTTAACATACTTGGTCCTAGGGTTCTTCCTAGGTCACGAAATTTCTAGGGAGAAAAGGAAAGAATCCTTTTGATCAATTAAACAAATGTTGTTTAACATACTTGATCCTAGGGTTCTTCCTACTATTTCGAAAATTACTAGGGTTTGGAAAAGAAGTCTTTTGATCAATTAAACTAAACTAGTTTAATGTTCTTGATCCTAGGGTTCTTATACTATTTTCGAAAATTCTAGGGTTCTTAGAAACCTCTTGACCAATTAAACTAGACTAGTTTAATATTCTTGGTCCTAGGGTCTTACCCTTTTCAAAAACTTAAGAAGAAGAAGGAAAAAACATGGAACAAAAAAAACTTGTAATTAAAATAAACAAATAAAAGAAACTGTTAATCTAGTTTAGATCTCTAAACCAACGCTCTGATACCAGTGAAAGGTTTCATTGTACTCGAACGACCCGTAGGACCGACCGCCTAGTATGCTTGGTTCGAACCTTGCTGACCAAGAACATGAACTTGTTCTTGACCCGTTAAACCAACTAGCTGATTTAATCCCTAAAGCGGAAGTGGGATTAAACCTAATCCTTAAACCCTAAAGGATTGGGATGTTGGAAATCTAACTTGATTAACAAGAAAAGAAACCTTGTACGAAAAACTCGAACACACTCACATACTTGTGTGTGTTCGTCGACTACTACCAAGAACCCTAGGGTTCTTGGTTCGATTTCGAACAAGAGGGAGAGGAGAAAGAGTGTTCCATGAAGTATACCTTAGTTAGTGCTTAATATAGATCCACTGATGATGAACACGATGAACGATCCTCTAGATGATCACTTGCAACGAACTTGGATCTTCAAGACTTGAAGAACACGAAGAACGAACGAAGAACACGAAGAACACAAGCTTGTGTTCTTGGTATTGGTGGCTTCGGCCGAATAGAGGAGAGGGGGAAGGGGTGATTTCGTGTATAAGGAGGCATGGAATCAACAACTAGGGTTTAGTCATAAGCCTCCTACTTATAATAGAAGATCTTACACTTAAAACCCTTCTAGTTTAATTAAGATTAACTTCTTAATTAAACTTCCTTTTTACACTTTCATCCCTTATAGTTTTAACTAGTTTATTATTGTTGCAGTTAACTATCCAAAGTCTAGTATTAATACACTAATAATTCGGTACCAATATACACGAATTATATATACTTGCATTTATACTTTTAATGGTTAATTATATAATAATCTTTATATAATTCACACAATAATATTATCCAATTACTATATGATTTAATAGCTTTAAATCATATCATGGATGAATAATAATTAACACATTGTATATTTACTCAACTAGCAAATGTGCAAATACTTGTATTAATTAGTTAGTTAAACTAATCTAGTAATAAGTTAAACTTAACTTAATACTTAACTGATTCATAATGACTATTATGAATCATTCCTCTTCGTAGTATCATTGCATAACTTGCATGTATTACATGCACTCACCGGTGTGACCCTTAAGTGTTTTGTAGGCATGGATGTATCATCATAGGTTGACTAACTGTGCACATAAATCCTTCAAAAACTCTGTATGCCTTAGATACAGTGGAGTATCCCAAGAAAATTGCTTCATCAGCTTTAGAGTCGAACTTACCCAGCCGATCTCGTGTATTTAACACAAAACACACACAACCAAACACATGAAAGAAACCAATATAAGGTTTCCTCTGACGGAGAATCTCATAATAAGTTTTCTTGTGTTTCTTCACATAGAGAGACCTGTTTTGAGTAAAACAAGCTGTGTTAACAGCTTCTGCCCAAAATTGCTTTGGCATGTTTGACTCAGCAAGCATTGTTCTTGCAGCTTCTATTAGGGTTCTATTTCTTCTTTCCGCGACACCATTTTGTTGAGGTGTTCTAGCGGCTGAAAAATTTTGTGAGATCCCAACTTCTGAGCAGAAGTCTTCCAATGTACGATTTCTAAATTCAGTACCATTGTCCGATCTCAGCTGCTTTACTCTTGACCCATTTAGACGTTCCATCTTCTTGATGAATTTGATGATTTCATCAGCTGCATCACTTTTGTTACGAAGAAATATAACCCAAGTGTATCGTGAGTATTCATCGACGATAACGAGTGTATATTTCTTTCCACCTAGACTTTCAGTGCTCATAGGACCAAAGAGATCCATGTGAAGCATGTGAAGGCAGTTGTCGATGGAAAAACATTGCTTCGATTTGAAAGAGCTTTTATGTTGTTTACCTTGTTCACAAGCTGAACAAAGTTTATCTTTTTCATACTTGATCTGTGGCAGGCCATTCACTAGCTGTCCTCGAGATAGCTTGGATATGTTTTTAAAGTTCAAGTGAGATAGCCTTTTATGACACAACCAGTTTAGCTCTTCAGTGGAGCGAGATAATAGACAAACTTCTTGGTTTTGAGGATTCATGTTAAGTGTATATACATGGTTGTTTCTTGGTGCTATAAGCACTACTTTTCCACTTTTATCAGTCACCGTTCCTCTGTACTTATTAAAGTTCACTGAGAACTCTGCATCACATAGTTGGCTAATGCTGATTAAATTATGTTTCAGCCCGTTCACATAACCAACTCTTGTGATCTTTATAGATCCATTTGAGATGGATCCGTAGCCTTTAGTTGAGCCTCTACCATTATCACCAAAAATTACTGGAGGACCAGCACAAACTTCGAACTCTTCAAGCAGGGATTTGTATCCACTAATATGTCTTGAGCAACCACTGTCTAAGTACCAGACGTGTTTGCTTTGATCACCCTTTTTGTGAACTATGTTGACCCATTGATATGAACCAGCATCATCAGCTGTAATACTTTAATCAGCACGAGCCATCAAACACATTGTAGCCATTGGTTGATCATCATCGGATGAGCTGTCGCCAGAATCAGCCAAGTCGTGAGTTTCAGCTACGAGACCCTTGTCGGCAATTTTGCCTTCAAGTTCCTTCTTTTCTTCTAGGATCTTTTTGGTGCAGGCTTGTAGCTTTTTGTACTTTTCTTCAATGGACTCACCACTTGAAGAGGACGAACTAGCTTTCTTTTGCTTGCAATCGTTAGCGTAGTGTCCTTTCTTGTTGCAGTTGTAGCATGTTATCTCAGAGATATCAGGAGTATTTCCAGAGGATCTGGAAGGAACAACTGATGAGATAGGTCTGCTACTTGAGCCTCTAGCTGAGGAGCCCGATTTGCCTTTGAAAAGTTTTCTATTTTTGACAAGAAGGGAAAGCTCAGTTATAAGAGCAACATTTTCTTCGTCTTCATTGATCTCTTCGATGCTGACTTCAAGCATGTTGAACAGATCAACAGCTGAGTTTGTGTCAGCTTCATCATCTGAGGGAGGATATTCAATTCTGCTAGGTTTGTTTAGAGAAACAAGAGCAGCTGAGGATCCTGAAGAACTCACTTTAGAGTCCTTTGGAGGTTGAAATTTGTTGGGTACAGTTCTCTCGTGGCTTAGAAACATGCCATAGAGAGAGGAAAGAGTATAATCTTTTAACGTGGGAGATGTACTCATGCAAGTTATAATGGTAGCCCATTTAGAGGGAAGAGCTGCCATAAACTTACACATTTTGGACATATCGTCCTTTTCAACCCCGTGAGATTTTAGCTCGTTTAACAGAATGTTATAACGGTTGAATGTTTGAGCTATTGTCTCACTAGGTTTGGCTTTAAACAGCTCGTAGTCATGGATGAGCATGTTTTTGTTGTGTTCACGCACAACGGATGTGCCTTCATGCACTTCAGCCAACCTTTCCCACATCTCTTTGACTGAGTCACAAAATTGAATATTGTGATACAGTTCATCACCAATTGCTTGAAAAAGCATATCCCTTCCTTTGTTCTCAAGGTGAACAAGACGTTTTTCAGTGTCTGTCCATTGAGCTTCAGATTTCACAACATAGTGTTTTGGTATTTCGGGGGTACCAGGGATAAGGGTTTTGGGAATGTGTTTTCCTATCGTTATGTTATCTTGAAGTTTTGGGTGATAGGTAACCATGTGGGATAACATACGGGTTTTCCACATAGGGTAGTTGGTTTGAGTGAGTTTGGGAGGTTTTCCAGATGATGGAAGATCTGATGTTGTAGGTTCAGCCATAACAGATGCTCAAAGTTGATGGAAAAACAACTTTGACACTTGCTCTGATACCAATTATTGGATCCCAACAGCACAAATGTGTTGCGTTATGACAAGTAAATACGATTAAGATAAAGAACACACAAGATTTCAATGATTAATAGTTTATTAAAACAACTTAATACAGTACAAAGTTTGCGGAAATAGATAGTACACACTAACTAAAACTTTATACTTGAAGTGACACTTTTGTTCGCTCAAACTAGAAGATAATGCAAGGAGAGTTTATATCAGCTGATACCAACAGCTGGTCTTGAATGCCTGGGTAATAACTACGAAGAAGTTAATACCAGACAATAACAACTCTCATAGAATGTTCTTGTGCTAGGAATGTTAAAAGGTGTGTGTAAATGCAAGCATTTACGTCTCTATATATAGCCCAAGATCCGTGTTCCTTTGTCCACAAGATACTCAACGTGTAAACATATCATTCGTCGATGTAGACTCGTCCACGGAAACATTAAATGCTCTTGCATAGGTTATAGTCCCAAGTGTACTTTGTGTCAAGTCCTTTTGCTACCTTTTCTGACGCACAGTGAAAAGGTGTACTATTATAGTACAAAAGTAGTTGACTTTCCGTTTACATGCTTGGAGGGACAAACGATGATGTACTGACATATTATCTTCTATTCCAAAATAGAAGATCTCCATCGTTTTCTTCTTCTTTGAGCGGGAAAGGGAAATGTTCAAAGTGTCAAGAATATTTCCACTAAGTCTTTATCTGCAGCAGGTATCATCAGCTGATTCCACAATCAGCTGAATAATCTTCTTCTTGTGTTTGTCCTTTGGCCAAAGACTTCGAATGAACACTCTTCTATAGCTGCTGATTAGACTTGTTTTCCTAGAGCTAAGTACGTACTCAGCTGAAGGTTTATTGCATATACTTGCTTCAGCTGAGAGACATACATCAGCTGATATTTATTCTTCTTAGCTATCGATCATCAAATCTTATTTACTTAGTCTAGGGACTAATAGTTCCCAAATAAATACCTTCAAGAAAAAGATATTAAGTGAAACACATAGGATACATAGTTTTCCTATACTATAAGTTATTCAAAATTTAGTGTTGGGAGCCTTTCCTTTGCTTTGTAGTAATTAGTAATGACCTTTCTTAACTATTGACATTCTTGAAGTTCTATATGTAAAAGTATTAGTTAGTACTTAACTATATTAGTACCAAATGGTAGTGAATTAGCTAGCTGGTTAAAGATCAACTTAAAGTAGTTTATATGGACAGAAGAACATACTAAGGATTTTCATTTTATCATTTGAATAAGACAAAATGGGTACTTGCGCAAAGAATCGGTAAATTATTATATTTCATATTATTGTATGAACGGCTTAACTGGAATTTGTACAAATTTTACAGTTTGGACAAATTTTTAACAACTATACGTCCATACCCAAAACTAGGATAATAATATTAGTGTGGTATTTATGATAATTTTCAATTAATAAAATATGTAATCAAGAAGATTTACATATATATTATTTATCAGTGTCGTATTTATGATAATTTTCATTGAATAAAGTATTGTTAAAAAGGTAAAATATTATGATATTTTTTATGAACAATTTTATAAATTACCCGTGATTTATCACGGGTTATAAGCTAGTATATATATATATATATATATATATATATATATATATATATATATATATATATATATATATATATATATATATATATATATATATATATATATATTAAATACAAAGATTAAATGGAACATTAAATATAAATGTTATTTTGATCATTTAGTTGTAATATATGATAACTAGAAATTTGTATTAAGTTATAATTAGATTAGAAATGTACAAAGTTGTAAACAACTAGAAATTGTACAAAGTAAGGTTTTATTATAATTAGATAATAATATGAAAGTTATAAATATTAGATTGTCTAAAGTTATCAGTAATTATAACTAGTTATTTATACAAGTATATTACGAGTTACGTAAAGTACTAGATTAATGATCAAGGGTTAAATAACATAGGAAATTTAAGAACCTATATTTAACTAACTATAAGTTGAATATAAGAATGGTTCAAACAAACTAAGATTATTATATATATAGTTTTTATATAATAAGTTTATTAGTGTTCACCAAGTTCAAACTAGTGATTGTGTTTATGCTTAAATTCCATCATGGTTGTTGGAATTAGTGGGAGCTACACAAGAAAATCACAAAGTTTATAAATGTGCCCCTAGGACATAATTTGGAGAATCTAATAAGTAAATGTTTAATTTTGTTATTAGACATAGAAAAACTAATATGTTTAATTAGAGTTATGACTTGTGTTCGTAAGTTATAAAGAATTAAAATCTCTATTTTAAAGTTTAACATAAGGTTTAAAAGTTTTTCAAGTAAATAAAACAAGTACGTTTAATTAAGATAAGATTTTTCACAAAACTTAGTAATATCTTTTTGTACACCTCGTTTTAAGGTATACAAAGTAAAATCGAACAAATTTAAAACTTAGAGTTTTAAAGGTAATTTTAGAAATGACGTCTTGTGGAATTAAGTACACGAATCGCAAATTTTTAAAATTAAGGATTAAAATTAACATAAGGTTTAAGTTTAGTTTAAGACTTAAACAAACCCAAGAAAATCTTAGATCGAAGTACTATCCACCTAATGGAACACCTCACTTGTTCAACGGTATTCATATTGTAAGGATAAAGAACCTAAGATATAGATTCAAATCATTGCGAGTGTTAGGGTGCGTAGGGTTTCTGTGATAATTGGGAGTCCCGGAGCAGAACATCGCACTGTCTTAGATGGTCTGATCTACTTTGGTGATAATCGGGAGTCCCGGCCCAAAAAGTACTTGAGTAGAATAAACATACTAGACTTTATTGTAATAAGTTCTAAGTCTAAAGATTCTACGCCCCCTAGGAATCGTGTCAAGTCTTGATACGATCAGTAAGGATGTTACCTACCAGAAACAGCATGTTCGTCGAGAAGTGCCCAAACCTTGCGTCGAGAATGTGATATATGGATCCTAGGCCTAAAATATTAATTATGGGTTTATAATATATTTTAGAGAATGTTCATTGATGATTACTAATTAAACTGGGTTTGATTTGTAGATGGCAGCAACAAACACAACGATAAGCTACAACAAACTCTCGCGACGTTTCTTTCTAGGAAAGAAAGAATTGACTGGGTCAAATTTCCTCAATTGGAGACGTGATTTTAAGATCATGATCGGACAAGAGAGGGATAAGATTGACCTAGAAAGAAATTTATTGAATCCCCCAGCCAAGGATGCAAAGAATGAACTAGGACAAGCATTTTACGCTTGTAAGGCGTTCACTTCTTGCAAGATGGCTAAGGGAACATCAGTGAGTGCATACGTCATGAAAATGAAAGTGCACGTTGATCACCTTGCTAGACTTGCTCACGTCATGCCATTGCAGTTAGCAATCGACATTATACTCAACTCATTATCCGATAACTACAAGTTCTTTGTAGCCAACTACAGCAAACATGATATGGATAAATCCATTTCTGAGCTACAATCCATGCTCGAGGCTGTTGAGTTGAATATTGGGACCAATTCTAAAAGGGATCGCACAGTAACTGATGATGGCGATAGAGAAGGGCAAAATGGTAAAGGGAAGGGTAAAACCAATCCTAGCCAAGGAATGCCGAGTGGTAAACGTATCAAACATAAAGGCAAGAAGGTGAGACCAAACATAGCGAAGGTCGAGAATCGGTGCTTCAAGTGTGGAGTGGTCGGGCATTGGAAATTGGATTGTCCAAAGATTTCCGGTGGTGGAGGACTTGCTAGTTCTTCACGTAACACCACCAAACTTCTAAATCACTTTAAGTTACTTGTAAGGTATACTACAAGTAATCTAACCTTTGTAATCGTTTATTGCAGGAGGAAATGGAAAGTGATGGTAGCCTACATGAGATGGATCCCACGAGCACCAAGATTTTATGATTCAGTATTTTTCATTTGGATTCAATAAAACAATTTTTCGTTTTTAGTTGTTTTGAACAAAATACATTTTTCTATTTTATGATAAATTTCGATTTTTAAGTTTATCATCATTGAATCCATGGTTGAATTATATTATGTGTGCATGTGTGTTGATTATACAAGTCAAGGTTTATGACTAGATTATAAAGTCAAGTGTTGACTTAATAATGATCTCATTGTTTATATTTGTTTGATTATTTTGTGAATATCTTAGAAGCTCAAATTACTTAGATACTAGTAATTAGAAAGATTTTCTAATGAAAATATTTAAGAGTTTTTATGGAAAGCATAAAGTTCAAGGTACATTGAACTTATTTAAAACATCTTAAGTAATGGTTACTTATGATAGTAAGTTTTAAAGTATTAGTATTAATATAGTATGATTATATTGGATATAATCAAGATAGACTTTAAAGAATATTGTTACGAGTCTTTCATACTTGTGATAAATGAATTTAATGAAGTCATAATTCCCTAATAGGAATAATTGGATATTCGTATAATCCAAGTAAAATGACTTAGACATTAAATGAACTCTTAAAAGATGAGAACTATATTAAGGTATTTAAGAATTAAAGTTATTATTGCAAGTCTTTTACACTTGTAATAAATACAATATTTGATCAAGTCATAATTCCCTAACAGGAATAATGGATATTTGAGAAATCCAAGAAATGACTTTGGCATTAAATGAAGTTCTTAAAAGATACTAATACATTTAAGAATTGGAGGTATCGTTTCAAGTGTATTATACTTGTTAGATATGCTGATCAATGAAAGTCATGATTCCCTTAAAAGGAATGTTGGATATTCGCAAAATCCAAAGGATGACTTTAATAATTGATTAATTCTTAAAGGTTAAACTATAAGGTTTTGACTAGGTCAAAGTAATAGTTTAAGTGATGCTTAAATTCCATAAATTTAGTGGGAGCTATGACTAGCGTATTCATTATAAGTACTAATGAATATAGCAAGTTAGTAGGATATTAACAACAAGGTTTTACCAAGTTGTTAGCCAAAGAGTTAAGAGAAGTAATAAATGATCATTAATTAGACTATTGCAAACCTAATAGCGTGATCACAAGTCTTGTGATTAATTATTGCATATCTAATAGGTTATTCACACTCCAGTGGATAACATAATCACTTAAGGAAATTTCTTTAACTAGTAACAAGATATCTACAAATTAAGTAATTAAAAGAGGCTTTAGTTACAAGGTGAATTTTATGAATTCAAGAAACTACGGAGTTATTTCCAATACTTATGTGTTTACCGAATTACATAAAAGGAAAGACTAGAATATTTCCTAGAATGTTGCAAGAACAATATCTAGCAAAGACAAAAGTAATAGTGTTTTTCCAACACTTATGTCTTTAGTTTAATGGGAATGACTAGATCAGTGATAAAGTTACAAGTAAAATTGTAAAAGTCATTAAGTAATCAACATGAACGAAAGGAATAAGTAATGATGCGGTAATAATTTTGTATCTATGTCCAGTGAGGAATAGTACATGAGTTAGTATCATTGTTATTCAAGACTTTGTATGTTTAACAATATCCATGAATAAAACTCCCTTTATTCAAAAGATATATATTCCGTGACTACTCGTCTTGGTGGGAACCTTGATGGGACGTTAACGTCATCGCGGTATTTGATGGAGATTCGAGTTTACTCGAAGCTAGCTACAACAAGTGTTGTTGTGGACCAAATATCGGTGATATTCTGTTGGAGCCCGACGAATATTGGATAGACCACCGTGACAATACTTCGTGGTTGAAAAGTTCAAAAGTATTGTTCACTAGGATTGTCCTTAAGCCTGAGGTATTTGGTTTGGGATACAATGACTAATGTACTTTGGTTCGTCTTAGACAAGCCTGAAATATGGTTGTCATACGAGGCCTTACTGGGTACAGAGGAAGTTGTATTTTAAATCGAAATATAACAAGATGGTAATTTCACCTCCTTTTTAGGAGAGATATTTATGTGTCCTTTGACATGATAAGAAAACTGGTAAGTGCATGGCCATGCCCAAACGAACTGATTTGTTCTTTGTCGTTTATCACAACAGTTTGAATCAAGAAGTCATGAAATGATTTTCGAATACAGGGGTTGATATTTTCTACCATGCTCGTATTCGTTATCACAAATATCGTGCTGCAAGGGATGAACCTAACAAAGTTGCCCAAGAAGTAGAGAAAGGGTGTTCTTTACTAGGAGACGTTATTAAAGAGTTTTTTGAAACTATACATGGGTTACATAAGTTGTTTTTATGGGGTTGGTTACCTACATGCCCATCTAGAAGGCCAATGTAGCTCGTGTCATTAAGATAAAGGTTACGAACTTGCACAAGTGGGAGTCTGTTGGAATTATGCGCACAGTTAGTCAACCTATAATGATACATCCATGCCTACGAAACACTTAAGGGTCACACCGGTGAGTGCGTGTAATACGAGAAAGATATGCAATGATACTACGATGAGGAATGATTCATAATAGTCATTATGAATCAGTTAAGTATTAAGTTAAGTTTAACTTATTACTAGATTAGTTTAACTAACTAATTAATACAAATATTTGTACATTTACTAGTCAAGTAAATATACAATGTGTTAATTACAGATTATTCATGATATGATTTAAAGCTATTAAATCATATAGTATTTGGATAATATTATTGTCTAATTAATTGTTAAAGGTATAAAACACAAGTATATATATTTCGTGTACATGCATACTGAAATATAAGTGTATAATACCAAGGCATTTGATAATTAAGTGTGACAATAATAAACTAGTAAAACTATAAGGGATGAATGTGTAAAAAGGAAGTTTAATTAAGAAGTTAACCTTAATTAAACTTTAAGTGTAAGATCTTCTATTATATATAGAAGGCTTAAGGCTTAAACCTAATGCTTGATCCTTGCACCTTATACACGAAATCCCCTCCCCCTTTGTTCCCTTCGATCGGCCGAATATCAAAACCCAAGAACACAAGTTTGTGTTCTTCGTGTTCTTCGTTCGTTCTTTGTGTTCTTCAAGTGTTGAAGATCAAGATCGTTGCAAGTGATCATCTAGAGGATCGCTCGTCATGTTCATCATCAGTGTACTTACTTCAGCTAAACTAATGTATGATTTATGAAACACTCTTTCTCCTCTTCCCTCTTGTTCGATCTATTCCCAAGAACCCTAGGGTTCTTGGTGGTAGTCGACGAACACACACAAGCATTGTGTGTGTTCGAGTTCTTCGAATAAGGTTTCTTTCTTGTTAATCAAGTTTGATTTCCAAGTTCCTATAATCCTTTAGGGTTTAAGGATTAGGTTTAATCTCAGTTCCGCTTTTACGGATTAAATCAGCTAGTTGGTTTAACCGGCAAGAACACCAGCATGTTCTTATCAGTATGGTTCGAACCAAGTGACTAGGTGGTCGACCCAATGGGTTGATCAGAGTTATGAAACCCTTAAGTGCCTTCGTGAAAAGATCTGCTGCATTGTTACTGGATTGAACATACTTTATCTCAACTTCATGATTCTTTATAAGCTCTTAAGTGTATTCGAAAAACTTTGGAGGAATATGTTTTGTCCTGTCGCTCTTGATATATCCTTTTTTCATTTGATTGACACATGTTGTGTTATCTTCATATATTAAAGTTGAGACTTTATCTTTATTCAGTCCACATGAAGTTAGTATGAGTTGTGTCATTGATCTTAACCATGCACACTCTCTGCTTGCTTCATTTAGTGCTATTACTTCAGCATGATTTGAAGATGTGGCAACAAGTGTTTTCTTTTGAGAACGCCACGAAATTGCACTACCTCCTTTCATGAAGACATACCCAGTTTGAGATCTTGCTTTATGAGGATCAGACAAATACCCTGCATCTGCATAACCAATCAATCCTTGTTTTGAATCATTAGGATAGAATAATCCTAAGTCACTAGTTCCTCGAAGGTATCAGAATATGTGCTTGATCCCGTTCCAATGCCTTTTTGTTGGTGATGAACTGAACCTTGCTAATAAGTTTACAGCAAAAGAAATGACAGGTCTAGTACAATTAGTATGATACATAAGAGCACCAATTGCATTAAGGTATGGTACTTCTGGGCCAAGAACCTCCTCATTTTCTTCGCATGGGCGAAATGGGTCTTTGCCAATATTTAGTGATCTAACAACCATTGAAGTACTTAAAGATTTGGCTTCATTCATATTGAAACGCTTCAAGATCTTTTCTGTATAATTCGATTGATGTACAAGTATTCCATTAGGCAAATGTTCAATTTGTAATCCAAGACAATACTTGGTTTTCCCAGGATCCTTCATTTCGAATTCTTTCTTTAAAAGTTCAATAACTTCAAGAATTTCTTTATTTGTTCCAATGATGTTTAGATCATTAACATATACAGCTATGATCACATATCCAGATGTTGTTCTTATAATAAATACGCATGGACAAATAGTATTATTTTTGTAACCTTTACTTGTCAGGTAATCGCTTAAACGATTATACCACATGCGTCCAGATTGTTTTAACCCATATAAAGATCTCTGTAGTTTAATTGATACATTTCTTTCGGTTTTGTATTCAATGCTTCAGGCATTTTAAATCCTTCGAGAATTTTCATATATATATATATATCACTATCAAGTGATCCATATAAGTAAGCAATAACAACATCCATAAGACGCATCTCCAAATTTTTAAAGACTGCAAGGCTGATTAAATACCTAAAAGTGATTGCATCCATAACTAGAGAATATGTTTCCTCATAATCAATTCCAGGTCGTTGAGAGAAACCTTGTGCTACAAGTCTATCTTTGTATTTTACAATTTCGTCTTTCTCATTTCTTTTTTGAACAAAAATCCATCTATACCCTAATGGTTTCACAACTCCAGGTGTTATAATAATAGGTCCAAATACCTTTCTCTTATTGAGAGAATTCAGTTCAACTTCTATAGCTTTTTTCCATTTAACCCAATTATGTCTATTTTGACATTCATTAACAGACTGTGGTTCAGAGTCATCATTCATAATATCACATGCAACAGCATAAGAAAATTTTACATCAATATTTTCTATAGCATTACTTTCCTCATCCGGAGGATTGTTTTGTGTTTCTTCAGGAACACTTTCTTCATGATCAATTGCATTTTCTGTTGGTTTTCTTTTTCGAGGATTTTTATCCTTTGAACCAATTGGTCTTCCACGCTTCAAGCGTGTCTTAGATTCTTGAGTGACTTTATCATCAGATTTCCTATTTGGAATTTCAATTTGAGCTGGAATTTAACAGCTGGTATATACGATTTAGTCACTCTTTTTGTATCAGTAAATGCATCCGGTAATTGATTAGCTATTTCTTGGAAATGCATTATTTTTTGAACTTATGTTTCACATTGTTTTGTGCGAGGATCAAGATATGACAAAGAAGGTTCATTCCATGAGACATCCTTTTCTTGGTTTTTCTTTTCTGCACCTAATGGTGGAAAAACTGATTCATTGAATTGACAATCAGCAAGACGTGTTGTAAAAACATCACCTGTTAAAGGTTCAAGATATCTTATAATAGATTTTATCTCATATCCAACATATATACCCAACCTTCTTTGGGGACCCATCTTTGTACGTTGTGGTGGTGCAATAGGAACGTATATGTCACATCTAAATATTCTAAGATGCGAAATATTTTGGTTCTTGACCAAAAGCAAGTTGTAAGGGAGAGTATGCATAATATGAACTTGGCCTTATGCGAATTATGTAGGGTTTCATTGTACTCGATCGACCCATAGGACCGACCGCCTAGCATGCTTGGTTCGAACCTTGCTGACCAAGAACATGAACTTTTTCTTGACCGGTTAAACCAACTAGCTGATTTAAACCCTAAAAGCGGAGGTGGGATTAAACCTAATCCTTAAACCCTAAAGATTGGTATGTTGGAAATCTAGATTAGATTAACAAGAAAGAAACCTTGTACGAAAAACTCGAACACACACACATACTTGTGTGTGTTCGTCGAACACTCACCAAGAACCCTAGGGTTCTTAGTGTTATCGTTCGATCGAACAAGAGGAGAGGAAGAAAGTGTGTTCCATGAAACATACCTTAGTTCAATGCTTAAGATAGATCCACTGATGATGAACACGACGAGCGATCTTCTAGTTGATCACTTGCAACGATCTTGTTCTTCAATACTTGAAGAACACGAAGAACGAACGAAGAACGAAGAACACAAGACTTGTGTTCTTGCCTAGGTTCGGCCGAATGGAGAGGAAGGGGGCAAGGGAATTTCGTGATTATGGAGGCAAGGATCAACATCTAGGGTTTAGTCATAAGCCTCCTATTTATAATAGAAGATCTTACACTTAAAACCCTTCTAGTTTAATTAAGATTAACTTCTTAATTAAACTTCCTATTTTCACTTCCATCCCTTATAGTTTTAACTAGTTTATTATTGTTGCACTTAGCTATTAAATGTCTAGTATTAACACACTAATAATTCGGTACCCATATACACGAATTATATATACTTGTATTTGTACTTTTAATAGTTAATTATATAATAACATTTATATAATTTACACAACAATATTATCCAATTACTATATGATTTAATGGCTTTAAATCATATCATGGATAACCCTTAATTAACACATTGTATATTTACCCAACTAGTAAATGTACAAACACTTGTATTAATTAGTTAGTTAAACTAATCTAGTAATAAGTTAAACTTAACTTAATACTTAACTGATTCATAATGACTATTATGAATCATTCCTCTTCGTAGTATCATTGCATAACTTGCTCGTATTACATGCACTAACCGGGGTGACCCTTAAGTGTTTCGTAGGCATGGATGTATCATCATAGGTTGACTAACTGTGCACATAAATCCTTCAGACTCCCACTTGTGCAAGTTCGTAACCTTTGTCTTAATGATACGAGCTACAGTGGCCTTCTAGATAGGCATGTAGGTAACCAACCCCATAAAAACAGCTTACGTAACCCAGGTGTAGTTTATGAAAAACTCTTTAATAGCGTCTCCTAGTAAAGAACACTCTGTCTCTACTTCTTGGGCAACTATGTTAGGCTTATCCCTTGCAGCACGATATTTGTGATAACGAATACGAGCATGGTAGAAATTATCAACTCCTGTATTCGAAATCATTTTATGACTTCTTGATTCAAACTGTTGTGATAAACGACAAAGAACAAATCAGTTCGTTTGGGCATGGCCATGCACTTTCCAGTTATCCCATCACGTCAAAGGACCTATAAATATCTCTCCTAAAAAGGAGGTGCAATTACCATCTTGTTATATTTCGATTTAAAATAGAATTTCTTTTGTACCCAGTATCGCCTCGTATGACAAACATTTTTCAGAATTGTCTAAGACGAACCAAAGCACATTAGTCATTGTATCCTAAACCAAATACCTCAGGCTTAAAGACAATCCTATTGAACAATACTTTTGAACTTTTCAACCACGAAGTATCGTCACGGTGGTCAATCCAATATTCGTTGAGCTCCAACATAATATCACCGATATTTGGTTTACACAAAACTTGTGTAGCTATCTTCGAAGAACTTCGAATCTACCCCCAAATATCGCGATGACATTAACGTCCCATCAAGGTTCCCACCTAGACGAGTAGTCATGGATTTTGTATCTTTTTGAATAAAGAAACCTTTTATTCATGGATATTGTAAAACGTACAAAGTCTGAATAACAATGATACTAACTCATGTATTATTCCTCACTGGACATAGATACTGAATTATTACTGGATCATTACTTATTTCCTTTTGTTCGTGTTGATTACTTAATGATTCTTACAACCTTAATTGTAACTTTATCACTAAACCAATCATTCCTATTAAACTAAAGACATAAGACGAGTATTTAAGAATACTATTACTTTTGTCTTTGCTAGATTTTATTCTTGCAACAATCTAGAACATATTCTAGTCTTGCCTTTTATGCATTTCGGTAAACATAGGAGGATTGGAAATAAACTCCTTAGTTTTGTTGAATTCATAAAATTCTCCTTGTAACTAAAGCCTCTTTTAGTTACTTGATTTGTAGATATATCATTACTAGTTAAAGAAATTTCCTTAAATGATTATGTTATCCACTGGAGTGTGAACAACCTATTAGATATGCAATAATCAATCACAAGACTCGTGATCACGCTATTAGGTTTGCAATAGTCTAATTAACGATCATTTATTATTTCTCTTAACTCTTTGGCTAACGACTTGGTAAAACCTTGTTGTTAATGTCTTACTAACTCACTAAATTCATTAATGTCTTTAATAAATTATGTTAGTCTTAGCTCCCCACTTACTTTTATGGAATTTAAGCATCTCTAAAACTACTTTGACCTAGTCAATAACTTGTAGTTTAATATTTCAAGAATTCTATCAATAATTAAGATCATCCTTTAGATTTGCGAATATCCAACATTCCTATTTAGGGAATCATCACCATTATTGATTACTGTATCTAAAAAGTATAAAACACTTGAAATGATACTTTCAATTCTTAAACATATTAGTATTCTTTTAAGAACTTTATTTAATGCCAAAGTCATTTCTTGGATTTCTCAAATACCCAACATTCCCTATAAGGGAATTATGACTTGATTAAATATTGTATTTATTACAAGTGTAAAAGACTTGCAATAATACCTTTTAATTCTTAAATACTTTTTAATATAGTTTGTCTCTTTTAAGAGTCTATTTAATGTCTAAGTCATTTTGCTTGGATTATACGAATATCCAATTATTCCTATTAGGGAATTATGACTTCATTAAATCCTTTACTACAAGTATAAAAGACTTGTAATAATACTCTTAAAGTTTATCTTGATTATATCCAATATAATCATACTATATTAATACTAATACTTTAAAACGTACTATCATAAGTAATGACTATTACTTAAGATGTTTTAACTAAGTTCAGTAACCTTTGAACCTTATGCTTCCATAAAAATTTTAAATACTTTCATTAGAAAAACTTTCTAATTACTAGTATCTAAATACCTCGAGCTATCAAGACATTATTCATACAACAATCAAACAAATATAAAACATGAAATATAAGTAAATCAAAAACTTGACTTACAATCTAGTCATAAACCTTGACTAGTGTAATTATCACACATGCACACAATAAAATTCAACCATGGATTCGAATTTATTAAAACCAAAAACTTTGTTTTAACATAAAATAAAAAAAAAATTATTCAAACAATAAAATAAAATTGTTTTTACTGAATCCATAAAAATACTGAATTATAAAATCTTGGTGCTTGTGGGATCATCACCATCTCATGCCGGTCATCTCACTTATCATCTTATGCAATAAACGATTGCTAAAGTTGAGTTACTTGTAATAAACTTTTACAAGTGGGAAGCGAGTATCTAGAAGTTGGTCAAGTCAACTAAGGAGCAAGCATTGCCTCCTACCCTTTGACCTTGCCACAACCAAGACACCGTTTCTTGGTCCTTGTTTGGCTTTACCTTTTTGACCTTTTTGTTTGACTCCATTACCCTTTAGGCACGCCTTGGCTGGGATCGGTTTTATCCTTTCCCTTTCCACTGCGCCTCTTTCTCTTATCACTACCATCATCGGTTACTACGAGATCATTCTTAAACTTGGTCCCCAAATCAACTCAGTAGTCATGAGCATGGAATGTAGCTCATCAATGGATTGCTCCATGTTGACTATATAATGCTTATAGTCATCTGACAACGAGTTTAATATCATTATTGTTGCTAACTGCAACGGTATTGGGTGTCCTAGTCATTCTAGATGATCCATGTGCTCTTTCATTTTCATGACGTGAGCACTCACCGATGATCCTTTAACCACCTTGCGAGATTTGAACACCCTACAAGCGTAATATGCTTGTCCTGGTTCATTTCTAGCATTCGCGGTAGGAGCATTTAGTATTGCTTTTTCTAGGACATTTTTCTCTCATGCCAAAGCATAATCCGAAGATCACACTTCCAATTGAGAAACATTGACCCAGTCAATTCGTCCTTTTCTAGAAACAAGCGTAGTGAGAGATTGTTGGAACGTGTCATTATGGTTGTTGCTGCCATCTACAAATCAAACCCAGTTTAATTAGTAATCATCAATAAACATTCTCTAAAATATATTATAAACCCATAATTAATATTTTAGGCCTAGGATCCATATATCACATTCTTGCTGCAAGGTTTGGGCACTTCCCGACGAGACATGCTGTTTCTGGTAGGTAACATCCTTACCTATCGTATCAAGACTTGACACGATTCCTAGGGGTCGTAGAATCTTTAGACTTATAACTTATTACAACTTTGTACAATCTAATTGTACATTTCTAAGTTAGCAATAAAGACTAGTATGTTTATTCTACTCAAGTACTTTTTGGGCCGGGACTCCCGATTATCACCAAAGTAGATCAGACCATCTAAGACAGTGCGATGCTCTGCGCTGGGACTCCCGATTATCACAGAACCTTACGCACCCTAACACTCGCAATGATTTGAATCCATATCCAAGGTTCTTTATCCTTACGATATGAATATCGTTGAACAAGTGAGGTGTTCCATTAGGTGGATAGTACTTAGATCTAATATTTTCTTGGGTTTGTTTAAGTCTTTAAACTAAACTTAAACCTTTATTCCAATCTTAATCCTTGATTAAAACGTGTGACTTGTGAATTTAGGAATTCTACAAGACACCTTTTTAAAACTTAAGAACTATTCTTTAAAACTTATAGTTTCAAGAATTTGCGCGATTTTATATGTATACCTAAAACGAGGTGTACAAAACATTTTACTAGGTTTTGTGATAAACCTTATTTTATTAAAACTTACTTGTTTTATTATACTTGAAAAACCTTAAATATTATGTTAAACTTTTAATTCTTTTATGGTTCATAAACTTGAATCATAAATCTATTAACACACCTAGTTTTTCATATGTCTAATAATAAAATTAAACATTCGTTTTGACTTACTAGATTTGACCAACACTTATGTCTTAACGACACACTTATAAACTTTGTGATTTTCTTGTATAGCTCTCACTAGCTCCAACAACCATGATGGAACTTAAGCTAGCACAATCACCGGTTTATACTTGGTGAAACTAATAAACTTATTATATAAAGACTATATATAATAATTCTCTGTTTGTTTAAACCTTTCTTACATTTAACTTGAACTAGTTAAATATAGGTTCTTGTTATTTTTACTTGATCATTAATCTAGTATATTAAATGTCTTGTAAAATACTTATATTATACTTGTATAATTATCTAGTTATAATAACTTATAACTTTATACATCTTAATATATAACTTTGTATATTTCTAATTAACCATATAATTTCAACTTGTACAATTTCTAGTTATAATAGAATCATAACTTTGTACTTTATAGTTTCTAATTATATGACAACTTTATACAATAACTAGTTATACTATTATATTATTTAAGATCAAAATAACATTATCCTTTAATTGTTCTATTTTATCTTGTACTTAATATATATATTCGTATATATGTATATTTCTATAATAAACTTGTAACATTCTAATAAGAATATTACATCTAATTTATACGTATGTATTTTAACTTAGTCTAATTAAAATACGTATAAACTTTATTATATCTATTAAAATTTATTTTCTTTTAAGTATTTAAAAAATTCCGAAATATATATATATATATATATATATATATATATATATATATATATATATATATATATATATATATATATATATATATATATATATATATATATATATATATATATACATATATATGTATATATATAGACAAGGGTTCATGCGAGAACCATTAAAATTGCAAGAACTGCGAGGACAATTTTATGACCACCAGATTAATAGATCAATGGTTAAGATGGACGATGGCAGTTTCGTAAATAAGTGAATATGTAAACCTAAAAGATTAGAGAGAAAAGGGTACAATGGTAAAACCAAATCCTAAAAGATAAGTCAATTTACGTATTAAATATGGTAAAATTTTATTCTCCTCCCCATTTCTTTCGCACATCCAAACCGTTCCCCATTTATTTCTACAACTCTCCCCTCCAATCGAAATCTTCCCATTTTTTCTACAACCCATAAAACCGAACATGATGCGGCGGTGGCGGCGGTAAAGCAGCGACCACGAGATGGTGGTCAAACAACGGCGGTGAACATCATTCTCGACTATTTGGTCGTCCGAGAAAACAAAGATCTTGGAGGATTATAGGAGGAGTTCCATGCTTACGGTGTATTTTATTTCACGTCTGAAACCGAATTGTTTTGGAGAACATAACCAATTTGGTTTTCCGAAGACGGGGGCGCTGGTTGAATTAGGGGATCCGGTGAATTTTAGGTTTTCCGGCAAGGTCGCCATCGGCGGAACTAGGGTTCCGGCGATGGCCGCAGCTGCATCCAATGTATGTTGTCTTTATTGCGGGTCACAAACAAAGGTAATTTGACTGGCTGCTTTCGGTTAATTAAAATGTCATGGTCTTTGATTTCTTCTTCTTTTCCTTTCCCATATTCATGTTTTTATTGTGATGCTTATTTGTGTCTTATAATCTGTGCAGGCTTTAGGAAAATATGTGAATTCCCTTTACAAATCTTGATAACCAATCTTGATAACAAATCTTGATAGGTAAGTCGATGTTTATGTGTGATATATATTTGAATGTAAAACAATGGCATTGGAATGGATATTATATAACCAAAAGAGAGAAGAAAATATGGATCCGTGAAGTCTTGTTTTCAGATCTATTTTCTGGCATTTAGATTTGTTCATCGAATTTGTTAAATAATTTATTGGTTTTTAATTCTAGTTGTTCAGATTTGTATCAGTCTAAGGTTTCAGTTCATAGTTTGTAACTTTGTTCATTCGTTCATCATTGAATACATTAAATAACGTTACTAAAATTCTTTGTATCAGTCTAAGGTTTCAGTTCATAGTTTGTAACTTTGTTCATTCGTTCATGATTGAATACATTAAATAAGGTTAATAAAATTCTCTATCAGACTCGTTCATTATGTTCATTACTTATATTGTAGATTTGTTCATTAGTAAACTGTAAATTTTGCAAATTGAACACATTATTATTATGCTGAACAGGTTAAATATGATAAAAAAAAATATTAGTTATTTTTAGGCGTTCATCAATGAACACATACGAATTGCGAAAAAAATTACAAATTACAAAATTCGGATCCTAAAAAATAGGATTGAGGTTAAAAATGAATTAATTTAATTAAGGAAACTGGATTTAATAAAAAGATTTTAGTGTTAAAAAGACCACAATACCCTTTTGATTTAAAAATGTAACAAAGCAAAATGATTGGTTAGAAAGTGGTTCTCGCAGTTCTCGCAATTTTAGTGGTTCTCGCATGAACCGCTATATATATATATATATATATATATATATATATATATATATATATATATATATATATATATATATATATATATATATATATATATATATATGTATATATATATATATATATATATATATATATGTATATATACATACATACATATATGAATAAATACATCTTGTTAATTTTAGAACTTAAAATCAACACTTCCTTTAATCTTGGTGTCCAAGTAGCCTTTTCCACCAATTAAACTAGGCTAGTTTAATAAACTTGGTGTCCAAGTAACCTCTAGATTTCGAAAATCTAAAGGATTAGGAAAGAATCCTTTTGATCAATTAAACAAATCTTGTTTAACATACTTGATCCTAGGATTCTTTCTAGATCTCGAATTCCATGGGGAAAAAGGAAAGAATCCTTTTGATCAATTAAACAAATCTTGTTTAACATACTTGATCCGAGGGTTCTTCCTTAACCACGAAATTTCTAGGGTTTTTAGAAATCTTTTTGACCAATTAAACTAAACTAGTTTAATATTCTTGGTCCTAGGGTTCCTTACTAATTTTCAAAAATTACTAGGGTTCTTAGAAACCTTTTGACCAATTAAACTAAACTAGTTTAATGTTCTTGGTCTAGGGTTCTTACCCTTTTTCGAGATTCAAGAAGAAGAAGGAAAAACATGGAACAAAAAAAACTTGTAATTAAAATAAACAAACAAAAGAAACTGTTAATCTAGTTTAGATCTCTAAACCAACGCTCTGATACCACTATAGGGTTTCATTGTACTCGATCGACCCATAGGACCGACCGCCTAGCATGCTTGGTTCGAACCTTGCTGACCAAGAACATGAACTTGTTCTTGACCGGTTAAACCAACTAGCTGATTTAATCCCTAAAAGCGGAAGTGGGATTAAACCTAATCCTTAAACCCTAAAGGGTTGGGATGTTGGAAATCTAGATTAGATTAACAAGAAAGAAACCTTGTACGAAAAAGTCGAACACACACACATAATTGTATGTGTTCGTCGAACACTCACCAAGAACCCTAGGGTTCTTGGTGTTCTCGTTCAATCGAACAGGAGGAGAGGAAGAAAGTGTGTTCCATGAAACATACCTTAGGTTAATGCTTAAGATAGATCCACTGATGATGAACACGACGAGCGATATTCTAGTTGATCACTTGCAACGATCTTGTTCTTCAGTACCTGAAGAACACGAAGAACGAAGAACACAAGACTTGTGTTCTTGCCTAGGTTCGGCCGAATGGAGAGGAAGGGGGCAAGGGAATTTCGTGATTATGGAGGCAAGGATCAACATCTAGGGTTTAGTCATAAGCCTCCTATTTATAATAGAAGATCTTACACTTAAAACCCTTCTAGTTTAATTAAGATTAACTTCTTAATTAAACTTCCCTTTTTACACTTCCATCACTTATAGTTTTAACTAGTTTATTGTTGTTGCACTTAACTATTAAATGTCTAGTATTAACACACTAATAATTCGGTACCCATATACACGAATTATATATACTTGTATTTATACTTTTAATAGTTAATTATATAATAACCTTTATATAATTTACACAACAATATTATCCAATTACTATATGATTTAATGGCTTTAAATCATATCATGGATAACCTTTAATTAACACATTGTATATTTACTCAAATAGTAAATGTACAAACATTTGTATTAATTAGTTAGTTAAACTAATCTAGTAATAAGTTAAACTTAACTTAATATTTAACTGATTCATAATGACTATTATGAATCATTCCTCTTCGTAGTATCATTTCATAACTTGCTCGTATTACATGCACTCACCGGTGTGACCCTTAAGTGTTTCGTAGACATGGATGTATCATCATAGGTTGACTAACTGTGCACATAAATCCTTCAAATTAATGATGCAGCATGTAATATTGCATGACCCCATATGGAAACAGGAAGTTTGGTTTGCATTATCAATGGTCTAGCTATTAGCTGTAGACGTTTAATTAATGATTCAGTTAAACCATTTTGTGTGTGTACATGAGCTATTGGATGTTCAACAACAATCCCTGTAGACATGCAATAGTCATTGAATGCTTGGGAAGTAAATTCACCAGCATTGTCCAGTCTTACTCTTTTGACTGTATAATCAGGTAAATGTGCTCTAAGTTTTATGATTTGAGCTAAGAATTTTTCAAATGCCATATTACGAGATGATAATAGGAAAACATGAGACCATTTGCTAGATGCATCTATCAAGACCATAAAGTATCTAAATGATCTAGATGGTGGATGAATTGGTCCACATATATCACCTTGAATTCTTTCAAGAAATCTAGGTGATTCCTTGTCAACTTTCGTCGATGAAGGTCTTATAATTAATTTTCCAAGGGAACAAGAGGTACATGGTTTCACATTACTTGTTTGTGGGAACTTCTGGTCCTTCAATGGATGACCATGTGTATTCTCAATTATTCTTCGCATCATTGTTAATCCTGGATGACCTAATCTGTCATGCCATAAACTAAATATCCCAGGATCACAATGTTTTTCTTTAACTACCATATTTGATTCTACTTTATTTATATATGTATGGTGTAAATTGGAATCAAATTTTGGTAATTTCTCCAACACTCGATTTTCATTTATAATAAGCATAAATTTCTTATTATCTATTGTTTTGGTTTACATGTCATATCCGTTAAGATATATATCACCAAAACTCAATAGATTTGTGCTTGACTTTGGAGAAAATAAGGCATTATCTATTTGAAATTTTGTACCATTAGGTAATATGAAATTAGCTTTTCCAGTTCCCTCAATCAAGTCTACAGGACCCGATATAGTACGTATTGAACCCTTTGTTAGGTTTATTTTGGAGAAGTATTTCTTCGATTTCAAGATAGTATGTGTAGTACCACTATCTGTTATTAAAAGATCTCCAATACTTCCTTGATATTGTGCTCCATTTGAGCTCATATTGAACTTCACATATGAAAAACAAATAATGAGGTTATTATAAGAAACTTCAGTTATTGAAGGGAAATATATTACAGACTTTATTTATTGAAGGGAAATATATTACAAATTTCACTTATTGAAGGGAAATACATAACATAAGACGGAAAGCAATTAAAAACATGACACAACAAACAATTGATTTCCTTAGTTTATGTCTTCCATGTCATTGCAGAAATCGTATTCAGTTCAGAATACCTCTTGAACTTTTGCAATCGTACTGTTGCATTAAGTTAATGTTTGATGCATGGAATGTGGAGTATGTTTTCTCCAACATAGCTTCGTCAATAATCGTTTGCCCACAAAATTTAAGTTGGCAACAGATTCTGAACAAAGCAGAGTTATACTCAATTACTTTTTAAAAGTCCTGGAGCCTCAGATTTCGCCATTCATCATTGGCACTCGGAAGTATAACTTCCTTTTGATGATCAAATCTTTCCTTTAAAGACATCCAAAGAACACATGGATCAGTGACATCAAGATATTCAAATTTTAACATGTCAACAATGTGTTTACGAAGAAACACTTGTGCCTTTGCCTTGTCTTGGGATGAGCATTCATTGTTTTCATTTATAGTTTCATGAATGCCCATCGATTCAAGAATTAGTAAACCATCTATGGTCCATTGTATATAGTTTTTCCCAGTAACTTCAAGTGCAGCTAGCTCACGCTTTACAATACTAGACTTTTTGAAACTATATATTTTGAACAAAAACAAATTTAAAAATTAGAATCCATATATATCAATACGAAGTGCACAAAACAGTAGTGGGAGAAAAATCATCCCATACATGAACAAATAAGGATAAAATACATCAGGAGGGAGATTACTAATTAGGATGCCAAGTGCTAAAACTAATACAGTTACGAAAATCAAAAGCGGGTTTATCATTGTAACATCCTAAAACTGGCCTAGTAGTTTTAGGTACATATTGATATTGTATAAATGTCTATTTGACCTTAGGTGACATAAATTGATTAAATGTTAAATGAATGGTTTGACCTTTTAACCTTTTGTGATATTTTAATCAAGGGATTAAAATATCCGGTTTCTGAAATGTTTAAATGATTGTATGATTTTTACATTTTTAGATTCTCTTTTGAATTTCGTTTCCGAAAATGTATTCGTTTTTTAGAACGGTGCTCGTTTGATATTTTAAATAAATTAACTACGAACGGGACTTTTATATCGTATTGTTTAAAAAATTGAAAAATGACAAAGTGGGCCCCACCTTTCTTATTTTGGACGGATGGGAGTATAGATGGGGACCCAACTCTTTCTTTCCACTTTATCCCCATCTCTTTCACTATATTTTCTTTTATCGTTTTTAAATTCCAAAACCACCAAAACCCTTTCAAAGTTCTTGAAGTTCTTGAAGATTCATAGCTCGATTCTTGCTTGTTTTCATTTCTAATCTCGTTTTTGTGGAGCTCTTGGGGTAAGCTTTCATCTTTTGTTGTTTGTTTTGAAGTTCTTGTCAAAATGTTAAACTAGGTTTTTATTAGTTGATGTTTCTTTGATGAGAATTGGTATGTATGGTTTATTTGTTGTTTGTTTAAGTTTTCTTGGGTGTTGTAAGTATTATTGGTGTTAAAAGCTTGATTTCATAAAATTGTTCTTGAACCTCCATTGATGGAGTTTGGAGGAAAAAGATGGGCTTTTAGAAAAGTAGTTAGATCTTGGATTCTTGGGTTCCTATTGTTATTATAAGTTAAACTATCATATTGGAAGTATTGAATGTTAAGATGTTTAATTATGAATTGTTTAGGTGAAATTGTTAGTTAAAAAGTTGTATGAATTTTTAAGTCTAACTTGTAAAGTGGTTGATATGTTTAATGACTAGTTGTTGGAAATATGTCATTTATATTTCTATGGGTTTTGTTAAGTCTAGTTATGTTAAAATGACATGTTAAATATGTTAGTTGTATTAAAACAAGTATTGGTGGATTGAGAAATAAACTAACTAGTGTTTGGATGTTTTTGGTTAAAATGATGGACTAGTAATTTGGAAGTAAAATACAAGGATTGTTGGTAGCTATGAACTTGATGAATTGTTACAAAAAATGACTTGTTAGTTGTAGTAAATGGGAGCTAGATGGTGGAGTTTTGTAAGTATATAATTGTGTTCGGGTTTTGACCCGTTTGGGCCATTTGGTAGTAAAGTGACTTAAGAAACTTGGATTGTGCAAGTATAAGTGTTTTGTTAGGTTATGTGTTAGAAATGTTATTGATAACACTTGGTGGTTGTTAAGTTGTTATGTATCTTTGTGAATTGTAAGTTGATGATATGATTGTAGTTGTAGAAGGTATTATTTTTTAGTAATCCGGTTTTGACTCGTTCGGGTGATTAAGTGGTGGAATGACTTAATTGTTGAATTGTGTATGTATAAGTGGTTTTAATATGCTTATGTGTTAGAAATAGTATTTATAACACTTGGTGGAAAGTTAGTGTTCATTATTGTTAATATTGGTGATTATTGATAAGTACCGGTTAGTAACTCGGTGTTCTTTGGTGTACAGGAACCAAGGAGGAAACTCAGTGATATTAGCTCACTGAGTTACGGGATTGAAGGTTATGGTGAGTGGATTTAACCTCCAACTTGTGTTTGGTTACAATCGGTTCGGTATTGCATGTTTGGCGGGAAAATACATGAAAAATGCAGGAAACACCCGCTGTCGCGAGTTCACGATCGTTCGTGAACTATTGTTCACGATCGTGAACTTCAGGATGCGGGTTTTCGGGTCGTTTTTCGGGCGCGAATCTTTGACAGTTTGCTTGTTTGGTACATGTTTGATCGGGTTAAGCGAAATAGGATATGTGCACATAGATGAAAAGGTTTTGCTTGATTGGTAGCAACAACTCGGTTTGATTGGTAACCGAGGATAGGGATGTCAGTGTCGGATGGATAACGGTTGGGCATAGTGTATCGACGAATCGTGGTATTCGGACCTTACCTGTATGCGTTACACGTAAGGGGGTTTACCGGTGAGTTGAGTACAGGCCATCGGGTACCATTGTTTGGCCGACAATGGTTTTAGGCTTCCGGCAGGACCCCCGATCTCCCTAGACAGTTAGTGGTTAGTGGTTCAGTGGAACAGTGGCTAAGTGGAACTGCGGTTAAGAGGAAGAGTGGTTAAGTGGATACGATGAGTAACGATCGTGGAGATGTTGGTGCTTGCTTGTTGTGCTTTACATAATTTGTAGATTATGTTCATTCACTTAGCTTTGTGCTAATCCCTCCCTCGTTGACTATTTTCAGGTTGATCGGCGATTTGGACGGAATGAGTGACCAAGCTCAATTGGATATGTTTTGTAAAATGAGTCATGTCGTTAAGTGACACCGTTTAAATATTATTATTTTGGAGTTTATTTTGGGACGTTTGGTTTGTAAGCCTAAACCTAAACTTATTATTATCTTTATGCTTCCGCCCCTTTAAAAAAAATGCTTTCTAAATTTTGCGGTGTTACAATCATTCTTGATCTTGATTTTGAAGATGAGAGAAATTATTTTTGTGGTATAAAGAAGTGTGGATGATGTGTTTATTTATAGTGTAAAAATATATAACCGTTGTAAACTTTTAATATTAATTTTTTTTACCGTTATATATATAGCCGTTATATATATAATTGTTTTTTGTTTAATAAAGAGATTATTAAAGAAATAAATTGCAAAAACATATTTGTAAAAATATTAGTGAATGTTAAATAATTTAGTAAATAAAAAAATATAATATGCATAAATAAATGTTAGTATACACAAATGAAAGTTAGTATAAATAAATATTAGTAACATAAACTAAAGTTAGATGCAATAAAAGTAAATGTTATTTTGCATAATTAAAAGTTAGAAGACATAAATGTAAATGTTAGTTTGCGTAAATTAAAAGGGTTAGTAAACATACGAATAAAATTGGTACAATAATAAATGTAAGTATGTTAGTAGTCCTAAGATTAGTAGTCCAAATGTCATCATAATGTCCTTGATAGAATATGTATGGTTTCATTTAGTTTATTATGATAATTATATTATAATTTTATGTTAAGAAAATGTTTACCTTATGTAATTAACTTGATTAATTGAATGTACCTTGTGATTGAGTTGATCTTCCTCGATTAAGAACTTTCGTGCTGATAACGTGTTATAAATTAGATATGATTATGACCATATTAGCACTTCATCAAAGAACTTGTTAAGTATATAACAAGAACATAAGATGAAGAACAATAACAAGAAAGAAGAGAGGAAGAGAAGTATGTAAACACTTATGAAAGTGTTGAGGTCCATTTTATTCATTCATCTCATGGGGTATTTATACTAAAAGTTTTACCCATGAATTACATGTACATACAAATAAGAAGGTAATCTAGTAGACAATGAATAGATGGAGATGACATGAAGGTTGAAAATGTGGCAATCCATTTATTGGTTTTGTCATTGCATATTCATAATAATATTTTCATTTTTAGACGCTCTCAATTGTAACATCAACTAATACTTCATTTTTTTGTCAGATGAGTGATACATTAATTGACAATCCAACTGACACTCAGCTGACACTTTCATGCAAACAATAATATTTCAATTAATATTTTATACATAAAAATACACACTCACGCAATACACTTAATTCTCTTTACACTTCGACAAATCGAAGCAAAACAAGAGAAGCCCCGATTAAAGGGGGCGTGCCAATGGTTTCCCCAACCGAAGTGAAACCAACTTCCTCATTAGTTGTAGTCTTAGCAATATTATTAACATAATAATTCCACTTAAAACATTATCATTAACAAACCTGATATTAATAAAGGTTTATCTAATTCATGCATTAAGAGCATGAGATAAAAAGTATCGATTCAATTATAATTATGGTTTATATTGAAATTGTAATAATATTGCTACAAGTTAGACTTTATTTAATGTATTTTTTAATATGTTCAGAAATATTTTGGTCCATTAGCGTTTATTTTCTCAATCCTTTATGACATGATTTTAGACAAATTCTATTAACAAACTTATTTAGTAAATTGTACCGCAACTTAAAAGTGTAACTTTTTAAAGAAAATGCTAGCTTTTAAACTGAAAGTTGTTTTTTTTGAACGGCAAGTTAGTAACTTAGTGGTTCGAGCGTGACATCCATTGTCTTCCCTCAAACCTTCCACCTATGAGGAATAAATTCCACCATCAAAATCCACGACAGGATTTAAACCCGGGTCATGGACAACACTAGATTAGAAGCCTTATTGCATTTTTTAGAATTTTTTTGTTATTCCGCATGTGACGTCAATTCACTATTTCACTTCAATTTTTATATGATCAATTAATAATTAGTTGGATTCAGCTGTGGACTCCAGTCACACTCCAATCCAATGCATACAGAGGTTAGATTTTTTTGGAAACGGGCAAATGAAATAACGGAAGCCTACTCGCAATTTTTCAGCGAGCACCCCGAGTTCGAGCACCGTATAAGCGGGCAAACCCAGCCCCCAAAGGGATTTTCAAGGAAAATTCCCCATATGTGCCCGTGTGATGTATGAGTTAAATTACGCTAATGCAACGCTCCCAAAGGGATTCGAACTCACGACCTGCAGCCCACATGGTATAAAGACCAGCTGGCGCATACAGAGGTTAGATAAAAACCCCCTTATATACACTACTATCCAACAAAAACTGCAATTACAATCACAATAATGGGTTTAAGATTCCCTCTTGTTGTTCTTGCTGTTAGCCTGATCAGTTGTTGCGTTATTAAAGCTCAAAATGTTGATGAAACTGTCAAAACCATGGAGGAATTCTCCGGATACACCCCGATTCATGAAGAAATTGAAATTTACTCCATCCCTAATTCCTTCACCGTCGATTCTCTAAATCTTCAGAAACAGGTAGGTAGGTAGGTAGCTATACCTTCTCATATATACATCGATTATTAACTATCATCCTTCAATTCGTCATGTATATGTAGATAGATTTATTAATTTATTTAATATATGACGAATTGAACTAAAAAGCAACGATGATACTTTTGAGATTCAAGCATCAATTGATAGTGAACTTAAAATTTGACTTTTCATGGTCAAACAAGTTAATTACGTATACAAGTATATATTTAACAAAGTATTGTTTTTTTCCAACAAACCAAGTGTTGTAATTTTAGTTCTCAAGTATCTTGATTTATTTAATACGAGAAAGGTGGGAGTTAATTATGTATGTAATGTTAGATTGATGAACTATCAAGTTTCTCGGATTCAGCAGCTCCTTCAGTAACAAGGATTTTGTACAGTCACAATGATGTAGTGGCCAGAAGGTATATTATATCTACTTACTTGATCCAATCTAAGAGCAGTTAGTTAGTTATTGTGGGTCCCAAAAGGATGTTAAACGAGTAAATTTTAATCTGTAGGTTTATCAAAAAGTTGATGGGAGTTGCTGGCCTTTCTGTGAGGGAGGATGCTGTTGGAAACATATTTGGTCGGTGGTGAGTTCATGTTTTCCTTTTTTGTCTTTTCTTTTCTGTATAAAGTTGACTTTAGTTCCTCTGCCAAATACAATACAATACAGGGAAGGTAGTGAAGGGGATCTACCTGCAGTTTCAACAGGGTCTCACATTGATGCTATTCCATACTCTGGGAAATATGATGGGGTAATCGGTGTATTGGGTGCAATTGAAGCTATAAATGCACTCAAGAGGTACTATTACTAAACATATTATTGGTTTGCAAGAAATAACACATCTATTAAACATAGGCCAAAATGCAGTTTAGTACCGTGAACTAGGTTTTATACTACCTTGAACTAATAAAGGTGCAGTGTACTTGACAAAATGGTCGATTTAGTACCTTGACACACTAATTTGGTCTTGTTTTCTCACATGAGTTGCTTCCAATCTCAATAAATTGAGATGAACGTATATTTTTTAGTCCGTTAAAAGCTCACACGTGATTAAGTTAATGAGTTGGGTTATTAAATTGACTATTTTGTCAAGTTCAGGGTACCATTCTGCATCTTTAATAGTTCAAGGTAATAGAGGACTCAGTCAGCCAAGTTCAGGGTGCATTTTGGCCTTAAACATATTGTTTTTGGAATTACAGATCTGGATTCAAGCCAAAAAGGTCGTTGGAAGTGATCATGTTTACCTCAGAAGAGCCTACAAGATATGGAATCAGCTGTTTGGGAAGGTAGTTATTGTTATATTACTACCTTTCATTATATAATAAATTAATAATCATCTGATTAATCTGAAATTTAATATAAATTTCAGCCGGTTATTAGCTGGGAGTGTGTCGCTTGCTACAGCTCTTAAACATACTGTAGATAATGAGAATATTTCATTTCTGGATGCTGCAAAATCCGCCGGTTATGCACAAAATGACGATTTTTCTGAGGTGTTTTTAGATGACAGAAGCTATTCAGCTTTTGTAGAGCTGCACATAGAACAAGGTCCTATTTTGGAAAATGAAGGTTGCAATCTTTTTGCTGCTGTTATTTGTAGATTATGTAGAAAAATAAATGTTAACTAATTAATTAATTGTTGAAAAAGGTATTTCTATTGGTATTGTGAGTGCTATTGCTGCACCTGCAAGCATAAAAGTAGAGTTTGGAGGAAATGGAGGACATGCTGGTGCTGTGTTGATGCCACAAAGGAACGATGCGGGACTGGCTGCTGCTGAGCTGGCGTTAGCTGTGGAGAAACATGTTCTGGAATCTGGATCTGTAGACACTGTTGGGACCGTTGGTACTAATTTCATATAAAATAAATAAATAAAATAAAGAAATAATTAATGGTTGGTAGGTTGGTGTTTGAAGGTATATTGGAAGTGCATCCTGGAGCAATTAACAGCATCCCTAGCAAATCCCACATTGAAATAGATACACGAGATATTGATGAAGAACGCAGAAATAAGGTGATTGAAGAGATCAAAGAATCTGCAGTCAGCATATCGAAGCGCAGAGGGGTGGAGCTTTTAGGGTTTCAAATAGTGAACCAGGATCCGCCAGCTGTCGCCCATCCGTCAGTTATTCAAGCAGTCGAATATGCTACTCAACAACTCAATCTCACTCACAAGAACATGATTAGCAGAGCTTATCATGATTCGCTCTTTATGGCCAGGTGCCGTGGTTCTTATTCTTATTATCTTACATACGTAGGTTATTGAATTAATTTGTTGCAGAAAAGCGGGTATGGGCATGATATTCATTCCATGTTATAAAGGTAGAAAATCAAATTATGATTTGGTTGAAAAAGATTTATTAATTGATTTGGTGGTGCAGGGTACAGTCATAAACCAGAAGAATACGCATCCCCTCAAGATATAGCAAACGGAGTTCAAGTATTGGCCCTAACCCTAGCCAAATTGTCCACCAACTGATGATGATGTATTTATTTCTGGATTTTCTCAAATCAAGTCACTCTTGTTAGTTACGTAAAAATAGCATACCTATTGGTTGGACTGTTTAAGAAAAATGATGACTAGATTGAGTTTGAGTGAGTTCGAATACATTGTATGATTTAAACATAACGTGATGACAGGCTACATGCAAATCACAATTGTAACTGTTCATAAAATCTCATGTCCATCTTACCACATTTGCAACCAGATAAATTAATTAGCTCGATCATATTAACAACTAATACACAACATCCCTCTCCCTCATAAATTGCAATTACTATTGTAAACCTCGGCCAAGAGTACTTGCTACTCGGTGGTGTGCCGAGTCAGGTTGCTCAAACCACTCAAAGTAAAACTAGGTTAAACTCATCCAACTCGGTTGCGAGTCAAACAACAGTCAAAATCTGTCTGTCAATTTCAGTCAAGAAATGTATCTTTACCACCAGTGATGTTGGTTAACGGAATTTCAAGTGAACCCTAAATGTGATACATGCCTATATGGAGGAACATGCCTTTTTTGTTTTTTTGAGCTCCAAAATCGTGTTCGCGTTGAAATGGGCATAACTTTTGCTAAGAGTCTCTGTTTTAGGCATACAACCAACCAAATCGAAGTTTTATGTTTAATTTTTGGACTTTGTTTAGGCTACCTATCTGAATTTTTAAGCTCATTTAGAAATCTAGGCTTTATTTAAGGTTTGTTTAACATTCTAGAATTTCTAATTTTATTTTTATGCAAGTTAATTTTCTCTCAAAATTCATCTTCTTGAACAGATTTTGAATACCAAATCATGACATTTTTTGAATCATTGTTTTTTTGTTTTTTGAATTAGATTGTCCTGTATATTCTAATAATCAACGAGATTGTAATAGCTACATAATTAATCCAATCCACATTTTTACACATGCAAATAAACCAATGCCAGTACATTGAAACCAGAATTAAGTATTTCAAAACAATACAACAACGACGATATCCAGTTCCTTTAAAGGAGAGGTATGCAGATGTAAGATGTGAAACAACAGTCGTGTACCTCTACTCAGAGGTAGAGAGTATTTCAAAACAATATAAATAGAAATATTAATCATTATATGATTCCTGATAACAAAAGATAGTTTGTCATTGGTTGACATTGGCTACATACCATTGATAAGTCCCAACAAGCCCATCACGAAGTGAAATCTTCGGTTCCCACCCCAACTTCACAAGTGCTGACGTGTCCATAAGTTTCCTCGGAGTTCCATCAGGCTTTGAGCTGTCCCAAACAAGCTCCCCTTCAAACCCAACCACCTCTTTCACCAACTCCGCCACTTCCTTAATCGACACCTCTTTCCCACTCCCCACATTCACATGCTCCAAATCCGAATAATTCTCCAACAGAAACACAACCGAATCCGCCAGGTCATCAACATGCAAAAACTCCCGCAAAGCCGACCCCGTACCCCACACCACCACCTCCTTAGCCCCCGACACCTTCGCCTCGTGAAACCGCCTCATTAAAGCCGGCAAAACGTGCGAATTCTCGGGGTGGAAATTGTCGTTAGGGCCGTATAAATTAGTTGGCATTGCTGAAATTGCATCCCATTTGTATTGTAACCGATACGCTTGGCACATCTTAATACCCGCAATCTTGGCAACCGCGTACCACTCGTTTGTGGGCTCTAACGGGCCCGTTAGCAACGCGGATTCGGGTATGGGTTGTGGCGCGTGTTTCGGGTAGATGCAAGATGAGCCCAAAAACACGATCTTTTTCACACCGTATCGGTATGACGAATCGATGACGTTGGTTTGGATTTGGAGATTTATGGTGATGAAGTCGGCGGGGTAGGTGCTGTTGGCGTGGATCCCGCCTACTTTGGCGGCTGCAAGGATCACATATTGAGGTCTTTCAATGGAAAAGAAGGTTTTGACAGCTGACTGATTGGTTAGATCTAATTCAGCATGGGATCGGAGGATGAGGTTGGTGTAACCGAGGGTTAGCATGCGCCGAACCACAGCAGATCCAACCAGACCACGATGGCCAGCAACAAAGATCTTCGCAGATTTGTCAATTTTTGAGGCAACTGGATGATAAAAAGGCAAATTTGTGAGTATTAGATTATAAAGATATGAAAAATCTAGAGAGAGAGAGACAGAGAGAAATTTACCAGCATCAGTGGCTGTCATCTTCAAGTTTCAAAGCTTATTCTTAAGTGAAAGAACCTGAACCAATATATGACACTGATATTTAAGTTACAAGGGATTGACAAAACCTCGTTACAAATAACCGTTAAAATATTAAAGCATAACTATCGTTGGGTGGTTAGTGATTTTCATGGGGTGGTTTTTTTTATGGTTAAAGTACACTAACTTTAAGCATTTCTTTTTTAATAACAAACAAATATCACATCTACTACTCATAATGCTCCAATTTAAAGATTTTAATTGCTAATTTATCAAGTTAGATTGATATGACAGTCAATATCATGGTGGCTACGGTGTCAGATCTACATGCAATAAGACGCTGCCTAGGGTTTCGATCTGGAAAACGGCGATGGCTAGGGTTTCGGATCTTGAAGAAGAGGGCAGTGGTGGGTGGGGTTCAAGGCTAGGGTTTACGACAATCAACTGGTAAACAAAAGTCCAGAATCTTGCAATTAAAACTAATTCGATCAATATTTTGCATGATAATCGAAATTAAGACTTCTGATCAAATAGCTGAAGATCTCGTGTTTCACTTCAACATCTAAGAACTAGTTGAACTCAAATCACCCAAACAATAAAATCCGATTAGAGTTATAATGTTTACCTACAATTACAAACTATACATCGAAGTTCTTAATCATCACGATAACGATTGTTAACTAAATGTAAGAAATTTCATGAGTTGGGGAATCATGTAAACAATCTCTTACAAATTATAACATTGGAAATTAAAAAAAAAATGTGATTAGGGAAAAACGAAATCTGGAACATATCATATTAGCTACTTACCGATTAGAAAAAACGGCCGGAGAAAGAGAGGAATTTGACCGTCGGTGAGTAGATCGCCGATGACAGTGCAAGTGTATGCAGAGTGAGATTTGCTTGATCTCTGGATAGTAGAGATTTATTCTGTGGCCTCGTTTTATGGATATTTTACATTTCACCCCTCTATTTTCATGATATCAAACTTTAACCCAAAAAAAAAAACTTGAGCAAATTACACGAATGGTTCCTGTGGTTTACACAATGTTTTGGATTTGGTCCCTAAGTCTCAGTAATTACACCCGTGGTCACTGTGGTTTACACTTCGTATTGGTTTTGGTCTCTAATACTAACAATCGCTCTTTTTTTAGTGGGGAGGAATAGTACGGGAAGGGAGCGAGACCAAGCATTTTGTAGATGTGGTTCGGTTATTCCCATTTGTCTCTATCTATTGGTGGGGTAGAACCTCCTCAGGGAATATAAGGTTTTCATGAGGCTGATCTTGAGCCGCCAATCGCCATCCAAGCACGAATACCTTCTCGGCGCCTCTATTTTCTCGTTTTCGGATGACTGTCCCGTTCCATTGCTGGTAAATAGGGAGTAGGACCCAGCTGAACTTCTTTCTAGTTCCCTAGGTTTGTTTACCCTTATCTAATCTAATAGGGCCCAAACTCCTTGATACGCGGCCAAAGACTGAACCAAAGAAGGGATGGGATAGACGGGTACACTGGTGGGCGGTGATACTAACGTCAAAGATGGTTGTTAAATTTTTTGAAGTGCCTAAAATACCCCTTAACTTATACTCTTTCTTCTCTTATCTTCTTCCAAAACATTGCAGTTGCAGTAGTTTGCATTTAAATTAGGGCATGCGAAGAACTATGATACAGTAGAAGAAAAGTTGCAGTAGATTGAACTTAAGTAGGGCATCATTCAAGCTGGTAGATTCTTCAAATCTTCATAAACATCAAGCGATCACAATCCTTAATTACAACAATTTCTCCAAAAATCGAAGTTCATTTTCATAAAAACAATAACAAATCATGCCTAAATGATGCTAGGGATGCATTTAGAATCCAGAAAAATAGATAACCTGAGAAGTAGCGTGATGATGACGCAAAATACGGCGTTGAAGTTCGTCAACGAAAGGAGTAACAGAAGGATCTTTGGAATTAAGCAACAAAACCTCTTGTGCAGTAATTATGGCCTTATATGCTCGAGATTAATGACGATTGCTCGTTCTCTGCCAAGAATAGTAGAAGGATATGACAGGATCGGGTCAAGGATCCGGAGATCGCGAGCAGGTAGTGCGGTCCGGCTCATGATAGGGTGCTTTCCAACCTCGATAATCTGATCTTGGCCGGTAGAATCGAGGAGGAGCCATTTCTTGACTCCAATGGTCTTTTTCCGGAGACCTGGTCCACCGACGTTCAACGGAGTTCGTACGGAGTCGACGACGTCTTCTTCCGGTGTGGCGGATAAGGCGACGGCTACCGAAGGATGACTGATCATCATGACAGCAACGGGTAAAAGATGTCGATATAGAAGTTGGGGGATTGTGATTTAGGGTTAGTTGATTTGGGGGATGACATTGTAGAAGGAGTACATGGAAGAAGATAAGAGAAGAAAGAGTATAAGTTAAGGGGTATTTTAGGCATTTCAAAAAATTTAACAGCCATATTTGACGTCTGTTAGTATTAGGGACCAAAACCAATACGAAGTGTAAACCACAGTGACCACGGGTGTAATTACTGAGACTTAGGGACCAAATCCAAAATATTGTGTAAACCGCAGGGACCATTCGTGTAATTTACTCAAAAAACTTTGATTATTAGTTAGATTTAGACACGTACCTACGGCTCACCTCTTTGCTCGACAGTTCTGTCGCCAAACCAACACCCTTCGCCAAACCAACACCCTTGGTGTGGGCTTGTAAACAGATAGATTACGTGTTGGGGTTTTAATACCAAATGGCCAATGGCCTAGCGGTAGCCGGTAAGGTGTTTGTCTTTCAACCTAGTGGTTGTAGGTTCGAGTCTTATAGTAGACATAAGTGGTTATTTATGAGTAAATTAGATTTGCCGTTAAAAAAAAGGTGTTGGGGTTTTAATAATGTAAGAGCTATCATTATTAAAACTCTTAAATTTATTCAAATTAATTTTTTAGTAACTTTTATCAATACAGATACTCACATTCACTTTCCATTTTATTCACATTTTCACATTCACTTTCCATTTTATTCACATTTTCACTACTAGAACTACACATATGGAGGCTTTTGTAGCGGCAATGACGGCTCACAATAGGATGTGTGGGACGGGGGCTGAAAATGGTGGATTTTAACTTATTTTTTTGTAATTAAGGATGAGTTATTAATAAGTTGCAGTACAAGCGCATCGATCGGGTTTACAGTTATATGACACTAGGAAATACGAAGTATGGAATATGGATATAGGGGAGGCGTTATGGTTCAATATAAATCCTTTCTTATTATCAATCAATATTATAGGATTAGTACTCTATCTATGTATTTATATGTTAATTCACATTTCCATAAAGAGAGCAACTTCACAAATCACACCTCATCTCCTAAATTACATATGCGTTCAAACCACGCCAATATCAATGGAACAAGAAATAAAAACCTCAAATCAAATTCAAAACAATATATCAACCAAGAGTTGAATTTCCAGAAAAAACCCATCAACAAACTAAAAACAAACAAACCCTACTACATACTGATAGCTCCTACTCGCACGCCATTCAGTATACAAATTTACAAAATTACCTATACTAATATTAAGAACTTATTATTTCATTTCTTAGCAGCGGTCTTTTTTGCCGCAACTTTTTTGACCGGCGATTTGATACTCTTCGGCTTCTTCGCCGACGCCTTCACCGGAGCAGCTTTTTTAGCTTTAACAGGTGTCTTCGCCTTTGCTTTAGCTTTTGCAACTACTTTTGTCGCCTTCACTTGAGCGCCAGATTTGGATTTCTTTTCCGCCGGAGTTTTCTTCGCGACAACTTTGGTGGCCGGAGCTTTCTTCTCAGTGGCCGGCTTGGTTAATTTTGCTGCCGTTGGTTTGGAAACAGCGCTGAGCTTGAATGAGTGCTTAACCTTAGTAAGTTTTCCGGCTGCAACAAGTTTCTTCAATTGAACGAGTAAAAGCTTTCTGAAATTGGGCGGCAGATCCTTTTGGTTATCCTCGATGTGTTTGGCGATCGCGTATTGACTTGATCCGGTCCTCTCCTTCAGCGCTACAATTGCTTCGTTCACCATCTAGGGTTTGGTTTTCAAATTAATTTTAATCATCAATCAATTAATTCAACAAAAATTGAAACAATAATTACAACAATTCAGACAATCTGTGAGACCGAGAGATTAGTTAATTAAAAATTACCACAGCGTAAGTAGGATGAGACGATTTCTTAGTGGCCGGAGCCTTCTTTGCAACTGCAACTGATGACGTGGCTTTCTTAGTCGCCATGACCGTTAATTTTGTGAGTGTATTACTGTGCGATAGAGGAACAGAAGCTTGAAACTGTGAATTTATGGCGTAAACGAAATGGGATGTGGTGGGGGCTATTTATGGTGTGTGGGTTTTAAAAAGACGAACTGTGATTGGTGGAGACCATTTGACACGGATTCCGTTTAAAAGGAACCGCCAAAATACAAAATCTTGGATTAAAAGTTACCAACGGTTCAGATTAAATATTAAGTTTCCACGCGGATAGCCTATCAGTCAGTTTAGACTTAGAGGTGTATTATGGAAGCTAAAGGGAGAGGTGTGTTTTTACGTTGGATATTAAACGGTTAGATATATGTTACAATTAAATGGATTTTAATGAGATTTTTAATTTATTATTGGGTAAGAAGTTGAGGTTTCCTGTGGTTATTTGTTTGAATTTTATATAAAGTATGGGGTAAATGTCAGAAATTGTCCCCGTGGTCTTGCATTTTCTGTTTTTTTGTCTCTAAACTTATTTTTCGGGATTTCTGTCTCCGTACTCTTTAAAATTATGTTTTTATGTCCTTCCGTCAAATTTAGCTGTTAACTAACAAAATATGCCAAAAAAGTGAGGGTATTTTCGTCTTTTCTGTCTTTTCTTCCCAAAAGAAAACCCTAAAAGGTGCGAATAGTGTGTGTTTTGCAGTGGTGGCCGGATTCCGGCCAATCTGGCCGGAGAAGCACTCTGATTTCTTCTTATCTTGCTCGGAATCATCTTCTACACACGTATATGAAAGCCAGAAGGTCGAATCGTGGTCGGATGCCACTAGATTTTATTGTTTCTTCTTGGCTGGAAAAAGAAAATCTGGCGGCAGCGCAAGTTACCGGCGTTTCCAGCTCGTCGGACCATGGGCATTCGACTCGGAATGTCCAGATTAGTGGGGATCTACCTTCGATTCAACAAAATCGATCATCTGAGTCACCGGGTATGAAAAGCACTGTATCTTCGTCTCCAGCTGCTAACTCTCTTATAGACCAAATTAGTTCACCGGAGAGGTTGCGGGAGCTTAGAGAAAGGTTGGGGTATACCCCCATTGCCCGCTACATTCCGAACTTACATGAAGATGTGAATGTGGAATAAGAGATCTAGGGTTTAGTTTATTTTAGGCAGTTGAAATTGGAACCCTAGGAAGAACGGAATCTTGTTGTTGGAGTCAGATGAATTAAAAGGGTTTGATCGAGTGGGGTATTTTAGTGACACAGATGTTCTAAAGAAGTTTGAAGCATTCTTGTTGGAGATGATGAAGTTGCAGGTTGATGATTTTGGTGAGAAGAAAAGTTAATATTAAAAGTACAAATTCTAAAGCTTGAGGTACAACTAAATGGTGGAAAATGACAGAAATACCCTCACATGCTTGGCATGTGGGGTTAGTTAACTGTAAAATTTGGACGGAAGGACTGAAAAACATAATTTTAAAGAGTACGGGGACAAAAATCCCGAAAAAAAAGTTTAGGGACAAAAAAACAGAAAATGCAAGACTGTAGGGACAATTTCTGACATTTACCCTAAAGTATCTGAGAAGCATTTTTAGTAACTAAACTATAAACAGAAGATTGATCTCGATAGTACATCCTATAAATGTGTTATGTGTTTGCTAGAAACATAATTAATGATTATAGTTAATGAGATTTTTTATTTATTATTGGGTAAAAGGACATATATAACCTCATGATTATACAAAGATTAATTATCACACATGTAATATTCTTGTACGTTTTCTCCCTTAAATGTTTTAAAATCATAAAAAAGAACAAAAGTGATGTTGTGAAACTCGCATGTTAAGTTAACGGGTGTACTACCAAAATAACTTGGGTACGTATGAAATTAGACCTGCTCGTGATCTGAATACACAATGACACCTTAAGGTCTAATATGTGACGCCAACACGTAAGTTATTCATGTATAAAGTTCCGTCAATTAATTAAACGTGTGTTGCTTAATGTGACTCGCGTCAAACTCGTGACCTGGCTGTAACGACCGGAATTTTCGGTTAATGAATTAAATGGAAATATTGAGGAATAAAGTTGGTGAAATATTTAATCGAGTCTTCATTGGGTTTTGTCGAGTGTTTGAATGTTTGGGACTTGGGGTAACCAATTACGGGTCAAGACTTGGATGGAAACAAGTTTAAAAGGCAAGAAACTGACCCAGGCAGCCCTCGCGGCGCGAGGAAGGCGCGAGGCAGGCGCGAGTTCAAACAGAAACTTCGGAGATCAGACGCGAGAGGGTCGCGTCGAGGTCGCGTTTGGTTCGCGGCGCGAACTCGGCGCGAGCGGGGCGCGAAATCTGGAAAAGATCGGCTTCTAAAAGGCAAACCCGCGTCACTTCGCGGCGCGAGCTCGGCGCGAATTTGGTCTGGAATATATAATCTTGTGTGTGAGCTAGGGTTTCATTTCTCATTCAACTCCACACATAGTGCAGCCGATTTGGGAGTGTTCTTGGTTGTTTTTGGAGCTCAAGAGCTCAGATCTTCACCATCTTGAAGGATTGAAACATCAAGGGTAAGTATTCTTGATTTTTTTTGCTTATCTACCTTGATTGTGAGCTTGGTATGGGTAAAAATGGTGGTTTGGGAACCAACCATGTCATCTTTGGGGAAGATGACTAAACATGGGTGTAGAACACTCATTGTAAGCTTGTAATCGAGGTGTACAAGTTGGATTTCGGTTTATTGATGGAAATCTTGAACTAGGGTTTGAGATTCCACCAAGTTGGATGAACTTGGTGGTTAGGGTTGTAGATATGGATTGATTAGTGATTAGTTATGGATTATAACTAGTTATTGTGATGATATTAATGTTAGGTCAGGAAGACCTAAAGTTTGTTGACATTTCACAAGTTGGAAAGCAAGGATTCGTGTTGTTAGACACGATTTGGAGTTAGCTTGGCTAAGGTGAGTACATGAGACTTTTACTGAGTACATATCAAATGATTTTGAAAACTATGATGTTTTATGAGTCTTTATTAATAATTATTTTTAATAAAGATATGATCAAAAGAATAAGAGAATGCAAGTAATAGATCATTTAAGTATGTCTAAATGACTAATGATTTTTAAAGAGATTATGATAATGAAAAGTGATTGATAATTCTTTATTTATATGATGTTTGACTAATAGTAATGATTAAGAAAGTATGATATTTGACTTGTTAATAATATGTAATAATGAGGCTAATAACAATGATTTTCAAGTATCAAGTATTGACTTAGTAAATTATACTAATAAGAGTAGTGATTGAATTGTTAAAAGAATAAATATAAAGTGACTAGAAGTAGATTTGTATTCTAGTCAAAGAGAAGTTAGAGTAAATAATTTTGATAAATAATAAACATGTTTTATCTAATAAAGGACTTGATAAAGTCAATATTGAAATTGAATAAGAAACGAGAATAATATGATAATTAGAATAGATGTATTCTAATTTATGTTTGAGTATGTATTATTTGGGCATAGACCCGTATTTGATGATTTCAATATGTGTTGAGAAAAGGATCCGGATCATAGTTAACCCACAAAAGTTGGGGGAGTTAGTGACACCTACTTGGGGAGGTACCACCCTGCGCAAGAGTAGACTGTCGAGAAATAGTCAACCCGGAAATCGGGGGAGAAATAGTTAACCCGGAAACGGGGGAGTTTCAGTTAACCCGGAACGGGGGAGTTTACCTAGTTAACCCACATCGGGGGAGTTTGCTACGGAGAGGTCCGTAGCGTATGTGATAGAGATTTAGTAAGCTATGAATAGCTTACAAGTATGTGACTACGTGATGGGTAAGCTTACGGTTAGCTTACTAGTAAATACGAATAAGCGGTAAGAATATAAGATAATAATTAATAAGTGATTAAAGAAAAGAAATGAATAGTAATGACTTTTATTATATTTGAGAATGGGTCGAAAACTCATGTATCTCACGAGACTATTTTTGTCTCACGTACTACTTTGTTTTTGGCTATGTACTCAGGTTCGAGATCGATGGATAAGAGGGTCGCGATAGAAGTGGCCTAGTGTTGATTAGCTCGGGAGCTCGTAGGTAGATCCCGTTTATCCTATGGTTATGATATTATAATGTAACACCGGTTTTAATACTCTGATAAATGTTTTCAAGGTTTTTGTTAAACCGTATTTTGGGAATAATGAACTTGTAATATTTTTATTTAAAAATATGATTTCAAAAGTGTTTTAAAAATTGAGGTGTTACAACTTGGTATTAGAGCTATAGTTTAAGTGAATAAAGAATATGTGGAATTTAGCAAGGTAAGTTGACTTTATTCATAAGTCAAGGTTGGTCAACTAGTGGAATGTTGACTTTAGTCAAAATTGGGTTTTGACTTTCGTTTAAAATGGTTAGTCAAGGATAAGGGCATACTATATCATCTACATGTGTATGATAGTGGTTAAATGGATTGATGGAAATAATGGTAGTCAAAGGGTACGACTTTGACCGATGGGTATTTCGGGTTGAATTTAGGGATCGAGTATGATTGTTGTTGGACCATGAATGTGAGGTCGATTGTTAAGGAATTAACGGTTAATGGAACCACTAGTGGATAAAGAAATTATCAAGATATGGTTGACTTTGTACTTAAGTCAAAGATGGAATAATGTTGACAATTTGGTCAAAGCGAGGGGTTGACTATTATTTTGGGAAATTGGTAATTAGTAATGATTGGGTCATATCATTCCAATGGGGATAAAAAGTTTGGTTAAATAATTGAACTTGTTAAGGCCAGATGATGAAATTTTGACCCGTTCGGGTATTAAGAATTCAAGTTGGGTTGTGACCCGTTTGAGTATAACGGAGTCAAATAGGCAATCAAATGCATAAGTATTATTGGATCATAATTTGGAAGTGTAATGAGGATTGGAAATCCTTGAGTTGATTCCGAGGACGGAATCCTTTATAAGGGGTGGATAGTTGTAACGACCGGAATTTTCGGTTAATGAATTAAATGGAAATATTGAGGAATAAAGTTGGTGAAATATTTAATGGAGTCTTCATTGGGTTTTATCGAGTGTTTGAATGTTTGGGACTTGGGGTAACCAATTACGGGTCAAGACTTGTATGGAAACAAGTTTAAAAGGCAAGAAACTGACCCAGGCAGCCCTCGCGGCGCGAGGAAGGCGCGAGGCAGGCGCGAGTTCAAACAGCAACTTCGGAGATCAGGCGCGAGAGGGTCGCGTCGAGGTCGCGTTTGGTTCGCGGCGCGAACTCGGCGCAAGCGGGGCGCGAAATCTGGAAAAGATCGGCTTCTAAAAGGCAAACCCGCGTCACTTCGCGGCGCGAGCTCGGCGCGAGCTCGGCGCGAATTTGGTCTGGAATATATAATCTTGTGTGTGAGCTAGGGTTTCATTTCTCATTCAACTCCACACATAGTGCAGCCGATTTGGGAGTGTTCTTGGTCGTTTTTGGAGCTCAAGAGCTCAGATCTTCACCATCTTGAAGGATTGAAACATCAAGGGTAAGTATTCTTGATTTTTTTTGCTTATCTACCTTGATTGTGAGCTTGGTATGGGTAAAAATGGTGGTTTGGGAACCAACCATGTCATCTTTGGGGAAGATGACTAAACATGGGTGTAGAACACTCATTGTAAGCTTGTAATCGAGGTGTACAAGTTGGATTTCGGTTTATTGATGGAAATCTTGAACTAGGGTTTGAGATTCCACCAAGTTGGATGAACTTGGTGGTTAGGGTTGTAGATATGGATTGATTAGTGATTAGTTATGGATTATAACTAGTTATTGTGATGATATTAATGGTAGGTCAAGAAAACCTAAAGTTTGGTGACATTTCACAAGTTGGAAAGCAAGGATTCGTGTTGTTAGACACGATTTGGAGTTAGCTTGGCTAAGGTGAGTACATGAGACTTTTACTGAGTACATATCAAATGATTTTGAAAACTATGATGTTTTATGAGTCTTTATTAATAATCATTTTTAATAAAGATATGATCAAAAGAATAAGAGAATGCAAGTAATAGATCATTTAAGTATGTCTAAATGACTAATGATTTTTAAAGAGATTATGATAATGAAAAGTGATTGATAATTCTTTATTTATATGATGTTTGACTAAGAGTAATGATTAAGAAAGTATGATATTTGACTTGTTAATAATATGTATTAATAAGGCTAATAACAATGATTTTCAAGTATCAAGTATTGATTTAGTAAATTATACTAATAAGAGTAGTGATTGAATTGTTAAGAAGAATAAATATAAAGTGACTAGAAGTAGATTTGTATTCTAGTCAAAGAGAAGTTAGTGTAAATGATTTTGATAAATAATAAACATGTTTTATCTAATAAAGGACTTGATAAAGTCAATATTGAAATTGAATAAGAAACGAGAATAATATGATAATTAGAATAGATGTATTCTAATTTATGTTTGAGTATGTATTATTTGGGCATAGACCCGTATTTGATGATTTTAATATGTGTTGAGAAAAGGATCCGGATCATAGTTAACCCACAAAAGTTGGGGGAGTTAGTGACACCTACTTGGGGAGGTACCACCCTGCGCAAGAGTAGACTGTCGAGAAATAGTCAACCCGGAAATCGGGGGAGAAATAGTTAACCCGGAAACGGGGGAGTTTCAGTTAACCCGGAAACGGGGGAGTTTACCTAGTTAACCCACATCGGGAGAGTTTGCTACTGAGAGGTCCGTAGTGTATGTGATAAAGATTTAGTAAGCTATGAACAGCTTACAAGTATGTGACTACGTGATGGGTAAGCTTACGGTTAGCTTACTAGTAAATACGAATAAGCGGTAAGAATATAAGATAATAATTAATAAGTGATTAAAGAAAAGAAATGAATAGTAATGACTTTTATTATATTTGAGAATGGGTCGAAAACCCATGTATCTCACGAGACTATTTTTGTCTCACGTACTACTTTGTTTTTGGCTATGTACTCAGGTTCGAGATCGATGGATTAGAGGGTCGCGATAGAAGTGGCTTAGTGTTGATTAGCTCGGGAGCTCGTAGGTAGATCCCGTTTATCCTATGGTTATGATATTATAATGTAACACCGGTTTTAATACTCTGATAAATGTTTTCAAGGTTTTTGTTAAACCGTATTTTGGGAATAATGAACTTGTAATATTTTTATTTAAAAATATGATTTAAAAAGTGTTTTAAAAATTGAGGTGTTACACTGGCGTACCACATGTATATAAATATATTAAATTAAAATATATTCAGGTTTGAAGGTCAAATTATAAATCATATCAAATCAATTTTAGTTTGAAGAAAATATTATCGTAACTAAATTAATCGAACTTTCAATTATGTTAGTAGTTTGCGTCTCATTAAACATCCCTAACGCCCACATAATTCTTACAAATCGACAATTCGTATCCCATTTTAACTAGGGGTGTTCACTATTCGGATATAACCGGATTGTCCAATTGGACATTTTGGATCGGACTATTTGGATTGGTTATTTGGTTTTTTGGATCGGTTTGGACTTGAACCAAACTAATAGTTTGGATTTCGGATTGGATTTGGTTTCCGTTGTGAAAACCGGATTGTCCAAAAAAACCGAATGATAATACATAGTAAATTGATTTATATACTAACACTTATTGGTTTCCATTGTAACCAATTATGGTTTCTCTTTTCTTTACATAACTTATTGTAAATTAATTTATATACTAACACGTGTTCCATTTTATATTGTATCAGTTGGTAATATATCAATTTATTTGGAGTTTTTGATAAAGTTGATGTCAAATTTTTTACATATATGATTGCAAATGTCACAAGCTATGAATTAGACTTGTATTTATGTACAAAGTAGTTTATCATTTTGGAATTTTACATATGAACTTAATATTATTTATGTTATATACTTTTGGAATATTTTGAAAATATTAAGGAAAAACCAAATGGATAAAACCAAACCAACCAAATTGTTATTTGGTTCGGATCGGTTTGGTTTTCGAATTAGTTTGGACGGTTCGGTTTGAACTTTTGAAAACCGGATTTTATTTGGTTTCACCTATTTGGATCGGATAAAACCAAACCGTCCAAACGAACACCCCTAATTTTAACTATTATTCTTACAAACACTATAAAAAGAGGACTCATCTTTTCAAGCAAAGCGCAATCTTCAATTGTGTACACAAAGATTGCCTTATTACGATAAATTGTTCTTATTGTGATCTTAGTGTTTGTATTCGTATTCAATCATTTGTTATTTATTGATTAATACTTGTCTTCGTTAAGTGATTGTTAATTTGGCAATCTGTGCAAGTGGTCAAATTATTAGTATTTATATTATTAGTCTATTCCGCAATCACTTCTATCTTTGTTATTATTATTTGGTAATAAAGAAAAAGAGTTTAAAAGAATTATCTTGTGTTAATTATTTTTAATATTCGATTTGATTAGTTATATTTCTAAGAAGTGAACCCCCACCCCATACGTTCTTTAGTACTTCTGTGAAGTATAAAACTTGTATTCTTGATCCAAACTTTTATTTAGTTTTGCTATAAATTTCAAATATTTTTTTTAAATGTTCATATATAATTATGTGAACTAACATTTTACTAGTTAGAATGATGTGTAATCTAATAAATTGCCAAGCATAACATTTTACACCAAGAAACATATGAGAAAAATTGGGTGAAATATAAAAGAAAAATTAAGTTGGAAAAAAGGAGAGAGATAATAAAACAGGAAACAAAGAAAACATAGAATTTCTTATTTTATTTTATTTTTGTAAAAAAATGTGTATGGAAGACACTCCAACTCAACGTTACATGTTTCAAAATACTATGTAGTAATCAATAAGCTAAGACGCACTTGTATTAGTTATCATCCACATATTAATTTATATGTTAGGAAAATCAAAAAAGATAAATAACTCATTAAAAATTAATATTAATCGGAAATATTTTTCAGGGCGGGCCACCACTTGATACCACTACTGTGTTTTTTACTCTAGATAACGACATATGTAATTGTTCGTATGAAAAACTGTCTCTCTAAAATATAGATCAGCCTTTAATAATAATTGCTCTTGAATCTTATTAATGTTAACACATATTATTTTATAACATTGCCATTACATTTTTACACATTAATTATCTATTGAAAAAGAAGCAGACGAAAAGTACTTCGAGTAAACCTAATCTTCGAGTAAACCTAATCCGGCCTGATGTGTTACATAAGTTTTTAAAAAAAAAATAGTGTTACAATGAGAAACGGTATTTGTGTTAGACTGGTGCCAACCGTGACACAACCGACGCTATATATTTTTGTTAAATCAGTGTGACATCATCTCACACTACAACTGACATTTAACTGACATACTCAAGTCATCAATACTTATTCTTTTCCAATTTTAGGCCTCACCATTATAATATATATATATACACAAAATACCAAATACCCTATATACACTATTAGATTACCTTGCCCCCACCAAATTCTTTTCCCCCAACCGACTTGTTCAAGCGACGAGTGGGAACCGATGTATGGTGCCAATGGGGAGGTGTAAATTATTGTTACCGGTTAACACCCATTAGCACTTTATATGCCTACCCTCTTGACTAAGACAAGTGTCCAAATAAAATGATGATATGAAAAACGAGAACTATTGAACTACATACTTCCTCCGATTCAAAATAAGTGATACACTTTCTATATTTGGGTGTATCAAAATAAGTGATACACTTTAAAAACTTACCTAATTTGGTAAAAAGTGGTGGCCCCCACATTCACTAACTACTTACTTTAATAAAGTCAGATGACCTCTTTACCCTTACTTTTACTTTTAAACATCATTAACCTTACTTTATTCAAAAATTGTGAGACCCATTCCCCCACTAACCATCTAATTAATCTAATTTAACCATCATTATAAAATTTTGCCTCAAAAACCGTGAAAGTAACAATGTATCACTTATTTTGAATAGGGTAAGTATATTTTTTGGTTGGTAGCAACAAAAAGTAACGCCGTGACAAATTAAAACTCTTTCCGAGTAACATGTGACATAATTTGATAACATTTTTTTTTCAGCATCATGTGAGATTTAATACGCTAAACAAAAAATTCAGGAGGAAAATAATTTTTTCAACTGGTCAGTAAACACACATTTTATTCATCTCCGGATTCTCCAATGTGTTCCACCATGAATTAACTGTTTTGAACTTTTTATACGATCTCTTCTTCAGTTGAATATTAGCTTCTCAGTTCCATTAAAGTAGTTTGCATATTCAATTAAATGATGTCGATGCCTGACCTATTATGTTAGCAGCGATGGCTTCTGCATCACTCGTGTTTAAATCATTTTCAAAATGTATATGCTTTCCTCTATGTTCTAAACTATATTACTTCTAGATAACTTTATTGTTCTAAACTATATTAGATACTATTGTTCCACGTTTGCGTTTAATAAAAGGTTGTTTCTTAATTTATGGGCAAATGTCATAAAGTTCTAAAATAGTTTAGATAACTTCATTGTTCTAATAAAAGGTCGATTCAACTTCATTCAATTTATAGAGTCAGGTCGTAATATGGAGCATATCTCATTCGCTATATATTTCAAATCTGGTTCGATTTGACAGTGTTAGTGGCTCTTCGTCAGTTAAGGGTATTTTTGTCATATCGCCCCAATAATACCAAACCACAAGGATGATTTTTGCAATTGACCATCTTTTCTTTTTTGTCTCTCTTCTTCGACCCTAAACTCGTCAAGAAATCCCCACCCCATGTCTTCTTCTGCTTCTACCCAAGGTTTTAATACACGGAACTGAGCCTCGAGACGTTTTTCTTTAGCCTCACGAGGGCGTAAGCATCAAGGCGGAAAAAACAAAAAACATCTAAAAAATTATACACTACAATAACTTAGATATCAAGCTTAGAAGGTCATAAGCACTATATTAAAAAAAAATAAAAAAATCATTTTTTGCAAATTTTCTTGTCAAGCTCAAACTCAAGACCCAGTGATGTTGAATTAAGATTTGTGAAATTTGATTTTTCGGGAAGATCGGTTTCATCTTCACTTGAATTTGTAAAAGAATTTGTGTTCTCGTGTGTTGAAGAAAAGTGACCACACTTCTGCTTGAGATTGTATCAGTGTGTGTTTGTGTATGTGACTTGTGTATGTGACGGAAAGTGGTAGTGGTGGGTTTTGTGTTTCAGGTGGCCGGAATTCTGCTAGAGAAGATGACTGGCCCCCGCGATTGTGGAGGTGGTGGATGTATGGTGGTGGTGTTGGGTGTAGTCTTTGAAGGTGTGTGTTTTAGTGTGTGTGCAGAGAGAGGTGATAGAGGGTGGGTCCACATCAGGAATGACGAAAATACCCCTAACTAATGGTACTATGCCTACACTTACGAAATCACTGGTACCAAACGTGCAATTTGGTCAAACCGCATGTACTATCCTTGCAATTAACTCTATTATTTAATTCGCTAGCCTAAAAATCAAGAGACAGATGACAAGATCAAAGGCGGACATGAGGAGGTTAAGTCAAATTTTAAATAATTAGGTTAGGGTATCATATAAATATTTGTACTTGCTTTAGGATATTTTTTGATCTATTAGGAAAAGAGTGCATGTTTGAAATTTCTCCTTGGCGTTGGTGTGTGGTTGAGAAGAAACCTGACATTTTAAAGAATCAGATTCTATGCAGCTGCAATTCTTGGATAGTAGGTTCAGATTTCAGAAACATGTCTAGTTGTTGATTGTGGTATACACCTGTGACAACTAAGGGACCATATAGTAACTTCTTTCCCTGTGAAACCCTAATATTCACAACACTATCACCATTGAGTATTGACCACCATTGAATGTGAAACCCTAATGTTTACAGTTTCTCATGTTCTAGAAATATGTATGATTATTTCATACTAACACTAACACCTAAGCAGCCACTTCAGCAAAGCTTCTTAATTTTGTGTCCACTTCAGCAAAGCAGCCACTTCAGAAAAGTATGCATGAAAGGGAAAGGACAAAGCTTTTTGTTGCATATTACAGTTAACAAGAATTTTGACAAAATACTTTCAAAATGGAATTAGATCCTCGTTATTACCAGATATGCTTCGCAAGATTGAAACCCAAATAAAGCAAGCTTACATAATCATAGCTAACAGAGAGATAACATTGGGCAAATTGACAGATAACATTGTATAATTCAATGCAAAATAACTGAAAGGCATCAAATGACGTGTTGATTTCTGCAATCAGAAACATTAAAGAGCCCTAAACAATGAAATCTAATAAAGCAAAATGGACACAAGGTTTGCTAATTCAAATGTCAATCAATCAATCTATATGCATTGAGTTGAGTTGAAACAGTAATGGCTACAAATTGCTTAGATTCCTCTCTAACCTGATGATCAGACAAGAGTATATGGTCCTCGGCTAGCGGAATCTTCTTCATCCACAACTGATAGCAATGCCCCATACGGCGATTCCATCTCATCAGGAGTCCGCAGAATCGCGTGCAAGCAAACAACAATTGCCGTGATCAACAGCGACAGAATAATTTCCGACCAAATACCAGTCACAGCTACGGCAACGAATGTAACCACGGATAACAAAATCAATAGCAATTGTTGGCTGATTTCAAAATCGAAAACTACCAAAGGCTCGTCCCTGGAGAAAACCAGGTAAATCGAAGCGACAGTGATGATGAGGAAGAAGATTAAGGTGATTGGATGGCGAATTAGGGTTAGCAGGAAGATAAGTAATGCGATGAGTAGGTAATTTGCGCGGAAGGTGTAAAGGTTGTTCTGGATACGAAAGGAGACTTCGGGGAAGGAGATTGGGATAGATAGGGAAGATAATGACAGGAAGTCGTTCAACCATGGGCGGAGGGACTGCCGGATTTGGCCGGCGGTAGTTGTTGATGGAGGTGTCGGTGTGGTTGTTGATGGCGTAGCCATTGCGAAACTCCACCAGGGAAAAATCAACGATGACTGAGCTTGCAATTATCTAACTAGCCCTAATATTAAATTTTAGATTTTGTTAATAACTGTTTATAAGAGGTAATTATAACCATAAAATGTTTGTAGCTGTTATTTATTATTTTACAAGTTTTTATGTGTGTCTTGATATTATATTGACAACTCTTAAAACTGTTATTATCGAGTGTTTGGACTTTACATACATAATTGAAAGAGTAGATTAAGCTCGTGGTTTGTGAAATGAATTGGTTTTGCAAATGGTTGATATTAGACTCCTGTAAACATAAGATTTCGGTGGAGTCTTCTTCACAACCAAAAGACTAGGGCTGACAAAATCAAACCCGACCTGTCAACTTAACCCGTTTAGAACCCAAAATTAGCGGATTGGGTTATAACTTTCAACCCATGGGTCATAAACGGGTCAACTCGTTTACAACCCGCGTATAAACAAGTCGGGTTGGGTTTAGATTTACAACCCACTTACGACCCGTCAACCCGTTTAAATATTATATATATCTTAATTACATAATATAATATAATATACCTCTATTTATTTATGTATCTTAAATACATAATATAATGTATTATTATAATGTAAAATCTAGCATACACATACATGAGTCACATATATCAATTTCTCTGGAAGTTAAAGTTGAGTCATGGAAGACGATGGTCGGGTTGATTATCATTCGGCGTTCGTTTTGTATTTTGAACAACTTTTAGTAGTGTTAACTTTTGTTTGTATTTCGCAACTAATCGACTTATTTTGTTATTTTAGTCTTTAATTGTGTGTGTTGTTTTTTCCTATTTTTTTATAAAATGATGTTTGATTGGGTCAACCCGTTTATAACCCAACCCACTTAGTAAACAGGTTGGGTTGAAGATCTCAACCCGTTTAGATTTACAGGTTGGGTTGGGTTGGGATCTTCAACCCGCGAACCCAAATAATTCAACCCGTTTATGACCCAACCCGACCTGATTGCCACCCCTACAAAAGACTTCTTCCCAATGATATTACACATTAATTGCAACTCATCGGTTTAATTTTGCAGTTCAAAGGAAGAGGGGAGACGGGTAAATGTGAGGTCTAATATAATTTAATAGGTATGATTTATAATATCTTTTGTGTGTGTATGTTTTATAATTGTGAAGCCCAAAAAACTGAAGAGAAAAAATATTGATGACATGTGTATGTCAGTTGAATGTCAGTTGGAGAGTAAGTTGTCGTGGCGTTGAATTGGCAAAAGCTGATGACATCAGTTGCGTCACTATTGGCACCAGTCTTAAGGTGACCATTTAGTCCGAAAAAATTAGACTGAACCCAAAGTGAAGCGGAACCTAATCGAATTGAAACTAAAAAAATGTAACCGGTTCGGTTTCAGTTTTGGTTTTTAGAATTCATCACTTTCGGTTTCGGTTTTAGCGATTTCGGTCCGGTTTAGTTCGGTCCTCAGATGAGGATGGGCATTTGAGCTAAGAAAATCGAAACATGTAAACGGTTCAATTTCGAAAAATCATCACTTTTTTGTTTTTGTTCTATCAGTTTTATTTCATTTTCTAGACCGAACTCACCCCTAGTTGATAATATGAAATCTTATAAGACTTTTAATCTTTTAAAATAGACGACTGATAGAAGTGACATTAAATATTTTTTAAATGACAACTTTACGCTTTTATTAATTTCACTAATATTCCTAAATTTTAAGATCAGATCCTATATCACATTTAACGGGCCAAAATTCGAACGTTGAACGGCCATATTCCAACACACACAGTGGTGGGTAAATCTTCCATGGTTGACGCCTGCGACGAAGAAGACAATAAACATTAATTCTTCTTTCACTGCCTATTGGGATTCTCTGCTTCATCTTGATATATGGCATGATATAACTAATTTATGAGCTCACATACCATTGGGCTTCCCTTTTTTATATTGATTTTATTTTTACAAAGGCTTTCTTTTATAAAATGGTATGATGTGCTTGCTAAGTTTACAAAATGACGGGAGTAAAAATGGTGTGGTAGTATGGATTTGTATCTAATAGCCTTGGTAAATACATGGTAGGCATTCCAATGAAATAACCGACCTTAGGATACCAAATATAATCATTATACAACTTCAAGATAGAAATATTACATGACGTACAAGTTTACATATGCATCCAATGCTTATAATATAACATGTAGTGTTGTTGGATCCAATAGTGCATTCAACACACCAAAAAAGACGTTAAATGTGACGTTTCTAACTTTTGCTTGTGAATGGTTGTATTTTTCTTTATTGTTTAATGTGCAGTACGTAAATTAAATGTTAAATTATAAATATAAATGAACCTTCCAAATGATTCCAACCTTTTGCCGATAAGGTGAATATATTTGTCCCAAGGTCATAAAGATTTCCTGTTTTATGTTTCAAATAAATCCATCCAATGTATTTGGCTTTTTCCATGCGTGTCTCTAATAAGCATTTGGTCTCCTTATTCGACGAACTAAAAGTCTAAAACCACAATCAACATACAAGTTATACAATCACAAATTTACCACTTTTATAAATGTAACTTTGTGGAGTTACATTTTAAAACTAATTGATTTAAAATAAGTAGCATATGATCATTATAAATACATTATAGATTCATTATTTGTCCAACGTATGACATTATTTAACAATAAAGTTAACAAAAGACAATATATTAAACCCACATCTAAAAAGTAAAATACTTATATTTTTTTCTTCTAAATTTGATTGAAAGGAAATTAACTGGAAGGGAAAAAACATAAAAAATACCGGTAGGGATGAAACTGGTGTGATTTAGAATGGTTGATGGTGTCACGACCGTGGTTCAGAGTAGGTCTGTGCAGAATGGACTGAAATCGACTGGGACCAAAGGAACCGAATCGAACCGTTACATAACCACAGCCAACGGTCCGGTCCACGGTCTTGAATTTATGAGAAACGAAGAATTCAAGTCGGTTCGGGTAAAAATCGAAGGAACCGACTTGGACTGAGTATGATCGTTAGTGTTTTTGGCCCATAAAAGCCCCCAGTTATGTGTATTTTCAGCCTAGCAGTAATTTACATCATCAGTGTTTTTTACGCGAGTTTTTTTCTCAATTAAGCCCAACACAAAGATGAAAGATATGTGGGGTTTTTTTACGTGACCGTCGGTTTTCCAGAACACAGTATGTCTCTTTTTCTCAATCATAAACCCTAAATCTCAATCATAGTTTGTGATTCATACGTTCGCGATATCTCTGCAACCAAAAATGCATTTTTGCACCTTAAAACAATAGAAAATATTGTCTTTTTTAAACATTGTAAACTGCATAGGGTCCTAGACGGTCCAAACCGAAAACCACCGGAAAAACCCCGAACCGAACCGGTCCTTTTCGGTCCGGTCCTCGGTCCACTAAAAATATGATTTTCGGTTCTCGGTCCTAACTGGGCCGGTTCTAGTTCTTGGACCGTGCACATGCCTAGTTCAGAGTTGTTAATAGTAGCATAATAGTGGTTTAGGAATGTATACAATATACGACAACACAATTGTGGTAGTTTATGCTAGAAACGGTGATACTAGGTTGGCTTAGGGGCTGGAGATAACATCACTAGATTTTCAAAATAACAAACTATATGATCTTATTCTTACCATAAAAATTTCGAGTTTACATAATAACTAAGGGTATTTACAAATTAGATACGATCAAAAGAATAACACATACTGTGTATGTAATTAGGCATTGTACAACTAAAATATTTATTGATATTCAAAATTTCCATATAAAAACACACGTGAAATTCTCATTCCCTCTTAAACGTTTGTATCAAATGAACTTCCCACTTCTCGAAATTGATAGAGTTTGCTTATTAAGATAATATTTCTTGCATAAAAAGTTTTGCACAAGAACTCACCACTATGTCTCTAAAAATTACTTTTTATAATAAATATACCAATATTATAATTTAATTATAGTTATTTATCAAAGAGTACCATTAAACTTCTCTACAAGTATGCGTAAAATAAAAATTAGAAAGTTTATTTGGGGATGAAGAAAGTAATAAACGGATGAATAATTACAACGGCATTTGTCGCTTTTTTATTTTTATTTTTTGGGGAAAGACTCGAGAAAGGCACTTTGGTCTTTGGATACTCTCTCTCTTGTCTCCCTCTCTCTCCTTCCTGAATGCAGCCATTAAAGCATCTATTCAAGTTTCTCTCTGGTTTTGCTCTGCAACATTAACTCACTCACCTAACTCGATTTTCACTTCGTCTTTCGTTTTCCGTATGAATTTTGTTTTCAAAGTTAATCTGACTATTACCAAAAAGTCCGATTAGTGTAGAAAGAGCATCTGATCGGATATGAAGTCAACAACTCGTCTAGACTCTGCCGTATTTCAACTCACGCCCACAAGAACAAGGTAGTCAGTTATGTGTCTGCTTTTGTTTAAGTTTCGGAATGCTATTTGGCGTTGTAGTTCGATATGTAGATAGTCACATTTGATTTTGATTGTTGATTATAGGTAGAATTTGCTCCTTTTATCCTCTCTGCTCAGATTTTGTTACGATGCATGCTCGATTTATTATAATAATAATTATTTATCTTTTCAAGGGTTTTGAAACCTAGATTGGATAAACCCCTGCAGATACTGAACCCGATGCCATTCGGGGATTTTGTGTTGATAATTTAAGTGGATAAATTCTCATTTCTCAATTTAGCTTTACAATTGAGAAATGAGAAATGTTCCACTTGAATTTAAATTTCTCACTCTCTTTGGCTCTGCTGTCTGGTCAAAATTTAATCAAAATTTCTCACAATTGATGAATGTGTTGTAGTATATGCTTAGAACAATTGCTATAACATTGTGAGTTTTTGATGATGTATGGTTTATAGTTGAAATTGCTGTAACTGATGGCAGGTGTGATTTATACATCATTGCAAATGATAAGAAAGAGAAAATTGCTTCTGGTTTGCTGAACCCATTTATTGCACACTTAAAGGCAGCTCAAGACCAAATTGCAGAAGGTGGTTATTCAGTATTGCTTGCACCAGAACCTGGCACTAATGCAACATGGTTTACAAAGTGTACGGTTGAAAGGTTTGACCCTCCATTTTATTCAGTTATCACTCAGAATGAGAAAAAAACAGTTGAATTGTGTGTGTTTTGATGCAATAATATGATAAATCCTAACATGTTTGTTGTCTGTAGTTTTGTTCGTTTTGTGAGCACTCCAGAGATTCTTGAACGTGTCTACACCATAGAATCTGAAATCCTACAAATAGAAGAAGCAATTGCAATTCAAGGAAACAACGAAATTCTTGTGAGCTTATATATATGTGTATAATATATATGTATCCTTTGTTCCAATTAATAATATTTTTTTCTTTAATTGAAGTGTTCATCAGGGCAGATAGAAGACCAACATGTGGCAAGCAGTGAAGGTAGTGTGTAGTAGATGACTTGGTATTTCCAGTTTTATTATTAGTTTCTAATCTTGTGTCATTTTTTGCAGGAAGTAAACCTACATATGATGCTAATGCTGATGAAGACAAGGCAATTGTTCTTTACAAGGTAACAAATCACCAAGTATTATTATTGTCTGGTGTTTTTGCCACTAATTCTTTTTTTTTTCTTTTTTTTTGTTTAATTAATCTAGCAGCCTGAGACTACCGTTTCCAGTGCAAAGGAGGGAAATTCAAAGTACCACTGCTTCCTTTCTTCAGTCCATTAATAATTTCCCTATTTTTTAATAGAAATTTCGTATTTTAATATGACATTTTCTCCATCAGAGATGTATTTCTTATAAATCAAAATTTGATTTTTAATAGTGTGTGTGTTCTTTGATAATATTATATGCTATATGTATATTCAGAGTTGAGCTGTTAAATGTTCTTGAGACACGGAAAAACATGCTGAAAAAAGAACAAGGGATGGCTTTTGCACGTGCTACAGCTGCTGGTTTTGAAATTGAACATCTGGCAAATCTGTTATCATTTGCTGAATGTTTCGGTGCATCACGTCTAATGTATCAACTCTTGTCTTTGCTCCTGCTGTTCATCACTCATTCTTTGATTTTTTGATTTTGATTTTGATTTAGGAATGGTTGCTTGAGGTTCATGGATATATGGAAGCAGAAACACGAGTCTGGACAATGGGTTGAAGTAGAACCAGAAGTTTCAGCAGAAGCACATTACTCTATGCTTTCAAACATACATAATGATAATGATCCTACTTCTGGCACCGATCCAAATTCAAATTCAAATTCAGGTAAGTAATTTTTATTTTTTACTATTAAAGTGAATCACAAATTCACAATCACTAAGGACTGGAATTATTTTTTGAAACAATTGGTGCAGTTGGAGGACAATTACCCCTTGCATGGTCACCGGGTACGGGTGGTGCTCCTGTGTATCAACCATATGGTCCATATCCTGTGCCCTACTATCCCTTTTATCCTCCACCACCACCACCTTATGCTTATCCATCCATGGATATTAACATTAATAATAATAACAAGAATAATAATGACAGCCCAGAACAACATAACAATGTTTCTGGTAAAAAGAAATCAAACAAGGTGGTTATCCGTAACATTAACTTTATTAACTCAAAGAAAACCGATAATTCGTCAGAATCAGCATCTGACAGTGGTGATGAGACGGATGCAGAGAATGATAGGAGGTTAATAATAAGATCACCAAAGAGAAAAGGTGGTTGGAAAGAGTCTGAAACAGAAAATGGACACTGGGATGCATTTCAAACATATTTACTCAAAGGTGCTGCAGAAGGTGAAAATGAAACAAAAAGAAACCAAAAATCCATGGTTGACGACCCATTAGCTAAAGCAGAACGTGATGATGATGGTGTCTACAGAAATGTAAATGATGATTTTATGATAGGCAGAAGAGAAGAAGCAAATGTAAGGAATGGAAATGATGATTTTATGATAGGCAGAAATGATGAAGCAGTTATGATTTCAATGCGCGGTGTAAATGAGAATAATAATACAAGTAGCAGCATGAATATGGAGGTGAAATATGAGCCAGATGCCTTAAGTTTGATGCCTGAAAGAGATGTTGAAAAGAGGTCAATAGGCTATGATCCAGCTCTAGACTATGAAATGCAATCTTCTTCTGCTTTGCGTGAGAAAAAGACCAAAACTCAGGTTAAAAAAGTGACCAAAAGTGCAGAAAAACAGCAACCTAAAAAAGTGAAACCATCAAAAGTGAATAATATTTCAGAGGATGCACGTGCACGTGCTGAGAAACTAAGAGCGTATAAAGCAGATCTGCAGAAAATGAAGAAACAACAGCAAGAAGCAGAAATGAAAAGACTTGAAGCTTTAAAAATGGAGAGACAAAAAAGAATTGCTGCAAGAGCCAAATCCAAGTTCACTGATTCTGAGCCTGGTTTAACTTCTCCTTTGCAAAGGTCCAAAATAAGACCATCAGCTTCTTCCGTAGGGTCAACAAATTCAAGGACTAGGTTGACCAGGTCTTTGTCAGATGCAAAGAAGGATATGAATTCTGTTACGCCAGCTGTCGTTAGAAGGCTATCTGAGCCTAGAAACAATAGCAGTGCCAGTATTCATACTAAAAGTGCAGCCAGTATTCATACTAAAAGTGCAGAGACTGTTAGAAAGATTTCTTCTTCTGCTGTTGGTATTGGTCAAAGTAAGACTGCTGAGGTCAAGATGAAAACATCTAAGGTGTCTTCAAATGTAACCCAAAAGGTGAATGTGAATGTGAAAGAGAAAGCTGTAATTGATAAAAGTGTTGTTATGGTTGAAAACAAGCAGCAAAAAGCATCAAGTAACCATGGAATTGGGGTGGTGGATAAGGCAGTCCACCCACCACCACCACCACCACCACCGGTGGTGAAAGTGGTGGATAAACATCCTACTTCTACTTCTACTACTTGTAGCGAGGTCAGATTTTCATTTTAATTTTGGTTAAGTTTTGAGAGAATTGTTTAAGGCAGTCCTTAATTTTTCTTGTAGTCCTAGGGGACAAATCTTAACCATTGATCAATAATAATTAATGGTCAAGATTAATCATATATTTTATACATGGAGGGGTATTTTGGTCATTTGACACCAGCATAAATTTTAATCCAAATTTCTTTTTTTCGTTAAAAAAATATTATATGATGATCACATGTGATTATCACATGATGTTTTTTTAACCAAAAAAAATTAATAAAATAAAAATAAAAAATAAATATTTTTTTTGTGAGCCACAAATGACCAAAATACAATCTTGACTATTAGTTATTATTGATCAATGGTTGAGATTTGTCCCTTGGGACTACATAAAAATTAAGGACACAACTCTAAGTTTTGATCCATTTATTGATAGCATATTTGTGGGTCAGGTTAAGGATAAGGAAAAGGGTGGAGAGTATGAAGCTCCATATGCGCGTGTGTCATCATTTGAAGACCCGTCTACCAGAAACTCAGATTATGCAAAAGCACCTCCTCCTTCCTCAAACTTTGAAACACCAACTGAAAAAGCATTTGTTGTTAACAACAACAACCTCAAATTGGAAAAGATCCTTGAAAAGCCGACTCAACCAAAAGGATTCAGACGCCTTCTTAAACTTGGAAAGAAAAACAACTCCCCTTCTTCAGAACCTCAACCTCAAGGTAACAATTTAATTAATTAATTAACCAAAAGAGAAAAAAAAAAAATCATGAAATATTCTGACCTTATGCTTATGCTCACCAGTTCAAACATTGAAGACCTTAATCTCTCAACATCAAACTTCTCAAAAGTGTGAGTCTACTTTTAATCAATTATTTGGTTTTGGCCCGTTTCTTGACCCATTGACATATTGTCTTTTCAGTAGTAAGTTTTGTCTAATATAAATACTTGTTTGTGTTGATGTGATTGGCAGCTTCACGACACTTGTCTTTATTATCCACCTTGCGTGGTGGAAAGAAGTCAACCACATGAAGATAACAGTTTTCAAGAAGGCTTAGTATGTATGTATGTATGCACATTCAAAATCTCTACTTTATTACTATGTATGATGCATCTTGTGGTTGTTTTGAGGGGAATCACATACAAAATGTAATTTTGATTTCGGAACCTGGGTACAAAACAGAAACCTGGCCTCCGGATTGTTGCAGATCTAACTCGATTCTTGTTTCATGCTAGTCGGGTCGTGTATACTCGGGTCTTATGTTAGGATTGCTTGTCTTTATTGGGTTTCGAATTTGACTAGTTTAGAGGGTTTTTTCTTCTTCTTTAGAATTTAAGATATTTGAGTCGTGTAGAATCTATACTGCTCGTGAATGAGACACTCTTTTCTTTAATCTGTTCTTGTGTTGTTAGAAAGAAATCCACCGGCATGTGACCCAATGTGCTTCATCAGTATTGATACTTGTCTGTGTGTTTCGGTGGGGACACTATCCAAGAGACAATTACGATGGAAGAACGACTGAAATGGTTTGGTCGAGAAGACCACAAACGTCAATTGGGAGCCCGTCAACCACGATATGAAGCCTGACCGAAGATATGACCTCACTCTTGGAGGATTAGTATTCGGGAAGATGTACAATAAGGAGATATGCACTTTCTCGTTTGTAGTGTCTAGTGACTCATATGATAAGGAGGAGATTTAGACTTATATGATTATATAGGGTCGAGTTATATTGAAAACCCTGATTTTAAAAAGAATCTAGAGAACTCTTATTAACCAATCAGAATTTAGTAAATTGATTTTGATTAATTTAATTCATATTAATTATTTAGGGGTATTTACGACATTTTGCATTTTTTTTTCCTTTTTTGAAAAATCCTAAAATTTAGGAAAAAATTTCAAAAATTTATTTGTGCATATATGTTATTTTACAAATGGGCATATATGTTAATTTATGGTTGAGCATGTATGTTCATATTACCATAATTTTGTTCGATGCATTATTTTCATATAGCACTTAGTTTACTAGAATTTATGATTATTACAAAGAAAAATCGTGATTTTTTTCAAGAACATTCAACAATACCTATGTTATCGTAATGAATTACATATATGCAAAATTCGAAAGATCTAATCAATAACACATATGCAAACTCGCAATACCTAATTAATAACACATATGCAAACTCGCAAGACCTAATCATCAACATCATTGTTAAAATCAACAACACTATGACTGCTTGATCATTAACACTTTCATCTTCATCAGCTACTTTAGCAAAAAAGATTACACCAATTAACATCAAATGCTCCTTGTACCATCATCTGCAAAACATCAAAAAAACTGAATTACACACAAGCATGTATAACACATATGGATCCAAACAATAACATTCATGTTACCCTAATCAAGAACATATATATTCAGTCTAATTCCAATGTGAGCAAATATTCAATGTAAAATTGAATACAAAATTCAGTCTAGTTCCAATTAGTCAAAATCGTCAATAAGTTAAAAAGATTAGGAAGTAAGAAATGTTGTAAGTTATAAAACTATTAACAATTATAAATGTTATTATAGATACTTTCTAAGGTTTATGATTATGTTTCATGTCAATCAAGATTTAGTTTAGTTTGTGCCTACAAATTATAATTTAGAACACAATAAAACGAGATACTCCTATATATTCATATTGCAAGACAAGAAAAAAGTAGTCAAACACAAAAAGAAATGATGATATCACTTCAACCTATTTTGAAGTATAAAAAAATTACTAACAGCCAGAGTCACACGGTAATCCGTTAATGTTCATATCTAAATATTTCAAAATATAAAATCAACCAATCAGATCTATGATTACGAAAAATGAAATGAGAACCACAACTCCAAGAGGCGAATAGGTCATGTGGTAAACTTATGGTCCCCTTGGCAATCCATGTACATAAGATCTTCATTCACACAGAATAAAACATATTCAAATCAACAAATGTGGATCCAATAAAACATATTGTACTATGAAAATAAATTTATATTACGATTAAATCAAAATTGGGAATAAAAACCCATATTGCACCTTACAACAAACAAATGAAAACAACAAAAATTTTGCTTTTTACAATTAAATCATTGAAAAAAATAATATGATAAATTAAATCAGTAAAAAAATACCTGAATCAATGGACTGTTCTTCAACAGGATTACAACATCTCTTGAAGAACCTAGCTCTTCTATTGTAACCATTATGGATTATGATGATAACTCACACGGAATTCTGTAGAAAAGCGTAACAACCGGTCGCCTTAGACCACCACTCGTGATAATTCAGGCGAATTACTGCAGTATTTTGGACGATTAGAGGATTATGGACGATTAAAATTAGGGTACATAATGATATGATATGCGGTTACAATAAATATCAAATAATCGTCCAAATCTGTTCAATGATTGTAGGGATATTTTAGATAACTTCCAATCATGCTAAAATCGGTTTTGTATACTGAATGCCTAAAATACCCCTAACGAATTTACTTTTATAAAATAAATGAAAAATATATTACTAAATTGTGATTGGTTAATTGTGAGTTCTCATGTTTCTTTTTGAAATCAGGGTTCTCAATATAACTCTTGACTGATTATATATGGCCCATAATTATTTAGATGTCTTTTGATATATAGGATTGCATGATCTGTATACATGCATGTTTATGTATATCTTTTGACCAATGTTTTTATTTGACACATGCATTTGCGTGTAAGGACCGAAACAAAAATCGACCACTTTTATTTACATCATTTACAATAAACCTTCCATAATTAACCAAAATACAAGTTTAAAAACAACTAATATACAACAAGACATACATACCGAAACCGACTATCTACACCGGATACAAACCATCTAAAACACCCCAAAAGATGTACAACGAAATACTAATAACTATACCAAAAGTGAAGCTCTTCTAAGCTTTGAGCAAAACCGACTTCTACAATCTACTCACACTTGCCCTTGCCTTTATCCTTTCCTGAAAAATGGTGACAACTAAAAGGGTAAGCTATAAAAGCTTAGTGAGTTCCACAATGTATAATGTTATACTAAATAATTATATAAATCAACATAAATAAACAAACAAGTGTCAACGGGTCAAAATACCGGATTAGCATAACAATGTCATCACAAAGCGTCACATATCAATACCGGGTCAACAACGATCAAAGTACAATACCGGAATCAACAAAGTGCGTCATTCCCTCTTATGCCATTAGTGAATGAGGCCGATGAAGGTGACCATGGCACCCCTAAATGAGTCCATGATCCAGCTTCACCACCACGGTCCATACCACTCCTCCGCCAGGTACTCCCGCGTCCACCGCCCGACATATTACACGAAGTAATACTCGAACCGCCATGGGTCCTCACGAAATGAATTATCACTCAAGACATTCCACTCAAACGGGTCAAGGCAATGTTACGGTTCAACAAGGTAGTTTCAATGTCCAAGGCAAAACACAAGGCATTCAATCGAAACGAATACTAATTAGCCACATTGCACATATATAATTAAAAGTATACATATTGCACATAGTGAACTCACCTAGGATTAAGCAATTGCCAACACGAGCCAAGTACTTCCTTTAGTCAAAATTCCATTGTCACCGATCGATTTAATCACCACAATTTCTCAATTGATTACCTATTGCATTTATACACAACTCATTCAATTTACTAACTCATAAACACAACTAGCATGATCCTTAATCACCAATTCCCCCAAATTGGTGATTAACCCAAACCCTAAACTACTAACTATACATCTAAATGCATAATCACATGATAACTACAACTTTCATAACTAGATACATGCTATACATAGCATATAATCATCAATTTCAGTTTCATAATTCAAACCCTAACTAGGGTTCTTGATTCTTCCCCAATTAAACCCTAAATCACTTGCATGAACAAAAGCTAAGCATCATACCTTTATATCTTGAACTTATGTTGAAAACCCCTTTGATTTGCACCAATATTCGTTCTTGATTCACCAAAATCGCCTAGAACAAGCACCAACTCAACCTATGAAGAAAATGAGCTGAAATGGGTCAAAAACCCGACTTTATGTCAGTTCAGCACAAGATAGCGCCGCTATCTACAAGATAGCGTCGCTATCTCGACCCCGCGTTAAATAGCGTCGCTATCTTGAAGATAGCGTCGCTATTTCCTAAATTTTTGCGTTTTTACCCTTCGGTATTTCAGATTGTTGTGTCAAAACCAGCCAAGATAGCGCCGCTATCTACCCAGATGCTGCAATTTTCAGCTTTTTTTTCCTTTTTAACTTATACCACTTAATCAAACACCCCTAAAACACAGATTTTTCATCAAAATTCTAATGGTCTGATTCCTTATCATTTATCAACTAATAATGAACTTACCAATTAAAATACTTGAATTTAAAACATGTATGTTACATTGCGTCCCGGCAAAACTCCCTCACACACACATATATACATGTTTTTAGCATAGTCACCACACCTAGGGGTGTTAACGAGTTGAGCTTTTAACGAGCTACTCGAGTTCGAGCTCGTTTATATCGATTAATCTCACGAGCTCGAACATAAAACAAGACTCGATTAATCTCACGAGCCGAGCCTAATAATTTAATACTCGACTCGGCTCGTTCGATAGCTCGTTTAATATCGAGCTGAACGAGCTAGAATGATCTTAACGAGTCGATCCTAACGAGCCGAACAAGTGTTTCATACAATAAGTACAAGTGTTGATACATTAAGTACAAAAATATACATATATTCTTAGAAGTTTTAACGAGTCGAGTAATTAACGAGCTTTTCGAGTATGTAAATTAGCTATTTTCAAAAAAATGGAATTATAAACGAGTATCGAGCTCGAGCTCGAACACTATATAAATATTCGAGCTCGAGCTCGAGCTCAATTTTAAAAGCTTATTCGAGCTCGAGTCGAGCTCGAGCCGAGTAATTACTAAACGAGCCGAGCCCAAATTTCATGATATTCGACTCGACTCGAATCATTAACACCCCTAACCACACCCTTGCACACACAAGCTAAACACACAATTTCATACTCACGTGTATTTACTATCCTATGTTTTTATATACACGAACACACATATCATACGCACAGATGTTTCTCTAGTAGCAGTCTTTCTAACATTAAGTAAAGGTATAACCGTATATATCTTACCTCCTTTATTTTCCTCCTTTGAAGATATTATGTGTCATTATAGTTGTCATAAAGGAAAAACCAGCCTTCATAGCCAAGACGGTGGCTATTGGTACTCCGCATGCTCAAACTGTTAAAAGCCACTAGAAGCTGATATCACTTGGATTGTGAAGTATCCATCTTGTAAAGTCGAATTTGAGTCCATGCAATGCAAGCAACATTTTTCTATTTCTGTGTATAATACCAACATAGGATCCAAAAAATTTCATAGACCACTCCAACTTGAAAAAACGAAAATCTTATAGCATCCATAGAAATTTAAACACAAATAGGAGCATCACATTGTCGTGTTTATTTATCAGAATTATCAGAAAGAAGCAATAAGACAAACGTGTCGAATGCTAATGTACACAAAATGAAACCTAAACAAGACCGCACTCAACCAACTCATAATCCCGTTTAACGGATTATTTCAACAGGTCCATGAGGAAGATCTTTTAAGGATTGGTCTCAATTGTCTATCATCTTCAAGAGAGATCATCCCCAAATGTGATGGATCTTCTAACATCATTTTTGCTACTAAATACCCTGCAATTGACCATGTTTGATACTTTCTTGCTTGCTTACCGATATACCTTCCATTTTTTCCATCATAGTATTCAGGCCAACCGTCTTTTAATAATCGGCTTTCTGCAAGTTCAATTGCACGTCTTGCTATTTGTGGTCTCCCGGTTTTGATGCACGCAGCCGTTAGTAGCCATAGAAGAACTGCAATATACACAAAATATAAAATATATAAAGGCCAAAATACGTTTTAGTACCCTGAATTTGGCTGGCTAGGTCTTCTACTACCTTAAACTATTAAAGGTGCAACATGGCACCCTGAACTTGACAAAATGATCGATTTAGAACCCTGAACTTGGCTGACACCCTGAACTTGACAAAATGGTCGATTTAGTACTCTGACTCATTAATTTAACCGTGTGTTCTTACTTGATTTACTTTCGTTGAAGCTTACGTTCATCTCAATATATTGATATTAGAAGCAAATCACGTGAGAAAAGTAGACCAACTTAGTGAGTCGGGCACTAAATTGACGATTTTGTCAAGTTCAGAGTACCAGAGTACCATGTTGTAGGGGTGAGCATTTGGACCGAAAAATTCGAACCGGACCGATACCGAACAGAAACCGATAACATGTTATTGGTTCGGTTTCGGTTTTGAAAATTCATCGTTTTTGGTTTCGGTTCGGTTCGGTCTTCAGAAAAGGATGAACATTTGACCGAAACCGAACTGAACCAAAACTGATAATGTTATCGGTTCGATTTTGGTTTTGAAAATTCATCGTTTCGGTTTCGATTCTATCGGTTTCGGTTCGGTTCGGTTTCTGGACCGAGCTCACCCCTACCATGTTACACCTTAAATAGTTCAGAGTAGTAGATGACCTAGTCAGCCAAGTTCAGAGTAATAAAATGCATTGCAGCAAAACTAGAAATTAAAAAAGAAAAGAAAAAAAAAGACAAACCTGGCCAAGATCCACCATTATGGTAACTCCAACGAGTGTTTTTAGGATCACAACCAGTTACAATTCTCCATTCATGGCTTTCAATTGCAGGATAACAAATCTTAACCGGCATTTCTCCAACTAACTCTTCCCAACGTGCATCAAAAAGATCCATAATTGCAGAAGCTTGTTCAGGTGTTGCAAGAGAAGACAAAATAGCAACACAATTACCCAAAGCAAACCATCTAAAATCCATCCTAGCTGGACTCACATTCCCAACAAAGTAACCGCCACGTGTCGGCATGAAATCGAACACCCAATCTGGGATTGAATCAGGAATCACATTAAATTTATTTACAGCAGTGTGAGAGTATTCTTCGGTTTTGTATCGGTATATATCGTTTAACTGTTGGAAATCAATCCAGAAATAACTTCTCATGTGAAAGCTTAACGCGTGCAAACGCTTCATTATTCTTTCTGCAAATTCTTTTCCTTCTGCATCAAGTTTTAGCATTGCTAATGAGCATCTTAATGCCATGAAGAAAAGTGCTTGAATTTCTATTGGATAACCATAAACTCCCTGAACACAAAAATTAACATAAGAACGTATATATTTTTTAAATTAGGAGACTATTATATGTTTAAATTAGAGAATCTGGAATATATAAGGGAAAAAGCAATGTACTTTATGGGGCCGTTCTGGTAATTATAAGTTTTTAGTTTCCTTTTTGGTAAGTACGAGTTTTTAGCTGGCCGGTTTTAGTAATTATAGTGTTAAAAAACAAAAACAAAAAAGGCGAAAATGCATTTTAGTACCCTGAACTTTGCTGACTAGGTCTTCTACTACCCTGAACTATTAAAGGTACAATATGGTACCCTGAACTTGAAAAATGGTCAATTTGGTACCCTGACTCACTAGTTTGATCGTGATTTCTTACTTGAATTACATTCTTTTGGAGCTTTTGACTACTAAAAATACACGCTCATCTCAAGATATTGATATTAGAAGCAAATCACGTGAAAAAATGAGATCAAATTAGTTAGTCAGAGTACTAAATCAACCATTTTGTCAAGTTCAGGGTACCGTGTTGCACCTTTAATAGTTATGAGTAGTAGATGACCTAGTCAGCAAATTTCAGAGTACAAAAATGCATTTTGACCTAAAAAATAATAACCACATATGGCCAAAAACTTATTTTAATTACTAGACAGGGACGGAAAAAAACTTTACTTACCAATATAGGATTGACTAAAAATTTATAATTATCAAAAGTGACCATAGAAAGTTATAATTGCTAAAACAAGCAATAGCTTAAAATAGGCCAGCTAAAAAATTGAAAAGGTCAAATTAAATATGTATAAATTTAAATGAAACAGCAGAAAAAATTGCTAGAATAAGAAAATAAAATGTAATTACCATCCTTCGGTCAATCATTGAGCAGCCATCTGCACACAACAAAGTTGGAAACGTATCAAAACCTTCTGACAAACACAAATTCAAAATAAGTCTCATTCCTTTCTGGCAATCTGGTGTTTCAGCTAAAGTCAAATCTCCAGTTGACTTTGTATATGCACGAAGTAATATAATCCACCAAAATCCAGAATCAACAGGTGCAACTCTTCCAATTGCACTTTCACCAAAATCAGCAACAATTGTGTCTGTTTTTCTTTCTGGATCATGAAGAACTTTGAAACTTGCAGGCATTGCCCCTTCCCCAAGTTTGAATCTGTCAATTCGTTTTTCCCAACCTTGAAGTTGAAGTGTTTTTAGTAAGAAATTCTTCACTATTTCAGGCTCACCGTTCATTAGGAAAGCTAGTGCACTAGGTACAAAATCCCGTACAAATACCTACATTTGATATATTAATAAGAGTAAATTACACAAATGGTCCTTTAAGTTTGTACCATATTACATATTTGGTCCTTTAATTTCATAAATTACATTGGTAGTCCTTATTTCTGAAACTATTGATACGTTTGGTCCTTCACCTAAACAGACGTTCATTTTTCCCGTCATGTCTGGTCACGTGTGATGCACGAGGGGGTAAATCTGTCCTTTTCCCTTTCCCTTCACCAATTTGAAACCCATAAAAACCCGTTTGTTTTGACGGTAAACGCTAACATCTGTTTAGGTAAAGGACCAAACGTGTCAATAGCAGTGTTGTAAAAATCGGTCTAGGTGGTAGTCGGCGGTCAGCCTTGTAATCGGTCCTAGTCGGTCAAACTCGGTCAAAATTGGTCAAAGCCAACTAAAGTTAAACTTAAAAAATTTTAAAAATCAATTTTAGGGCTTTTATTGACTAATTTAGTTATTTCCTTATGGATTTAAGGTTTTTATTTTGAACATTATTAACTCTTTTGCATGGTTATTGACTAATTGATTATTTTTGCTAATATTTATTTATATAAAATAAATTATTTTGAATTTTATGGTACGCGCCTAGAAACCGATTAATCGCCGCCGAGACCGATTAATCGCTTGAAGATGGTCAACCTCCTAGGTACCGAGCGATTTTTACAACCTTGGTCAATAGTTTCATAAATAAGGAGTACCAGTGTAATTTATGAAACTAAAGGACCAAATATGTAATATGATACAAACCTAAAGGACCATTTGTGTAATTTACTCTATATAATAATAATAATACATAGCTAGGATTTTAATTTTTAGATAATCATGCATAAAAATCTAACTTTTTACAATAAACACAGTCGATTCTAAACTCATATTTATACCTGATCATAGTTTAAAACTTCCTCAGAAGCATGATCATAAGCAGCAATTGTACCAACCGGTTGGCCTCTAAAATGCACCAAAGATCTCCTAAGAGAGTCCCAAGCTTCAGCAACCATTGGATGAGGATCAAATGAGTTTCGGGTGGATGAAGCTGGAGTATCCAATCCTGACCGTCCACCTGGCGAGTATGCAAGATCCAGGTTGTCAAGACCCCTTGACATAGACATCTCACTTAGGGATCTCTCATCAAATGATCTCTCTCTTTGATGGTGAGTCTAGGTTTATCCAGAAGCTTTGTGAGATCAAAATCATCCATTTCTGGAATTGAACAAACTGAGCTAACATTTCTGAGTCCAGTTTCTTTAGGGGCATCCATTGTAGTCAACTCTTTTACAAAACAATATTCTGCATCGCATACACGAGGATTAATGTATCAACTTTCCTATTTAAGATTCAATTTTAAAAAAATAAACAAAAACGACAATGACACTTTAACTGCTTACATGTATCATCAATCTTATCCAAAATTTAATGAGCTTTTAGACTATTACATATTATTTATTTGGAATAAATATCTAGAGCTTTGCATAATGCTAGTTGTTGTGGGGGGAATTGAAACATGCTCCTTTGTTTAGGTCAAGCGGATAATGAAAAAAAGGACAGATTTATATTTAATTCTCTATAATATGTTTGAAAATAAGAAAGCACAAAAATACAAAAGTTACTTTCAATCCCTTGAACAATCCAAATCGACAGCCTACCAAATTACAACTTTAGATTTTCCTACCAGCAATACAAAAACTTGATGACAAAATCACCGAATCTGAAATTTGGGGAAAAGTCAATAATTTCAACGAAACTGCATTAGTATTCACAAACAATTCGACGTTAAATCCGAGATCCACAGTATGAACAAATCTTTAGAATAAAGAAGCATGTGAGGAAACAACTGGCGACAGTTTTCGGGAAAAAAATTAGAGATCTGAACCTACTTTAAACGAAAAGGTAAAATAAATATACAAATATATACACAGGAAGATAAGAGAGAGTGAAGACCTTGAAGATGTGAAATGCCGGAAATCGAAATTTGCCAGTGGCCGGAGGTAGACAGTCAAAATCCGGCGAGAAGATTGCCGGAGTCGTGGAGAAGACAAAGCACAGAAAAGAAGGAAAGAAGAAGGAAAAAGAGAGCATTTTAACACAATTTTTTATTTATAGAGAGAGGGTGTTAAAATGGTCCGTCTCTTCAATTTATTTCTTTCTAATCCAAGTGTCAATGTAAGGCAGCTCTTTTACTAGATGTGTCCAGATGTCTAGTCGGTTTTACCCTAGGCGTCAGGTCGAGGGTTCGATTCCTGTAAATACTTTTTGTGGTGTCAAATATGAGAGATTTTTCTCTGAAAATCCCTATGAGCCGAGATTTTTCCATTGATATTATTTGATGTTTCCAAAAAACTCACGCAATTTTAATTGTATTTCTATTCTATTTTATTTTTTTAATTTTGAAAGTGGAGTAGTACTTCAATGATTCGATTTGGTTTGTAACTTGGTAGATATAGATAAGGATGAACTAAATGAGATATAGATATAGGATACGAATACGATTGTTCAAAGGTGGTGATTTGTCACTTGTGGGAACAATAGTATTCCATCTGAGCAAATCATGAAATGTTGTTAAATGATCACTAGTTTATCTTTCGAAATGATTTTTTCCACCACCAAGGTAGTCCCGCTAGTAAGTGTATAAATTGTGTAAATTGGACTGAGCAAAATCGAACTGGACAAGACTCGATAAAACATGACCGAACCGAGATATATCATTTCAGCTCTCGGTTCTAATTTTCATATCAAATCGATAATCGGTCTCGAGCAGATTGGTTCGTTCCAAAACTGAAAGAAGTCAAAGAAACTTTATTAGTTCTCGGTTCGGTTCTAAGCGATATCGGTTCGGTCATCGGTCCGACGGAAACCATTTCCTTGTTACCGGGTCGATTTGGTTCCGATCCAATTTGATTTAATTCTTGACACAAAATATAGGCAATATAAGCCACCAATTTAATCAAACTCAGTCATAACAAAATAAACAAAAAATGAACTAGAAGCGACATTTTTGTAAATAGCTAGAAATACGATGGGCATAGCCTTAAAAAGGGTCTAATGATGGGTACTCTATTTTTAGAGGCTTAAAAATAGATATGAAGAGGTTGTTTGGAAATGTTTATTACATTTAATAAGCTAATAAGCTTTAAAATTTTCTAAGTAAGTTTTTTCAAACAACCCCAAAGTCTCCTGGGTGTTCACAAATATCTGAAAACAGGTATTCAAAAAATATCGAATATTTGAAAATATGGGTATACAAAAATCCTGATATTTGAATTTCGGATACCAGATCCGGAAAGTGTTTTCATGATTTTTGGGTATCAAATATCCGGGTTTTTTTTTCCAAAATATCCGAGAAATCTGAATTTCGCATACCAGATCTGGATAGTATTTTCATGATTTTTGGGTATTAAATATCTAATTTTTTTCCAGAATATCCAAGATATCTGAAAATATCTGAATAATATCTGAATAATTTGTTTTTAGAATATCCAGATTTCGGATATTCGAAGTTTTGGATATCCAAATTTCAGATACCAGATTTGGACAGTAAAGTCACTATCTGAAAATTTAGGATATCTAATTTTGAACACCCTTACTAAGTCATCACATATAGTCTTTAGTTTTGTTGTTATGGGTCCTTTTTTGTTTTTATAGCCCTCTCATGATTAAGGAAAATATCACACATGAAAGAGTGTAGTTCCTAAGAGATTTTTATGTTCTCACAAATGTAAGAATTATTATCTATCTACCGGTTAAAGCTAAGCTAAAAAATTTCACCTTAGGCATGTTATCTTTTTCAACATGTATTATTAGATCAAATATACTTAGTTTAAAATAAATGTAATACTCTCTCTGTCCCACAAAAAAACTTCTCATTTGTTTTTAGATTTTTATCCCACAAAAAACTTTCTATTTCTCACATTTGATGGGCTCCACACAATAAAAAAATATTATTACTAAAGATCCCACCAATAATATCCACTAACTATATTTCTCACTCCAACCCAACCTTATATTTTAATCAAAAGTAATATCAATGACCCCACCACTAACTATCACCTAAAAACTTGTACAAAAGGCAAATGAAAAGTTTTTTGTGGGACGGAGAGAGTATAAATTAAGTATAATATATGTGGAAGAAATCATCTGGTAATTAACTATTTGTAAAGGTGAATCAAATGATTTTTTTAAATAAACATTTATAAAATAAATAAATAGTTATGTAAAGGTTAAAAAATCAAGTAAGAAAAATAAGTAGGTGGCATGTGTATATTAATTTATATATCACAGTTATAAGTAATACGGAGTATTAACTGTACAAATATATTTAACAAAGATTATGGTATATGAATTAAAAAATATAGTGAATAAATCACCATTTTGAACTAATAGACGACTTGAAGTGAAGAAATATCAAATTATATTAATATATTATCATTTCAAGAAGTATGATCAGGTGAAGACTCAAATTCTGACGAAAATTGTAAGGACAATTTTTAACTAATCATTTTAAAATTTTTGGATAATTTTAAGAAATTTTGGATCATTACCAAAAAATATTTCCTTATTAAGATCCAAAATTTCTAACAATGATCCAATTTCTAGTTTGTAATCATAATACTCACCAATTTTCCAAAATACATTAGTTAAAATCAAATACTTCTTCCGTTTCAAAATAAGTGATACAAATTAGAGTTCACGGTTTTTAAGGCAAAATATGATAATGAAGGTTAATTAGATTAAATTTGATAGTTAGTTGAGGATGAGTCCCACATATATTGATTAAAGTGAATATAAGACCACTGCCAATGGTAAATGCAACTGACGCCGTCAGTTGCTGTCAACTCAGCGCCACGTCAACAGACAAACTAACTAACACTAAACTGACTGTAACATCCCAAAAATCAAAGGAAATTTAAAATTTTTAATTAATAAAACATATTAATTTTCTCAAAGTACAAGTAACTCAAAGGTCTCTAATTCATTGATCAAAATATAAAATCGTCTCGTGGTTTAAATGCTGAATAATTAAAGGTTTTGGAAACAAAACATGTTTGACTCGAAATAAATGTTTTAATCCAAATGCATAAATATAAAAATAGAAACGCAGCTCATCAACCATTGACCTTCCCTTTGCCCTTGCTAGTACCTGTAAAATGGGAGGAGTGATTGGGGTCAGCCACCGCTGAGTGAATAATATCAAAATAAACAAGTAATTACAAACAACTCAAGCCACATAAGTGATCCCTAGAGACTCTACTCAATTCTCAATTAGTTTATTTTCTCATATTTTAAATTTATATAGCGCGCTTGTGTAAATCAGGTCGAGAGATCAACCTCGCCCCTCCTTACACCATAATTCCACTCAGGCTACCACTCAGAATTGCCACTCAGGCTAGCACTCAGAATTGCCACCCAGGCTACCACTCAGATTTGTTATTATTGTTATGTTTTCAACTTATAACATAAACCACTCAGATCACCCTAACACATAGTAACACATAATGACTCTGTACCGGCTCAGATACTCGGCACGCCCGTCTCAGATCAGTGGTAAGTAAATGCAACAACTAGCAACTCAGATAACAGATCAATCACACAAAAAGTAAAAGCAGATCAACAATTAACCACCTAAGTCATGCATGTATCGTTATAAATGAATACACGGTGAGAATACTCAAGCTCAATCAACAAGACAATTCACAACACATAGCACAAAATCATGGATCAAAAGTAAGTACAAGTTTATAGTGAGATTACCCACCTCGAATAACCGTAAGCTCCTAAATATCCTCGGTACTGAAGAGCGTCTCTAACCGGTCCTAGAAGGTCCTACAATGTACAAGGAAGCTCGGGTTAGGATTAGACTCAAAGGTTGTTTCAGCAGAAACTAAACAGCACTCAGCACTTTCGCGGGAACGGCTATAACTCTCAAACCGCTCACTAGATATTAACCAAATTTTCACAGTAGCTACATGGTTCAGAGTACTACAATTAGTCAGAAGACTTCGGGACTCGAATCCGAACAGAAGGGGCTCAAAACAGGCCCACAAGACCGAATGGCTGAACCGAAGACTATTCTGCGACGGTTTACAAAAACAGCGATATCTTTTAAACGACAAATCAGATTAACGAGCCGTCAACGGTAACGGAAAGAGGACTCAGAAAACTAGTGACCATCGCGAGCCAAATATCCAGAAAAGTATTTTAAGTGTGGTAAAAACAAACTCAAACTAAGACTATACATTCTGTCCAATTTCAGCATTACGTTTAAAACTTGTTTTGAATCCCGACATCAACCCATCTATTCCCGAGGCACCCGACTGCCCGAAAACCATTTTTTACTCAGAATCACGTTTTCAATTAATCTAATTATTTATTTAAAATTATTTCTCGGTTTAGGAAACCAAGAACCTAAAGCTTCGGTTTCCGGTTTTTCGGTTATATATAAAACGTCTTGATGACGACAACGGTTTTTACCCAACCCGTTCTGACACTTCCCAAAACTCAGTGACAAATAACCCGAATCACAGTCATGACTAGAGGTCACGAAGAAAACGGTTCGCCAAAAAAAACAACAAAACTCTCAATAACCCAACCCGACAATCTCAACACGAAACAATCAAACAAGCTTAACAAAAGCCTGAACCCTCTTTGGTTCGGTCACAACCCTCCTACACGAAACTGATTTAGACAAGAAGTCAATAAATAATAGAATGAAATAAGGAATAAAACCAGAGCTAGGATTCTACCGAATCGTAAACAGGTATGGCTCGAAATTCTGTTCGAAAGGAAATCGTTCGTTGTTAATCTGCTCGGTTGGTTATTTACAGAAACATAACCCACGATTTGTCAGGTTAAACTCAGATGGTGAAGAAATAGATGGAACACAAGAAAAAGAAAGCTATCACGACAAGGCCCACTCTAGCTCGAGGTTTGTGACTGATTGCTCGATCAACCGCACAACTGGTTCTCTTTGATTCCTCCTCATCTGCTGTTCGAAACCCACAATCCAAGCACACATATATCGACCATTTAATACCAATCTGATAACATGAAAACGAGGATAATTACCATGGATGCTACACGAATGACAGGGGAATCTTGTCGATCTTTGCCTTGCCTCTTTTGCTTCCTCTTTTCTGTCCAATATCTGCTGCTCACCATACGTGCGGGGTCACAAGTCAAACCATTAGAATCAGGTATAAGTAAACAGGAAGAAAACAACAAGATGGAAGTATTACCGATACACAACTAAGCCGGAAAGATGGTGCTCTGGGATTCCTCCTTGCTCGACACCGAGACCAACAATTGGAAGAAGATTGCTCGGCTAGTTTGGGATGGACGAATGGGAGTGCAGGTTTAAAATCTGCGGCTGAATGAGATGGAAGAAAGTAGGATGGGGTTTTAGGTTTGCAAGGGTTTTAAATATGCAAGATTTAGGGCCAATATTAAATCAACTATCGGGCCCCACACCCAAAATCTGTTTTGGCAGCAAAATACGAGGCCAAAAAAAAAGGCTGAGATTTATCATGAACAAAAATAAGGGGACTAGGAACATCACAAGATAGTGCCCTTTACTCCTCTTGGTAAAGTCAAACTCGGGAATAAAGAAAAAGAAAACGAGGTCAAGGAAATTAGACCAAAGCCTTGGCCTATCGGCCGGCCTCTCAAAACTCAAACCCGACATTCAACCTCGGGATAAAACTTCACAATAATATGTAATTAGTCCGTAGGTAATTATTCACAATTGTAATAACACTCTAGTTATTAGATAAAACGTCACACATTTATTATCTCAATTAAATGCTCAACATCAACACATAAACTCAAATAAAACATATGACACGTAATTAAATCTCGTCACACATTGTTATTAGGTCAACTCAGCACCAAATAGATGGAATACACATTTGACAAAATTATCCAAACAATCATACGATGTTTGTTGTCCCATGCGTAGATATTCATCAAGCAAATCGGCAGCACAACCATAGGCCAATTGTCGTACAGAGAGTGTACATTTTTGAAGAATATTAAAACCCGATCTTCTGGTAGCATCGTCCCCTTGACGAAAATACAAAAAATGTGCAGGTAAAGGAGTCTGAGAGTAAGAAGTTATATGTAACACCTCAATTTTTCAAAACAATTTAAACTTTTAAACACTTTAAGTTTGACATTTAAAATCCATAGCATCCAAAATATGGTTTAGACAAAAACCTTTTTAAGAGATTATCAGAGTTATAAAACACGGTGTTACAAAGATAATATCATAACCATAGGATAACGGGACCTACTTATAAGCTCCCGAACTAAAACATCTATAGGCCACCTCTATCGCGACCTTCTAATCCTTCAATCTCGAACCTGAGTACATAGCAAAAAAAAAGTAGTACGTGAGACAAAATAGTCTCGTGAGATACATGGGTTTTCGACCCATTCTCAAATATAATAAAAGTCATATTCATTACTTTTCTTTATTCATTTATTACTTATTAACTTGTGATCTCATCATTATATATATATATATATATATATATATATATATATATATATATATATATATATATATATACTAGTAAGCTAACCATAAGCTTAGTCTCATCAAAATCATATACTTGTAAGTTAACTTGTGCTTACACATACTTTATCACATACGCTACCGACCTCTCCGAAGCAAACTCCCCCGATGTGGGTTATCTAGGTAAACTCCCCCGTTTTCGGGTTATCTATTGCTCCCCCGATTTCCGGGTTACTGAAACTCCCGCGCTTTCCGGGTGATCTATTTCTCGACACACTACCCTTGCGCAGGGTGGTACCGCCCCAAGTAGGTGTCACTAACTCCCCCAACTTGTGTGGGTTATCTATGATCCAGATCCTTTTCTCAACACATATTGAAATCATCAAATACGGGCCTATGCCCCAATACATGCTCAAACATAAATTAGAATACATCTATTCTAATTATCATATTATTCTCGTTTCTTATTCAATTTCGATATTGACTTTACCAAGTCCTTTATTAAATAAACAATACTTATCGTTTATCAAAATCATATTACTTTAAATTCTCTTTAACTAGAATACAAATCTAATTATAGACACTTTATATTTATTCTCCTAGCAATTCAATCACTACTTTTATTAGTATAATATACTAATCAATACTTGATACTTGAAAATCATTGTTGTTAGCTTAATTAATACATATGATTAATAAGCCAAATATCATATTTTCTCAATCAATATACTTAGTCAAACATCGTATTAGTAAAGAATTATTAATTACTTTTCATTATCATAATCTATTTCAAAAATCATTGGTCATTTAGACATACTTAAATAGTCTATTACTTGCATCCTCTTACCTTTTTAATCATATCTTTATTAAAAATATTTATTAATAAAGACTCATAAAACATCATAGTTTTCAAAATCATTTGCTATGTACTCAGTAAAAGTCTCATGTACTCACCTTAGCCAAACTAACTCCAAATCGTGTCCATTGACACGAATCCTTGCTCCCACCATCAATATCTCCAACTTGTGAGATGTCACTGTAACACCTCGATTTTCAAAACACTTTTTAAATCATATTTTTAAATAAAAATATTACAAGTCCAATATTCTCAAAATACGGTTTAACAAAAACCAATAAAAGTTTATCAGAGTATTAAAACCGGTGTTACAAATACAATATCATAACCATAGGATAAACGGGATCTACCTACGAGCTCCCGAGCTGATCAACACTAAGCCACTTCTAACGCGACCCTCTAAACCAACGATCCTGAACCTGAGTACATAGCCAAAAAACAAAGTAGTACGTGAGACAAAATAGTCTCGTGAGATACATGGGTTTTAGACCCGACATTAATATATATAAATAATCACATTTATTATTAATCACATTTATTAGACATATATATATATATATATATATATATATATATATATATATATATATATATATATATATATATATATATATATATCTATATACTTTGGTTACCTCCGTGGTAACCCTAGCTCATTCATATACATCAATCACCTCTTCGGTGATTCTATCACATTCATTCATAGCCTATTCGACCCGTCAAGTTGTTCGGAAAGCCTCCAAACCAACGAGACCCCATTTTTGTCCTACTAACCAGAATGCCTCCGATTCAGTAGAAACCCCATTGTCACAGTGTTCAGCCAAAGTGACCTATCTTTATCTTACTAACCAGAATGCCTCCAGTTCAGTAAGATCCAACATCTTGTTGGGTGATCGGAATGCCTCCGACTCATCAGTTTTATTCAAGATACCATGATAACCAGAAAGCCTCCGATCTACCATGTACCTGTCCTATTTCAATCTACCCGTCATAACTATTTCATGTGACTATGTGTCACATCTATCATCAATGCCATAAGGCCATCATACAATCTATCCACATGCTAATCTTAACTAACATTCACATAATCGAATCAACTAGTCTCTTTATTAGTAATCACACATTATAAAAGTACACTCTTTTACGTCATATCAATAATTAGTTATTAATTACTTTTCATTATCATGATCTCTTTCAAAATCATCAATCACTTTAGACATACTTAGATAGTCTACTATTTATCACTTTCTCATCTTTTCAATCATATCTTTATAAAAAAATCATTTATTAATAAAGACTCACAAAACATCATATATATTTTAAAAGAAACATTTGCTATGTACCCAGTTTTAAGAGTCTCATGTACTCACCTTGGCCAAGCTTAATCCTCTTGCACTCCTTGAACAAAATCTTCACTTCCCAAGACTTGTAAATTCCAAGTCTTTCAACAATTGCCCTAATCATGAAACCATACAAGGTTTATCATCAAACATCATCATATCTTACCACTAGTTAACTACTAGTATCATTTTCCCCAATTTCTACAAAGCCCTAGCTTCATAAATCCCGGTATTATCATAAATCCATATCATGAACATGTTTTCCTTGACAAAATACCATAGATCTAAGTTAGATTACACTCATTTCGGCATTCATGGTAAACCCTCCAACTAGGGTTTACAAACTTAACCATTTACCCCAAATTCAACACATACAACTAGCTAAGAGTTGAGATATACCTTTAATCTTCACTAAGGAGTGTAGATCCACAAGATTCGGGCTGAAAATCTGCTCCAAATGCTCCTTTACACTCAAAATTCGCACTCACACTTAGAGAGAAGAGTTAGGGTTTGCAAATGAGCTCAAATGGCCAAAAACCCGATTATAAAGCTGCTCGACCATAGTTCACGACGTGAACAAAGTTCGCGTCGCGAACTTTTCTCCTACACGCATTCTTCGCGATCGCTAAGTTGTTGCGAACTACTTCGCGACCAAATGCCAAACTCACTGGCCCGACTTCCCGATCGTGATCCGAGGTTCGCGTCGCGAACTCTTTTAGGCAGCAGGGCTGCACTTTTTCGTCTTTGCCTCGACCCGGTTTCGCCCATAACTTTCTCATACGGTGTCCAAACGACACGAAACCAATTCCTACACCTTTTAAACGATTTATCCATAATTATTATATTTTTAAAGAATTTATTTATTACCAAAATTTTGGGTCGTTACAGTCACCAATCTTTAGGTCTTCTTGACCTACCATCAATATCATCATGCAATCTAGTTATTATCCATAACTAGCTACCAATAACTTCATAACAACCTTCTTAACCACCAAGTTCATCCAACTTGGTGGAACCCAAAACCCTAGTTCAAGATTTTCATCATTAAAACCCAAATCCAACAAGAACACAAGGTTCTTAAGCTTACAAAGAGTGTTTTACACCAATCTTAGTCATCTTCCCCAAAGATAACTTGGTAGGTTATCCAAACCACCATTTTTTTCCAAATAAAGTTTATAAACTAACTAGGAGATGAAATTTCTAGAAGATAGATCTCCAAGATTTGAGATGAAATCTCCTCAAGAACACCCAAGATCGCCCCCTTCTCTCTCTAAAACGGCTGCACACTTTGGAGTGGAGAGAAATGAGCAAAAACCCTAAAAATCCCGTTTTTAAAGCTGGCCTCGTAATAGTTCGCGTTCGCGAACTTCGCGTGTCGTGAACTCCTCGCGTTCGGGAACGGGTCGTGAACTCCAAGATCAAAAACCCCAAATTCTCTGTCGATAGTTCGCGTTCGCGAACTATGATTCGCGTCGCGAACTAGGCAGCTAGGCTGCACTTTTTGTTCCTTGTTTCGACCTTAACCATATCAAACGATGTCCAAATGACACGAAACCCATTTCCACGTCTTTCAAATGATTTATCCTTATTTATCATATTTTCTCATAATTTATTCGATTTAAAATTTCGGGTCGTTACATTATACCGTCACATATACGGAGGAACAGCGAACGGGTCATACAGAAATGTCGCCTAAAATAATCCAGCAGGAATGTGGGATTTTCAGCAAAGTAGTCTGCGTACAAACGCTCACCAGCACCTTCACGATCTCTTGGCACATACCTTCTCGGCGCTCTGGGGATCCGAGCGATCTCTTCATCGTCCTCTATAGCAGATGAAAGAGCATTCACAATGGCGATCATTTCCTCAGCATTGTAAGAATTGGCTATCGTCATAATAGCTTCCAAATCGGAATCGTATTCGGAAGAGGAATCAGAAACATTATACATTTTATAAATATGGTTGGGTGGGAGAAGAGAGAATTTTTGGTTGTGATAATTCTAGAATGAAGGTAGGTATTAACCAATCTCAAATTAATAATTTATTTTTCATTTATTTTATACAAATAAATACGTAAAGGGTATTATAGGCAATTGTCATTTAAAACCAATCTATGCAATTTTGGAAGTTATTAAAGATATCCCTACAATAATGGATCGGAGATCGTATCTTTTCATATTTTGTAACCGCATCACGTTTTCTATCTCATGGTAGCCATCTCTTATTTCTCTTTCATAGTAAATTTCATATCATTTCCCTCTCAACACATAGATCGTCGACTGATTCAAAGGGACGCTGAAAAACGAAGCTCGGAGAAACAGTGCCGGTCAGAAAATGATGGTGGCGGCACTCGTATTACATAATACAGATCTGGTCGAAAAAATAGTGCTGGTCAAAAAACAGGGCGACGTTGGTGGGTTACCGGAAAAACCATCTTCATTTTCACAGAACTCTTGTGCAAGTTTTTAACAATGGCAATTGTTTGGAAATAATTATTCTATTTTATGATTTTCTACTTCATTAACCTTGTTTTCTTCTATATCTAGAGATCCACTTCTTTTCCGTTTTATTCTTCCTCCAATAATGGATGAATACCAGATCCAGATCCAATTTGAATACGATACTCCGACCAACAACAAAGCCTGACGTTTGGTCATACCCTCAAACTAAAAAAGGTAATGTTTTTATTTTCTCTTGTTATTGTTCTTAAGCAAATATTAATTGAAAATCAAAATGGGTTTTCGTAAATTGATGAACATGCGTAGGGTTACAGGGATGTGCAGAGATTCCACGTAAGTTCTCCTAAAAGTTTATATGAAAATAATACTTATCTAAAAGATAATTAAAGGCGGTGGGGGTTCTCCTTCAACATATCATATGATATATTTTGAAAGCTTTCATTTATTCTTTTGTTTCAAAGTGTGTGCAACTGGCAATTGATTTAAATATTATATTTTTTTTCTTTTACCAAAATTATCTTCTATAAAAAAGTACCTTGCAAATTGATTATTAATTTTGTTTTGCAGTGGGAGGTATAATGAGCAGATGTTGTCAACATTGGTGCAAATCATTCTGACGAAGGAGGTGATTAAGATTGAGGTGTTATGATCAAGCAATCAAAATGTTGTTGGTGTTGGCATTGGTGTAGATGATTAGGTCTTGTGAGTCAAAGTTTGCTTATGTGTTGTTCTTGATTGGGGTAACATACATGTTATTGTTTGGTGTGTTGTATATGCATGTATGTTATTCAATATTTTTTATGTTTTATTAAAGTATATGTTTAAGTTGGATAACATAAATGTTATATTGTACATATGTGTTCTTTGAAATATTTTTTCCCTTTTGAATGTATAAGTTGAACATATATGTGTTAAACATGTATATTCAATACAACCTTAAGAAAACCTACACGTACCAATAAATTTAAAAAATTAATCCGAAAAAACATATATGTAAAAAAAAACATATATGCACAACCGACATAAATAATAAAATAATAATAAATTTTTGAAAATAATTCCGAAATTTTAGGAAATTTTCAAAATAGGAAATAATTTTTTTGTGTAAAATGTCGTAAATACCCCTGAATAATTAATATGAATTAAATTAATCAAAATTAATTTACTAAATTCTGATTGGCTAATAAGAGTTCTCAGAGTTCTTTTTGAAATCAGGGTTCTCAATATAACTCGACCATATATATATATATATATAGTGATGGGTAGTTACAGAACTCATTTTAGCCTACAGAACCCGCATAACTCAATCTAAACCATTGATTTTTATAATTAACGGCTAAGATTAAATCAAACTATATTTTTGGCAATAATTAAACAAAAAGGGTAAAAAGGTAATTGTGACATTTAAAAAAAAAGGAATAACCGTGTAATATGTTATATTTCCTCAATTAAAGGGCCCTCTCTCCCATGATTTTAACCCTAAAACAATTAAAAAATTGTCATAACCATCCTCCACCTCTCTCTCTCTGCATCGACAACACAGATCATCGAGAATTCTCAAGTCTCAATCATCCCTTTACCTGTTGATTTTGTATCTCCGGTGGGTTTTTAATTTTTCTTTTACCGTTTTAGACGTTTTTCTCGCTAGTGGGTTTTTAATTACATTATCTATCCAACCGTTTTTGCTCGCCGGTCGATCTAACCATCTAACCATTCAGGTCACCTGAACACCATCATTCTAATAAGAATGGTGCGATTATGGGGTACACCCCTGATCTATCGAAAAACAACAGCCTAAACAGCCGCTCAATCCGCGTATTCCGATGCCCGACGACAACCGGTAACGATGCCAACGAGAGGAAGCTATAAAGTTGATGTTTTTGATCTGGGTTTAGAATGATTATCGATTTGAACGTCACAAAGTTGAATCTTTTTTGCTATCTTTTATTTGGGTTTTGTTTGATTATTGGTTTAATATAAGGTTTCATGAAAAATGATGTTTTTTAGTTATACTGAAGCTTCTTTGCTGTTTTTTGATCTAGGTTCTATGTGATTATTGATTCCAGAATGATTTTGGTTAGTGTATGTGTGTTATTCATGCTTTTTTAAACATGTGTGGTATTGTTTGGATCCGTAAATGTTGTTTGTGAATTTTTATACATCGATGTTTTTCTGTTACATATATGTTATCAGTAACTCCATTTTGACTTTAGGGACCGATACATCTATGTTCTCTCAAACATATATGTTCAATTGGTTAAAAACACTAATGTACCCTATTAACAGAAAAATAAAATTAATTAACGTAAAAAAAACATATATGTACAACATACATGTACAATATAATATACATATTTATGGCATAAAAACATACATGTTTAAATCGGGTTTAAATAAATGTCAAATGACAAATTAATTTTCGAAAATAGATCCTTAATTTTAGGAAATTTCAAAAAAGGAAAAAAAGATAAAAATCTAAAATGTCGTAAATACCCCTGAATAATTACAATAATATAAATAATTCAGAAGTATTTTACTAAATTCTGATTGGCTTAGACGGGTTTTGCCGGTTCTGTAGCCTTATTGGGTTCTGTAAATAAATCAAATATATATATATATATATATATATATATATATATATATATATATATATATATATATATATATATATATATATATATATATATATATATATATAAGTGAGATCGAGTGAGGACTCAAAATCTAGTAAGGACTGCGAGGAGCCGAGGACAAATCTCAATCATTAATCTTAAAAATGTGTGGCTAAAATTTGCCCATCTTTTTTTAAAAATTCGTAGTGACATTCTTGTAAATGGTATGAAACTTTTTATGCTTTTCCTTTAAAGGGTAAAATATCCAAGGGTCTTTTTGTCTAAAAATTTCAGAATAAAACACAGCTCACGCGCCTTAATATGCATGTAAACACTCCGCCACATGTCGCAACCCTATTGGTTTGACTATTTTTTTTCCACACACTTCTGTTTTTTTGCTATAACTTTTTTTTTTGAAAAAAAAAAACTGAAAAAACCAAAATTCTTAAAATTAAATTCTCTACAAAATGAGCATGGACTTGAAAATTTGAAAAAAAAAATATTTTTTAAATTTTCTAAAATTTGAATCATTTTGTTATTTCTGGATCATTTTGCTAATTTTGGATCATTTTGTTATTTATGGATCATTTTGCTAATTTTACATCATTTTGTTATTTATGAATCATTTTGCTAATTTTGGTTTATTTTGTTACACAAATGTTATGATTCAAAAGTTGTAACAAATTTAAAACTTGTAATGATTCAACATTTAATTGAAAATATAATGATCCAAAACTATATTAATTAATATGTGTGATTCAAATATAATGACTCGTAATATTTTTATTAACTAAATATTTTTATGATCTAAAATGAAATGAGTAAATGATCCAATATATGTTTATATAATTCAAAACTATTTGGATTTATGTTAATATTTTGATCATTTTGTTGAGTTTGCATCATTTTATTAATTTTGGATCATTGTAAATTTTCGGATCATTTTGTTAATTTAAGATCATTGTTAACTTTTGGATTACATAGTTAATCTTGGATCATTTTAGCTCAGTGCTGATTTTTGGATCATTGTGATAAAATTTTTTTTAAATTTTTATGACTATACTCATTTTGTAGAAAATTTAATTTAATTTTTTTTGGCATTTTTAGATTTTTTATTTTACAAATAAAAAAAAGTTATTGGCGAAAAACAAAGTGAGGGGAAAAAACTCACATCCAATCATTGGAAGACAAGTGGACAAGGAGGGAAATGGGGGTTTCAAAAAAGACCCTTATGCCCTTTTGTAAACGATTGGACGAAAATTGTCCTCGCAGTCCTCACCGGGTTTTGAGTCCTCACCGGATCCGGACCCTATATATTAACGGTAATATTACCGTTTGGGAAAAAAAAGAAAAAATCGACCGGCGCCTCCCTCCGTCTCGTCTCCAAACCGGCGTGGGCTTAACCGGCGGTGTCACCGACGGTTCGTGCCAACGGTGGCGGTACTGGCGCCAAACTGGCGGTGCCTATCGGCGGCACCGTTGGCAGCCGTCTAATGATGTTTAATGGTAAAAGTAAGGGTACATGTGTCTTTTCACTTTATTAAAGGAGATAGTTAGTGGGTGTGGTCACCACTAACTTTTACCAAATTAGTAAGTTTTCAAAGTGTATTACTTATTTTGAAACATCTCAAAATGAAAAGTATGTCATTTATTTTGAAATTATTTTGAAACATCTCAAAATGAAAAGTATATCATTTATTCTGAAATGGAGGAAGTAAGTTGGTTTTGAAAAGCATTTGACTAGTTTTGAACTAATAGACGACTTCCTTGTTTTTACTCGAGAGAAAATGGAAATACAGTAGTTGTGATTTTTGGACATATCTAGAACAAAGGGCAATCTCAGATCTCTTTCTTTCCGCACACATACACGGAGATAATTAGAGATTTAGGTACAAATTAAATATAAAAAAATTAATTTTATTAATGGCAGCTGGGAATTTGGGGGTTTTGAGAGCGATTTTGGTTTTGATATTGACAAGTACAACACAAGGTATCTGGTTAGATTTACCTGCTTCTGGAACCAAATGTGTTTCTGAAGATATTCATAACAACGTTGTTGTTCTTGCTGATTATTCGCTAATTAATCATCAACAGGACTCACATCTTCAACCAACCACCACAATTTCTGTTAAGGTAATAACCATTCATTTTCTTTCACATATACGATTTTACTTTATATCATTACATCTTGTTTTGCTTGAGACAAATTATTTATTAATTTAATTTGTTGTTGATGTGGATTTATATGTTGGTGCAATAAGGGGATGCTTGGATGTCTGTTAAAAAGTTATTAATTGATAATTAGCCCTTATTAGTTTTTAGTGTTCAGATTTTTCTAGTTATTTAGGGGTCAAATAATAAGAATGATGAATGTTGGGAGCTATACAGTTATGACGGTGCAAAATCAAATCGCGGTTACCTACTGCTGTTTGAAATTTCGGATATTGTGGTGCTATCGTGTTGCTATAACATTTTTTTTATATTTTATAGTTTTTGATATACCCAACATCGCAAACTTTGGTCCTTAAATTTTCTCGAAATTGAACTTTGACTCCTATATTTGTCAAAAGTTAAATTTTCGCTCCTAAATTTGATAGAAATTGAAGTATCACCCTTTTTGATGAGCGATAAACTTTCATGTATGATGTACCCCACATTGTCAAATTTGGTCTTTTTAGTTAACTTCTTTTTGGCAATTTTCTCTAAATATCTACTAATTTGTGGATACATTCAAATACCCCCTATATGCAAATGCAATATCTTTATTTTCCCATCAAACCTAACCTATATTAAGGATCTTTGTAAACTACTTGCTTAAATAGATCAAACATTAAACCTTACACAATTCCTCATTTACTTATTATTGGATATTTCAGAAGAATACCACAAATTTTGATTTACAAAGCGTGACATTTTTTCTTTATATTGGATTAGGGAAATATATTCGTGTTGTGAAAAAAAGCTGTTAAAGTTGCGAATAATTATTCGTGTTGTGTGTATATTTGGCTACTTTCATGGTATTTTGTATAAATTAAAAATATTTAAGATTTTTGAAGGTAACCTCGCCATATGGAAACACTTTGCACCACAAAGAGAACATGACTCATGGTCAATTTGCATTTACAAGTACAGAATCGGGCAATTATTTGGCGTGTTTTTGGGTAGGCGGGAATCATCAAGGTCAAGGTGGTCTTTCAGTTAGTCTTGATTGGCGAATTGGTATTGCTGCAAAAGATTGGGAGTCTGTTGCAAAAAAAGAAAAGATAGAGGTCAATATATTTATTTTTTAATTATATAAAGGACAAACTGCACAAAAACGTATTCACCTTTTTGTATTTTTTAAGTTTTTTATTATATTTTTCTTAGTGACCTATATGAGGACTTATTTTACCTTTTAGAGATATTAAACTTTTTTTATAACCAAAATGAGGATTTTATGTAGACCGTAATATAACTGATTTTTTTTCTAAAAACGCTAAAAGTTCCTCATTTTGGTAGCAAAAAACAACTTTGACAAAAAGTTCAGTGCCTTAAATAGAAAATTTTAAAAACTTGAGTAACGTTGTATACAGTTTACCCTATTAAGAAATATGTGATGTTAAATAATCAAAATCGCACCAAAGTTGCGATAAAACGAGTTATGGAAAATACTATTTTCATGTGCCTCAGCTATAGAAATTATTAATTGAGTGAGTAAAATTATTATTTTGTAATTTTATTTTACGGTTGGTCATTGGATAATCAGAAACAGAATCTTTTCATTTAATATTAAACATTAATTATTGCAATAATCAGCTTCAAAACACAAATCCAAACACCCCCTTAATTACAGTTTGTTGCATTCCCTTTAGGGTGTTGAGTTTGAATTGAGAAAACTTGAAGGTGCTGTGGAGGCCATCCATGAGAATTTGATCTATTTGAAGAACAGGTAAACTGTCATCTATTTCTACAATTATTATTTTAATATTATAATTATAATTATTTCTATTAAAATGAATTAAAATATAATATTTGCAGGGAAGCAGAGATGAGGGGAGTGAGTGATAAAACAAACGCACGCGTGGCGTGGTTTAGCATCATGTCTCTTATGGTTTGCATTGGGGCTGCGCTTTTGCAAGTCTGGTACTTGAAACGGTTTTTCCACAAGAGGAAACTTATATGATAATTATTATACAATTTTTTCATCTTCTAAAACACTAGTTTAGATTTTGAGACCTATGATATAATCCTTGTATTGTTACGTACAATTATTAATTTGTGACCCCGTATATTTTCTTGCCAGAATTATAAATCGCGAAATGAAGATGAACATATACATATAGATTGAAGATAAGAAACTTTAGATATAAACGATCACCGTTCTCTTTTTTTTAACCGTAAGATATGTATAAAAAAACCTACCGTTAGTTACAACTTTATCCCCATGATCTCGTGACATAATTCGTGAATATAGCTGACAACTAGGGGAAGTTGAGTATAAAAGATTCAATCTTTATCTTAAACGTTGACAATTATTTTTGCATTTATCTATGTGATCTAACTTAACACCCATTACGTGATTTATAATATTATAGAAATAAGGACTGCTAGTGTTAATTTTTAAGAAATATATGCATATTTTAGCATAGGACCGTTCATGTAATTTACACTATTATGATTTATGACCATTAGATCAGAAATCCATTGTTCAACAAGTCATCAAAAGTCATAATATATTAAATAACATCAGTCCTATCCTAATTTGCTTCAGCAAGAGTGATACCAAAATCATGCATACAATTAAAGTACAACTGACGAGTAAATCAACTTTACATACACGCGACAAAAGCAATTAAGGATGTTTGTTAAATCATATGATTTTTAACCTTGTTCTTTATAAGGAGTCCAAATCAGTTTGCTAACATCAACTTCAAGACCACCACGACCAGCAGCTTTTAAATGGCGGTCCAAAACCTTAGGATCTGCACATATCACATGCTGCCCTTTTCTGTATTGTATCAATTCTAACGCCTGAAGTGTTGCCAATATGTCTTCTGCCCTAATTGCTGTCATGTCACTAAGCTCCTAATAATTTGTCAAAAAAAAAACATTTTTTTTTAATATTACAACTAATTAAATTAAATTGAATTAAAGGTGGTAGGTACCTTGATGGATATGTTGCCTTTGTGCTTTTTCAAAATGTCTAAAAGAACCCTGGTCCAATATCCCCTGTAGCTAAGCAATCCCAGGTCAGAAAGCGGTCTTTCTGGTGTCCCAACTTTTCCTTCTTTCTTTGATAGTTCATACGCTGCATATTATTGAAAATGACAGAACTACCCTTCATTGAGTATTTTATGTGTTTTGTAATTTTTGTTTGTTTTATATGTACACTTATAGATAATGATAAAAATAGTGAAGTTTATAATTTATTAAGGCTTGTTCCTTTTCACTGTACTAATTCTTAAATATTTTTTAGATCATAAATTACAACATTGCATGCAAGAAACAAGAACCATTATGAAATTGCATCAGGAAGTCAGAAAATGCAGCAAAACACCCACAAAAAGGAGTAAATACAGGAAAATCAACAAAAAAAAGCAGTTCAAATTTTTGAGAAAAAAAGCAATAGAAAGAAAACTCACAAAAAGCAATTAAGAATTTTCCATAACCTTTCCTCTGATAGGGAGGAAGAGTTAGAATGCAAGCAAGATTATAAGACTCCTCAGAATGTTTTTCCTGAAATAAAACCATAAAAACCCTAAATACAATACCAGTTTATCAATTGTCCAAGCTTAATTTGATGAATTAGTTTTGCAATTAATTATGAAATTCGGAATAATTTAAAATAGATAAAAAAATAAAGAAATATTGAATACCTTAGAGAAATAACCGACCATGTGGCAGCCACGATCATCACACTCACACAACACATAAAACAGAAACAAGTCAACATCATAGTAAAGTGTCTTGTGATCAAGAAACAATTTTGCCAGATAGCAAAGATTTTGCCCATAAACCTTGTTCTTTTTCCCATCAACCTATTTGTTACAAAATCAAATAAGAAAAACATATTAACAAGTTGATTAATAATTAAAATAGTCAGTGTTCACAACTTACCTCAAACATTGACAGAGTACCACTTCGATATATCTCGTCACCAGGCGGATGTTTCAGGTCACATTTTCTCTACAATGCATCAAACCATAAATAAAAAATAAAAATTAATTTTTTTTAATCTAAATGTCAGAAATTATGGGAAAATGGAGCTTACCATGTGTCTCTGAAGTTGTTCTTTGCGTTTCATGAAAGTGAGACAAAACTCACAAAAGTAGAGATTGAGGGAATCATTGTATTCGGGTGGAAAGGGGGAGAAATACCATGTTTCAATCTCATATCTTCCCAATTCGATTGTTGCTATATTTTTAACTTTTGTGAATTCTTCATGTTCACGTAAACTTGCAGCATCAAGTTCTTCATGCCCCTATAAAAACAAAATTTTAAAAATTTAACTCATCTTATAAAACTTTAACAAAGTTAGTCCAAATTACAAACCTCAACATGAGTCTCATCAATCTTACGTTTCTGATGACGTGTCATTTTCAAACCTGTTACCTGAATGTTGAAACAAGTAAATCAGATAGATTTTCTTTTAAAAATCAGCATAAAAGTAACAGTAATTAATATTATCACCTTATCTTCCACTTTTTCATCTACATCATTTTCTACAGAACCCAGGTCAAGCTGTTCAAGTCGAACCCATTCATCAAGCCTTCTATTAACTGTACCAATAATTAAACAAATCTTATCACAAATCAAAAAAGTTCAAAAAAATAACCAGTTTTGAGTAGAAATTCAGAGTGCAAAATCCTTTATTACAGTCTTTTTAGCCATCATTCAAAGAAGAGTACAATTTAATTTTACAGATACTGACTATTGTTGAGAGCTTAATACTGATCCCATACATTTTTATTATTATTTCTTGCCAAAAACATTGGTTTCATCATCAAATTTATGCTATTATTCCTAAAAAAAACCCTAATTTGTAAACCTAAATTGTCGAGAAATTATACTCGAGTAATAATCCAATTTTAAATCAATGGTAACATAAAAGACTAGAAAAGGGAGAAAAGCGAAGATTTGTTATCTTACATTCGGTGTAATGAACATAGTACTCGTAATCATTAGGTCCACCGGCGTGAAGTCTACGGCGTTCGATGACCTTAACGGGATGATGTTTGCCGTCTCTCCACCGGCAGAGAACGCGAGTTCCGACTTCGAGCGGCTGCATAAGCATTACTTCGACAACGATTTCATGCACAGCAGTGACCGGAAAAATGAAAGCGCGAAGAGGGATCCGTTCGTTCAGTGGTGTAAAATAGCAAAGATTCCTAAGCCCCCTCCGACTTTAGCAATACCCCATTTTAAACCCCCATTTCTTTGGTGCGTTCAAATCGTACTCTCGTTTGGTGTTTTTTTTAATAATGTGATATTAATTCTTTTTTATCAATACAATAACAACACAACATGAAGTCGTGTGTTATTTTGCTAATACGAACACGACCCAATTAAAAGACGATGAACACGACAACAAGAGATAAATAACACGACAACATGTTAAAAACCCGATAAACACGACAAAAATATAACATAAATTTTTAAATATTCCCTAAATCATAACTATCGTGTCAATTTGATGTTAATCTCTGAACCCGAACACGACACGGCACGACTTCGTGTTTGTTATACACGACACTAATTCAAATTTCGATTTCGTCCCAATTTCGTTTCGTTCAGTGTACTTTTGTCGTGTCGTGTCAGGTTTTGACAACCCTAGTTATAATCTAGTGCGTTTGGCTTAATTTGCATATGTTGTCTTATAGAAATGCCGTGTACTTTTTAATTATATTTTATGCCGACTAATTAATGTTAATGGATAAATTTACATTAATGATGGACTTCACTCCACTGAGCAACCAATCGAAGTCTTGGGTTTGAGGATCCAAAAACTAGTGAAAATTAGTAGGAATTCAAAACGAGGTCCCAAGTTTACTTCAGAACGAGAATGCTAGATGTAACGTAAGTATCCACACTTATTTACCAAAATCTAATCTAGAAACGACATGACTTAAATTTGGGATGAAATTCTTAAATCACTGGGAGAAAAATATGTAAAAAATGATAGTTACTTACTAAAATACGAAGATGAAATAATTCTATATTTATTTTTGAATATGATATTTTTACTAAAAAGTAAAAATGATTTAAGTGACAATACAAGACTTTTTAATTTGGATGACTTGATTTCAAGTGAAAATGCATTTTTGGGCTTGATCCAAGTTAAGCTACGAGCCCAGCTCCATTGCAGGAGAATTCCCTCTTCCTTCCTTTTCTCTCGAGTCACATACCCACACTCCAGCCACCAGTGTCGCCGGAGATATGGAAGACATCGAGGATTTGTTGGTCGGCGCAGCTCCACCTGGTTTCCGACTGCCCATTACCGCCGCCGTCGGAATAAACCCTCAAAAGAAGAAGAAAAGCAACAAATTGGAGCCCTCATCCTTGCTTCAAAACTCCCCCACCAATCAAATCCCTGGCACTCAGGTTCATTTTTCTCTCTATATATTCATATCCATATACATATATTGAGAGAAATTATATTCAATTCCATTTTCTCACTGATTTTACAGACGATTTTTCTCAAGACATTTGGGTGTTCACATAATCAGGTTTACTTTCTATCTTGAATCCTGATAATCTTTTTCCTTTTCTTTTATAGCCTTTACTATTTGCTCACTTCCCTTTAGATATATTAATGGTATACCATTGAAGTCTTCAAATTTGTAGCGAAATTTATATGGATTATCATTTCATTTAACAAATTTGTTTAGAACCCCAACAGTATTAGACTTTGAAAGTAAAATGTGAAGGTTAGCTTGACTTTTTCGAGCTCAAATGGTTTGAGTCAAGCTTTTATCGAGCTCCAAACATAAAAAAAACATGGAGCTCCACTTTAGTGTGTGTATTTCTGATCTATTCGAACGAATGTTTTATTTTAAGGGTTTTGTTTGTATTGTCAGAGTGATAGTGAGTACATGGCTGGCCAACTTTCAGCATTTGGCTATTCCATCAGTGACAATGCAGAAGGGGCAGATCTTTGGCTCATTAATACGTCAGTTATCTTTCTTTCTTTCTTCTAGTTTTTTCTGCACCTGTTTAGGGTTAAAATTTGGATTAAATTAGCTTGTGTTGATGGTTTCTTGGATCTTGTGATACAGTTGCACAGTAAAGTCTCCCAGCCAATCAGCAATGGACACATTGATTTCAAAATGCAAAAGTGCAAAAAAGCCCCTTGTAGTAGCGGGATGTGTGCCTCAAGGAAGCAGAGATCTGAAAGAACTTGAAGGTGTGAGTGTAGTTGGAGTTCAACAGATTGATCGGGTTGTTGAGGTTGTTGAAGAAACCCTAAAAGGTCATGAGGTCAGATTATTGACCCGTAAAACTCTTCCAGCACTCGATCTTCCCAAGGTATTCTTTTCTACTAAATTAGTGTCAATAGTTTCAGAAACAAGGACTACCATTGTAATTTATGTAACTAAAGGACCAAATATGTAATATGGTACAAACCTAAAGGACCATTTGTGTAATTTAGTCTTTTAATTTTGAGTGAATGTGAACAGGTAAGGAAGAACAAGTTTGTTGAAATACTCCCAATAAATGTTGGTTGTTTGGGAGCTTGCACTTATTGCAAGACAAAACATGCTCGAGGTCACCTAGGAAGCTATACAGTCGATAGCCTTGTAAGAAAGTGAATTATCAAAAACTGATTAATAATAAATTAATAATAATAAATTAATAATAATAAATTAATAATAAAAGATAATTAAACATGATGAGTGAAAATGCAGGTGGGACGAGTGAAAAGTGTAGTGGATGATGGAGTGAAAGAGATTTGGTTGAGCAGTGAAGACACTGGGGCTTATGGTACCATTTTGCATCCTTTAAACCTGTTTTGACCCGTTTTTTGACCCGTTTGCTATGAATGAAATTTGCAGGTTGTGATATTGGAGTAAATCTTCCAATTTTACTAAATGCGTTAGTTGCAGCACTCCCAACAAACGGGACCACAATGCTTAGAATCGGGATGACAAATCCTCCATATATCTTGGAGCATTTGAAGGAAATTGCTCAAATCTTGAACCACCCGTGTGTTTATTCATTTCTTCATGTACCTGTTCAATCTGGGAGTGATAATATCTTAAATGTAAGCCATAATCTTCATAAACATTAATATAATTAAACTTAAATTTATATATTTACTTAGGAATGTATCTTTCATCCCTAATTAATTAAGAAAGTTGGTTAAAAGAAATTGGGTCAAATGTTGAACTGGTCGGAAGTCGCCCAAAGTGTATTTTAAATGGATAAAATATCCTATGTCATTTTATTCGATTTATATTATTGTCGAAATAATGTAACATATTTGAAACTGTATATTCTATTAAATAAAATAACAATTTTTTTTCGCAGGCAATGAAACGAGAATATACGGTAGGTGAGTTCAGAAAAGTAGTAGATACATTGACTGAACTGGTTCCTGGGATGCAGATTGCAACTGATATTATTTGTGGATTTCCTGGTTAGTTAGTTAGTTAGTTATTCTTTTTGTCTTATTCTTTTCACCAAATTAATGTGTATACATACATATTAAGAAATAGAGTAAATTACACGAGTCGTCCTTCTGGTTTGTATGAAATTATGAATTTCGTCCCCCGCCATTTTCTATTGCACGGTCCCTAATTATGAATAGTCCCTAATTTTGAAAGTTGTGATATTGACGGTCCCTAATTTTTAAATTTGTAACATCAATTGTCCCTCAAAACTTAACAACCTTGTTTGCTTTAGAGACCTTTGACGTTACAAGCTTAAAAATTAGGGACCATTCTGTGTGTAATAAAATAGTCGGTGGACGAAATCAGTAATTTCATACAAACCACAGGGATGATTTATGTAATTTACTTTAAGACATATGTTGAATTACCAGTCAAATATGCATAATACCATAAATGAGAATTTCAATGATTTAATCCAAAGTGAAGTAAAAAAGCCTGAATAATTTGCAACCAATATTGATTAAGTTGGTAATAAATGTGATGAGTAAAAGAGGCAATTATTATAAAAGCTCATTTTTTTCTTCAAATTCATGTTTATTTAAAACTTTTTTTTTCTACAAAAGAAAAATCATATTGAAGTGGATTGTTTGGTTATGCAGGTGAAACAGATGAAGATTTTGCTGAAACAGTTAATCTAATAAAGGATTACAAGTTTTCTCAAGTTCATATTTCTCAATTCTATCCAAGACCAGGTATTCCTTTCCATTTCGATCCATTAAATAACAATCTTCAGAATACCCTGTTTTACTATTATTTTATTCAGGAGATGATCGATCTATTATTTTTTTAATAATATATGATGTTTGTGACAGGAACCCCTGCTGCAAGGATGAAAAAGGTGGCAAGTAATGTAGTTAAAAAACGAAGCCGTGAATTAACTTCAGTTTTTGAATCATTTACACCTTATACTGGTATGGAAGGCAACATTGAGAGAATTTGGATTACTGATATTGCAACTGATCAAATTCACCTGGTAACTAACTAACTAACTTCACCCGTTTTCGTCTCAATCTTGACCTGTCGTCCAGTTGAAATGACTAAAATACCCTTTACCCTTCATTAAAACAAATAGAAAATGAAATAATAATAATAATAATAATAATAATAATAATGGATAAAGGGTATTCTAGTCATTTTAAGGGGATGAGAAGACCAACATTGAAACGAAATAGTAATGTTAGGGATCATATCCCCAAAAAACTATTTTAAGAAGGACCAAAATCGTAATTATGAGCAAACTACATGACCATTTTAGTAATTTACTCTTTATAATATTATAAAAGTGTTGGATAAAAAGTGTTCTGGGTTAAACCCAACCTGCAATAACCCAATTTCCCATATCTACATTTTTGTTAAAAACATTTATGACACATAATCCCTTATTTGTTTATATTTCTTAATCTTAAATGGTGCTATAAAATATGTTAGGTTGGCCATACAAAGGGATATGTGCAAGTTCTAGTTGTGGGTCCTGAAAGTTTACTCGGGTCATCAGCAATCATAAAAATAACTTCAGTTGGACGATGGTCCGTTTTTGGGGATATAATTGAAATTCTTGGTCAAACTAATGAGGTCAAAAGTCAACCCGACAAAAACATCCAACTAACATGCTCCAACCAAGAAGATGACATGTGTGCATGTTCATCAGAAAAACCTGAACCTTGTGCTTGTGAATCTGATGCTTGTGAATCCAACGGTTGCAATGTCACTACAACAAATGGTTCATACCAAAATGACCAGAATGCCCCTGGTTTGTTGTTGAGGAGGAAACCTTTACCAGCTATGGTGGAAATGGAAGAAAATGGTGATCAGAAACTTGCCAAAAGAGATGATGGTGGTGAATGGGGTGTTCTTGATATTGCTCTTTTAGGTGGAATTTTCATGAGCTTGTTGACCATAGTCGCTTTGCTTTTGTATGCGCGTTCTTGAAAATGTATGTTTCTTGAAGATTCGATTTTGATTTTGCAATCCAAACTATGAATTAGATTATGTTTGTTATGAAGTTTGGCAGTTTGTAATGTTCTTTTTACATGTTGAACTATAATGAGTTAATTCATCGGTGTTTCAGGTCTTATGTTGATATTATGATATCAAATCTTTTAAAACCATCATGATTTCTTATCGAGTCGAGTATCGAGTTATGATTGCTTACCTTTCTCAGGTTTCAAGTTGACCTGATTAAATGTGATTGAAGTTTTAAAATGTTTTTTTGTCTTATAATATGTAAGATATTTTATCATTAAATTAATGAATTATCACATTAATACTTATTAATCATTCAATAAAAATCAATTAAGAACTATAAGTGTTAAATCAAAACTAGAAGCATTCTCTAACATAAATTATTGGTTATTTTATTGCAGCTAAAGCATAGATTTTAACAATGTCCTAAAGATACCATAAGCAAAAAAGACTGTTTTTTGATAAAATTTCACAATCCAATTGGATATTTCTGAACAAAGTTTTAGTGTTTCCCTTTTGGTCCCTCAATAATGTCCTAAAGATTAAAGCTTTCCTTTTATATCCTATAAAAAATTACATATGTATCAATTCCTTGTGTTTTTCAATTAATCAAAACATCAACCAAAGACCACAGTAACCAGCCATACTACATGATCTTCTTCTACAATTAGTTGAATCAATTCCACAATCATCATCTGTTAAGCATCTATGATCATCCCACGTGTCAGGCACATGACAAACACTCTCAATTTGTTGACCACCTTTCAATAAATTTGATGGACACACTTGCATAGACATTGCACTTGATTGTATCTTTTGTGTTTCAATCTGTAATAATTCCATTTCTAAAATCAAATTACCAAAATAAATCTGAATATTCACTTGAATAATCTAAAAAAAATATTAATCTAAATCTTTGAATATAAAATTTGCCAAAATGCACAAAAAGGTCAAAATTGTGAAAATTCTCAAACTCTTTTTCTTCCACAATCAAAATTGGGTGACTTCCACTCCATTTGACCGTTGACTTTTTATACAAAATTTTAAATAAAAAATAATTCATGTAAATTGTAAATTATTACTCCCTCCGTCCCACAAAAAAGTTCCCATTTCTAATGGGCACAAGTATTTAGGAGAGAGTTAGTGGTGGGGTCCATGGTTATATTTTGATTAAAATATAAGGTTTTCTGGAGAGAGAAAGTGCTTTTAGAAGATAATTAGTGGTGGGGTCCATAGTTTTAATATTATTTTATTAAGTGGTCCCTCACCATTTGAGAAATGGGAACTTTTTTGTGGGACAAAATTTAGAGGGGAAATGGGAACTTTTTTGTGGGACGGAGGGAGTATTAAATTTTGACCTTGATTGTGGTCCAATTTCGAGGTATATATGCATCAGGAAGCCTTTCATGCCAATCACTTAAAACAGGAAGTGGATGACCTTCTGTTGTGAAAACATAATTTCTACCCATTAAAGGTGAGTCATCAAACAGAAGATATAGATACTTGCACCTATTCATCAAATAAAAAAATTAAAATATAAAATGCTAATTTATTTATTCCATATAAAATTAAGTAAATACATTAATCTCCGTGTGGTTTGTATGAAATTATGGATTTTAGCCGTTGACTTTTTTAATTGCATGGATAATCCCTAATTTGGAAATGCCAAACATTTGATGTCATTAGTCCCTAAAAGCTAAACAATTTTTTTGCTTTAGGAACCATTGGGGCTATCCGTGTGATAAAAAAAAGTCAAGGGATGAAATCTATAATTTCACACAAACCATAGGGACGATTTACGTAATTTAATAATTCTCACGTTTCAGCGAGGAAGAAACTATGTTGGTGATCTTCTAATTGCATGGTTGTTACATCTCTAACACTTGCAAACCCACCATCGACTTTTGTGTGCAAATTTAGAGAATTTACAATTGCTTCACCAACTTCCATGTACCACGGGTCTAATATACAAATAAAATTAATAATTAATTACTAAAAAAAATACAAATTACACTCGAGGGTAGGGAGCAATTATAAGCATACCTTTAGTTGCTTGATACAAATAATATGTGGATTCTGCCAACTCAGGACGTAAAGGATAATATTTTTCTGTAGGGTGTATGATCTGATGATCCAATAAATATCTGAATAATTTCAAATTTTAGTTCATCGCAACAAGTTTTTAGGGTTTTTTTTGGCGAAAATACATTTTAGTACCCTGAATTTGGCTGATTAAGTCATCTACTACCCTGGACTATTAGAGGTGCAACATGGTACCCTGAACTTGACAAAATGGTCGATTTAGTACCCTGACTTATTAATTTGAACGCGTTTTCTTACTTGACTTACTTTCGTTGGAGCTTTTGACGGACTAAAAAATATACGTTCATCACAATATATTGATATTAGAAGCACATCACGTGAAAAAACAAGACCAAATTAGTGAGTCAGGGTACTAAATCGACCATTTTGTCAAGTTCAGGGTACCATATTGCACATTTAATAGTTCAGGGTAGTAAAATGTATTTTGGCCTTCTTTTTTTTTCATAATCGTACCTCTCCGGAAGCACTCCAAATTTTTTCCATACATGGAAAAATTCTCGATGTGTTAAGTTAGCAGCTGCAACATCCCCAACAAGAACCTAATCATAAAATTAATTATAAAAAAAAAAAAAAATTTTAAGGAGTGTTTGGATTTGTGTTTTGGATCTGTTTACTTGACTATAGATTTACTCATTTATCCCATTTTCAGTCACTTTATTTACATTTCTTGAATAATCAATTTTTTATTTAAATTTTTTAGTGTGACTCACTTGTACACCTGGCCAAAATGCTTGAAGACTTGTAAGTTGCCAGTAAGTTGCTCTTCCTGTCCTCATATCCGCTTCATGATACCTACAATTACACTTAACATTTAATTTTGTGGTCATTTTGTTATAAAAAATAACACATTTATTACATAGAAAAAATAATTACCATGAACCGTATTTGAAATATTTCTGCACACCAACATATGCTGACTGAAACATCCTCCAATATTCCTCTTTTCCAAAGAGAATGTGGGCTTTGATTAAATACTCATAAAAAGAATCAACCCCTGTTACAAATACATTCAGTATCAGATATAAAAAGAAAAAAAAAAAGCCAAATCTAAAATAAATATTAAACTATATAAATCGTTCCTGTGATTTATAATAAAATTTTGAATTTTCTTTCCTCAACTTTTTCTATTACACCCTAATTTTGAAACAAAACTATCAGTGTAACAAAAAAAAATCGAGGGACAAAAGTAATAACTTTATACAAACCAGAGGGACGATTTATGTAATTTAATCAAAATAAAAAGACAAAAAGGAAATATTAAATTCATACCAGCACCAATACCAGAGGAATATTCAATCCATTCTCCTGTTAAAACATCAAGTGTGGTTCCTAAAAGATTTAAAGAGCTTCGCATGGCCCACAATTTTCTGAGAGCATGCAAAGCTGCATCTTCAAATCTTGAATCACCCGTTAATCGTGATAATGCTCCCATTTCAAGAATTAGCGATCCTGAATTTATTAAAAATTATAAAATAAAATAAATAAACATTAAAAGATGGATACTTTCTTACCACAACCAGAAGTGCTTGTTTCAGTTGTTTCATTCTCCATAACGCCATACTGCCCAAATAATTTCGCATTCATAAATCCTTTTTACAAACAAAATAAAAAAAAAATCTTTATTACATTCTCACGTTATGAAAAACGTTTAACCTTTTTAAGAAATGATTGAAACGGTCTCCAACAACATTTCACATGTTGAATATAATAGATTATATATGTGGAGAAGCTAAAGAACACATTTTGTAGTGTTGTAGATGTCTTTATGCTTACGAATCTTATTGACAAGTGTTGATTATCTCAACAAAATTATATTATACATGATTGATATGCCATATAAAACAATTATATTAATGTTCATGAATTTGTTAAATTAAATATTGTAATACAATTTACTTTTATAGATATTTGATCTCAATAAACTTCATGAAGTAAGTAATCAGGAGTCAAAAAATTTCAATTAAGCCTTTACGTGATGGAATCTTACTGTGTTTTTGTTTTCTTCTTATTCTTGACAACATAGTTAATATAAGAAAAGTTCTGCAGTAAATAACCACCTTTTATATACTTCAACAAAAAAGAGTTGTAAAATGGTCAATCACGATTCTATAAGGTCCATTTGATGATTAACCGTAAGTAGTGAGTCATATATGAAATATTATCATACTCACTTATAGATTAACACAAATTGCTGTTTTCAACAACAATTACATTGGCATGTGGCAAATTATCACTCACTGCAATTTTTCCAACTATTTTGGAATGAAATTGTGACACTAACAAATAATAATAATAATAAAAGCAGTAAAAAGACGATAATGATAAAGTAAAGTTTTGTATGAAATTAAAAATTAATATAAAATAATACCTTTAAGTTAATCCAAGCATAAGGCAAACCAGTTGGTGTATTAAAAGCTGGTAAAAAACGTTGCCCTAAATCTTGAGCCAAAATAAGGAGCCGATTGTTATAATAAGATCCCTGAAAGAAGCTGTTTGTAGAATCAGTTGCAAGAATATGAGCAGAAACAAGTCCTCCAAGAAGTCTTATGTTGCACTACACAATAACAATTAGCGGGTTAGTTACCGGTCAAAACGGGTCGGGTCGGGTTGACCCACAATCCCTTTCTTTGTACATTTCTCAGTAATGAATGTGTTAATTATGATTACAAAATTTACGATATTATTATATTACAATCATCATCTAAAACATTATATAAATGTATTTAATTAAAAAATTGAGTTTGGGCAATGTTCAACCCGCTTGACCCATTCCCCTTGTAGCCAAATTTTCCTTCGACCCGTTTGGGATATATAACATTAATTGACTCATTAATAAGTAAACGGGCCGATATTTTCACCTCTAGTAAAGATCATTTTCTTGGAGGCTTATCACAATTTATTATTATTTATCACTAATACCCAATAAATAATAAAAATTATATTTTATGAAATTTAAGTACCTCAAAAAGATTAATCCTTGCATCAACATCAAATGATAGATTTTCTGATAGCCATATAACTGCCCTTTCAAATTCTGTTTTGTTACCCAATATTACAAGACTGCAAAAAAAATAATTAATTAAAAATATTTATTTATTTATGAAAAAATGCAAGAAAAACAAAACTTTGCTAGTCCCAACATGAAACACTTTTTTGACCAAATTTTTAGATATAATTAGTGTGTAAAATATGAATACAAAACTGTATTATTTCAATTAGTAAATTTACTTTTTTGAACAAAATGATCTGGGAGATGTCATCCATTTAAAGTACAGTTTTGGCAACTTTTGGTTCGACACATTTTATTTTAATCCTACCTTTTTCTTTCTATTTTACCACTATGACCCGTTACTATAAAACATAACCAAATCGACCCACGGGTCGAAGTTGCCACCTTTATTTATGAGGATTTAAAAACACATAGTACCTGGACAATGATTCAACAAGTGTAAGTGCTGAGCCATTGTATTCTTGGGGTAAGTTTTCAAGCTAAAATGAAAAACAAAAATACAAATAAAAAGATTAGAAGCTAAATAAATGATCATCACTTTAGAAGATATTACAACCTTTAAATTCCCAAGCTCACTAAGAGAATCCGTGAAACTTTTGGTCAATGGTTTTAATTCATCATGCTGCAAAACCATGAGTACGTTTATTTAAAAATGAAATAGAATTTTATATGTTATAAGAGGTTCAGTACTTACAGGAAATGCATATGTCATGTAGTTGTCATATGCATGATAAAACCTGTAAAAATTAACAAATTTAATATCATATGTAAAATAACATCTAACTGTGATGTACTTCACGAAAATGGTCATTTTGTGTATTCTACATTTTGTGTATGCCACATGCCAAGTATTAATTAGTACTAAAACGGTCAAACAGGTAACTGGTTAATTGAGTCATTCGATTATGGGAATTTGGAAGTCTAGTAATATATTTACATCAATAAACTAGTTCGGTGACCTAGATAACAAAAAATATAATAAATATATGATACATGAAATGATCATTTTTGTGAAGTACGTTAAGCTTTCAGGTATGGAACAAAACTTATTATGAACTCAACTAAGGGGGTGTTTGGATCTCCATCTAAAGTGATGACCAATTTTAAGGGTTTGGCAAAAACTTATCATAAACTTAAATTTCTAACTATCTAGGGTCAAAATAATAGGATTTGAACAAGTAGCTAAGAAACTGATACAAGGGTTTTGTTAATGATTGTCTTTAAATGCATAAAAATATATATATTAATTTATGGAGGGGTACTTCAGATACATGTCTTACCATTTTAAATTTTAATGACAGTCGTTAGGTTGCTGTTCCTTATAACAAATATAGAATTATGATTCAAATTCCCATTTTTCGTCCTCAAATTCCCATTCTTCCTTTAAAAATGGATTTAACTAGTTGGTAACCTAAAACCTAAAAGTTGGAATGTTCACCTACTCTGACTAAAAAAACATGATCAAGCTAAACCTAATATAATTCCCAAAAAGAAGCAATTAACAACAACTTACACAAGAAAACACCGAAAATTTCAATCAATTTCACTTATTATTACTTCAACTTCAGCATCAATTCTCCAAATTCTGAACGATTTCAATTTTGCAATAAAATCAAATTGGGAATTGAAAGTGAAATTGACTTACATCTTACGAACCTTGTCACTCATACGTCTCCTTTTAGCTAACAACCCGGAATCGAGTTCCGACATTGATGAGATAATGATTGTTGGAGATATTATGAGACAGATTATTAGCGCCATCCAACAGCTTCTTCTGTGACGAATCATTGCTCTACTGATCTCAATGATTCGGTGCCCGAAGCGAAGATCCAAGTGATTGAGAACGGTGTTTTCGATTAAAAAAATCTTTTCAGGCTAATCAAGAAATTCTGATGATGTTCTACAGTTTGACGAACATATGGGACAATAAAACACATCGGAAACAGATGTAAACGTAATTTCAAGATTTATAACTTATTTTTAAAAAATTAAATAAAACAGAAAAGAAATCTACTCATAATAAATTCTGTTAAGAGATCAAGACATTGAATATAGGGCTGTAAACGAGCCGAGCTCGAGCTCGACTAGGTTCAAGCTCGGCTCGTTTAATTTTACCGAGCTCGGCTCGTTTAATTTTACTGAGCTCGAACTCGAGCTCGGCTCGTTTCGAGCTTTATGTGTAAAGCTCGAGCTCGGCTCGTTTAAGTTTTTCCAGGCTCGAGCTCGGCTCAATTAAACTCATTTAAACTTCCATATATAAAAAATATATAATTCTTTTAATTAATCATAATATTTAATATATGATGTAAATCTTTTTTTTATATATGTTATTTTATATATGTATATGTATAATATATATATACACATAATTAGATAAATACGTAATATGTATTTATATTTTTTTTATAATAATTAACTATTTTAGCTCGTTTAGGCTCGCGAGCCTAAATGAGCTCTTAGTATGAAGCTCGGGCTTGGGCTTGTTTATTAAACGAACTCTAAGTTAAGCTCGAGTTCGGCTCGAACTCGTTTAACTCGAGTTTTTATCGATCTTTTAACAAGTCGAGCTCGAGTAGCTCACGAACAGCTCGGCTCACTTACACCCCTAATAGACACACATCAAAAACTTCTACAATAATTAATAATTAATATTCGCTCTAGCATTTTAGGAATCGACAACTAGGATTGTCATTAACAAAACCATAAATAATTAGGGACACGAATTCCCGACACGACTCGAAATCCAACATGTAAAGCTTCAAGTTTACTGAGTTTTATCTAATACAGGTTCAATTGTTAATGAATAGACTCTTTTATTTTCTCGAGGTCCAATATCATATAAATAAAGGGTATTCACTAAAAGAGCATAATTTAATTTACAGAGTTTAATAATAACATTTTCAACTACCGTCATTGCGACTAAAATATGTACTTCATTGTCTCCTAGAAGATTAGTTTAACTAAAAGTATTTAGTTTTACGTATTTTTAGTGTCAAATGTCAAGGATGTCAATTTGGCTGAGAGCGAGACCATCATCATACTTCCGTGCTTCGGACATTTCAATTTTAATTTATAAGTTCACAATTTCTAACTCATTTGTGAGGCCCAACATTCTTTTATCAAATTTCTACCCATATTTGGCTTATTAAACTTTTGATCGGTAATATTAAGTAGTTGGTTTTCGGTTACCTGGAGTGGATTTTAAACTTAAATTATTTTTCACCTCGCTATCAAAGACTTAAACTTTTAGTTAAAGTATTATTTATTTATTTTGTTCTGAGTATCATACAAAATTAATTAAAGAGTATTTTAATTCCATGAGTTGATCTTATCCATTAAAATGCAGTCTTGTTTAATAGTATGATGTTGTCAAGCACATTTTTTAATTGACACGTTTTGCTTTAATATATTTGATAAACTCGTGATTATAACTAAGTATTTACTGCATGTAATCATTGGGTATATTTGAGATTGCTTATTAAAATGTGCTTATTGACTTGTTAGCTTCTTTAGAAGGAGAAGTCAATAAGTAATAAGCTCCTTAGACCACCCGTTATGGGCGACCGAACAACGGGTCGCGACCGCCACATCATCGACGCTCGACGCGTCCCGCCCGTTACACCCTCCGCTCGCCGACGCGTCGCCAAGGCCGAACGGTCGACTTCCCGACCGGTGGGCGTTTCTGCTCTGCGACCTTTTCCCCTCTTTTTCCTTTACATACATATATATATATATATATTAATAATTAATAATTTAATAATATATTATATATAAAATAAATATTATATTTATATATATATATTAATAAAACGAAAATTCTAAAAAAAAATTAAAAAAAAATTGGTCGCCGATTCGGTCACCCATTACGGACATTTGGTCGCTGTCTGGTCGTGTGTTTGATCATGAGAGAGAAAGCTGATGTGGCGCAGAGGTGGCAGGGGTGACCAAACTGGGTTTGGTCACCCATTACGCCCAGTCTTACTTATTTACTTCTCCATCACAAAAAGTCAATAAACTCATTTGCACTCTCAAACATGTCTTTTAGTTCTGTTTAATAAGCACACTGTATGGTTTGAAATTAAAACCGTGTTAAAGTCACTTATAAATTACATTTAAAAGTTAATATTTCGTCATTTCATTTTCTGATTATACTTTTAGTTGTAGCATCTAAACTAAAAAGGGTATCACCCAAATTAAATTTTTCTGCAACAAGAACACTTGTTAGAAAAAAACAATTGATTAGGATATTACTTATACTATAAAACTTTGAGCTTTTAAATAGTATTTGGACATTTTGAAAGATTAAACGGGCTACCTATATCATTATTCAGATTACAAAAAGAGTTACTCTGTTAAATATTTGGTGATCTATATTAGAAATATTATTATTTGGTTAATTATTGTAGTATTTTTCAAAATTGTACTGCCGACTCTTTATTTTAGTAGTTCTTTTGACCGAAAGAGTTCACACGGCAATGAAAAAGGAAAGGGTATTATGGTCATCAGATGATAACGTGTCTCAACCTAAATTGGAATTTATTCATTGCTTTCGCATGAACATTCATTCACGCGGGTCAAATATATTATAAATACATGCACCACCTCCTTTATATCACCAAAACAGAATTATCATCCATCGCCTGAGAAACACATTTATCGTTCGCCGGAGAAATTGTAGCTGCTAGTAATAATCAATTTTAATCAAGTAGAAGAAGGATGTCAACAAACGATTCGTATGGTTCGTCATGGGCTGATCAATGGGATCATAATCCAGATCCGATGCCGGCGGCTAATTATAATAAGAAAACCGGTGGCGGAGGGGTTGCCGGAAAGTATGGAAAGAAGGTCGGAGATGGATTTGGGAAGACAAAAGAGGTGACGTTCACCGGCGCTAAGAAGGTGAAACAGGGGGCTTCCGTTGGTATTCAATGGATTAAAGACAAATATCAAAAAACCACCCAAAAACACTGAAATGGACGTAATTCTTTTATTTACTTTTAATTTGTAACTGATTTTTGATGTTTTTTTTTTATTTCTTGGATTTTTTTTACGGTAATTGATTCGTCTGATGTATAAAAGGTTAATAAGTTATTGTTTATCGGTGTATAAACGTTTAATATAGTGTTTGGTTTTCTTGTTTGTAGTGGTTTTGTGATATTTGAAGAAAAGTAAATTTAGAAATGTAAATATAATTTATATTTTGTTTATAGAGAAACGTTCAAGGAGGTCCATCATCTTTATGAAGTCCCAAGGAACAAATCTCAACCATTGATCAACAATGTTTTTTACATATTGAAAGAAGGCAAACGGGCAACAAGCTGCGCCGCTATCCCTTTTTGAATTGCAAAACTAATTCTTTTAAAAACAACATTCGTGGATCTAGGTGTCATAACATTGCTATGCATAACACGCTGGACTCTGTTGAGAAGCTCCACCGCCTCAGGTGCAAGGAAACCGAAAGTATCAAATGCAAAAGGAATAAAAACGTATTTATTTTCAATGCATGCTTTCTCGTGCTTTGTCAATCTTTGATAGTTATTTTGTTTTGATTTTCATATTCTCGATCAATCTTTGATAGTTATGATCCATGCCAAAATGATGCAGTAAAAGTATAGAGGAACCGACCTTTTTATTTTTAGAGGTTAGGTACATGTGGTAAACATAGTTGAATTGAGCTACATGACTCTATTTCAGGCTTATAACTAGTCAAATTGAATTTTGCAACAGGAAGACCGGCCACGGCCACGGCCCCAAGCAGTTATGGTGATTTTGATGGTATTCGACCATTGCAACCATTACATAGGGTACTTGAAAGAGAAAAATGTAATAAAAAGAAAAAATTCACCTGCGACTATGTGCTTTTTTGAAGACAAGCTAGAAATAGTTGAAGAAGATAAGAGATTGAGACTTGAGAGCTAGATTTTAGAATTTTTTTTTGGGCTTCTAAATTAAAGTTGGACTATTTATATTTCAATACTTAAGTTTCCTTGTCGGGCTTACATACTTAGACAGATTTTATAACAATTTATTATTAAAAAAATTGTGTGCTTTAACAATAATCTGATTTATTATAAACTTTAGACAACGATGTTATATATTAATTATTTGGGTTATTTTTTTAAAAAAAATAGTAAAATAAATGGTGACATGAAAGTTAAAATGATGTTGTGTAGTGTGTATTTCCTGAAAAATGATATAATTAATTGCTAAAATGACAAATAATATGACATAAAATTTAATGTGACTATTAGTATCCATATCCACTAGCTTTAAACAATCATTTTTTGTGCATAATGAAATTTATTTGTTCATATAGACAAACCTAAACAGAAATATGCATCTCCTTTAAAACTAAAAAATTATTTAATACATCTCTTGAAAATGTAACTCATGGACTTCATTAATGTATAATAAGACTTTATTAGGAAATTTTGAATGAATTAATGCTCCTAAACATGTGCCTTGGGAGCACATGTTAGAAAAACACACACACACACACACACACACACACACACACACATATATATATATATATATATATATATATATATATATATATATATATATATATATATATATATATATATATATATATATATATATATATATATATCGTCTATCCAATCTAGTCACCCTATTGTGACCCTATCAATCTTGCTCTCTTAGCAAGCATATATAACTATCGGGTTGCCCCCGAACTAGCTAGAAGCACATACATATCTAGTTATTGGGTTGCCCCCGAACTAACTAGAAACAAGATACCAGCAAGAGGGAATCGCCCAATCTACCGATTCCTGCCTTACTCGCCGGAATACGTCCAGTTTGCAAGACTACTAACGTGGATGAGTCGATGAGAATTCACCCAACCGCCCCTCAATCCACACCTCATGACCGGGAGTCACTCGTGTCATCTCATCATCTCAATCTCACCATAACTCAACAGTTATGCCAATCTAGCTCTTGGCTATCACATTCGACATCAAACAAGTTAGTCCAATATCATCAATAATATATATTACTAACTTAATATACTATCAATCTACACACATAAGCAAATAGACCGTAACAAGAGTAAGAAAATGTATTTCAAAGGCTATGTACTCAGTAATTTCCACACGTACTCACCTTAGCAATAATGCTCCAACCGTGTTCTTTACACGAAATCCCTTTGCTTTCACAATCGATCGCCTTTCCAAGACTTCACCAAAAGCATAATATAACAATCACAAGTTGTTCAACATCGCATACTACTACTAATGTATCCATTTATCTCTAGATACCACTTACTAACAGTTTCCCCCAATGTTGGTGATTTACTAAACCCTAGGTTTAACCAACCCTTAAGATTCTTACAAATCTTAAGCATACACTTGATTCCCTTGTTAAAATGCCATCTATTAAGTGTACACATAATTTATTTCACCATAACCCATAACCCCAAGAACTAGGGTTTCAAACCCATACATCAAAATCCATATATCTAAAGCTACAAAGATCAAAGAGTGAAGATATACCTTTAATCTTCAACTAGGAGTGAAATCAACCAAGCTTTTGAGAAGAAATCACCACAAACCAGCCTTTATGCTCGAAAATCGCCAAAGAGAGAAACTATGGTTTATGTTTTGCATTTAATGAGAAAATCCCGAGTTTAATGTCTGGTCGGAAGAGTTCGCGTCGCGATCTTGAAGTTCACGTCGCGAACTTCCCGCGTCTGGCATACTTCGCGATCGCGAGCCCTTCGCGAGCCCCATCGTGAACTCTTGTCTCAGAAACCCAAAATCTCTGTCGACCCATCGCGTTCACGAACCCATGTTCGCGTCGCGAACTCTGCTCCCCAGACAGGGCTGCAACTTTTGTTCCTTGTATCGAAGCGGTTTCGTCCATAACTTTCTCATACGGTGTCCAAATGACACGAAACCGATTTCTACGTTCTTTAAACGATTTATCCTTATATATCATATAATTTTTATATAATTTATTTATTTATAAATTATAGGGTCGTTACAGCCAATTAATATAGACCAATTAGTTATTATCTTTATATATTATATAAACGAATTAAATTGAATTATTACAAATTTAATTTAGGTAAAACATTTAGTTTACTTACCTACATTCATAGTAAAAAGTAAAACAAATAACAAATTGAGTGATTTTCTAATATACACTAAGTAAAACTAAAAATTCTCTAAAAAAGTATGGTATTCTCAATTCTTTCCAAAATAGATCGTGCGACTAGATCCTCGTGCTACTCCACTAGAACGCCGCCACATGTCCAAGTTACTACTGCTCATGTGACTAAGATGCCCTTCAACTTTATTACTACTGCTCGTTAGTACTGCTTAATTTTGTTACTACTGCTCGTGATTACTGTTCAACCTTGTTAGTACTTCTCTTTAGTACTGCTCAACTTTGTTACTACTGCTCAAGTTAGTGCTGCTCTATGGAGTCGACCAGAAGCACAATCTATTTTGAAAAGATTAAAGTCTTTTAGTGTTATATGAGAACTGACCAGTCACATGATGCCCTATCAGTAGTAATTCCTGAAGACATACCAGTAGTAACTACCTTGGCTACTACTGATGATATTATTGAGCTGCCACCACTACTAGAGCCTGCAGTAATTATTCCACCATCATCATCAACAAGATCAACACAATTGGTGGTGAAAGACATTGATGATGATATCAACTGGTTAGAAGTTGATGAATGTACTCTACCTCCACATCCCAAAATAATTCCCATGTCACAAATACACACCTATGGTCACAAATTTAGAATTGAAGCTGCACCAGATAAAAGGAGTGACAATTACATAGGAAAGGGAAAGGAAATTGCTGATGAAGACCAACCTAACAGAGCACAAGGTCATGAAATGGTCAACAAAATCAATTATGCTAAATCAGCCAAGCAGGATAGGTGGAAAGTAAAAAGGGCAAATTATTAGAAGAAGGTTGAAGCTTCTCTAGCCATTGAGAACAGAAAATTAGCAGAAAGGGCTAGAATACTAAGACAACCCTTGACAGAAATAAAATTGGCAGATATAGATGATATATCAAAACTGCCACAATTTCAACACAAGGTCAAAACCAAACAAGTTGCAGAAACCAGAAAAGAATTACAACGAAGAGAACTACAAAAAATAAGGCAACTTGAATCTGAAACAATAGAACTTCTTGAAGCACAAGTACAAGAATGCAAAGAGCAGAAGGCTGATATGCCAGAACAATTTGCAGACAAGAAGAAAGAAATGGTCACATTCTTGAAGTCAAGAGGCCACAATACCAAGGCCTTTGGAAGAATGAAGTTGATCAATTTAATTGAAAAGTACTGTGTGGAGAAGAAGAAGGACCTTCTTGAACGAAAGATTAAAGAGAAGGACACCACAAAGCTTGAACAGATAAACTCCAAAGAAATGAAAGAAAGAAAAACTGTAACTGGTGAAACATCTGGTGAACTCTCTTTAACTACAAGAAAAAGGAAAGCTGATCAATCTGAACTAGAACAACCAAAGAAGAAACTACAAATAGTTCAAGTTCATGATCTTCCTATTGCTCCCCTAGAAAGCAATCCAATCATCAACTGGAGATGTATAGATGATGTGATTGAGATTGTTAGAGAAGATAAGGTCACTCAAAGATTTAGAGCTTGGAAACCTTTAGTCATGTCCCTAACCAGAAGTGACATAATCAAGATGTTGATTATTGGTAAACCAAGAATGACCAAGAAGACCTGGAAGAATTCAGCTGCATGTTACATTACAGAAATGATTGATGCTGCTTTCTATCCAGATGAATATCCAGAGAAGTTTACAAATCCAGAGAATATTCAAGCCTGGAATGTGCTACCAACAGTCAACATGTACTTCTTTGAATATACAAGTAAGAAGTGTGAGTTATTCCTGTATGAAAAAGAGTATCCTCACTCTGAGAAAACTCTTTATCAACTTTGGTGCATGAATTTTATTAAACCTAATGATGCTGTGATGTTCCAAAACAAGTTAAATGAATTTGTGAAAAAGATCAGCAAATATATTATTGCACAAAGGAATAAAAGAAACCAACAGACTTTAGAAGGTGATCAAAGAAGAGCAAAACTGTTGGAAGAAAAGGAAAAGAAGAAGAAGATGTAAAAAGAAACTTGATTGATTGAAAGAGAATCAATAAGTTTAGGGGGAGATTGTTAGAACAAATCACAGTTCAACTTATTACTGATGCTACAGTTAGTACTGATCATGGTTACTACTGATGAAGACTATGGTTACTACTGATGGGGCAGAAACACTTGATACTGATGAGTTGATACTGATGAAGACTATAACTAACTTACTACTGATCATGCACATATTGAAGATTACTACTGATCATTAGTAGTTACTACTGACGTTGGTTTTGGACTTACTACTGATTATCAGAGTTACTACTGATCATCACATTTACTACTGATGATACATATTTACTACTGGTGATTGCAGTTACTACTGGTACGCTTATTTGGAAGCAAATCAAGTCCGAGATCTTCGCAGAGTTAGTTATAGAATGTTATTCAATGTATATCTTTTATAATTCGATGTAAATCAAGTCCTAGAATAACTGGGGTAAATTGTTAGGCTTCAAGGACTGCTATAAGTAGTTCCTTACGAATTGTAAACGTACGTGTGTATTGTTAATCAATAATATACATTGAAGCTTTTTGTGAATCACTGTGTTCTTAATATTATTGTTCATTGTTCGTTCATTATACAATATTCTATTGTTCTTATTATATTAATACAAGTGTTGATCCGCTGCAACTTCTTGTTATTAGTAGATCTGGGTTGGCAATAACTTGTTTTGGTTATTCGATCCTGAGAGGCTTGTAATCTAATGGGAAGTACTAATTCATTATTGGAGATAATTTCTAACTTTGTCGAACTTAGTCCTTATAGACCGTGTGGAACGTTTATTTTTACAACCGGAAATGGGAAAATGGTTTGTGTGAAGAACCCGAATTCGGTTCTTCAGATTTTGTTTTATTGTAGTCAACCGGGAGACGAAGGGGAAGTCAAAGATGCAACAAGTAGAAGCTTGTTTGTGGATTATAAGGGTGAATTGGAAGAATGTTTGTTAGGGATGCAAGATGTTGTGTATTTGGATGATGAAATGGAGATCCCGTTGTCTTCAAATGGCAACATGGCCTCCATAAATACCGCTTTAAAAGACCTCGGTCTGGTGAGTATTTTGTTAAATATGATTATCTCAACCCAATTACTTGTAAACAGGTTAATTTTGGATTGTCACATTTCAAATGGGATAATAAGAAAAGTTACATAAAAAGGAATGCGTCAAATAGGTTGAACAATAGTCTTTTTATGCATACAATTCAAAATCTTATATACTTCTCCAATTCAAAATAAGTGATTCACTGGTGACTTTAATAATTTACCTTTTTTTTTTGAAACGGCAAATCTAATCTACTCCTAATTACCGCCTATGTCCACGACGGGACTCGAACTCCTGACCTCAAGGTTGCAAGGCAAACATCATACCGCTAGGACAAAGACCATTTGGTAAAGATAAAATAAATGTGTAAAACTGTCCAATTAATCTAATACAACTCTCATTATAATCTTTCGGGTCTGATGTGATAAAACCAGTTATAAAATAATAACCTAAAATACGCCTTCTCTAGATTACCACACTCTTAGGCAAGTATGACCTAATCGTGAGCAATATAGTTCAGGTAAGTAATTCGGGTGTTCGTTTCCGCAGGGAACAGTTAAGCCGATCAAATAGTCTAAAACTAATGAATTAATCTAAATGAATGCATAAAGTAGGGGTTTTTGTTTTTAAACTAATTAAATGAAGAAACTGATTAAAAGTAAATTGAGCTTTTAAAAACTGAGATAAATTGACAAAGTAGTAAAACTGTGTTCAAATATGAGAGGGAATATTCACTATGATCGATTCCATCTAGTTCTAGGTTTGGTTGGTTAAGTTCCGATTTAATTGGTGTTCTAGAAGTCAGGTAAGCAGTGGTCTCTAGCTTCCTACAATGGCCGTGTTATCATTCCTAAGAAGTATTTTCCTAAAGAATCATACTATGGTCACACTTCGGCTTGTTAATTATATCTAGGCCCGGATTTCCGTTGCCTTCTAATCTTGAATTCGGTCGTTACTAAGATTAGACTTTCGGTTTCACCTAAGTTATTTGATGCTTAAACTCAAATCCCTAGATCTAGTGGATTGCCAACTACGTCACCGGGGTGAAAAGTTGAAATAATTATTAACTATAAATGCTAGTGGTCACTCAACAAAATAATTAATAATCAATAGTTAAAAAAATCACAAGTTCAAGAATTAACCGAAAGGATCTTTGATATAAATAAACAAGTGTTCAAACCCAATGTTAAAATCCTAAAAATACCAAACCTAAAGCCTAGATTTCATCTAATCATAGTGAATATAAATTATTAGCACATAGACATGCTAAACATCGCAAAACAAACGTAAGAATTCAATAGAACAAACATAATTTGATTAATAATGATTAAGAACCGAAATATATGAATGGAATTGAAGATCTTGATTTTGAAACCCCTTGAATTCGTGCACCACAGCTGCTCCTAGGTCAAAAATCGGCTGCCAAAAGATCCCCAAAAGAATGGCTGAATTTTAGCTTAAATACCCTTATTTTCGTTTTGCTCGAGCACTCGACCAGGGGTCTCTCGCGCGCTCGACAGAGGTACACTCGCGCGCCACGGGGTGCGACAGGGACCTGCTCGCGCCGCTCGAGCATGTCTGAAATTCGGAATTTGCTGAATTTTTACGTTTTTAGCCCTTTTCTTCTATAATTTGGACTTTTGACCTGCATTTTATCAACAACATCATAAATTAGGCATAAACACTTATTTTTACTATAAATCAAGCCTAAAAAGTACAATATTGACGGATTTAAACATGTATAAATCCGTCGATATCAAGATGCCCACACTTGAACATTGCTTGTCCTCAAGCAAATCATCATAAGAAAAATTTATTAACTAGGTAATGAATTAACACCATAGACACTTTTCTCAATTTCATTCATAGAAATACAACAATTTTCAGAACCTAGTCCAATTTAGCAGTTAAAATTTTCACTATATTTTATGCCCAAGTTTGTGTAAGACATTAGCTAACTTTTCACAAATCTAATCAAATCTTTAACTATGCTAATCATACTACTTTTAACTTAGATCATAATCCACCCTTGTATAACCTATAAATACCATCTTTATGAAAATTACCCAATTAGTAAGGTTAAAAGAAGGAAATCTAGTTTATTTATTCATTTCAAAGCTTATTTGCTTTATTTATTTATTCATGCTTTGCATGTTTATTTATTTATTTTATTTGTTTGGAAGAGAGAACCACAACTTTCATTGAGCACCCGCGTAAAAGACTTTCAGCCAACATATCCAGATCAGTTGACCTTAGTATGCTAGGTTTAAAGGACCCCGCGAGCTTACTTGTCGGGAACCCAAGGTCGGCTAATTGTTCTCCCTAAGTATTTAATTAGGTATTTATTCAAGAATCGATTCGAACCTCAGCTTACATTGTGAACCCGCGTAAAAGACTTTCGACCAACATGTCCAGATCAGTTGACCTTAGAATGCTAGGTTTGAAGGACCCCTCGGGCGTACTTGTCGGGAGCACAAGGCCGGATGAATATTCTCACCGATTCTCAAATTTTTCTTTTATATTTAGTATTTAGCAATTTATTCACGTAAACTAAAAGCCCTTAATTCAACCTAATGTCATCGGGAGCTAGCTTTGCTAATCTTAATTTTCTAAAAGACAATTTTTATAGATTTTACAAGACATTTCAAATTTTCCAAGTTAGGAAGTGGTTTAATTAACGAGTTAAAAAGATAATTAGATCGGCGAAAAGCCACAAAAAATGACACATAAAAGCTAGGTAAAAATTTGCCCTTTAAAGTGAACTTTATTGTCCAAAAATTGTTTTCTAAGGTTGAGATGTGTCTAAAAAAAAATTTTGCTGATTAAAACAATTCGTGTATTTAGATGATGATTTCCTAAGAACTATCCAAGTGGTGAAACTCACCCCCATGCCCACACTTAAAGCTTTGCATTGTCCCCAATGCAATAATATTTTAAACAAACGGGAAAAAGTAAATAAAAGAGTAAAAGAAAGGTACTCCCTGGGGGTGCTTTGTGTTGATTCCATGCTTTTGTGGTCCAAAAGAGTATGCTCCAATTCCAAGTTTCAACTCCAAACAAGAATTTTGTTCTAAACATCACAACCAACAGAAACACATAAAAGTAGAAAACATAAAATAAAGTAAAACAGTAACATAGTCGGATAGTAAAGTACAACCCAATCGAACGAAAAGAAATAAAAGGAAAATAAAACAAAATGGTTCAAATTCAAAGACAAACAGATGGATCACTGGTCAAGATCATCGCGGTGCGGTGTCGAGTCATGCTGCTGGTACCATGCGTCTCAAGTATCGAAGTTCGGTGGAGCTGTCATGCTCGGGGCCCAGTATGGCATTGGGTCGTAGTCAACTGGTAAGGCGGGTTGAGACCCAAATGATGCTGTTGTGGCCCGAGCTTGCCAATTCTGAGACATTTGCAACCGCTCGCCTTGATAATAATTTCGTTGAAGTTGCAAATTCATGTCTCCCATATATTGCCTGACTCCAACGTATTCAGTTTGTAGGCCTGCCATGTGTACCTGCAAATTTTCTAAATCTGTGTGAAAACCACCCATCCGCGTGTCGAGTTGCTGAAAAGATTGAAACGGGTCAAATGCGGATGGTGTTGTGCGAGAACCCGATGCTTGATCTTGACCTTGACTTGGAATGGTATCTTCCACATCTACTTGCATCGCCTCTTGATTTAGTGGCAGTTCCACTTCTTCGTCTTCACTTGCTAACCCCTGTTCACGTCTTGCTTTCTTTCTTAGCCTGATCTCTTCTTGCCTCCTTAGCTCTTTCTCTCTTTCAACCCCGCAATCCCATTCATAATGTTTGGTTTTATCAATTCGTTTAATTGCATGCATACCCTTTAAGGCGTTTTTATCGAGCCAACCCATTTCTAGGGTTTTTAAAGAATCCTTAACTCGCGAAGTAAGTATACTGTAGGTTTTTGCAAGTCGGGAGATGTACTGACCCCCACACAGACCACTGGTGGTTTTTTTTCCCGTGGCTTCACTCAGAAATTGGGCGATAACGTATGGTATGTGAGTGAAAGCTCGGAAATCCCTCAACCGACTTAATAGCCAAAGGTCCATTTGACTCACTTTCTCTCTACTATCTTTCCTTTGGTTTATAGTATTGGCAATTATCCGGTGGAGGACTTTATCCTTGGTTGAGTACATTTTTGATGATTTTGTATTGGCGTTTTCATACTCGCCAGCACCAATTTCTGCCCAAATGGGTCCATAACGGATATCATCTGCGGGTTCCATCTCACATAAGGATAAGTAATGGTGAAATTCGGGTCGTTCCATCTCATCTTCTTTATAGAGCTTAAGACGTGTAGCCAAACCTTTCAAAGATAGTTCCCGATATTCACCCCCTAACCAGAATCGCATACAAGGAACATCAAAACCCTTTTTGGCGTCTGCTTTGTTGAAGTGGAAAGATGACAGGAATTGGTAAACCACTTCTGAGTAGATCGGTTTTCTCATTTCTAAGGCCACTTCCCATGCATTGCACTTCACTATCGGTACATCGTTTTCATCAAGGAGAAATCGGGGATAATATTCCCGTAGGTTCTGAACTCTTCGTACATCTTCCATATATTTCCAATCCAAAGTTCTACCCGGTTCAACTGATCTGTTTTTGATTTCTTCGTATTTAGCTTTAACTTTCTCTCTTGTATCGGGGTTAGGGATGGTGTTGAAGTTCATGAATACATGTTTTCCCCGTACAATTAATTCTCGGGGCATGCCATCTTCGTGTACCGAAGTGGACTTGGATGACCCGGCAGCACCTCTTGATCTCTGTCAAACAATCACATAAGAATTTAATTAATTAGAAGTGTTATATATTTTCAAAACAATTAAGGGAGTCGATAAAAGATATAAACTAGTTTATAATACCGTTTTCCCTTACCCACACTTAGTTATAAACATAATTATACAATTGTGTTTAACTAAGTGTGGTTTAATGTAACATTTAAAAATTAATTCTACGTTGAAGTTCATATAAATTTCACTTAAAATTGTGTTTAACAATAAAAAAAATTCCATCAAATTGTTAACATTTGTGTTTTAAGATCAAAAACCATACGTAAAGATGAAAATTTAGCTACATTGTATAAAATTGAACTAGTAGTGCTACTCATTCTATTAAAATCAGTTGTATATCATAATGTGGTGATTTGTAAGCCCTAAACTACATGATTTTCGGATTTTTGGGTCAAGTTCTACCCTAGTTCATGAAGTTTCTTCCCAAAAATCAATTTAAGTTTAAAAATTCAGATTTGAACCCAAGATACAGTACAAATTCGACTATAGTACGGCTTATCACTTCAACCAATCAAGAACTACAAGCAAAACTTAAACAATTTGAAAAAATTTCAAATTTTCGGACAAGAACCCTAACAAAATCAGATTTCTACCTCTAAAATAAAATTAAACGACGAAAAACAGAGATGACGAACCTTGGACGCCATTTTATTGAAGAAAACGAGAAGGGTTCGCCGGAATTTAGGGCTGGAATGGTTGATTTTCGGTGGTGGAATCGAACGGGAAAAGACGACGATGGGGTTCGATGGTTCTGGGCTGCGGACGCGACAGAAAAGAAACAAGGGGTTTTAAACCCTACGGATGCGGGACGCGACACGGAGAAGCTCGCGAGCTCGGACACGCGACAAAGTCTGGATCCGGATCGAGGATTTTGCTCGGGCAGCATGCGTGCGCGACGGAGACTGGCTCGAGGGCTCGGTAACGCGACAAACTCCCCAGATAGACTCGCGCGGCTCGACTTCTGTGTCCCGGACGCGAGATGCCCTCTGTTTTGTGGTCTGTTTTTCAGCCATGGTCGCGCGGAGCGACACATCTGTCGCGCACTCGACAACAAGAATGACAAAAAAAACGATTTTTTTTTTTTTTTTTTTTTTTCCAGAATTAAAATGCAGAAATAGAAAGAACAAAAAAATATTAAAAATCACGGGTTGCCTCCCGAGAAGCGCTTCATGGATTTACGAGTCTAGAGCTTGACTCGGTGTTGCTCTTCTTACTTGTTTTTCTTCATCGAGGCGAAATGCACAACCTCTCCTTCTTTCTCTTCTTCATCCATTCCTTCGTAGTATTGTTTAAGGCGGTGACCATTTACGCTAAAATGACCACCCTTCTCGGTAACAAGGTCGACATATCCTGATGGGTGTTGTTTGACAACTGTGTATGGACCAACCCATTTTGACTTTAGTTTTCCAGGCGAAAACTTATATCGAGATTGATATATCAAGACCTTATCACCCGCCTCAAAATACTTACGAATTCTCAACCTCATGTCATGCCAATGTTTACTCCTTTCCTTGTAAATCCGGGAGTTCTCATAAGCATGAAATCTTTCTTCATCGAGCTCGTTGAGTTGTTGTCGTCTTTCCGTCCCTCCTAAGATAGCATCCATGTTACATTCCTTGATGGCCCAATATGCTTTATGTTCAATTTCAAAAGGAAGGTGACAAGCTTTTCCGTACACCATTCGGTATGGTGTGCATCCGATAGGGGTTTTGAAGGCGGTTCGGAATGCCCATAAAGCGTCATCAAGACGTTGAGACCACGTCTTGGGATTTTTCACAATGGATTTTTCAAGAATTCTTTTCAAGGCTCTATTAGTGTTCTCGACTTGACCACTCGTTTGTGGGTGATAAGCCGTTGAGAACCGATGGTGGACACCATATCGTTGGAGAGTTTTCTCCATAAGATGATTTGCAAAGTGAGTGCCACGATCGCTAATAAGAGCCCTTGGGCATCCGAAACGACAAAATAAGGTCCTCACAAAGTTAACTACAACTCGGGCATCATTAGTTGGTAATGCTTTGGCCTCGGCCCATTTAGAGACGTAGTCAACCGCTACAAGTATGTACTTGTTGCCGTGAGAACTCGGGAATGGTCCCATGAAGTCAATGCCCCACACGTCGAATATCTCACAAACTTGGATGCCATGTTGGGGCATTTCATCCCGTTTGGAGATGCTTCCGGTTCGTTGACATGCGTCACATGTCTTGACCAAAGTGTAAGCATCTTTGAAGATGGTAGGCCAATAGAATCCCGCATCTAACACTTTTCGAGCGGTGTAGTTTGGACCGAAGTGACCCCCGGTAGGTCCTTTATGACATTCGTTGAGAATGTCTTTTGCTTGATCACCGGCGACACAACGTCTATGCATGAAATCAGCACCGACTCGGAAAAGATATGGGGATTCCCAATGATAATGCTTAAGATCAGAAAAGAACTTCCCCTTTTGTTGATGGGTCATTCCTTTCACAAGAACACCCGCCGCTAGATAATTTGCAAAGTCGGCGAACCATGGGTCATCTTCCTCGGTGTCTTGTAAAGCATTTACGGCCTCGAGAAATTCTTCGGGAAAGGTATCATTAATCTCATTCTCATTAAACTCCTCAAGGTGAGGGTTCTCGAGACGAGATAAATGATCCGCAGCAAGGTTCTCCGCCCCCTTTTTATCCTTGATCTCAATGTCGAATTCTTGTAGGAGAAGAATCCAACGAATGAGTCTCGGTTTAGCATCTTGCTTGGCGAAGAGATACTTCAGTGCAGAGTGATCCGTATAGACAATGGTTTTAGATAAAACCAGATAAGGACGGAATTTGTCAAAAGCGAATACCACAGCTAAAAGCTCTTTTTCGGTGGTGGTGTAATTCGCTTGAGCACCGGTGAGTGTTCGACTAGCGTAGTATATCGGTTGGAAGTGATTGTTCACACGCTGTCCCAACACCGCACCGAGTGCGTAGTCACTCGCATCACACATGAGTTCGAATGGTAAATCCCAATCGGGGGATACCATGATAGGAGCATTAGTGAGACGGTCTTTCAAAAGATTGAAGGCCTCCACACACTCGGGATCAAACACGAAGGGTGTGTCCTTCTCAAGAAGATGAGTCATGGGTCGGGTTATCTTGGAAAAATCCTTGATAAACCTACGGTAAAACCCCGCATGACCGAGAAAGCTCCTCACTGCTTTGACATTTGAGGGTGGAGGGAGTTTAGCAATAACGTCGATTTTAGATTTATCGACCTCCAACCCTTCTTTAGAGATCTTATGCCCCAATACGATGCCTTCACGCACCATAAAGTGACACTTTTCCCAATTAAGCACAAGATGGGAATTCTCGCACCTAATAAGGACTCTCTCGAGACTCGCAAGACATGAATCAAAGGAGTTTCCAAAGACTGAAAAATCGTCCATAAAAACTTCCATACAATCCTCGATCATGTCTTGGAAGATGGATGTCATGCAACGCTGAAATGTAGCAGGCGCGTTGCACAACCCAAATGGCATCCTTCTATATGCAAAGGTACCGAACGGACATGTGAAGGTGGTTTTTTCTTGGTCCTCGGGATCGATGGGGATTTGGAAGTAGCCAGAGAAACCGTCCAAGAAACAATAAAAGTTATTTCCGGCTAGTCTCTCTAACATTTGATCAATGAAAGGCAGAGGAAAATGATCCTTGCGAGTTGCATCATTGAGTTTTCGGTAGTCGATGCACACTCGCCATCCCGTGACAGTTCGAGTTGGAACAAGTTCGTTCTTATCGTTACGGACAACTGTCATCCCTCCTTTTTTCGGAACCACTTGGACCGGACTCACCCATGGACTATCTGAGATGGGATAGATGAGGCCTGCATCAAGTAGTTTTAAAACCTCCTTCTTAACCACATCTTTCATATTCGGGTTCAACCTCCTTTGTCTTTGTACACTTGGCTTGAAGTTGTCCTCCATGAGGATTTTGTGTGTACAGAAAACAGGGTTGATTCCCGGTATGTCCGCGGTTTTCCAGGCAAGTGCCCGTTTGTGAGATTTCAAGATTGTTACTAATTGGGTTTTTTCAGTAGAGGATAGGTTCGAAGATATTATGACTGGCAGTTCAGATTCTCCTTGTAAGAAAGCATATTCCAGATGGCCAGGTAACGGTTTGAGTTCTAAGGAAGGAAGGTCCTCTAAAGATGTTTTAATTCGGAGATTTTGTTCAGGATCGAATTTCTCAAAATCATCTTCATTTTCTTCTGAATCCTCTTCATCAAGGTGAAGTAATTCCTCGAACTCTGAGAGATCTTGGATAGATTCGGGAGAGTCTAGAGTGACATCACCATAGGTAGTGATGTCATCGCAATCTAGATCTAGAAATGAAGTAATTTCCTCCTCCATGCACACATCGATGATGTCGATGAAATTGCACGTGTCATCGGAGGCAGAGGTATGCTTCATCGCTTTCTCAATGGAGAAAGTGACTCGGTCATTACCGACACCTAGACTAAGCTGTTGTTCAGCAACCAAGATTATGGCACTGGCAGTGTTCAGAAAGGGTCTTCCTAAGATGAGAGGGACATTTGGCTCTTCCGGGATATCTAGGATAACAAAGTCAGCGGGAAATATGAACCTGTCGACCTTAACTAGAACGTTTTCTGCTATGCCCACGGGGTATGTAAGCGATAGGTCTGCTAATCTAACAGTCATCCTAGTCGGTCTAAGGTCTGTTATTCCTAATTTAAGGAACAGGGACAAGGGCATCAAGCTTATGCTAGCTCCTAAATCAGCTAGCGCCTTACAGGGCGGTAAATTATCTATGAGACAAGGGATTATAAAACTCCCTGGATCACCCTTCTTTGGAGGTATGTTTGGTTGGAGGATAGCTGAGCATTCCTCGCTTAATATTGCTGACGACACCTCCTCCGTGTGTTCCTTTCTTGAGACCAAGTCCTTGATGAATTTCCCGTAGTTTGGCATCCCTGCTAACATGTCAACCAAAGGAACGTTAATGCGCACCTGTTTAATCATCTCAACAAACTTACCATATTTTTCTTTAAGTTTTTCTTTCCTCAAACGTTGAGGAAAGGGGACCTTCGGTGCATAGGGGTTTGTTGTATCTGTTTTGTTGGACCTGTGCGTTTCCTTCGGTTTTGTCTTTTCTGGCTCGGTTGGAGTTTCAACCTTCTGCATGACCCTCTCATCTTCATCAGCTGGAGTCTCCTCATTAACCTGTTCATCAGAAGAATTTTCGTTAGTATTTAATACAGGTGAACTTACCGTTTTACCACTTCGAGTAGTGATAGCTTTAACATTTTCAAATCCCCTTTTCGGGTTATCCTCTGTTCTGGGTGGTAGACTGCCTTGCGGTCGTTCTTGTAATGCTTCAGCCATCCTGCCCATATTTCTTTCTAAGCTTTGAATTGCTGCTTGCTGATTTCTGTTAATCTGATCTTGTTCCTCAGCTTTCTTGTCATGTTTTTCTATAAATTTTTCGAGCATGAGTTCCATTGATGACTTTGATCCTTGACCTGCAGCATTCTCTCGAGGTGGTTGGTTTGTTTGATTATCACGTTGGAAACCAGGGGGGTTCGAGTTTCTCGGGGGATAGTTATTGTTTTGGTTATTGTTGTTATAACCTCTGTTGTTATTGTACCCCTGATTGCTGTTGTTATACCCCTGATTTCATCCTTGATAATTACCTCGGTACCCATTGTTGATGTAGTTCAACTCTTCTTCCGCAGATATCATCGGTTGATGTTGTTGGCAATCTTTAGTGAGATGTGGTCCTCTACATTTATCGCATCCAACCTGTATGGCATGTAAACAACTTGTTATTTTATCTAATTTTCGTTCAAATACCTGTTGGTTGTTCTTTATTGCGGCCACTTCATCATTTCGTCGATCATCAACTGCATTCAGAGAGGCTTGATTCTGCCCGATTCGTCTGTCAGATGTCCATTCTAGACTGTTCATAGAGATGTCTTCGAGAAGTTGGTATGCTTGAGTTGGGGTTTTGTACATGAACAGCCCACCACTTGATGAATCGAGTAGGGAACGCGATGTGTGATCCAATCCCCTATAAAAAATGTGTACTATATTATTTTTCTCAAACCCGTGGTTTGGGCACTTCCTCAGTAAGCTTTTTAACCTCTCCCAAGCCTCCGTTATCTTTTCACCTGCATCCTGCATAAAAGCCATTATATCAGTTTTAAGTTTGTCAGCCTTAGCTGGTGAAAAATAACGAGTAATAAAGCGACTTCGGAGTTCATCCCAAGTCGTAATAGAGCCTGGCTCTAACGATTTAACCCAATCTCGTGCATCCCCAGTTAAACTGAAAGGAAACAATCTTAGTCTCATGGCATCCAACGTTACGTCTCGTTGTTTAAACAGCTCACAAATTTCTAAAAAGTTTTCGAGATGTCTGTTGGGATCATTGCATAATCTGCCATCGAAGTTCAGATCCCGCACCATACTAAGGAATTGTCCTTTAATCTCGAAATTTATATTGTTCAGTTCGGGAACTGTGATGGATGGAGTAGGGGCAGTTGGTGCTGTCTGCCTAGTACTCCACATGGGTTGCTCTGGTGGTGGTTGATCTCCCATATCAAAAATGGGGTTTTCAACAACTTGAAAATTGATCGAGTCTAGGTATTGCGCTGCTAAAACTGCTCTACGTCGCTGGCGAAGAAGTCTCTCTGGCTCAGAATACGGTGATATCGGATCAGAGTCAGAGCTACGGGTCATACACCTGCAAAACTCAAAGCAATTGTTAAAAACGCAACTGTTCAACACAATCAATAAAGTAATTCAACAATTTAAAATAAACTTGTCCAAGAATAAATCCCTAGACAAGGATCGATTAAAAGATTAGTTTTAAATAACTAATCAGGCAACTGGTCCCCGGCAGCGGCGCCAAAAACTTGATGTGATAAAACCAGTTATAAAATAATAACCTAAAATACGCCTTCTCTAGATTACCACACTCTTAGGCAAGTATGACCTAATCGTGAGCAATATAGTTCAGGTAAGTAATTCGGGTGTTCGTTTCCGCAGGGAACAGTTAAGCCGATCAAATAGTCTAAAACTAATGAATTAATCTAAATGAATGCATAAAGTAGGGGTTTTTGTTTTTAAACTAATTAAATGAAGAAACTGATTAAAAGTAAATTGAGCTTTTAAAAACTGAGATAAATTGACAAAGTAGTAAAACTGTGTTCAAATATGAGAGGGAATATTCACTATGATCGATTCCATCTAGTTCTAGGTTTGGTTGGTTAAGTTCCGATTTAATTGGTGTTCTAGAAGTCAGGTAAGCAGTGGTCTCTAGCTTCCTACAATGGCCGTGTTATCATTCCTAAGAAGTATTTTCCTAAAGAATCATACTATGGTCACACTTCGGCTTGTTAATTATATCTAGGCCCGGATTTCCGTTGCCTTCTAATCTTGAATTCGGTCGTTACTAAGATTAGACTTTCGGTTTCACCTAAGTTATTTGATGCTTAAACTCAAATCCCTAGATCTAGTGGATTGCCAACTACGTCACCGGGGTGAAAAGTTGAAATAATTATTAACTATAAATGCTAGTGGTCACTCAACAAAATAATTAATAATCAATAGTTAAAAAAATCACAAGTTCAAGAATTAACCGAAAGGATCTTTGATATAAATAAACAAGTGTTCAAACCCAATGTTAAAATCCTAAAAATACCAAACCTAAAGCCTAGATTTCATCTAATCATAGTGAATATAAATGATTAGCACATAGACATGCTAAACATCGCAAAACAAACGTAAGAATTCAATAGAACAAACATAATTTGATTAATAATGATTAAGAACCGAAATATATAAATGGTTCCGTTGCCGGGGTGAAAAGTTGAAATAATTATTAACTATAAATGCTAGTGGTCACTCAACAAAATAATTAATAATCAATAGTTAAAAAAATCACAAGTTCAAGAATTAACCGAAAGGATCTTTGATATAAATAAACAAGTGTTCAAACCCAATGTTAAAATCCTAAAAATACCAAACCTAAAGCCTAGATTTCATCTAATCATAGTGAATATAAATGATTAGCACATAGACATGCTAAACATCGCAAAACAAACGTAAGAATTCAATAGAACAAACATAATTTGATTAATAATGATTAGGAACCGAAATATATGAATGGAATTGAAGATCTTGATTTTGAAACCCCTTGAATTCGTGCACCACAGCTGCTCCTAGGTCAAAAATCGGCTGCCAAAAGATCCCCAAAAGAATGGCTGAATTTTAGCTTAAATACCCTTATTTTCGTTTTGCTCGAGCACTCGACCAGGGGTCTCTCGCGCGCTCGACAGAGGTACACTCGCGCGCCACGGGGTGCGACAGGGACCTGCTCGCGCCGCTCGAGCATGTCTGAAATTCGGAATTTGCTGAATTTTTACGTTTTTAGCCCTTTTCTTCTATAATTTGGACTTTTGACCTGCATTTTATCAACAACATCATAAATTAGGCATAAACACTTATTTTTACTATAAATCAAGCCTAAAAAGTACAATATTGACGGATTTAAACATGTATAAATCCGTCGATATCAGGGTCAAATGGGATGAAAATCATCGAAAGTCCATTTTTATTCAAAGATTTAAATCATTGGTGTAAAAATATTTGTTTTAATCGTAATTAACGGACTAACTATTTGTAGAAAATTAAATAAGATAGAGTGATAGGCCATAGAGTGTTTGTATGTCAACCCAGCCCAATTCATATTTCAACCATATGAAAAAATAACCCGTTTCAACCATAGACCGTTTTGACCCATCACTCAGCCCATCCAACCCATCTATTTTCACCTTTAATTTTGTGGAACGGGTTAGACTAACGAGTTATAATTTGCAGAGCACAAGGGCGAGGCTATGTCTTCGAGCAGCACAAGCATTCGAAAAGCGAAAGCTACAAAACCAAAACACAATCGATTCCAAGAGAATCCGAACATCATAAAAACACAAGATATGATAGCCGACTACCAAAAGGCATGCAAAGATCGCAAAATCGGTTACTACGACGCTTTCAAGATTCAAAAGGGTAACGACGACTTTAATGCAAATGTGAAGAGACTCGAGCTAGCGGGAATATGCGACGAAATAGTGGAAATGTTGAAACGCTATGAACTCCCGGATGGTTTTGAGAGCCGAGAAGAGTGGATAGAGTTAGGAACCAAGTTTAGGAAGCTAGTCGAGCCACTTGATATAGCTAATTATTATAGACACTCAAAGGATGAAGACACGGGGACCTACTTGAGAGATGGTGGTAGACCAAAAAGGTATAAATACACGCAAAAATGGCAGGAACATGCTCATAACTTGAAAGAAGGGGCGAGTTGTGAGACGACTTTTTGGGCAAAAGTGGAGGAACTGACGTTTGAAGAAATGAAGGAGAAAATCGTTGGGTTGGAGAAACAAGTGAGTGAATGGGTTGATAAAGACGAAATCGGGGAGGATGTGCTAATGGAAAGATCTACGTTTGCGGTGTGGTGGAGAACGCTCCCGGAGAAGCATAGATCGGGATCTTGCCTGCGAGGGCGGTTTGGTAATTTTGCATAGTGAAAACTAGTGTTGTATGGACTTATTGTATGTATGAATTATGATGTATTTTTGCTAGTACTAACTTTATATAACTATTAAAACACCTAGTACTAATATAAGTATTTACCACTGTAGGGGTGAGCTCGGTCAAATAAACCGAACCGAACCAAACCAAACCAAAAGCAATAGAACCGTAAACGATGATTTTTCAAAAACCGAAACCGAACTGATAATATGTTATAGGTTTTAGTTCGGTTTAGTTTCGGTTCGGGTTTTTTAGGCCAAATAGTCATCCTTATCCGAAGACCGAACCGAAACCGATAGAACCGAAACTAAAAACGATGATTTTTCAAAACCGAACCGATAACATGTTAACTATTTCGGTTCGGTTTCGGTCAGTTTTTGGTTCGGTTCGGTTTTTTCGGCCCAAATACTCACCCCTATTTAACAGTTACAAAATACATTGCAACTGCTGCTGGTAAAATTACTCCTGAAAACACTACTCGTGTGACTAATTGGACTGTTAGATTGTGACTCTGAATCACTGTAATGATTCATCAAACTCACCATTGTTATCAATCTCCAGATTCATCACTGGTAGATCATTATTTGGTGGATTTACAACACTAGGGCTCTTAATTTTCTCCTTACTTGTAACAATACTATCTTTAAATACGATGATAATAATATACTACTATTATATGATATCTCAAACATGTCCCTTCCCGTTTATGACTATCTAAACTCAAAAATCCAATGTTATAAAAAAAAAAAATTCAAAATTGCCACAATTAAATCAATTGCAGAAAGAGAAAATTGAAGAACACAAACAATAGTTGCAACTATATAAGCATAATCCATTTAAGTTTATGGACCTCCATGGATCTTCCTCCAAAACTCTTAAATATGCAGTTTCACTTCCTCACCATTTTTTCTCAGACAAAGATATAAGCTGCATAAAACAAAGCATAAAACCCGTAACCACTTTTGTTACATTTGATAAATAATTAATGTGTTGTATACGATTACAATGACAATTTTCAATTTTGTTCGAAATCGATTTTTTAGAGTAATTCTGTAAATTTTTGGTCCAAAATAGATTTTTTTTTTCTTTTCATTTTGCAAGAAAGATGGTCGATTATGTTGCTAAAAAAAACAATCACTCTTATTAATCGGTGGAAATTTAGAAAATATGTAGAACGATTTATCTACATGTACATATAACACAACCTGTTGAGCAACCAGTTCTAGGTTCTCCTCTTGAATTGACTCTTCTACTGAGTTGACTTTCTCATTCTCCTCTTGAGTTGACTCCTGAATTGAGTTGACATTTTTAGTCAACAAAACAGCAACTTTATCATCTTCTTTCTTAGTAGTCAAAGTCCCTCGTTTCTTCTTTCTTTGAAAGGTGTACTTGATAACCTTACTACCCGTTGGTTGAGTAGGGGTCCCTCCAGTCAACAATAGGTTTGACTCTGGATGGTCAACCTGAGCTTCTGACCTAAGGGGCGATTCCGTCTTTTCACATCCTAAAGGTAGAATTTCCTCTTTGGTTCTATGAATAAAGCTTACACTTACTAAATCTGTTTGTCTGAGTCTATTATGAACATCTGCTACATTTACCAAATACTTCACATCATTAATACCTTCATTTGAATTCTTTTTCTTGTAACCGAAAGAAGGGCAGTTATGTAATTTCTCATCCGCTTCATGTGTTGTGTTATCCTTCTGTTCACATGCATGAATTCTCTGAGTACAACCACTTCTGTACCTTTTGGTTCCTTTATTTCTCAATATTATAGCTGGTAAATCTTGGTCATCAGTACAAGACTTCATAACGTTTAGTTGTTCTTCTGATATGTTTTTATCCAATGCATCATTCACTTGTACTGTGAGCTTCTTTGGTGTTACATTTTTTAGTTCATTCAACTCTTCTCTGAGATCTTTCACTATTTCCTCAGCTTCTTGAAGTTGTGCTTCAACTTCTTCAATTCTCTTTTGTTGAGCTCGGGATGCCATTTCTGATTCATTAATCTGAAATTGAGTCATATAATTATTATTATATTATATTAATAACAATTATAGAAAGTATATGACCATAGTATCATAGCAGAATAATCAAGCAACGGGTGTGAATATTAAAATGTACATGTTTATAGATTATTTCTATAGGTCAAAAGTGGCAATAGTTTTTATTAATATTATTTAGACCAACAATTAATGAGATATTAGAAGTAACAAACTACCACGTAAATAGTTATGCTAGATTATAAATACACGCACATGGCACATTTTTTGGAATTATGGTAAATTATTAGAACGTGTTTGCTAAATACTGCCTACCATATGAATATGATGATACATGCATTATTTTGTTTCTTTCTCTAATAAGTTTTGCTAAATTTCAATGTAAAAAAGTGCAACTTTCGTAATGTAAATAGATATACTCAATCTTAAGATGCATACATGCAACGTTCTGTACTATTTTATCGTAAAGGCTAAGCTTTTTGTTGCCATTAAGAATATAATTAATATTTTTCTCTTCCAGTTGACCAGTTCTAGTAAAAGTTGTTATTAAACGGATACAACCCAACTAAATGACAAACGAAAAAATAGCGAAACATTTTTTAAGAGAATTTAGTAGATGACATAACATGCATGCCATAAGTTGCGTGTGTTTCTAACAAATGAATACGTCACATTCAAATGATAAATGGCAAATTAATGAAACATAAAATGATAAACAACAAAATATAATCCCTCCAATTCAATCAACATGTAAAATGCACCTCAATTATCACATACATAGAAAAAAAACAGAAAGATTGCTACCATTCATCCAATTTGTATTCAAGTTAATGAATGCTTGAGCAACCACAGAAACAGAAATAGTTCAAATACTTTATACCACAAAGTTGAAACAGTTAGAGAAGCACATAATTTTAACAACAGCATATGAATCAATGGAGCACAAAACTGTTTTGATAATGATGAACTAAGAATAAAAATCACAAGCCATAATTTACAAAAAAGACCAATTTAGTTAAACCCTTGATAAGTCCAAACAGAACTGAAATTGTTATGACTTATGCAGCAATACAAAGGGATGAAAACCTAGATGCAATAACCATCAAAATTAATTTTTATTATAATAAAAAAACCTAAAAAAAAAACGAAACCCCACTTATAACAAATGCCAAAAAAAGGTAGAATGTTGAGTTCTGATATTCATACCTTCAAATCCATCATCTGTTAGTCTCATAAGCATCTGAAGTGCATTCTCTTTCGATTGTTTAAGCTCCAATTCTAACCGAAGAGCTTTCCGTTCCGATACCATAATCCTTGCAGCTGCCTCTTTCGCTGTATTCAGTATCATATCCGCATACGCCTTCTTCAATTCCGTTAATTTCTGCAAAAATCGACCATCAAAAAGTAAGTAAACACGATCAAACCCTATTTCTCTTCAAAACACAAAATCAACACCACAAATCAAAGGGAAAACTCGTAAAACTTTCATGTGAGTAGTCGATCGGTGGCTATAACTTCCGCAACCACCGCGGCCGTGAAAGGTATACCGGCAATGCAAATCGGAAGTTTACCTGATCGGCGTCCATCGTTGAAAATTCGAAGAAGAAATTTGGGGGTTTTAAGACCCTAAAGATTTGTTGTCGCTCTTTGTTAAGCAAGCAGCTGTCTGTTATGAACTGCAACTTCAGTTGCCATTGTGACGGTTTTACCCCTGGTTCTTTTTAAATCTCCAATGTTGCCACTATTTGCATTACATTTGAGCGGTTTTGTTTTTGGCTTTTTCTTTTCAAACTTAATTCTGGAGGTTCTTTTTTCTTAGAGTATTAGGTGTGGTAACACAAGTCGGAATGCCACCTCCGTGCCACCTATGCGCCACATCATCATTTCACATTTCACATTAAAAACCCCCAAATACCCCCTCTACCATCACTGACCAATAATACTCCTTTGGGACCCACCAAAATACCCCTAACTTACAAAATACCCCTTTAAAAATAAAAGAATCTCTCTCTCTCTCCTCGCCGGCCAAGCCAGTCGTCCGGCGAAATGCATCACTGAAGTCGCGAGGGGTGTGGTGGCGAAGGGCTTGGAGCTCGCCAAACATGCCACATAGGCATAAATGATTCCGGCGGAGGTGGCATCCGCCACCGCACCGCATGCTCTTATGGGGGCCACTACCAAAACGTGCGTATTGAATGAACTTTTGATGACGCGGCGGGATATAAGGTTTGCCACGGTGGAAAACACACACGTGTGAAAGGCCTACGTAGAAAATTTTCCAAATTACTAACTGAAATTTATATGGAACCTTAGGAAAACGTTAGCTAAGGGGTGTTTGGGAGAGCTTATTTATGTGGTTTATTAGCTTATCTAAGCTTAATAAGCCTAATTAAGTGTTTGTTTGAGTTTAAGAGCTTGTGCTTATTAGTTTATTTAAGCTCTCTTACATAAGCTATTTTGATGGAGCTTATTAGCTTATTTAAATGTTTTACACTTTTAGCCTCCACTTAACTTATGTTGCTCCTCCTTTTCTCAACAAACTATTTTCTCCATAACCCCATTTTTGTAACTTCACAATATTCTTACGTAAGCTAAATCAAACACTTTATTTAATAAAAACTTATTAATTTAATAAGCTTATAAGCTAATAAGCTTATAAGCTTAAACACTTTTAAATAAGCTTTCCCAAACAACCCCTAACTCTACTTCGTTCCTACTATTGATCACTAATGAGTAGACATAAATAATTAAATGAATATCAATAAACGAACGTATATTCACGAACATAATTGAATTATCGAAACCTAGTTATGTCCGTTCGTTTAATTAAACAAATACAAAATTTTGTATATATTTATTTATTTAACTAAAAAAAATGAACATAAACGAATCGGTTCGCTTACATAAACGAATACCTGCCAATAGAAAAGTAATTGGTTTTTTATATCGGGATTCTTCTTTTCATTATAATGAATAAAATATTAATTGGTTTAACAAATAGAAAAATTAAATAAAATTATAGGGCCACTTCCATAACTTAACACAAACCACATTTTAAGTTCCCATTTCCCTATGTATAATTTCCTGATATAACATATAAGTTGTTAGCCCAAATTCCCCATTAGTCCATTTTCAAAATTAGGGCCCATTTCCCATTTGGAGACCATTAGTTCCTGATTTCATATTACGTTCAACATTTAGGGCTCGTTTGTATGCATACATTGATTTCGTTCGTGAATCGTGATTTAGGGCCGAAACTTGAAACAAACTTGGAATTTGAAATGACGACTCTGCGAGAGAATTGATTGTGTTCTTCCTCCGTCCTTGGTTCCTGTCCGTTTCGTTCGTGACTCTATCTCAGTAATCAATCGTTCGTGAATCGTGATTTAGTTCCTGAAATCTGAGTTAGTTCTTGAGTCGTGACGGTATCAAAGTAATGGCAGTAATCACTTGAGCTTGATTTCTGAATTTCTAGCCGCCCAACAAACGATCCCTACACAAAAATAAAACAAGCAGAGTCGTACCAGAAGTAAAAAATGGCGATGATTTCCTCTTCATTAATGGAGGTTGAAGAGAGTGAAGCAACCAACATATATATACCAGAAGAATGGTCCGAAGCGGCCGACACCATAGCTTATGGTGGTGCACAGTCACCAACGGCATTCATTTGCGGCCCCAAAAACAGTGGCAAGTCAACCTTCTCTCGTCATCTTCTTCACGTTCTCCTGCGTAGGTAAATTTCTCGAATTATTTTAATTCTTGTTTTCAATTTATGTATCTATAAGTCCATTCTATATTTTGTTGAATTTCGGTGTTTAGTTATGCAGTGTTGCTAGGTTTCATCATCGTCTATTTTATTAGTAATGGATTATTGTGATAACAAGTTTTGATTTCGGAAATTAGATTAGAAGGATTTGTGGTTAAGATTAATGTGGACAGTTAAGTTTTGAAATTCAAGTGGTTTTGGTTGTATGTTAATACTTTTACACAAGTTCATTCAAATTAGGTTCATTTTGTTTGTTCAATTTTCTTAGCATCCATTTGTAATTCCTCCTGGCTGTAGATCATAACTCCATTCGTTATTCACCATATTATACTACAGTACATTTATTTTCAGCAATTTGGTGTTTAATTTATACAAAAATATATCGGATTTAAAAGTATGCTAAGGAGAAAAAAGATTCTGATATTTTTGAAAGAAAAAAAATTACAGGCACAAAAGAGTTGCTTACTTAGATACTGATGTTGGACAGCCTGAATTTACTCCTCCTGGATGTCTCTCACTTACAATACTAGACAAAGAAACTGTTGGTATATTCTCTACAAACCCTTAATATATAACTAATTTTATAACTTATTTTTCTGAATTTTTAACATTTTTTTCTGGCTTCTTGAATGTTATTGTTACATCACAGATTCAAAGATTCTGCCAGAAAGGTATTCTGAATCATATGTTTTTGTTTCACGTATTAATAGTTCATTACTTCTATTTTATTTGTATATATACATGTTTCTTTCTAATTCTTTTGTAATTGTATTTATGTTTCATAACTGTTTTATCTCTGCCAATTTCTGCAGATGCTACTTTTTTGGTGACATTTCTTCAAAAAGAGACCCAGAGATTTATTTAACATATATTTATTCCCTATACGATCACTACCATAAACAATATAACCAAAATTCAACTGGTGGGGTACCCCTAATTATCAACACTCCCGGTTGGGTAAAAGGTATGCTTTAAATCTAATATTTTCTTTTTTGTAAATATTTCTTTACAATATGTTATCTGTGTAACAGGTATTGGGTATGATGTATTGGTGGATATTTTGAATCATATTTCTCCTAATTATGTGGTTAATATATGTATTTCTGCTGTAAGTAAGAATTTACCCTCGGGGGCGTTTTGGTCACAAGATGGGGATGCTGGGGAAGTAACCCTAATTGAAATAAACTCAGCTCGCCAGGATTCGTTAAATCGATCGTACGTTTTTGTAAATTCTTTCATCTAGAGTAGCTGGTCAAAATGATTTGTTATGGGAATATGATTTGTTAGTTATTAATATTTTTTTAATATTAATTCTTTTTATTTAGGGTACTGGTACAGAAGGATTCACGCCATTTACGGGATTTAAGTATTGTGACATATTTTAGACAGTGTTTTGCTAGTGATATGAATATCAACTCAATTAAGGAGATTTCACAAGCATTGGCTGCTCACCCTCCTTATGAAGTTTCTGTGACAGCTGTCAACATTAAGCATCTTCATTTTCAGGTTTTTCTTCAAGACTTTTGTCAGTAGATTTCTTTTTTTATTTATCTATCCCTTTTTAACACTTCTTTATTTGAACAGGTACCGAAAGAGGAAATTTTCTACAGTTTGAATGGAAGTATAGTTGGATTAGCAGTTGATTCTGAGGATTTATCTCTCTGTCTTGGCCTTGGTAGGTTACATTCTTACATTATTAATTGATTTGCTGCTTTTATGTTAAAAATAAAACACATATTTTAATGTATTTTCAGGAATTGTTCGAGGAGTAGACACTTTAAGACAAGTTCTTTACATAATCACTCCGGTCCCACAAGATATTTTGGAAGATGTTAATCTTCTACTACAAGGCTTTATTCAGATCCCTACTTGCTTGCTACAGGTACACACACACACACACATACACCCACCTTTCATTATTATTTCAATTTCAAAATACAAATAAAAATAAAAGTGAGGGTAAATTGTTGTAATATCTTTTTTTTATAATTTTGGTTCAGGTACAAGGATGTGTTTCACCATACATGGCTTCAAATGTCCTGCCTGGAATTTGAATTTACTACTAAAACACTTGTGCTGAGTTCAAGTATTCAAGCACAGAAAATTCAGGGTATGCATCTAGTGTTAATCGTTTGTCATTTACCCAAATTTTGTTATAGTCGATCAAATATTTTTAATACTTGTTTTTAGCTTGTTACTTTATAGATATTGTTGTTTACTCTGAATACAATGCTTTAGATATTTTCCCTTATAAGTAACATGTGATGAGAATTAGTTGGTTATATTTTTGTATTCAAAATGTTGTTTCTTCCCTTTTGTAGCTTTACTGAATTCGGCTAAAGACATGTACGCCTATAAATGGGTCGAATGAAAATAAATGAGGCTTTGTGTTCATAAACACTTGAAACAAATGGAATGTTATGTTCTTATTCACTCCTTAAGAAAAGGTAAGTGTTCTAAACCGTTCAATTAAAAACTAAACATGCATGAACTAATACTAACATAATTTTTTAAATATATTCATTTTGCATATGATTGTTGTGCTTATTTACACAATTATAACTATTATATTAAAAATAAAAACTATATATATATTTATATCGTATGTAGATGAATGAACATACAAAATGAACCTTAACGAATGGATTATCAAATGTTCACTGGCGTAAATGAACGAAGAACGAATAAGGTCTATGTTCGTGTCTGTTCATTTAACTAAACGAACATATAATCTTGTTTAGGGTCATTCATTTAACAAATAAATGTACAAAAACGAACTTCCCGCCGAATTATTCATGAACTATTCATTAAACGTTCGATTTGTTTAGAAGGGTTGGGATCAATAAGCACACAAGATCTTAACTGCAAGATATTAAAGGGAAAACAAAACAGTAAAAGACAAATATTTGCTACTACAATAAATTGTGCAAGCCATTACTTCAACACTGCAAATCATGTTTTCGAAAAGGAAAAATATTGATTTTAAATGTTAAAGACAACGTGATATCATCCGAGTTTTTTTTTTTGTTTTTTTGTTTTTTTTTTTTTTTTCCTTCTCACAATAGACTTTTAATGAAAAATTAAGAAAAAAAAAATGCGTGATATACCATTAATTCAGGTAATAGACCACTTCAAAAACAAACCATACTCTTTCCTACCATTTTAAGAGAAAATTGTGGATCATGGTCTTGCTACTTGGGTACTTGATCTTTCTTTACTTTGTGTGTCACTCGCATTTATTTTCATTCATTTCAAATTTGATATTCTATTCGTTTCTCGAATTCTATGCTACAATGGCTTCACCGAAACGAACATTTCGGATATTTGTCGAGGAAGAATTAGGCATATTCCCACATTTCGTCGTTTGGGCAATTCTCGAGTGGATGCTAATAATCTCACTTTATCTCGATGGTTTTTTTGCATTCATCTCAAACAAATTCGCTGATACGTTTGAATTAGACCCTCCATGCATTCTATGCACACGGATCGATCATGCAGTTTGTGGCAAAAACCCTAATTTGTATTACAACGAGTCGATATGTGAAACTCACAAGAAAGACATATCTTCGTTAGCGTATTGCCATGTCCATAGAAAACTATCCGATATTCGAACCATGTGTGAAGGTTGTCTTCTCTCGTTTGCAACTGATAAAGCGTCCGATTCTGATAACGATAGCGATACTAACAAAGAAACCGAAGATGATCATAAAATGTTCGGGAAACCGAAGAAAAAGGTTAAGAAAAATAATAATAAAAACAATCGGGCGATTGATAAAAACATATGTTCATGTTGTGGCGATTCTTTGAAGCCGAAACAACCTTCTAAAGAGTACTCCAAAAGCTTATCGAGCCTTCGTAATTCTTCATTAATGTTTCCACCTCCTTCTCCTCGAGCATCGGCTTCGTTGTTCCCGACTTCATCTCCGAGGGCATTTTCGTCATTAGCACCATCGTCTCCTAGAGCATCTTCGTTTTTTCCACCTTCTTCGCCTAGAGCATTTTCAGCTTTATTTCCAAACTCTTCACCGAGAGGAACTTCTTCACTTGCACCAATGTCATCGCCTAGAGCATTTGCTTCGCAAAATCGGTTTAGCGAGCTCAGATTTGGATCGGATAACGAACCGGACATGCCCGAAAATGAATATGGATCCAACACAAACGTGAAACGTGAGTTTACTTAAATCCACTTCTCGTAAGTATAAATTAAACAGTTTTTTTAAAGAATAGCAAAAAAGTATATTTTCTACCCAATCTTTATTTAATGTACTATTATACGAGTAACTGTTAGTGCCATCTTTTTTATAGCACTTTTAAATGTATCAATAAATAAAAATATTACAACCCAGTTTAAGAAGTTAATAATAGGAAAATGAAACAAATTTTCATTTTTATCACATTTTTTAAAAAAATATATGATATTTGGGATTTGAAAACACACAATGACGCACATGTCAATTAGTTGATGATTATACGTGGCACATTGAGTATCCGAGTTTTCAAATTACGAATACCATATTTTTGAGAGAGATGATAAAATCAGTATACAAATGAAAATTTAATTGAAATACATGTTACTTTTGAAAAGAAAAATATCCCCAATAATGGTTATGCCAGACGAAATGAGAAATTAATAAGAGAAATAATATTTATTTTTACCATTTGTTCTACTCATCTTCCTACTCACTTGATACGATAACATGTGTAATCAACTAATTATCTAGTCTAATATTATCTTTGATTTTGATTAATGTATTGATCTAATAAGTAGGAAGATAAGTATAAAAAAATAATATGAATCAATATCATTACTCAATTTAAAAAAAAAAGGATCATTACAAATAGAAAAACTAAAAATACCAACCCAATATGAAAAGCCGTTGCTAAACACAACAAATAAACAGTACAACAGTTTTTAACATTTTACGACTTAATTAATCTTGATGCAGAGATTAAAGATGTAAAATCTGGAACATTATTAATGTCTGCAAACACAGACGAAATGAATGAAGACGGCAAAACCCCAAGTTACATAAAAGGAAACAAGTTCTTCGGAATACCGTTAACCGAAACCGGTATTCCAGTCAGTCCAAGATTTTCCAACAAGCCACCCAAAAAAGCCCCCTTAGAAAAACACGAGATATTTACCGAAATACCCATCGATGAATCACCGACAAACGGATCTTCAGTTCTCCAACAGCTAAAAAAACAAGTAACCGACAACAAAAAGAACCTCGTAACCTTATACATGGAGCTCGACGAAGAACGAAGCGCTGCATCAGTTGCAGCCAACAATGCAATGGCTATGATCACACGATTGCAGGCCGAAAAAGCTGGAATTCATATGGAAGCGTTACAATATCAAAGAATGATGGATGAGCAAGCTGAGTATGACGAAGAAGCCATTCAAATCCTTAAAGATTTGCTTGCGAAAAAAGAGGAAGATGTTAAGGTTTTGGATAATCAACTTGATGCTTATCGGGAACGATTTGGGGAGATTAAGAAAGTTGATAGCGACCGGTACGGGTACGGGTACGATGAATATGACGATGATTTTCAGCCGCTATCTTTGTCGTCGGAGTGTGCGAGTGTTGTGGAGGAGCATAGTGTGAGTTATGAAAGTGAGAGATCTCAGCTTTTTGAAATGTTGAAAGATTTTGAGAATCATGTTAGTGCATCTTCACAAAATGAGCATCATCAACATAACAATACAAGTATGTGAGCTCTTTATTTTAAACCTAATGTTATTGGGAAGTTTTTTTTTGTAAATAATAGAGTTTCCAAACAAATTTTTCTTTCTACATCGGTTTTATGATCTCTTTTTAAAATATGGTATTCGAGATCTTAAACACGGATACTTGTTAAAATGGGTCACATGTCAATCATTTGTAGTCCCACCCGTGAAATTTTTGAAGGAAAATGAGGGACAACTGATGAACACGTGACACATTGTGGAGGAGTATCTGAGATTAAATCTCGGATCATATTTTTGAAAAAGGTGTTAAAACCAACATTGAAACGAGAGTTTGTTCGAAAATTCTATTATTTATGAAAAAACTTCTTGAATTGGTGAAATGGGCGGGTTGGGTTGACTCAAGACACAACTCCAAAAATTTTGAACTTTTCATATACTCCTTTCGTCACATAAAAAATTCGCATTTTTTTATGCACATGTTTTTAAGAGATATATATACTTGTGGGGTCTTTGGTAATACCTTTGATTAAGATAACTTTAGCTTAGAGATAGAAAATGTTTTTAGAAGATATTTAGTGGTATGATCATTAGTAATAATATTATATTATTAAGTGTACCCTTCAAATTTAAAAAATGTGAACTATTTTGTGTGACAAAATTTTAAGAAAAAATGAGAACTTTTTATGAGACGGAGGGAGTACAATAATGTGTAACGATTATATATTGTTTAATTATTTGAGAAGTGGAAATAGTATAAGTATTTGAACAAAATGATTTAAATGGTTTATGATTGAAAATACACACTTTAACTTGTACATTTGAGCTATTTTTTCAAATCATAGATGCCAGAAATGAAATCGAAAGCCAAGTCAATCCATTTATAAGAAAATAGATTAAAATGATAAGTGTGTAAACTCAATAAATTACCTTAATGAACAGGTGAGGGTGATAACGCGACACTTAGGAGAGAAGTGAATCTATTGAGGGAGAGGTTGGCAGCCATTGAAGCCGAAAGTGGATTCTTGAAGAAAACTGCGATGACACTCGGAAAGGGGGATGAAGGAACTAAACTTCTAACAGAAGTAGCTGAACATCTTCGAAACCTGCAAGTATAATTATATATATGTAGCATTTACATCAGTTTAAGAATATGATAATCAGTTATTTGGGATTTGCAAGACAACTTAGACTAACTTAAGGGGTGACCAGCTGCCACATTAGCGTCATATCAGTTTTTTTATCTTCCGACCAAACATATGACAAACTCCAACCAAAACCACGGCAGCATATGACCAAACTCCTCCCCATTTGAAATCAACCATGTCACTTTGAAAATCAAGCGACTAAATGCTTCTAGGCGACGCGTTGGGCGAGAGAGTCATAAGAGGAGTGACGCATCAAAGGGTTGGAGACGGTGGGCGACTGGGTTCGGCGACATACCATTTATGAGTAGTCTTATAATTCATATCACATTAGATAATGTGGGACAAAATGTCATAATGGTTTACTATGAGTAAAACAACTTTTAGTGACTACAAAAGTTAAAAAAAAAAAAGCAATAAACTGTTTATGATGCGACAATAATCTTCAAAATATTAAAATTTTATATTTTCAAATTACAAATTATTTCTAATAATTATTAGAAAAGAAAATAAACTTAAAAAAAAGGTTTTAATAGAAACAAATTTCTTCTCATTTTTCCCATTTATATCCAAGTTAGAACTTTCAATTTTTATCATATTTAATTAATAATTAATGTATAAATTATAAATAAATATGTCATTTGTTCCTATTTTACTCATATTTTTGAACAAAAGAAAATCAAGACTTACATAGTTTTAGATAAAATAATATATTTGTAAACCAACCAATAAGAGATTTTACGAGGTTTTTCATGTTTTTCTATAAAAATATGAAGGTTCTAAATTTTAAAAAGGGGTTTGTATAATGTTTCTAGTGCTATTCGATATGAATTTTGTACTCGTGATGTGGTGATGATATGACGTACTTCCACGGTTTAGTGGAAAGGGAAACATCCCCTGGTCATTTTGTAGTGAACCGTGGTCATGATCAAGAATGGTCATGATGTGGTTGTGTGAGGAAAGAAGATATTTGGTGGGTCTTTCTTCACATGTAGGTGTGTATGGTGAGTACTCTTACAATGTGATTGTATAGATAATATCTGGTGTGACAAAATTTATGTATGACCAGTGTTACATATTCCCACGTAGTTAAATAAAAATCTTAAAAATAGGTTGCGTGCAAAAGGTTTATAAGGATTTAGGACTAGGAGTCAAGGACACAAAACGAAAGGGCTGATTGACCCAAAATTTAATGTTAATAAATAATATGATTAGTAATCTGAGATCACATGGGCTCGTCGTACAAAGGGCTCAGGGGGTTGGTTGCAGTGATGCTGACCCACCAGTGCACAATAGCAACACCCCACGCTCTCTCCTTCACTCGTTCACTTATCCTGCGCCCACAACCACCTCCTTCCTCCTACGCTCCTCCTCGCTCCGCCGTGTACGGCAACATGAACGCCCAAAACCATCAACTCGAAGCAATATTCACTCAGAAAAAGGTGCTCCGATCGAAAGTAAAAAAAGATCTCCGATCAATGGATCCCGCCCTTTAATCTCACGAAGGTGTGTTTGTTGATCTGTGTGTGCGTGAGTGGAAATCATGCTGTTTTAGTGAACATTTGTTCATATATATCTAGCTAGGGTTTCCTGCATTTTTGTTATAGCTTCTGATCAAGATGAGCTCTGTAATTTTCAACTTTTATTCAGTAAATATTTAGTCTATAAAATGATCTAGCTCTGCTAGTTGATGTGTCCAAAATCTTACAGCCTGATACATTTTGACTTTTGAAGTCAAAATACTATTTTTTATGGTCTATTGATGCCTCGATTAGCACGGTTTAGAAACCTAACCGAAACCAATAGAACCAAAATAGAAAATGATAGAATTCTCAAAACCAATTACATATTTTCAGTTTTGGTTCAGTTTTTTTAGCCCAAATGCCCATCCTTATCCAAGAACCGAATCGAACCGAAACCAATAGAACCGAAATATAAAACGATGAATTTTCAAAACCGAAACCGAACCAATTACATGTTTTTGGTTTCGGTTTAGTGTCGGATCGTTTTCGGTTTGGTTGATTTTTTCGGGCCCAAATGCTCACCCCTAATGGATGGATACAGAATAGATTGAAGAGTGACCAAGATATTAACTTTGTAACAAGTACTTTAAACAGAAAAAAGTTGATGTCAAATGTCCAACATATTCTGTATCAAATTAGTCTGTTTGACCTCAAAAGTCAAACAATATCCAGATGATACAATTCAGAAATTGATAATGGAAGCTCCTTGGTTCAATTCTTGCAAGAGATTATGTTCATATAAGCTGTAGTGCACTGAGAGAAGTTGATACATCAAAGGTCTTACAAAATACAACTAAAGGTATAAAATTTGCACTTTCTATTTTGAAATCGTTCAATTGTATTATCATATTCATTCCTATTAAACCATTGACACGTCAGCAATAATTCTTTTACACGAATGTGTTTATATCATTAAGGTCAAAGGTGAACGACATTCAAGGAAGAATTACTTAAAACTAGTCTTATGCCCGCACAATGCGCAGGGAAAAAAGACAACTTAAATGGGTCAATTAGTTTCTACTTAAGTGTTTAAACAAATTGAGTTAATTTGATGATTACTATGAATAATAAAAACATGACAATAATAATCATTGTTTAAGGAGTTAATGGTGAATAATTTTTAATGGTTTGGAAAAACCTGAACCATAAATACAAGTTAGTGTTCAACGGTTGAATAGATGAACGCACGTTTAACAATCAAGCAAATTGCACCGATCAACTTCTCAAAGGAACGAATTCACATGTTCATTAGATTTGTGCAACATAAAATACAGCATATCTGAAATTTACCTATGCAAATATAAATCCATTAAATCAAATTACTTTTAAATTTAAAATCACATAATGTGTAAGTTTATTTCTAACAATAAATTTATCTATTTATCTATTTAAGAATGTGAAATATACAGATCGTAGAAACTTTGAAGCAAAAATAATGTTGCATTCAGATAAATGAACATGGGTTTTAGTAAATGGCAGATTGTAAAAATGGGTATTTATGTAGAACATTGATTAGTGTGTGCGTATATGGACAAATCAATTATGTAAATTCATTCCTGCAATTGAATTCTACAAGTAATGAATATTGAAATTGAAACGGCATTACAAAGTGTGCCAAATTCACTACCGCGGACTAATTTAACATCAAAAAAATTGACTAAAAAAATATCGCCTTGTGAATGTGAAGTGTTTTTATCAATAATTCGTTGCCTCAGAAATTAATCATCATCAGACATTAGATCAGAAAAAAAAAGAGAAACTTACAGATTATGATGAAGGGGGAAAAACGGTTTGCAGATGGGTCGATTGAGAATTGATGATGTATGTGATGAGCGATTGGGAAGTGATGACGCCAAATAGATGGAAAGTTGATTTTGGGGGTAGGGTTTGGTGTATTTGTAGTTGCAGAAAAGAAGGAAGCGATGGTTGGCGGAAGGACACGACGTTGCAGTTGAGTTTGAAAAGAGAGAAGACGGTTAGGAAACGGTGGATGGAAAAGGGGAAGATCGTGAATGCACCGGTAGAGGGAGAAGGAGGATTTTGTTAACAGTGTGGTGGAAAAGAGCTTTAATAATCATGAAGGGGATAGGGACATTTTCGTCATAACATTAATTTAAGCACTCCGAACTCCGTAACTTTCTCCATCCTCAACCGGTACGTTCCCTACTCTGAATTGAAGGGTCTTCTCCTTCCCCTCCGCCGGTACGTTCATAAACTTCTCCGTCCACCGTTTCCCTAACCAACGGCCTCCCTAACCGTCGCATCCTTCCGCCAACAATCACCTCTTGCTGCAACTACAAATACCGGCGTTCAATCACCTCTTTCCTCAAAACCGTTCATTGAATCGGTTCCTTCAACCGGCGTTAAATTAACGACGCAACGATTCATTCCTATATAACCCATCTTCTCCGATCACGTCTCATTCACCCAATGAACCGGCAGTTTCGATCGGATGTTTAGGGGGATAACTTAAAGAGGCATATCGTCATTGCCAACGATGTTCCATCGTCGGCTTCTTCCTCCATGCCTGGTACGAATTTCAGTTTACAGTTCTTTAATTAGGGCTTTAATAATTTTGATTTTATGATTTCAATTGTTCAAATTTCCCACAATGTTACGAGATAAAATCACAGCAAATACATCCAATTGCTTATGCACGATCAATTTACGAATACAAACACACTTTTACTTCAACTGATTCCATAAATTGAAGAAATTTCAAACTTTCGATTGGTGTTGGCGTCAGAAATCAGAGAAGTTCCTTCGTCAAATTCATTTCAAAGTTGTGTATTTACATATTCATTGTACTTAAAAGATGCAATCTTTTTTATAGGTTAATAATGTAGATTAATTAATGAATATAAGAATTTTTTTTCCTGAATTTCATTGATTAAACCCATTTGAGCCGTTGAATTATAAATATCACTTGTTGATTTTCTAACTGTTTGCACAACATTTTATTAAATTTGTATTATCTAATGCTAGATCGAAGTTATTGCTGACGAATTTAATTAGAAATTCAATCTTCTGATTTTTTTTATCCTATGTATATTGTAAGTTGGCTGCATCAATATATAGAATTTAAATGTATATTTATTGCAAATTTTTAATTTATATTTTACGATGCATAATCTGTTTGGATTATGTGTTATTCATAAATTAGTGTTTTTACCCATCCCTTAGTTCAATTGGTAGTCTTGATTAAGGATATTTAACCACAAAACCATGTGTTAGTAAATAGTCATAAAAAACAGTACCGTGAAAAATGCAATTGTTGTCTTAATTTCAGGCATGGGTCTTAATGTATTTGAATACTGTTTCTGATGATTATAGGATTTTAAGAGTAACTTTTAATACAGTTTCTATTTTGTAAAACTTCATTATGGCTACCCATTGGACCCTATTTGAGTAGTTTTGTTTTTGATAAAATGGGCTTCTTTTGGATTGTCAATAGCTATTAACTCAGTTCATAAAATTTAATTGATTGAAATACATTCTACCTATTTTTGGTTAAATAATTTGGCATAGATTCATTTTGCTGTAGAAAGACCAATCTGCTTTTCTTATAATATGATTAATTAATTTGGGTCTAAAATTACAGGTGGTTCGTTATTCATTAAATTTTCGTATTTCACCTGCGCGTTGCGCGGGCAAAAGACTAGTTACTTTAAAACTGTGTTTGTATATCACATAATGTGTATTTTGGTAACAAGTTTGTTGACCATACAAGGTTAAGTTGACCATAAAAAGTTAACATGTAATTTTGACTGTAAATTTTGCTCCTTGATGTCTGTGTAATTTTTATTTAGTTGATATATTATTTATACTTATTTATAAATTCGAATTAATATTATTCATTAAACAATGACATTTATATTTTCTCGCAAAAGAATTTCTTACAAGTTTCTTGGTTCGACTTCGAAAATGATTTGTAGATCATCCAAGTTCTCGGTAGTGTTGACTTTGAGTTTAAAAAGTTTTGACCCCGAAAATCAAATTATGGCACTGATTCAGGAAGAGATAGAGTGATTTTTGAACATCAGTGTAATCATTTACCTACTTGACTGTTTCTGGCACAAAGTACAACTGTCGATGCATGAGTTACAACAAAAGTTTTACACTATTTCTATGAAGATAAAAAGCAGGTAGTAATTGTCAATGTGCTCTTTGAACAGCAGTCTTGAACAGGAGAACATAAAGCTTGTGGTCCATTGAAAAATACATAAACCCACCAACTGAATGGGTCACAAATGATCCAAAACTTGACCCGACAATACAATGCCATGCTGGCCCATAAATCCCATCAAATTCCTGCAACAAATAATAATTGTTTCTATCCGTTAACATTTAGCTAAAGGACCCATTCACCAATGTAGTAAGAAATGAAGATACGGCCAACAAAATGCAATATAACATCAAAGTGTCCATCAAATGAAAAGATAACGTAAAATGACAAGTATCTAACTATTAATTTGTTGCTAACTTTGGTAACCAACTATCTGTTTTTTACTTGCTTTACATTATCAATTTTAAATAATCTTTGTGTGTCATATTGTGAGGTGACAATTCAATCTGACCCGACATGCTTATATAACCATGTCAAATATTTAAACTCTAAACTTTACTTTCAATCTGAACACGATCCATATAACCTGTTTAATTAAACGGGTTAAACAAGTCAGAGGTTTGAATTGGTCAAACATCTCGACTTTTTAATCAGCACCTACTAAAGTATATCTGTTTTCTTAAATGTATATATATTTTTAAATATATTTATAAACTATTAGAGTACAAATATATACATTTTTAAACATGTTTTGATAATTAATCAGGTTGACGGGCTGACCCGTTTAAATTATCACCAATCCGAACCTAACATGTTTAATAAATAGGTCAGTTGAGTCGACTCATAACTGACCCAAAATTTGTTACTTGTTAGTCTCAACCTTAACCAATTTATTTTTATATTTTCATCTCAAGTCGAGTTTCAGGTCAGAAATTGCCACCCATGTGAGCCTATTTTACATCAAGCATAAGATTTCTTGAAACATTAAACCAAACAAGGACCCCAATCCCCATTTACTTTGACCTACCAATTCACTTTAACTATCCCCTACAATCAATTTCTTCTACAAAACCATTAATTACCATTAACTGCCTATTACATTAATTACAATGATTGTGCAAAACATTAATGGATATGATTCAAGACCACAAACAAAACTAGTGCAATAATTTTAATTTAGAAAGCATGTAAAGAACCAATTAATGAAAAAGTTTGTACCTTTTTGAGAGTGGAAGCAAGGGTTTTGGCAGTGAACTTTTCCAAACTATCATATGTTTTTCTTGTTACATCAACAACATGAATTTGCATATAAGGAGGCATGTCAGCAGAAACCACTTTAACCCCATTACAAGCAAAGAAATCACTTAACTCACCTTGTGAGCTACTACCAAATGACTTCCTCCTACCCCTAATCATTCCCATTGGCTGCTTTTTGACATCATACCCTAGGGGTAATTTCGTCATTTCATCTAACCCACTTTTTTCTTTAACGTCTTCATCTTGTTTCTTGGTGGGTACTTGGTTGTTAACTACAATGGCTCTCTTGATGTTGTCTTGTTCTTCATCAACTTTAACTGGTTTATTGGCGTAATAATAATGGGGTTTTCTTGTTTTTTGGGAAAGTCTTGTTCTTTGACTTTGACTATGTGATTTAGTCAAACAAGCGGTGGTTGAGGTATCAGAAACGGTGGTATGAGTAGGTTGAGTTGAAGAACGAGCTTTATGATTCAAGTATAATCTTGAGAACTGATTGGAGATGTTTTGGACGGTTGTGATGGAGGGATCTGGGTGGTGGCTGGTGGTGGGTTTGGGGTGGTCAACGGTGGTCTCTGCGGTAGGAGGTGCATAGTTACGGCGGTGGGTGGTGTTGTGTGACATTTTTACCGGTGGGGTGGTGGTGGTGAGTGAAAATGAAGGCTTTTGGGGGATAATCTTGAGGGATCTGTTTGATGTTTGGGGGGTGGGTGGGGTGGTATGGGGGTTGGTTAGATCTAAAAGTATAGGGTGGGACAATGGCAAGGAAATGTGTGATTTATTGAGTTTTTTTAACTCAATCTATTTTAGCAACCGAGGTGTTTACCGTTCTATTTGTGATTGGATTTTCAGTCTTTTTAAGTGGGTTTACTTTAATTAAGTTTTTAATTACAACTTAAAAAGTTTTTGTCACAAACCATCTAATAACTTTTTTATTACTTATAAGTCTTTGATAAATTTTCATTGTTTGATTTATTAAATTCTTATGTTTAATAATTTTTTATTTTATACCTGTATAGTTTTAGACTTATATTTTTTAATATTTATAATGTAATATTTCTATCTATTTCAATATTAATATTAAGTATTATTAAATCTTTATAAGAGACATTTTAAAAAATGTTAAGTTTTATAAAATGTCATAAAATTGTCAACAAAAAAATTGAAATGTATAAAGGTAAAATTTTAATATAAATAAAAAAAAACTTTTGAAAAGTTTAACTGTTGGAGAAAATTTATAAATAATTCTTTTGTTATTATAAATTGATGTGACAAAATTAATAAGTACTTGTAAAGTTAACCATTGGAGATGCTCTTAGATTGGGTGATATAGCATACTACCTACGCAGCAATCCTACCGTACAATCAAACATAAAAGAGAGCTGATATTGCTTATATTAAATTTTTGTTTTTATGTTCTACTTATTTGATTAATATAAATGTAAAATTAAATGATAAAATAAGGGAGAAATTGGTGGATTCCAAATAATAATTACTTTACGGGTAGAAGCTAAAATAAACTAAGAAAATTTAGGCTTGTACACAAGAACTGAACTGCTCATAACTAAACCGAATCAAGAACCTAGAAAATATTTTTGCCGGACTGAGGACCAAGCCCATGACGCTTGGAACCGAACCGGACCGTACAGAGAACCAGCCAGACTCGAACTGAACCGAGAATCAAGGAAATTTCTTCGATTTTTTTTTTTGGTTTTTTTTATCGACTTTGGACCGAACCGATGTTTTTCGGTTCAATCCGGTTCGGTTTCGCAGTTCCATTCAGTTCTCGATTAAGTTTGCACAAATATAAGAAAATTTAGTAGGAAAAAATATAAGTTTTTTAAAATTGAGATTATTTTGGCATAGTAGAATAGAGTGGGACAGACCAACGTGGGCAGCCTATAAAACTAACGACTGATTATCTAAACTAACAAAAATCAAATCAAATATGAATTGACCATACGTACATGTCTTTCTTCAGATTTAATGAAAGACGTGTATTTATTTCAAATTGCACCTCAACCACCCGAAAACACATTTGAGTATTTAATTTGGGTACATGGACTTTATTTCTTTATCTAATGAATCAAAGATTAGAATTACAAGAAATTTGGTGTAACTCATAAAGTTTAGTTTTTCTACTTTATATCCGAAGCAAACAACCAGAGGCATGCAATGGTGAATCAAAAGTGTAGGTATTCAGTTGCCAACTAACGTGACATTGGCACATGTCTAAGTTGGTTTCTTGTTAGTTTTAGTTAATGGTGAAATTTGGAAGGAAGGACAAATAACCGGAATCTAAAAAGGTACAGGGATAAAAAAGAAAAAAGAAAAAAAAAATATAAGGATAAAAACACAGAATCAGATATATCACATAGACAATTTCTGTAAATTTACTACAATCTATTAAAAGTTTATATCTAACTCTTTAACAACACAAAAAAATCATTGGTCAACTCTTTGACAATATGAAATCCCAAAAGCTATGTCCTCCCTCTCTATCTATCGAAGGGATGAAAGGGTAGAGTCCTTAGTTTAGTTATTAATCATTATTTAATTAACGAATAGCATGTGACCTCGCTTCGTGACGGATTTGCAAAAATAGACATCTAACGTCCATGCATATATCTTGTAAACAATTCGGGATATGTGAGATGGTGAAAAGAAAAAGAAATAAATAAATTACTTTATATATACAATTCTCATACATGAGTTACTATTCATTACTACTTGAACGGAACGGCCTTGACATTAAACGGAGCGACCTTGACATAAGGGAAGGAGAAAAACGGTGGTGAAAGGTTTTGTTTATTAGTGGGGGGTTTTTATATATACGCATTGGCCCACAGGATGCCAATAGGATATATATAAAATCATAACAGGTTAATCAAGTGTGGTAATCCCTATAACAGGGGTGTCTTGGTAGGTATATATGACATTAAATTTTCACCCCTATGTATTTTTAATTACGAAAAACTTAAAAACTACTAATAAAATCAACATTTAATAGTATGGAATGAGATATTTCTTTTCTAAAATGTAATTATACCTTGGCATAAAAGTTCTGTTGGTAAAACTATTATATATACTACTTCCGTATCAAAATAAATGATACATTTGAGAAATTGCGATTTTTGAGGCAAAAGATTTAAAGATAGATTAAAATAGATAAAAGTGGATAGTTAGTGGAAAATGAATCTCACTTCTTTTGAATAAAGTGATATTAATGATGTTTAAAAGTAAGGGTAAAAGGGTAATTTTACTTTATTAAAGTCGATAGTTAGTGGAGAATGGACCCACTTTTTTTACCAAGTAAGGTAATTTTTAGAAGTGCATCACTTATTTTGATACGGAGGTAGTATTATACATTTGCCATACCTTAAGGTACGCTATGAATAATGATTTAAAGGTTTGATAAAATTGGTATAAAACAAAAGTATTAATTACTAATGAATATTATTTTACTCTAATTAAAAAAAATTTGGTTTATTAAACGTTTGTTATCATATGCATATGAGGGGCATATGTATGATTAGATACCGCTGCAACGCGCGGACATTTTATACTTGTTGATGTAAAAAAAAGAGTCAAATGCAGTCTTCATATGTTTGTAAACACTTTAAGGATTTTTTTTCTTCCACCCCAATAATCTTGCCTCAAATAAAAAGTAACCCAAAAGTAAAAAACACAAGAAATCCTAGATTCTTGTACAAAGTGTTTGCACTCGAAGGAGAATTAGGTGTCGGACGTTGATTCGGGCTCGTTGTGGTCTTCTCAACCGCACACTCATAATTGCAACGACTTGGAGCAACAACCCTGTACACACCACTACTAGTTAGGAGATACACATCTTTGTTGTTATCTTGCCCGAATGAAAATATGTAACCCAGTGCGGGAAGTGAACTTCCAGGAACAACGCTACACGATATAGGAGAATCTGACGCACACGTAAACGGAATCTTGCTCGATGTGAAATTCCCGCTATCGCTAGGCGTTTCTATGCCTGCCCACATTGCAGTCGCGTATAGATCTCCGTACAAATAACTGGAAAAGCAAGAAGCAAAAGTTTAAGTAGTCAAAACTAAGTCGCATGCTAGACGACTTATTTAATCAAATCAAATTCAGGATATGGGAATGCATTTTGACATATTTAAATTACTTTCGTATATTTTCGTCTTTTAATTGTCAAACGTCAATAATCACTTTAAAAACGTACATCTAAATATCATAAGAAAAATCATTAAATGTTAAAACATACGAATAGTTTTTGTTTACCTTCCATACATACACGGATCGGTCTTGGACCTATAGAAATTCCCTCCGGTGATAGAAGCAGCACCTTCATTCTTATTTACATCGGAATGTCTGTAACCCAACACCGGAAATATCGGATTCACTGATTTTGCCGACGTAGGAGTTTGTTGAGGAGTGAAAACGTCGGGTCCCTCGTAAATCCGCCAACCGTAATTCCCATTTTTAGTGATCAAATTCACCTCTTCATATTCACTCTGTGGCCAGTACAATAATATATTATTTATTTGTATAGATTGCATAATCGAATTAGTTACTAAGATCAAAGTTTTGGTATACCTCCCCTATATCACCACAAATGTAGTAAGATGGTCTTTCTGAATCGAAACTACAACGCCAAGGATTGCGTAAACCTGACGCCCATATTTCTGGTAGCAACTCATCGTCTTCGGTGTATGGATTGTCCTTCGGGATAGAATAATTTCCCCATAGCGATAGTCGTGTAATTTCTTCTTGACCTAGAGACTCATCACAAACAAAATATATATTTGAAAAACCGTTACCTTTTATAAATAGTGAATGTGTATTAAATATGAGTGAAAACTATATTAATTACCAACTTGATAACACAATTTTGTCTTAGACGTCCACTCATGGTGACAAGGTTATATTTTATTGTGAGCATCTCAATATACTTATAATAACGATAAATTTTGACCACTTTGTTCGACTCATTTTACTTGGTATATTCTAATTTATATTTTTTGGATTTCACCGGTTGACTCATTTCTATAACATACTACTCTGAATGACCTCCTCGTTTCATTGAGTTGAAGTACGTACTGTTGTCTGTTGACTTTTATGGTCAAACCTTTAGCATGGATCGTTTCTAGAATTGACAATTTGAAGACACTTACTTGATATGCTATCGATGTCAAACCTCAAGATTTTTCCCAGTAACGACTTTTTGTTTTGAGCAAAATTCTGAGGATCGCCGGTACCTCCTCCGTCGCCCATCATCAAGTATAAATGCCCGTCATCGGGTCCAAAAAGAATATGTCCCCCATGGTGGCCCGTGTAAGGAAGACCCATTGTGAAAATCCGCCTTGATTCTCGGGCTGAAACGCTCGGAATCTGGTGAAATATAATCATTAGATAGCACGATATAGAACTATAAGTGTAATTAAACTTTTAACTATTGCCCCATTTTGATTAATTTTATTTATAAAATGTTTTAGAATGTTTCTTGAGGTGATTTAACATGAAAAAAGTGACACATTTACATAAAGTGTACGCATTATTAACTTGTATCATAGTTACATTGTATATGTATGTATCACCTTTTTATTTTGTGCAAATCACCCTATTTTTCTAATACATTAATTATATATATATGATTTGGTAACCATAATCCTTAAGGCAATGGTTAAAGATTAATAATATGGTTAATGATTTTAGGGTGTGTGGTAGGTGGCAATAAGTCGGGTTAAACGGGTTGACATGTTTAGATTCGCGGGTTGAAAATCACAACCTAACACGTTTAGCTAAACGAGTTGAAATTTTCAACTCAACCAAGTTATTAAACACGTTGGATCATTAACAAGTTGACTTGTTTATAGATTTTTAAACGTAATTGTGTACTATACGAGTTGCAAATAGTTTAACCCATTTAAATATCATAATATGTATATAAATTTAAAACAACACTACTTTAAAAGTCAAATAACAAATTAAATATATGTCAAATATCTGAATATAAAGATATATTAAATAAATAAACAAATTAATAGTAACATATTTTATTATATATTTAAGACATATATAATATTTAAACAGATTACTAGGTCGTAAATGAGTTGTATATATAAACTCAACCAAACGTGTTTATATGACGAATGTAAACGGGTTGACCCGTTTACCACCCTCAAGTCGAAAGTTATAACTCATCTGCTAATTTTGGATTCTAAATGGGCAGGTTGAATTTTGTCATATGATTTTTTATAGTTGTTATACAATAATTTTAAGCACCCATCATTATCATTTCTCATTATTTATAAACTTTTAATTTGGAAAAAGAAAAAACTGTTTGACGGGTCAACCTAATCTTATCTGGCCCATTACCCGCGTAACCCACCCGTTTTCCAACGTCCATAAAACCGAAACACATAAAAAAAAGTAGTTACCGTGTTGTATTCGGCGATAACAGTTTGATACTGGCACGGCTGAACCCCATTATCTTGCCCAAGTTTTGAAGGATCACAATTAACATCAGAGTTACAAGCACACCTTCCAGCACAATCGGGCCGAGCCGATTTGTCACAATTAAACGACGCAAAAAGCCGTCCATTTTGACTGAAATTCGGATGAATTTCTATCGACATCAATCCCGATCCAGTATCGAAATGAACCTCGTCCGTTAGATCAAGATACGGTTTGGATTCATCAATGTTTAGTACACCACCCGAGCCCATTTCAGGAACCGTGGCTAACCATATTTGACCTTTCTGGTTCGCAAAAAAGACACGGTTCGAACCGTCAGTGTGAGCCACCATGTCGATATAGGTTGCATTACCGATTCTTTCCAAACACATCCCTTTTGGGAAACTGTTGGTGGTGTTTTTTGTTGTGCTGTTGAAGCTAACTTTTTCGCCATTAAAGCAGACTGAAGATTTTGTTGATGGTCCACCAACAATGGTGCAGAAATCGGTTGTTGATGAGTAGTTTTCGGATAGTTTGGTGGTTGTGTTTGCTGGTGTTGAGACTTGGCCTTGTAATAATGGCGAAAATGGTGAGTTTTTGATGGAGATATTTTGACATGAATCCCATACGGTTTTGCAGAAGTTGTTTGTGGATTGGTTACTTTGTGATGAATCTTGTGAGACCGTTGAGTTGCAAAGCATGGGAACTTGTCGACGGTTTGTGGTGGTTGTGAATAGTTCTGCTGAAAACGGGTCGCATTTCTGGAAAAAAATGGAATGTAAGTCTTGAATTTCTATGTTTTGATGCAATTTGATATAGGTTTGAAAACTGATTAGTGATATTAAACACTCGTATTCAATTGTAATAACCAAGTTTTTTTAAAAACGTGGCGGTACCATTAAGTCTCAAGTCACGGCGAGCGATAACATTTTTCAACTCTTTTTTATATTATTGATATATATGTATGTATATTAAGTTCACAAAGAAAAAAAATTATAAATCTGATTTATATGATAATTCATATATAAAGTTCACAAAAACTGTTATATCTAAATTCATCATTTTTAAAAAAAAATCCAATTTCCTAAATTTATAATTATATATGTCATTATTGTTTTAAAAAAAATCCAATTTTCATAGCCAGCTAAAAAGAACTCTCCATTTACGCCATGTATTACACCACCTTCATGGTCTATTTCGTAAGATGGGCTTCGTGCATCGCGTCTTGGCGCGCCTTTTATCACCCTAGTAATAACACGGGTTGCAAAAGATAGTGTTTGATTGTACTATTGTTGTACGCGACCTAACGGTTGTCGTGGCTGTTTTTGAATTTTTCCCTGACATCAGACCCATGACTTCTAAGAAGTCATTCGGGGGCTCTTACCGGTACATTACCACCACATGGTTATTCAAACACTCTTGTACGAATTCATTTATTACAGTAACTTTACTGGCTCGATTTAAAGACAGTGGCAAACCCAGGAAAAAAACCCACGGATACCACCGGTTTCACATTTTTCTTAGGGGTATCAACTACCTAAAAAAGAAAAATTTAGGACTATTTTAACCTTATTCAGAAAATTTTGAGAGGTTGGTTGCACAGACTATCTCATACTACACAGTAAGTCCTTCCCTGTTTATAAAGTCAATAAAACTTCAAGAAAAAATAAGAATAAGATGATACCGAGCAAAGGATCGATTTAAGAACAGAAGCACATCCAGGCTGAGATACATTCATTGATTCAAACTGTTTCTTTATATTCAAATCTTCGACTGAATCGCAACATGAAGATCCATTATAAGAACAGAAAACCAGAGGAGTCTTCAGTGTAAATGGTGCTCCTAATTTACATGTACAATTCAGGATCATAATCACACAAAACACATATTTGAATATTAAAAAATATGAAAAGATTATTGTAAAAACTTACTTGAATCCGTGCAGAGAGGAAGTGAGAGTACTGGATTGATGAGAATTTGAAGCAAACTTAATGAGAAAAAGATGATCAAATGATGAACAGCCATGGTAGCAGCAGAGATAATTTCCTAGTTCATGTTTCCGAGGAAGTCCAGAAATCTGCAAACTTATTGACAAAATTTCATTGACTTTAAAAGTCAAAGAAAAATTTAGAAGATGTTGCAGGCTTGATTTATTTATGGGTTTTTTAAATCTTGCTCATATTATGCTCACTAATAGTAATTAATGTACAACTTGTAAGTTGTAATGCATGATGTATAAGTTGGTTTTACTGATTCTCAGATTTTAGGTAATGACTTATAATGTATCAAAACTCAGAAGAAGACATCAGGATTTGAATAATGGAGGGAGGGATGGTTATTGACTTTGCTCCCTAATTTTTAATAGATATACATTTGTGGTAGTTGATAAGATCATGGTGTTTTATTATTATTTTATTTCTTTTTATATGTTTGTACTATTAAATATAGTCTGAGTTTATATTTAAATTTGGTTAAGTTGTTAGTAGTATTTTAAAATAAAGAGTAAATAGCATAAATCGTTTTTGTGATTTGGTTAAATTGCACGTTTGGTCTGAATGGCGTTAAAAGTGCAGACGACATCCCTATTTTGAAACTTTTGATCCGTTTTGGTCCTTCCCATCTGATGATAGTTAGTAGCATTTTTGTCTTTTCACCTCCATTTTGTTATATTTTATAATTTTTAGACACGGTGCTCTTAGGAAGCAGTGCTAGAGCATCTCGGTTCGAGTCCGAGTGGCGGCATGCCTGTTCATTTATAGAAATTATCTTGTAAGATTATGTTTTAAAATAAGTCACATTCCATACTGTGCCATATAGCATACATTAATTCATAAACTTTTTTCATATAAAAACAAATTGAATAAATCAAAATCGACTTTTAAACATGTGTTTCATTTTCATGTAAAAAAACTATGCTCTGTTGTAACGCATGGGGAAAAAACCTACTAGAGTTTTTTTTTCTTCTTCTAGCTGATCGTTCAATGGTTTATACAATCATCACTATTTAATATCCGATGATTTAATAATAGAACAATATGGAAAAATATAAAAATTAAAAATTCTGACGATGGACAGCAGAAACCGACATTGACCAGCAAATTAATCCTCTTGATGAAGACATGAATAATAAACAATCCTGAGAAAATATATTACTTTATATTATCTGACATCTGACTTTCTTTAGAAAAACCGGATATTCTAATTGCATATATTTTGACAACTAATATCCTAAATCATTGGGAAAAAAAATCAATAGCTTTTATTTTTGTGTTTTTGTTAATCACAGCAATTTTTAAATTCTTTTAACAACGTACTAAACAGAAAATGGGGATCCCCACAGATCCAAAATTATAAGAGCAAGAAAAGGAATTTTAAAGTTCAAATTCAGAAGCAAATAAGGTCCATTTCTTGCAACACATAAAAGGTCAAAATTTCAGAAATAAAACTAATAAATAACATCATGATATTTGAAACACAAAAAGATTCTTAAGCTTCATTGATGGGGTACTCAAAGACAACATCTTTCCCAGAAAGCTTCCTGTAAACTCCTGTGAATGTCTCCAGTTTGTACTCGGTGTCATTGCGAGCCTTTGGGTCCAAAAAAATCTAAATAAACCACAAAAAACAATCCATAAAAAACCCAGCTAAAATGAAATGGGTCAAACAGATTAAAAGTCATCTAACTTGTATTTAACACTTAATATGCAAGGAATTGTACAAAAAAGGGGTGATTTTTACACAACTTTAATGGTATCTACCACAACTATTGCTTAGGTGCTGTTTGGTAGCATTTGAATGATGCAGCCGATTAAGCGGCTTCACCAAACGCTCTGAATCTGTCTAATTAAGAGGTTGTCCTCTTAACTGAATCATTAATAGTCTTACCAAACAGCACCTTAATATACTTGTACAGTCAGCTGTAAAACTTGTACCAGGTGGTGTATGAGTTAAAAGTTGTGGTACAAAAATGAATTCCCTACGAAATTAAAGATTTTGTCCCTCAGACTTTTTTATTGCATAGATAGTCCCTAATTATGAAACTTTTAACATCAAAGGTCCCTAAAGAAATAACAATCTGTTCTATTAAAAGAAAATTATTTTTTGAATATTACCTTGATGATTTTGGATCCATCGAGTCTGTATCGAATACGTTTTCCAACAATTTCAGCAGGATGTACAATATCCTCAAGCATGGCATCATGAACAGCAGTTAGAGTGCGGTTTCGGGGTCTCTGAGCAGCAGAACCTTTCTTTGGTGGCCTCACAATCCTCCGTGTGGCAATGAAAACAACATCCTGACATCATCAATGATGAAATCTATTAGCAATAATTTACAGTTTTAGTCCCTGCAGTTCACGCCTTTAGAACATGTCCAACAAGTCAAGGAGAAAATTTGCAGTCTCAAATGTTATAGAACCAAATAACAATCTTTTAACAAACAATTTGTTATAATAATAATTATTATTATTATTATTTGTTAGCATAAAATACCTTTCCACTGAATTTCTTCTCAAGTTCTCTGACAAGCTTAGTATGGATTTTGCGGAATTGTTTAGTCAATCGATACGGAACATGGATCACAACAGCCTTTTTGTTACCAGCAACATCAATTTGGCTGCAACATCAAACAATAAAGATAACAATATTAATCGCTGATTTAATAAAGTAATAAAATCCAAAATAATATTCACAATTACCTTGCAGAGTTAATGTAGAGGTCCTTCAAGTCACTCTTGAGCTCTTGGTGTGTATTCTCCAAGTCAAACAATGCCTGCATTTACAAGTCAAAATATCAATAACAATAATTATACAGAATCATAATTATAGAGGAAAAAAAATCAAAATTGATACTGAGAATAATGAGGAAAATAACCTGAGCAACAGTCTGCTCAAACTCAGTGGGCTCAACACCCTTATCCTTGGAGATCTTCTTCATTGAGGTATACATATTGAAATATCTGCTTCTCAACACAAATTCACAAAAAATTATCTCAGAATTGTAAATGTATGTATACAGAACAATACAAAATTGTAAACCAGCACATTTAATCTAGTTTACCTACAGATATCGATAATTTAGGCTACTCGTATACACAATAACAGCAAGACATTATCGATGCACTTAGGTTTAAATCATAGAATTCAGGGGAAAATTAAGATTTGAGCGACTGCTGTTGATGATTATCATAAAACAACGAAGTTAAGAATACTTACTTTTGAGCAGATAAGGATTATCTCAGAGAGAATGTAGCTTCTGCTCGGGAGGATGCCGCTGCTGTGGAGTTTTGAGGGTTTTCTGATTTGCAATTTAGTTATGATTTTAGGGTTAACCAATCTCTGGGCTTGAGCCCACAAACAAATCGATCATGTAACCCGACTTTTCAACCCAGTTTGACAAAAACGAACCCGAAAAATAAATTGGTGTTTGGTTTATAGGTAATAAAATGCATTTTACCTTTAGTAGGTTGTTCAAGGAGGTCCAGAATTATTATAAAGTCCCAAGGAATATTTTTAGATCCTTAGATCAAGGAGATCAATGGTCCAGATTATATCCTCATTTAAAATATTTTTTGTGCGTGGAAGGGTATAATGCCCCTCTATATGTAATACTTATTTTTAATCTTGATCATTGATTAAGCTTGATCTAATGGCTGTAAGTTGTTCCTTGGGACTTTATAATATTAGTGTTCCTCCTTGAACACAACTCCTTTAACTTTATATTAATCAAAGTTTTAAATAAAATCATAAGCCACGACTCGGTACCATCATCAAGTCATTGTAACGTGAATTAAGTCGACAATTTACATACTTTTATATATATGATAGTTTATATATTGTATTCGTAATAAAAATTTCATCTAAATTTAAAATTATATATATCATCATAATTTTTTCAAAACAATAAATAAAAATTCATAACCAGCTAAAAAAAATCACCATAAGGCACGTTTAATGTCGTCGTATCTTACATTATCTTGCGTCATACCTTACACCACCTCTATCGGCTATTTCATAATGTGAGGGTTGCGTCTCGCACCTTATCGCGACCATGCATGGTTCCTTTTTAGACGCTTTTTAGAACTTAAGTATATCCTTAAGTTTATAAGAAAATTACCTTGCATTTATAAGCGAATAGTTGTAACTTGTAGGCAAGGTTCTAGAAAGCGTAAGGCGTGGCGTGACGGCACCATCAAGCCTCAGCCAAGGCGAGCCATGACGGGCCATGACGTTTTTCAAGGCGTGATTTAAGTCGGCAAATTTTTTATATCTTTACTATATTATAAAGTATTTATCCCTTCCATATTTAGCAAGCCTGAAAATTCAGCCAACACACTTTCCTTTTTTGTCTTGAATGAGTTTTAAAAAAAAATATGCTTCCAAGAAGACTCGAACACGGGACAAAACGAACATATGCCAGCACGCTTACCAACCGAACTACAAGATAAGATGCAGTTTTGTCCATACAAATTGAATATGACCCCTATAACCCGTGTTTAATAAGCAGATGTGTCTCCTCGGTTCAATCGCACCGGGTCTTTCAAAAGCCCCAGTCGATTCAATTCTCAAGACGCCTCCTCGATTCCTACCACTGCCTCGATTCCTTCAACCTTGCGTCTATTGATAATCACCCCGACTATTTAAATCTCTCTTTTAGGGTTCCAAAAATTTTGCAGATTCATTTCGATATTTCCTCTTTTATTTATGTGTTTGATTTGGTTTAAACTGTTGATTTCAGGCCGATGCACTTCGTTAGAGATTCGATGCTAATAAGAATGTGATTCGTTTCTTCTGCACAGATGAAAGCAGTTGCGGAGGCCCTTGACATTTAAACACAGTTTCCAGCAAAAGCCTTCATCAAGGTCTTAACATGGGAGATGATGTTAATCAGGTTTAATTTCTTCCATTTGACTCCATTTTATTTTCTCTTTAGTTCCTACTTAATCTACTAATTTAATTGTCTCTTATGTGAATTTGAACATCATGGAACTAATTGTTTGTCTGATGAAGCATGAGAACCGGTGCTCGAGATGTCAATGCTTAAGGTTAATCAATTCTATGACTGTTGACTTCAGATTTTGCTTTTAATCATCTTTTCTTTTTTCCAAATCTATGCCTAATATGGTTGCTTTTAAACTATATCAGTTGTAATGCATTTGTTATTTAGCAGGAATTATGCAAGTTATTTTATCGACTAATTCGTTTACTTCATGGTTCGTATAATATTCTATTATCTATGCAATTTATAGTTATTACAATACTAATACATGTTTCCTATCATCTTTCTCATGAACTACAAGAACTTAATTTGAGAACTTCTTTTTGTATTGCTCATGCTGATCCAATTGTATGCTTGAATATGTAATTGTAGCTAAATGCGATGCTCATACATATTTTGATGAAGTGCACGGTCTCTATAGTACTCTTTTAAACGCATGGACGACTGTAATCATGCAATCTTTCTATTCTTTATTACCCAATTTGTTATGTTAGGTTTGACCCATTTAGTTACAAATGGGTCGATTTGGTCAAACAGGACAAAAAAGGAGAACCAAAAACTGGCCTAAAAACCGCAAATTAGGTCCGGTCTTGGTTCGTTTTTGTTCAAAAAATGCATTCCTACTTTTTACACCGGTGTTTCTGGTCAATCCTACCAGACTGGTTGCGATTTGACCCGTACCAAAAACTGCGCATTTTAACCTGTCAATGAGTTTTTGATAAAAGTATAATGTTGGTGTAGGCTCTCAATAGCACTGCACGTCAGACATCATTTACTGATTATTTGGTTCTCCATGGTTGGGTGCCAAAAAAGCTTGGTATAATTTTTAACTTTATCTATTGGCATTTGGTTCTATATTTAAAACTGTAATCTATATCAACACACATGCTTGTTTTGAATTTCGATTGCAGATGTGTACATAGATGTTGATGACATCATAGACATTAGTCACATGCGAAGTAAGGTATTGAGATCCAGGAGAAGAGTTGTTACCTGATGTAACACCTCAAATTTTAATACAAAATATTGGCCAAAATAAAACATTTTATAAATAGAAGAACATCCTCAAATTTGATGATTTCCCAACCCTAGGTTTAACCAACCCTTAAGATTCTTACAAATCATAATCATACACTTGTTTTCTTTGTTAATATACCATCTATTAAGTGTATACAACATATATTTCACCATAAATCACCAACCCAAGAACTAGGGTTTCAAACCCTAGCTTCAAGATCCATAGATCTTGAGCTACAAAGATGATAGAGTGAAGATATACCTTTAATCTTCAACTAGGAGTGAAGAATCACAAGATTTGACCAAGAAATCTGCTCCAAATGATGCTTTACACTCAAAATCGTTCACACACTTGAAGAGAGAAAAACTAGGGTTTTGAAATGCATTAAATGAGCTCAAACCCGACTTTAATGCTGCACGACCAGACTTCGCGGCGCGAACTAAGTTCGCGTCGCTAACTCCAAATCTTGCACGCAGACTTAGCGATCGCTATCTCATCGCGAACTACTTCGCGCCCGATAGCCAAACTACCTGGCCCGACTTCCCGATCGCCACCAATAGTTCGCGTCGCGAACTCTCTTAGGCAGCAGGGCTGCATTTTTTTTATCTTTGTCTCGACCCGGTTTCGCCCATAACTTTCTCGTACGGTGTCCAAACGACACGAAACCAATTTCCACGTGTTTTATATGATTTATCCATAATTATCATATTTTAGTTATTTACAATTTCGGGTCGTTACAACTATCTACCCCTTAAGAAGATTCCGTCCTCGGAATCTCATCATAGTTCACGAAATCCGGGTACCTCTTCCGAATCTCGTCTTTGACTTCCCAAGTCAAATTCGGCCCAAGTGAATGTTTCCACTTGACCAATACCAAATCAATCTCCTTATTCCGAAGCTTCTTTGTTTTCATTTCTAGTATAGCCTCGGGCTCCTCAATCAACCGGTTCGGGCCGTCAACCCGCAACTCTTGCAACGGGATAATAATTTCAACTTCCCCGATAAAATTTTTCAAATAACTCACGTGAAAGGTGTCATGCACACCCTGAAGCTCGGGTGGAAGTTCCAACTTAAAAGCTTAAAGCCCGACCCGTTTCAATATTTTAAACGGTCCAACATACCTTGGACTTAACTTCCCTTTCTTACCAAACCGCATTACACCTTTCCAAGGTGACACTTTCAACATGATCATATCACCGACATCCAAGTCGTATGGCCTTTTCTTCAAACCCGAATAACTTCGTTGTCTATCTTGGGCGACTTTCATGTTGGTTTGAATAATACCGATCTTCTCATTCGTCACTCTCACGATCTCGGGACCCGTGAGTTTCGTCTCTCCCGCTTCCAACCAACAAGATGGAGTTCTACATTTTCTTCCATACAACGCCTCATAAGGCGGCATCTTGATAGTCGAGTGATAACTATTATTGTACGAGAACTCGACTAACGGTAAATGTTCATCCCATTTACCACCGAAATCTAACACACACGATCTCAACATATCTTCAACCGTTTGAATTGTTCTTTCACTTTGACCATCGGTTTGCGGATGATAAACCGTGCTCAACCGCAACTTTGTACCCAATTCTTCTTGTAAAGATCGCCAAAATCTCGAGGTAAACCTCGCGTCCCTATCGGATACAATCGATAACGGAACCCCGTGGAGTCGAACCACCTCATCAACATACAACTTAGCCAATTTCTCAAGTGGCAACGTTTCCCGTCGGCTACTTCTATCTCATAAACCTCATTTAACATCTCGGACGGCACATTCAATTTACAACCGAATTCATAAGACACAAACGAATAATTGAAACCCGAATCAAACAAAATATGAGTTGGCAAGGAGTTAATGAATAAAGTACCTGACACCACATCGTGTGCCTCCTTCGCCTCCTCCCGAGTGAGTTGGAAGGACCGCCCCTTCACCTTCGCCGGTTCCACTTTCTTTTGAGCCGTGGACACCATCGACTCGTTTCCCTTCTTTGGGCACACATTGCTATAGTGCCCCTTTTCGTGGCACGAGAAACACTCAATCTCGGCCAATGATTTCGACTTGCATTCTCGGGCCATATGCCCCGGCTTCCCACAATTGTAACAAGTCTTCGACTCCCCCCGGCACACGCCGGCATGAGTCTTCCCGCACTTCTTGCACGAGCCAACACTACCTTGCTTAGAGAAGCTCGAAGTGAACTTCCCCTTCTTGAACGAACTAGAGCCGCTCTCGGCTTTCCTTTTCTCGCCCACATGGGCCCTTTCGGCAACACGTGCCTCATTTACTTCCTCAACACTCCGGGCGGCACTAATAGCCTCATCGAGTGAGACCGCCCTCTTCACTTCCAATTGGTAGTCCCACGGTAACCCACTAGCATACGGGACCACCCTCAACCTCTCATCCGAGTAGGTTTTAGCAACAAACGGGAGAAATCCCGTGAACTCCCTCGAATATTCCTCCACCGACATATCGCCCTTCTTAAGGGTCACGAACTTCTCGTGCATTTTCTCCAAATCCCTTTCGGGACAAAATTTCTTTTTCAATCTCGTGGTGAACTCATCCCACGACATCCTTTCAACCACCTCCTTCCCGAGGGTCTCATACACAATATCCCACCAAACCATGGCATCTTCTTTTAGCAATTGTGACGCATACGTCACCATATGAACATCCTTATACTTCCTACTTCCGATAACCCTCTCGGTCTCTCGGATCCACCTCATGGTTACTTTCGGGTCCGAACTACCCGTATACACATTTGGCTTACAAGCCATGAAGGATTTAAACGAACAACCTTCTTTCACAATGGGCTTAGCCCTAGCATCACTTTGGCCACCCGTGGAGGATTTCCCTTCCCCGGTGCCACTACCCCCGGTTCTCTCTTCCGACTTAGTCTCGGATTCACGGTCTCCTCCCGACCTCTCACGGTCTCCAATAATACGGTGCACTTCTTCGGCCACCGTTCCATTGATTTGATCGATAATAGTTTGGAGATCCGCCATGGTTACCGGAGTTCTATTAGCTCCGACCTCCGACTCATCAACTCGATGCATCGAAGGTTGACTTTCTTGCTCAACCACCCTCTCGACAGGAGGTACTTCCTCCTCCCGGCCCTCCGGGGCTTTACCACTTCTACGTGTGGTCACCATTTCTTTCAATCAAGACTGTAAGAAAGACATTAAACATTTAGTAACTTGTGCACAACCCATTAGTCGCATAAGACTCAATATCCAAAATCATATCAAATTCATCGGTCCCCTAGGTTCAACCCTAAACTTAATATAAAGTCTCAAGGTCAACCTATGTTCTCAAGGAATCTTATATTCCTAATGCTACAGTCTAAGACTAGGATGGTCATCCAACCTAATTCACTTAAATTATAGCTCTGATACCAAGTTGTAACACCTCAAATTTTAATACAAAATATTGGCCAAAATAAAACATTTTATAAATAGAAGAACATCCTCAAATTTGATGATTTCCCAACCCTAGGTTTAACCAACCCTTAAGATTCTTACAAATCATAATCATACACTTGTTTCCTTTGTTAATATACCATCTATTAAGTGTATACAACATATATTTCACCCTAAATCACCAACCCAAGAACTAGGGTTTCAAACCCTAGCTTCAAGATCCATAGATCTTGAGCTACAAAGATGATAGAGTGAAGATATACCTTTAATCTTCAACTAGGAGTGAAGAATCACAAGATTTGACCAAGAAATCTGCTCCAAATGATGCTTTACACTCAAAATCGTTCACACACTTGAAGAGAGAAAAACTAGGGTTTTGAAATGCATTAAATGAGCTCAAACCCGACTTTAATGCTGCACGACCAGACTTCGCGGCGCGAACTAAGTTCGCGTCGCTAACTCCAAATCTTGCACGCAGACTTAGCGATCGCTATCTCATCGCGAACTACTTCGCGCCCGATAGCCAAACTACCTGGCCCGACTTCCCGATCGCCACCAATAGTTCGCGTCGCGAACTCTCTTAGGCAGCAGGGCTGCATTTTTTTATCTTTGTCTCGACCCGGTTTCGCCCATAACTTTCTCGTACGGTGTCCAAACGACACGAAACCAATTTCCACGTGTTTTATATGATTTATCCATAATTATCATATTTTTACATATTTTATTTATTTACAATTTCGGGTCGTTACACCTGAAGACAGTATGTTAATTCAATTATTATTATTATTATTGTTATTGTATCAATTAATTGGTGATGTATGTAGGTCCTGAGTCAATTGAAGTTTTTGATAATGAAAATATTGTTTGTCAACTTGTGTCAATGGGATTTAATTCTTTCCGATGTCATTTCATTTTCCCCTTTAATTTCTACTCAATCTACTATATTTATTGTCTCAGATGATATCTTTTATTTCATGGAACTAATTATTTGTCTAATGAAGCATGAGAACCAATGCTCGAGATGTTATTGCTTATGTTAAATGGGTCAAAATGCCAAATGTGCCAAATGTGTCTAAAGTCATTAAATGTGTGTTTTCAACTTATAGAAACTTTCAAGTTGTTTTTTTCTACATTTAGATTCTAATTGTATAAGGGAAAATTTCATGTACTTACTAAACTTCACATACTAATTGGTTTAGGGCTGGCTTCATGAGGAATGTCTCTTGCTTAGACTTCAAGATCATGATTCTTCAATTTGTTTGCAAGGATTACTATGGTATTAATACTTAAAAACTTATTTTCCATCAATATTTTTAAATGAACAGTAATTTTGTATACTAAATGTATATATGAGGTAATGAATGCGAAAATTTTGACTCATTTTCTTGATAAAGGTCGAATTGGGTTATGAGCTTAAAATTGGAAACTTGGTGAATAACTTAGAAATGACTATTATATCCAACTTATGTTTCAGATAAGCCTAGAAAAACAATTTAATCAGTTAACCGAGTTCAATTTTTAACACAAAATTAGTTTCATCCGGGCCTAAATTTCTCAAAATTTCATTTTTATGATTATGTTCTTGGCATCACATGAATTACGCACTGTTACACCATATTTATAACTAAACATTTTGTTTTAAGTCAATATATATGTGGTTTAAACCTTGTCACAACACGAGGGGTAGACCCGTTTGTTATATGCAAAGTTTAATAAGTATCGATAAAAAATGTTTCAAATCGACCCGCCAATTGTGATGTCAATCTGTTTTGACCCACTTTTTCAAGATTGTTTGTTTAATGATTATTCAACATCTACTTTTAAAACAACAAATAACCGCCTTTGTGTTTCTTAATCATGAAACGATCCTTCCACACATTTGGCTAGGGGTGTTGATCGGGTAAAACTTTCGGGTTTCGGGTAGTTCGGGTCGGGTAGTTCGGGTTTTTTCATATATTATAAATACCCGATACCCGAACCATATTAATTTCAGGTATTTGGATATGGGTAGTTTGGGTAATAGGTCGGGTACGGGTATATCCAATAATACCCGAAAATTGTGCATAAAGTTCTAATTTACATTCTCTAATATGCAAACAAAAGTAAACCATGTAAGTACAGTGTCATCAACATGCTCCATTAATGTGAAAATTATATAATTGTAACTAAAATTATCTTGAATATTCATTGAAAGATTGGAAATTTTAAAAGAAGTGTACATTAAATATGATTAGTGCAAACTTGATTAGAATATATAATCGTAAGAGATAGTAAATTGTTGTAGTAGATAAACCCATGTATTCAATCCAAGATGTTGTAGTAAATAAACCATGTTTTCAATCCAAGATTGGTAAGCATACGTATCTACATTCGCTAACGTGTAATAGATTCATGTTCGTGAAATTGCTAGATAGAAAAGAAACGTTGATGGGCAAACATATTCATGTTTGTCTTTAAAATATATATAAAACATCATGATCATATATATTAAAGTTTCAATTATGTATTACAAATACCAATAAATGTGAAGATTCATGCAATTTGATTAAAAGAAATTACCGGGACACGTTGAGATCCAAATCGCCATATATGAGGTATGCACTATCAATAATTTCGATTTGTATAAAAAAAATTGTAACACATTTATCTATGATTTACCTGCTAAATAAACCCTTTTAAAAAATTTCGGGTATTCGGGTATACCCGCCGACTTAATATATTACCCGATACCCGATCCGTTATATTTTCGGGTTACCCGATACCCGAATGTTTCTACCCGATACCCGAACTACCCGACCCGATCTACCCAAATTCGAAACGGGTCGGGCGGGTAGAACGGATTTCGGTTAATTTCGACAGCCCTACATTTGGCTATGTACTTCATGAGCACCGAACAATTTACAATTTTTGACCGGTCAAGTAGCTATAACCAGACTAAAATTTGTTCGCCACAAAATATAGTTACACGGGGTACCCGCCGCCGCATTGCGCGGGTACCTGCTAGTAATTTATATATATACATATATTAAATTAAAAAAATTATATAGATCTATTGATTTGTATAACAATTCATATATAAAGCTCATAAAAAAAATATTACATCTAAATTTATAATTATATATTTTATCATTCATTTTTCCCAGCCGCCTTCAAGAAAACTCGTCATAAGGCGCACCTTATCGCGCCTTATCACGCCTTATCTCACGTCACGCCTAGCCTAGCCACCATGGTCTGTTTCGTAACGTCGACGCCGCGCCTCACGCCTGACGCCCCCATGGCGCGCCTTTTAGAACCTTGCTTGTAGGAAACATTTAAATTGGTGATCATGGTTCCTTTTTATAACAACCACCCAATTACAATTATTTAATAGTTAAAATATAATCTTTTAACAGCAAACATTCGGGTGGCACTAGTAAAACTCATCTTCTCTTATATATGTAGCTACATATGATTTTGGTTTGGCAACTCACCCGTTTGTAGGTCTCTGATTGGTTGTTTATGCCACGTGTAAGCATTGGCCAACGATTTCCTCACAAATTTCCGATTTGGGCTAGAGATTACTAAATAATTTGCATAAAATCCGGTTTTAAATATGGAAGAAATCCTTAATTCTATTCAATTATAATTAATAATCGATAACTAATTTCTATATTTAAGGATATTTTAAAATTTGAAATTGTAAGATTATACCGGATTTGCAGGTAATAATACTTTCCGGAACAATTTTTTGATTGTTACAAGTTTGACTTTACAAGATCTGTGACTTTTACAAGTTCCTAAACAATCATTTTAATTTTACTTTAGGTGTTTTATTGAACTTCACCATGCAGTATGATAGTTTTTGAAATTCACTATAATAAAAATTAAAAATGATACATCCATTTATAGTTTTTGAAATACACATGTTTTATTGAAATACATCAGTTTTATAATTTTTGAAATTCATTCTTATATAAATGATACATCAAGTTGTATTTTTTGGACAGTTCGATTTTTGCAGTTATAAGCATGTATTTTCAAAGAGGACAGTGAGTGTCTGGCTGTCACATACCTAACCTTAGGTGTGAAACCACCCAAAACTACGTTGTTTTGATTAAAATACTTAAAATTTATCACATAAACCCATTAGTGTAATAAAGTCAGTCTAGATCCAAGCCCATAACTAATCAAAATCCGCCTAAACCTCCCAAAGTAATGCTCAATTTTACAGACCGATTGGAGTTTTTGCCATTGTGAATCATTAAGTGATACAATTAATTTTTGTACGTCATTATGAGACAATTAATTTCTTACTTCTGCGAGGGGAAATTAATTCATATGTAATTTTAGAAAAGCTTACCTACCTCTATTTGAGTCTGGTGTTTGTTTAACGATTTCATGTACAATCTCACGCAAGGAGGTTTAGACGAGGCCTGATAGGCTAGGGTTTAGATTAACTTTGATACACTAATGGAGTTATGTGATATGTTTTAAGTATTTTAAGCAAAATTATATAGTTTTGGGTGGTTCCACACCTAAGGTTAGGTGTGTGACAGCCACACATTCACTTTTCCCATTTTCAAATGCTGTTTAAAATTTAGGGGATTTTTAAAAAAATTTGACTGTTAATATGTTTTTATACACTTTTTTAAAACTTGATTCATTTTTTAATTTTCCAATATAGCATCTTAGACATTAGACATTTACACTTTTAAAATCTTTATTAGTGTTAGTGATGTTCGAGTTGACATAATGTTTTTTCTTAATCATCGTATTAAAAATCATATTTAATGTTTTTTGTAATGCAATTGAATTTTCACGGGTTATAACCTAATTTAAAGAACATTAATTTTTAAACTTGATGCTTAAATTGCATGCTTAAAATTAGTGTACCACCTAAAAATCACTAACCATTCATGAGTGGTATGCATCGAACATTTGTACATCTTTATATATGATAAACAAAAGGTTTAAAGCCACATGACAACTCCTAAAGCCACATGGCAATTCCAAAAGCCACATGGCATATATAAAGCCACATAGGTCATAACAATCTTTTATGCACACTGTACAAGTTCTAATAGAATTTAATAAAATTGATTTTCACACCATGTTCTCTTTCTTCACATGGGTTTTCACTTTTCACAATCTCAATCCTTCGTCATCTCAATCCTTCTTCACAATCATTTTTTTTTGCTACTGTTTTAAAGGCTTGCATCATTTTACACCATCAGCCGATCACCTTTAACAATCAATCTTATTAATGATTTCCGTTTATCATCGCTTTCATCTCCCGATCGTGAAAAACCCTAAATCGCCTTCAAACTTGTGTTCTTTCCCAATGGTAAACCATGTTGCGCTCCCCAGATTCACAATCGCCCTTAAACCCATTTCATTTCACATGTCAACCCTCAACCTTAGACACTCTCTACAGACTTTCACGTGCCTTTCTCTTCTAGTTGTCTGGTATGTTGTCTACTTCACACAATTGAATCAGTGTTTCCTTATATTGTATTTTATGTGTTCAAAGATTGTTGATTTTAGGGATTTATCAGTTTTCAGATGTTAGGTAAATTTAATTAAATTTTAACTTTCAACAAAAACGATCCACTGTCCACTCGGTGTTTGATAAAATGCTCAACTCAATAGCATAGTTTTTCCTTTTCCATATACTGTAGTTTACGTGTTCATGATAAAGCATATTTTTTTTAATTTGTATTTTTCAGATGTAAGTTGAAGCCAATTTTTGTATTTTTTACAGGTAATGATAGTCATTTTTTTAGGATATGCTCGAAGGATTCTTACTTAAACGAATAACAATTTTTTAGGAGGGTGTTTTAAATGGTAGCCAATATCCATGTTTCCATTATGCTTTCTAGAGATTGAAGAAGTAATTGTTATTGATTATTAAAGTTTTATGTAATTGAGAGAATTCAATTATATGTTTTATGACTGACGATTGATTTTTATGTTATTTTTTTTTCCTTTTTAGCTTTGGCTGAGCTTCTTCACAATCCTTTGGATGAGGTATTAAACTTTGTTACATGATATTCTCATGAATTTTGTTTGATCACCGTTGATACTTATGTTAATGTAGGCATACTATATAACGAAAAATATGGTTGTAAGATGTTGTTGGTTGAAGGTATATCACTTAATTTTACAATACATACATAATTTGTGATTAAAATAATATATCACTAATACTTTTTTATATTTGATGATAGATAATTGTGGTGTAATAACTCCTGATAAAATGATGGGGTGAATGATGGGGTGTATGTCCCTTGGGTACTCGGTAAAAAGCAACCTGGCCAACACTATCGATCAATGTGAGTAATTTTTTCAAGCACAAATATAGATTATAACTTCCCTTAAAATTTATAATTGTATTGTTATTCCAGTGCTCGGGTACGAACTACGAACCATTAGGGTAGTCTTAGATAGCGTACATTTCATATAGATTCTTTTATGTTAAAGGTTGGGGATAAATTATAACTGTTATTGTTTTTCAACAATAACTGTCTAATATTTGTAAAAATAACTTATTAAGTAGATGGTAAGATGGGCGGGTTGAGTAATGGGTCTGGTTTTCATACGGGTCAAAATCATGCTGAGGAATTTGCAATGGCAGTTGCTGAAGTACTCGAGTGTAAATGAGTTCATAAATCAAGAAAAAAACAGATGTGCAAGAAGTTAATACATTAAATGATGCAACATTGTAAATTGATTATATCGGGTAGAGTTGACCTTTTGAGAATTCAGGTCAAAGATGGTTCTGAGTTGGTCAGAACACAATGATTCATTCTGCCATGATTTATGTTTGGTAATTTAAAACTCCCCTATTACACTTTTGTAATTTTATCATAAATTTCTTTTTCAAATTAAGCATCATTTCGGGTTACCCTGAATTTGCCGATAATCTTGTGGTTGAGTCAGTCCTTAACCTGTCTGATTCTAAATTCATCTGATGGGAAATTTTGAATATTTTTTTATATTGTATGCCCTTTTTACATATTTTAAAATATATACTCCCCCCGTCCCACAAAAAACTTCTCATTTGACTTGTGCACATGGTTTTAGGATATAGTTGGTGGTGGGGTGTTTGGTAATAAAATGAGATAATATTAATTTATTAAGTGGTAATAAAATGAGATAATACTTTTGGCAATTGAATGGGTTGGAGGATGACCCAAAACAAATTTCATACGTGAAGGGGCCAAAGATGTTGTCTACAAAGAGATGTTTTCTAATTAATTTTTGTCTGAATTTATAATTTGTGTTGGATGTGTACTATTTTTGAGCTTGAGAGACTAGGGCACTTGCCACATATTTTTACGAGGTAATCATGCAGACTTCCTAATTATTTGCTGAGAAAGCCAATAGATATTGTAACGACCCGAAATTTGTAAATAAATAAATTGGATAAAAATATGATAAATAAGGATAAATCGTTTAAAGAACGTAGGAATTGGTTTCTTGTCGTTTGGAGACCGTACGAGAAAGTTATGGGCGAAACCGGGTCGAGACAAAGTTGAAAAAGTGCAGCCTGGCTGCATGTGAAGTTAGCGACGCGAAGTAGTTCGCGACGTGAAGTCGGGCCAGGGAGTTTGGCTATGAGGCGCGAAGTAGTTCGCGATGGGATAACGATCGCTAAGTATGCGTGCGACATGCAGAGTTAGCGACGCGAACTAGTTCGCGTCGTGAAGTCCGGTCGTCTGCAATAAATTCGGGTTTTAGCTCATTAAATGCAAAACCAAAACCCTAGTTTTCTCCTTGGCGATTTTCGAGCATAGTGGCTGATCTTGGGTGATTCCTTCTCAAAACTTTGGTTGATTTCACTCCTAGGTGAAGATTAAAGGTATATCTTCACTCTTTGATCTTTGTAGCTTTAGATCTATGTATTTTGATGGTTGGGTTTGAAACCCTAGTTATTGGGGGTTATGGTTTATGGTGAATAAATGATGTATACACTTAATAGATGGTATATTAACAAAGAAAACAAGTGTATGATTTCGATTGGTAAGAATCTTAAGGGTTGGTTAAACCTAGGGTTTGGTAAATCACCATAATTGGGGGAAGGTATTAGTTGATGGTATGTAGTTGTAACACCCGTATTTTTAAAACATCATTTAAATCATTTAAAATACTTTTTCCCAATATCTGACATATTGTCCAAAATACAGTTTAACAAAAACTTTAAAACTTATATAAGAGTTTACAAAAATACGGTGTCACCAAGTATATCAAAACCATAGGCAACGGGATCTACCTATTAGCTCCCGAGCTAAACATCTCTAGGCCACTTCTAGTGCAACCTTCTATCACTTCAAACCTGTACCTGAGTACATAGCCACAAAACAAACGTAGTACGTGAGACAAAATAGTCTCGTGAGATACACGGGTTTTAGACCCAAATAATAATAATAATCGTTTCATAAATATATATATAAACATATATATACACTACATCAATTCTGTCTAGTCACCCTATTGTGACTCTAAAATTCTTGCTTCCCTAGCAAACATATCTAGTTATCGGGTTGCCCCCGAACTAACTAACCACACTATCGTGCCTAACTATAGGGTTGCCCCCGAACTAGGTAGAAGCACAAACATATCTAACTATCGGGTTGCCCCCGAACTAGCTAGAAGCACAAACATATCTAACTATCGGGTTGCCCCCGAACTAGCTAGAAGCACAAACATATCTAACTATCGGGTTGCCCCCGAACTAGCTAGAAGCACAAACATATCTAACTATCGGGTTGCCCCCGAACTAGCTAGAAGCACAAACATATCTAACTATCGGGTTGCCCCCGAACTAGCTAGAAACATCACCATGTCTAGTTATCGGGTTGCCCCCGAACTAACTAGCATCACATCATCTCATTCTTACTGTAACTCAACAGTTATGTCAATCTAGCTCTCGGCTATCACATCAATCATCAAACAAGTTAGTTATCTAACAATAACTATATATAACTAGTTCAACATAGTGTGAACGTACCTGTATAGTCCCATGGACTCGATCATAAGCAACCCACATCTATATCCACATCTATGAACCCTGGGAGGTCCATATCTACTCACTTCATAAGATACGTTTCTTATTTTATCAATATCATGATACTTTTATCTCTTGGTTGACTATAATACACAATTATTATTAGTCTTATCATATTCATTTTCATATATACGCGTCTTTACTTTTATAAGTAAATCTTACCAATAGGTACTCATTACTATAAAATCATTCCCAATTACTTTACTAATACATATTTATTAATAAAGGCTCCGTATACATTCTTTTAATCAATTACTTCCTTATTATTGTTCATTAACATAGATTCCATAATTACTTGAATTTATCATATTTTACTTCAAATTCATCAATCATACTAGACATATTCTAGTATCACATTCTACATACTTTCATACATTTTCAGTCACTATCTTTATCAACATATTTATTAATAAAGATCCATAAAATATCATATGTATTTTCAAAACTATTTACTATGTACTCAGTTTAAAAGTCTCATGTACTCACCTTAGCAATGCTTTCCAGATCGCGTTGATAACCCGAATCCTTGCATCCCGCATATGGAATAACTTCAACTCTTAGGTCCTTGCAACCTATCAACATAATCATCACATTTCTAGTTATCAACCATAACTAGACATCATCTAACATCATCATAAACAACCCCAACCACCAAGCTCATAAGCTTAGTGAAAATCCATAAACCCTAGTTCATGATTTCACCAACAAATCATAGATCCAACTTGAACACATGATCCACACCCTATTTATGGGTGATTTACATCCCCCATAAGCACCCTTAACAAGATCTTCCACAGACCAACTCCATAATCACAATTTTTCCCCACATAAGTTCATAAACTAGCTAGGAGATGAAATATACCTTAGATCTTAGCTTAGATGCATAGATCCTCAAAGATGGTGTAGATTTAAGCTCAAGAACACCAAAATCGCCTCCTTCTTCTCCAATCTCGGCTGCACCAAGTGAAGAAGTGGAAAAATGAGAAAACCCTAGCTTTTTTTTTCCCGATTTATTGCTGTCGTCTCGAGTTCGCGCCGTGAACTAGTTCACGGACGTGAACTTTGCGCTCCGCGAACATTTCCCGATCATGACCTTGGCGTGAAGTCTGATTAATCAAAACCACAAAATCGCTGGATGAAGTTCCCGATCGCCAACCCAAGTTCGCGCCGCGAACTAGCCCAGGCAGCAGGGCTGCACTTTTCGGTCTTCGTCTCGACCCGGTTTCGTCCATAACTTTCTCATACAGTGTCCAAATGACACGAAACCAATTTCTACGTTCATTAAACGATTTATCCTCATTTATCATATTTTACACGATTTATTTATTTTCAAATTTCGGGTCGTTACAACTATCTACCCCTTAAAAGGATTCCGTCCTCGGAATCACTAAGAATTTCAACCCACATACAATCGAGCATTCCGCTCTCATTCCCTTGTGGTCACTACCATCAAGCTTTCCTCATTCCTATTCCGTTATCATTACATCCAAACGTTCACTTAACTCCGTTAAGTCCGAACGGTCAAGACCCAAATTTTTAAACTCATAATACCCAAACGGGTCAAAATTTCACAATTTGACCACAACACTTTTAATCCTTCAATCAAACCCGATCATTTTATACACATAAAAAAAATGACATGACCCGCTCATTAAAATCAACTAATTGACCAACACGAATGTCAAAGTCTAGCTTCGACCAAGTTGCCACATTCCAACATCGTCTAACCTTTGACTTAAGAACAAAGTCAACTATGCTTTAACAATTTCCCTTCTCGTTAAGGAACCCATAAATCCTTCTTTCCTTTTTATTTGGCCTTTAATTTATGATCCATCTACAATCATATACTCGATTCCCACATTCAATCTTGACAACACCCTAACGGGTCAAAGTTGTATAATCTGACTACAACTATTTCAACTATTCCATTAATCTTTTCACATACATACAATCGGCACATTATGCCCTCGACATTCACTAACCGTTCATAATGAGAGTCAAAGCCCATCTTTGACCGAGTCAACCATTCACAATATGACTAATATTGACTTTTGCATAAAGTCAACCATACTTTTCCCAACTAACAAATTTCATACTCACGGGGCACCATTACTAATTTATCACCTTCGGGTCTACTCATTATTGTTCCCTTAACAATTATCCCCATTTTCCACACCTTCAATTTCTCCTCAATTATCTGAGGGTCGTACATTCACATATGGTCACACCGACTTTTACCGATCCCTGACCATCATCTGGTCACTCACACCATCACTTAGTTTTCTTTCAACCATCTTTGCATCACATCGATCAATTTCATAACTCTTATTCTCAATTACCGGAATTAGTTCTCCTATTGCAACAAATTCCACTATTTCATACAAGTTTACCATACCTTGGTTATCAACTGATAATTTGCTCACTAGGAGTTTCTCTTTCCTCCTATTCTATAAACCGTAGGCACCCCCTACACTTACATGGCCTAAATGCAACCCGCATTTCGAACTAGGTCCTCATATACCATAACATAATAGTAATACATTATCAACCACATGGTTCTACATTCAACATTTAAACACGTAAATATATACACACACATATATATACACATATATATCACGCCAATTCAATCTAAACACCTCTATTGTGCACATATACAAACATATGTATATGTCACACCAATACCATCTATACATCTCTATTGTGCACATATACAAACATTTGTATATGCCACACCAATGTCATCTGACATTCATCTTTTCGCATCGTGTAGCATTGCTACTATCTTACTCATTCGATCATCAAGTCATTCATCATGCATTCTAGCACCTCTCCCATAAAATCACATTATCGTTTTCTTTCCTATTCACATATCTCCCATTGGACATACTACTTAATACATTTCATATAATATTATCTTTCCATTATCATACGCCTTCCAAGGCCATCACATAATGCACATGCATTGTACCCCGCGGGTAACTAATAACATTCTCTAATTGCTATTTATTGTTTCACTTACACCTTAACCGTCCTTAACGGGTTCATTTCCTTATCAATTTCCAAGACTTTTGTCACCGCCGGAGTAGCTACCACTACATTCCATTAGCCAAAAATCACCGACCAATCCAATCATCCTTGAGTCAAACAATCGACTCTGGTCCACACTCGCAACCAAAAGCCCAACACTCGGTGTTCCACTTTTACACATCGTGGGACTCCGAAATATTCCTTTTCAAATCGTAGCCTTACACTACGCTATGACATACATTGCCACACTTATTACTAAGGCATTTTACCAATAATTGTCTTTTCACCCTTGACATCGAATTTATCAATATTATCACGAAACTTGCTATGGCTATGCGCCAACTTTTACTCAACCGTTTCCAACAATCAAAGTTCGTCATTCCCGACACTTATTCTTTTCCACATAGTTTCCATTCATAAATTCTAAGGCATCACTATACCTTAGTCATTCTTTCCTTTACCGTTCACGTATAATAACATTACATTGCGTATCCGGATTCCTGCCGAATATCAAAGTCCCATTTCCAAAGTTTCTATTTCTATAATTCTCATCCAACTAACAATTCGTACCAAGACTTAGTACTTCATTATACTATCATTCTTTTGTTGACAACATCTACCATTCTCATGGTTCCCCCTTTGACACTACATAGTAGCATCAACCCATATATCTTTACTACATGCGACACACCGGCCCATAATCATTTCCAATGCATGATTTCTATACACATACTAACCGGGAAGACTATTCCCGAAATTAAACCTCCACATCATACAACTTATCTACAATTTCTATAGGCACCAATTCGTGCAACAACAACAATTAAGTCATAATCTCAAATCATTCATCTTACCCAAGATCTCCGAGGTGGCCCTTCCGGGTCAATTCCCTATTTCAACTCACTCATGAGTTCATTTCACAACATCTTGTACCGTGCTCTCCTTCACAAAGTTTCATACAACACATTCCACCGTGTCAACACCTCATCCTTCAATAATGGTGACGTCAATGTCGCCATATCGTTCTTCCTTTATTTGCTACTCTCTAGCACTTGCTAAATCTACCGAATTCACCACATCGCGACCTCCGGCTCAGAATTTCCGAATTACACTTAGGTTTTACACGCTATAAAGGCTCTATACAACATCCTCCAATTTCTTCCGATTAGGTCTTGCCACCTTTTTATGTAGATGACTTCCACTACGAATTTCGCCATTCGATGACTCCTCCTTCGTACGGGTATTGGAATCATTTCGCCTACCCTCATTCGTAACTCTTTCCAATTCAGTGGAACTCGTCCACTTTTCACATTCATTCTTTCGCCATACCAATATATCCAACCAGCAAGATTCAAACGGTCAACTCAACAGTTGAAAACAACACAGTTAGATCAAATTATGGCATTTCTTATAGGAATCGACCCTATCATACTATTCCCCCTACGGTCTCAAAAGACTCACAATGCACATTGCATAACAACTTCTAAGGTCCCCCTAGGTTCAACCCTAAACTTAACATAAAGTCTCAAGGTCAACCTATCGATCTCAAGGAATCTTACATTCCTATTGCAACGGGATCTACCTATTAGCTCCCGAGCTAAACATCTCTAGGCCACTTCTAGTGCAACCTTCTATCACTTCAAACCTGTACCTGAGTACATAGCCACAAAACAAACGTAGTACGTGAGACAAAATAGTCTCGTGAGATACACGGGTTTTAGACCCAAATAATAATAATAATCGTTTCATAAATATATATATAAACATATATATACACTACATCAATTCTGTCTAGTCACCCTATTGTGACTCTAAAATTCTTGCTTCCCTAGCAAACATATCTAGTTATCGGGTTGCCCCCGAACTAACTAACCACACTATCGTGCCTAACTATCGGGTTGCCCCCGAACTAGGTAGAAGCACAAACATATCTAACTATCGGGTTGCCCCCGAACTAGCTAGAAGCACAAACATATCTAACTATCGGGTTGCCCCCGAACTAGCTAGAAGCACAAACATATCTAACTATCGGGTTGCCCCCGAACTAGCTAGAAGCACAAACATATCTAACTATCGGGTTGCCCCCGAACTAGCTAGAAGCACAAACATATCTAACTATCGGGTTGCCCCCGAACTAGCTAGAAACATCACCATGTCTAGTTATCGGGTTGCCCCCGAACTAACTAGCATCACATCATCTCATTCTTACCGTAACTCAACAGTTATGTCAATCTAGCTCTCGGCTATCACATCAATCATCAAACAAGTTAGTTATCTAACAATAACTATATATAACTAGTTCAACATAGTGTGAACGTACCTGTATAGTCCCATGGACTCGATCATAAGCAACCCACATCTATATCCACATCTATGAACCCTGGGAGGTCCATATCTACTCACTTCATAAGATACGTTTCTTATTTTATCAATATCATGATACTTTTATCTCTTGGTTGACTATAATACACAATTATTATTAGTCTTATCATATTCATTTTCATATATACGCGTCTTTACTTTTATAAGTAAATCTTACCAATAGGTACTCATTACTATAAAATCATTCCCAATTACTTTACTAATACATATTTATTAATAAAGGCTCCGTATACATTCTTTTAATCAATTACTTCCTTATTATTGTTCATTAACATAGATTCCATAATTACTTGAATTTATCATATTTTACTTCAAATTCATCAATCATACTAGACATATTCTAGTATCACATTCTACATACTTTCATACATTTTCAGTCACTATCTTTATCAACATATTTATTAATAAAGATCCATAAAATATCATATGTATTTTCAAAACTATTTACTATGTACTCAGTTTAAAAGTCTCATGTACTCACCTTAGCAATGCTTTCCAGATCGCGTTGATAACCCGAATCCTTGCATCCCGCATATGGAATAACTTCAACTCTTAGGTCCTTGCAACCTATCAACATAATCATCACATTTCTAGTTATCAACCATAACTAGACATCATCTAACATCATCATAAACAACCCCAACCACCAAGCTCATAAGCTTAGTGAAAATCCATAAACCCTAGTTCATGATTTCACCAACAAATCATAGATCCAACTTGAACACATGATCCACACCCTATTTATGGGTGATTTACATCCCCCATAAGCACCCTTAACAAGATCTTCCACAGACCAACTCCATAATCACAATTTTTCCCCACATAAGTTCATAAACTAGCTAGGAGATGAAATATACCTTAGATCTTAGCTTAGATGCATAGATCCTCAAAGATGGTGTAGATTTAAGCTCAAGAACACCAAAATCGCCTCCTTCTTCTCCAATCTCGGCTGCACCAAGTGAAGAAGTGGAAAAATGAGAAAACCCTAGCTTTTTTTTTCCCGATTTATTGCTGTCGTCTCGAGTTCGCGCCGTGAACTAGTTCACGGACGTGAACTTTGCGCTCCGCGAACATTTCCCGATCATGACCTTGGCGTGAAGTCTGATTAATCAAAACCACAAAATCGCTGGATGAAGTTCCCGATCGCCAACCCAAGTTCGCGCCGCGAACTAGCCCAGGCAGCAGGGCTGCACTTTTCGGTCTTCGTCTCGACCCGGTTTCGTCCATAACTTTCTCATACAGTGTCCAAATGACACGAAACCAATTTCTACGTTCATTAAACGATTTATCCTCATTTATCATATTTTACACGATTTATTTATTTTCAAATTTCGGGTCGTTACAACTATCTACCCCTTAAAAGGATTCCGTCCTCGGAATCACTAAGAATTTCAACCCACATACAATCGAGCATTCCGCTCTCATTCCCTTGTGGTCACTACCATCAAGCTTTCCTCATTCCTATTCCGTTATCATTACATCCAAACGTTCACTTAACTCCGTTAAGTCCGAACGGTCAAGACCCAAATTTTTAAACTCATAATACCCAAACGGGTCAAAATTTCACAATTTGACCACAACACTTTTAATCCTTCAATCAAACCCGATCATTTTATACACATAAAAAAAATGACATGACCCGCTCATTAAAATCAACTAATTGACCAACACGAATGTCAAAGTCTAGCTTCGACCAAGTTGCCACATTCCAACATCGTCTAACCTTTGACTTAAGAACAAAGTCAACTATGCTTTAACAATTTCCCTTCTCGTTAAGGAACCCATAAATCCTTCTTTCCTTTTTATTTGGCCTTTAATTTATGATCCATCTACAATCATATACTCGATTCCCACATTCAATCTTGACAACACCCTAACGGGTCAAAGTTGTATAATCTGACTACAACTATTTCAACTATTCCATTAATCTTTTCACATACATACAATCGGCACATTATGCCCTCGACATTCACTAACCGTTCATAATGAGAGTCAAAGCCCATCTTTGACCGAGTCAACCATTCACAATATGACTAATATTGACTTTTGCATAAAGTCAACCATACTTTTCCCAACTAACAAATTTCATACTCACGGGGCACCATTACTAATTTATCACCTTCGGGTCTACTCATTATTGTTCCCTTAACAATTATCCCCATTTTCCACACCTTCAATTTCTCCTCAATTATCTGAGGGTCGTACATTCACATATGGTCACACCGACTTTTACCGATCCCTGACCATCATCTGGTCACTCACACCATCACTTAGTTTTCTTTCAACCATCTTTGCATCACATCGATCAATTTCATAACTCTTATTCTCAATTACCGGAATTAGTTCTCCTATTGCAACAAATTCCACTATTTCATACAAGTTTACCATACCTTGGTTATCAACTGATAATTTGCTCACTAGGAGTTTCTCTTTCCTCCTATTCTATAAACCGTAGGCACCCCCTACACTTACATGGCCTAAATGCAACCCGCATTTCGAACTAGGTCCTCATATACCATAACATAATAGTAATACATTATCAACCACATGGTTCTACATTCAACATTTAAACACGTAAATATATACACACACATATATATACACATATATATCACGCCAATTCAATCTAAACACCTCTATTGTGCACATATACAAACATATGTATATGTCACACCAATACCATCTATACATCTCTATTGTGCACATATACAAACATTTGTATATGCCACACCAATGTCATCTGACATTCATCTTTTCGCATCGTGTAGCATTGCTACTATCTTACTCATTCGATCATCAAGTCATTCATCATGCATTCTAGCACCTCTCCCATAAAATCACATTATCGTTTTCTTTCCTATTCACATATCTCCCATTGGACATACTACTTAATACATTTCATATAATATTATCTTTCCATTATCATACGCCTTCCAAGGCCATCACATAATGCACATGCATTGTACCCCGCGGGTAACTAATAACATTCTCTAATTGCTATTTATTGTTTCACTTACACCTTAACCGTCCTTAACGGGTTCATTTCCTTATCAATTTCCAAGACTTTTGTCACCGCCGGAGTAGCTACCACTACATTCCATTAGCCAAAAATCACCGACCAATCCAATCATCCTTGAGTCAAACAATCGACTCTGGTCCACACTCGCAACCAAAAGCCCAACACTCGGTGTTCCACTTTTACACATCGTGGGACTCCGAAATATTCCTTTTCAAATCGTAGCCTTACACTACGCTATGACATACATTGCCACACTTATTACTAAGGCATTTTACCAATAATTGTCTTTTCACCCTTGACATCGAATTTATCAATATTATCACGAAACTTGCTATGGCTATGCGCCAACTTTTACTCAACCGTTTCCAACAATCAAAGTTCGTCATTCCCGACACTTATTCTTTTCCACATAGTTTCCATTCATAAATTCTAAGGCATCACTATACCTTAGTCATTCTTTCCTTTACCGTTCACGTATAATAACATTACATTGCGTATCCGGATTCCTGCCGAATATCAAAGTCCCATTTCCAAAGTTTCTATTTCTATAATTCTCATCCAACTAACAATTCGTACCAAGACTTAGTACTTCATTATACTATCATTCTTTTGTTGACAACATCTACCATTCTCATGGTTCCCCCTTTGACACTACATAGTAGCATCAACCCATATATCTTTACTACATGCGACACACCGGCCCATAATCATTTCCAATGCATGATTTCTATACACATACTAACCGGGAAGACTATTCCCGAAATTAAACCTCCACATCATACAACTTATCTACAATTTCTATAGGCACCAATTCGTGCAACAACAACAATTAAGTCATAATCTCAAATCATTCATCTTACCCAAGATCTCCGAGGTGGCCCTTCCGGGTCAATTCCCTATTTCAACTCACTCATGAGTTCATTTCACAACATCTTGTACCGTGCTCTCCTTCACAAAGTTTCATACAACACATTCCACCGTGTCAACACCTCATCCTTCAATAATGGTGACGTCAATGTCGCCATATCGTTCTTCCTTTATTTGCTACTCTCTAGCACTTGCTAAATCTACCGAATTCACCACATCGCGACCTCCGGCTCAGAATTTCCGAATTACACTTAGGTTTTACACGCTATAAAGGCTCTATACAACATCCTCCAATTTCTTCCGATTAGGTCTTGCCACCTTTTTATGTAGATGACTTCCACTACGAATTTCGCCATTCGATGACTCCTCCTTCGTACGGGTATTGGAATCATTTCGCCTACCCTCATTCGTAACTCTTTCCAATTCAGTGGAACTCGTCCACTTTTCACATTCATTCTTTCGCCATACCAATATATCCAACCAGCAAGATTCAAACGGTCAACTCAACAGTTGAAAACAACACAGTTAGATCAAATTATGGCATTTCTTATAGGAATCGACCCTATCATACTATTCCCCCTACGGTCTCAAAAGACTCACAATGCACATTGCATAACAACTTCTAAGGTCCCCCTAGGTTCAACCCTAAACTTAACATAAAGTCTCAAGGTCAACCTATCGATCTCAAGGAATCTTACATTCCTATTGCAACGGGATCTACCTATTAGCTCCCGAGCTAAACATCTCTAGGCCACTTCTAGTGCAACCTTCTATCACTTCAAACCTGTACCTGAGTACATAGCCACAAAACAAACGTAGTACGTGAGACAAAATAGTCTCGTGAGATACACGGGTTTTAGACCCAAATAATAATAATAATCGTTTCATAAATATATATATATAAACATATATATACACTACATCAATTCTGTCTAGTCACCCTATTGTGACTCTAAAATTCTTGCTTCCCTAGCAAACATATCTAGTTATCGGGTTGCCCCCGAACTAACTAACCACACTATCGTGCCTAACTATCGGGTTGCCCCCGAACTAGCTAGAAGCACCATCATATCCAACTATCGGGTTGCCCCCGAACTAGCTAGAAGCACAAACATATCTAACTATCGGGTTGCCCCCGAACTAGCTAGAAGCACAAACATATCTAACTATCGGGTTGCCCCCGAACTAGCTAGAAGCACAAACATATCTAACTATCGGGTTGCCCCCGAACTAGCTAGAAGCACAAACATATCTAACTATCGGGTTGCCCCCGAACTAGCTAGAAGCACAAACATATCTAACTATCGGGTTGCCCCCGAACTAGCTAGAAACATCACCATGTCTAGTTATCGGGTTGCCCCCGAACTAACTAGCATCACATCATCTCATTCTTACCGTAACTCAACAGTTATGTCAATCTAGCTCTCGGCTATCACATCAATCATCAAACAAGTTAGTTATCTAACAATAACTATATATAACTAGTTCAACATAGTGTGAACGTACCTGTATAGTCCCATGGACTCGATCATAAGCAACCCACATCTATATCCACATCTATGAACCCTGGGAGGTCCATATCTACTCACTTCATAAGATACGTTTCTTATTTTATCAATATCATGATACTTTTATCTCTTGGTTGACTATAATACACAATTATTATTAGTCTTATCATATTCATTTTCATATATACGCGTCTTTACTTTTATAAGTAAATCTTACCAATAGGTACTCATTACTATAAAATCATTCCCAATTACTTTACTAATACATATTTATTAATAAAGGCTCCGTATATATTCTTTTAATCAATTACTTCCTCATTATTGTTCATTAACATAGATTCCATAATTACTTGAATTTATCATATTTTACTTCAAATTCATCAATCATACTAGACATATTCTAGTATCACATTCTACATACTTTCATACATTTTCAGTCACTATCTTTATCAACATATTTATTAATAAAGATCCATAAAATATCATATGTATTTTCAAAACTATTTACTATGTACTCAATTTAAAAGTCTCATGTACTCACCTTAGCAATGCTTTCCAGATCGCGTTGATAACCCGAATCCTTGCATCCCGCATATGAAATAACTTCAACTCTTAGGTCCTTGCAACCTATCAACATAATCATCACATTTCTAGTTATCAACCATAACTAGACATCATCTAACATCATCATAAACAACCCCAACCACTAAGCTCATAAGCTTAGTGAAAATCCATAAACCCTAGTTCATGATTTCACCAACAAATCATAGATCCAACTTGAACACATGATCCACACCCTATTTATGAGTGATTTACATCCCCCATAAGCACCCTTAACAAGATCTTCCACATACCAACTCCATAATCACAATTTTTCCCCACATAAGTTCATAAACTAGCTAGGAGATGAAATATACCTTAGATCTTAGCTTAGATGCATAGATCCTCAAAGATGGTGTAGATTTAAGCTCAAGAACACCAAAATCGCCTCCTTCTTCTCCAATCTCGGCTGCACCAAGTGAAGAAGTGGAAAAATGAGAAAACCCTAGCTTTTTTTTCCCGATTTATTGCTGTCGTCTCGAGTTCGCGCCGTGAACTAGTTCACGGACGTGAACTTTGCGCTCCGCGAACATTTCCCGATCGTGACCTTGGCGTGAAGTCTAATTAATCAAAACCACAAAATCACTGGATGAAGTTCCCGATCGCCAACCCAAGTTCGCGCCGCGAACTAGCCCAGGCAGCAGGGCTGCACTTTTCGGTCTTCGTCTCGACCCGGTTTCGTCCATAACTTTCTCATACAGTGTCCAAATGACACGAAACCAATTTCTACGTTCATTAAACGATTTATCCTTATTTATCATATTTTACACAATTTATTTATTTACAAATTTCGGGTCGTTACATTAGTGATAAATGGATACATTATTAGTAGTATGTGATGTTGAACATTGTATGATTGTTGTATTAGGCTTTTGGTGAAGTCTTGGAAGTTTGACCGAATTGTGGAAGCAAGAGTTTTGGTGTCAAGAACACGGTTGGAGCATTAATTACTAAGGTGAGTACGTGTGGAAATTTACTGAGCACATAGCCTATGGAATACATTTTATTACTTGTGTTATGGTCTATTTGCTTAATTGTGTAGACTAGTGGTTAGTAGTTAGTTATACCGATAGTAGTATTGAACTAACTTGTTTGTTGATAGACGTGATAGCCGAGAGCTAGATTGACATAACCATTGAGTTATGATATGTTGAGATGATGTGATGATGCGGGGGACCCCCGGTCATGAGGTGTGGTGTGAGGGGCAGTTGGGTGGATTCCCATTGCTGAGTTTAGAACAACTCTATATAATCGTCGATCTTTAGGCTCAAGAATAGTTAGTTCTTGATCTGGAATAAGCATATACAAATCATAATATTACAGAATTAGATAAACATATTTGTATAGCTAAACAAGGTTTCATCATCATCTTTATATACAATGATTACTAAAAGCCCCAATTCTACATATAAATATGTAGAACGGTTTTGGTTAACAGGATCAAACGACCTTGAGGCTTAGAGTACACACACATACACGTTAAAACGTGGGTTTCAAGAACGACTAATTCTATACCTCTAGGTTTCTTTATATACTAGAAAACCTAGAGATTTACAAGGAAAAGATATACATAAATCTTTTAAATCAATACAAGGATATATATGATTTGATAAATCAAATCTTTTATCATTATCTTCTAAATCTTTTATTTAAATCTTGAATCACATATCTTCAATTTAGGTCCTTGTAGTTTTCTTCTTTTCCAAGTTTTGTCATATCAAATCTATAATGAATATTGTAGAAATATTCCTAACAATTTTCCCCTATTTGATTTGATAAAACTTATAACTTGTAGAATTAGCTAGGAATCTTCAAGTCTCTTCCCCATTTTGACATAATCAAATAAATCCGAGAAACTTGAACTTTCCCTTGAATGATCAACACTTTTTCTTCCCCTAAAAGTGCGCTATCATTCTTGTGTTCTTCAAGGCTATATCAATCACATTGAAAACCAACTATCTTCTATTTGAAGTTGAAGTAGAAACTCAAACTATGCATCACATTTCGTCTAAATATAGTAATCAGCAACGTCATAATCTTGTATGAGAGACTTTCTTATCTTAGTCTTCAACAGATCTTTTCGTTAAGAGTGTTGAATTGCAGTAACAACAATACATAACATCTTATGTAGTAAGACTTTCAACTTCTTCTTCAAATAAAATATAATCAATTATCTTCTGTAATCAACTGATAAAGATCAAATATGTAACAACTATAGAACTTTCCTTTATCTTCATCAAGCCTTTAACCTATGTGTGTGAATAATGTGATTCGTTTCACATTAATATCACTAGTTATTTTTATTCTCTTTTTATCAAGAATAAAAATTAACAAGTGATTAACCGAATACAATCAATGAACCGTCGTATGGAATGAACATGGTGTGTGTCATGTTTTCCAAGATTTGATGTATCGGTTGTAAGGAAGAAATCAGTAAAAAAAAAAAGTCTACTTCAGTACTGATCAGTAATCAATTCTTCTTTAGTACTATCAGTAACAGAAGTTTCTTCGGTTTAGTACTGATCAGTAACAAGTTCGAACACTGCTTTTTACTACTGATCAGTAGTAATATTCGAATAAGCTAGTTTCACCATTTACTACTGATCAGTAGTATTTTTGGTGGAGCAGTAGAAAATAGCGAATAGGATCAGTAGTAGAAGGGATAGGATTAGTAGCAATTTGTTGTTTTACTACTGCCCAGTAGTAATTTTTGTAACACCCCGAGACCCGGCCTAGCATTTTTAAAGTTTTCGGTAAGTTTATTTTATTATTTATAATTTTATAGAATTTTATTTGATTTATTAGAATTTTTAACCACGGGGTTAAAAATTAGCAAAACTGAGATAGATATATATTAGTATGATTTTTATATATCTGGGTCCACTTTTGAACCAGGTTTCTAGTGATATTTTTAGTTTTATTATCAGAGTTCATTTAGGGTTCCAAATTAAACATCGTATTTTAGAATAATACTGATTTATTAAAAAGATATGACCATTTTTTTGTTGGGCACGTGTTATGTGATGTGGGTTTTGGAAAGTTTGTCTCAATCTCAATCTCATAATCTCTCTCTCGTCTCTGCTCTCGTTTAACACACACAAAACACACACACATATAAGAAACTTTGATTTGAGCTTGAATCTTTGAAGTTGTTTGACCAAATTTCGAAATTGAAGCTTCCAACTAGTAAGTAATCTTCTCTTTTGATTAGGATTAGAAGTTCTTGAGTAGTCTTGCTTATTTGAAGAATTAGGGTTTAGTGTTCTTGGTGGGTTTTGATCAAAAATCCGAAATTGATGATTTCTATGGATTGGATTATAGTAGTGAAGTGTTATAGATGCTATATGAATGATTAAATCATCCAAATTAAACCTAATTCATAAATTATGATTATTGGTCAAGAACCCTAATTTTGGAGATGATGATTTCTGTGAATTTGTGATTGTTTAAGATTGTAATTAGTGTTATAATTGTGTTAGAAACTAGTTATAACATTAAATTAATTGTTTGATAATGTTTAGACAAAAATTAGTAAGTTGTAAAATTGTGTAGTTTGACTTTTGAAAAGTCAAATCTGGATTTGTTGGAGATGAAATTGGATTGTATGCATTTCTTAAATTAGTTATGAAATTATGATGGTATGAATTCATATGTTGATATGTTATAGTTAAGAATCGGGTCTTGGCCCGTTTGGGCCAAATTAGTACCTTAGATGTGCAATTACAAGTTAGATGTTGAATTTGACTTTTGTGGAGTCAAAATATTTGTTTGTGCAGAATTTTGGTTATGTGTAATGGTATAGAATTGAGTTTGAAGTTTATGTATATTTTGACTTGAAATGGTACCTTAATTGTGAAAGGGTAAGAAATTGGTCGGTATTTAGGATTCTAGTAGATAAAAATCGTATTTTGACTCGTTTGGGCCAAAATGTTTATAAATTGCATAAAGTGTTGCATTTCAGGACAGCTTGCTGTCCTTATGTTCAGGTCCGTTTTCGACCCTGTTCGGGACAGAATCCGGGCTCCGGGTCTTCTGTACTATTGTAGCCTGATGAGTTAGCTTTCCATGGCCGCTGACCGTTCGTCAATAGGACTTATGGTCTGTGAGTTACGACAATTTTCGTGAAGTGTCGCAGTGCTGAAAACACTGTGCGTTCTGCAGTGTTGTGAGGCAGTTTCGAGGCCTTTAGGGTCAGATTCGAGCCGAGCATTCTGAATATGAGTTGTAGAATTTTGAGTCTAGAGTATGCTGTGAAAATTTGGTAAAAAAAGGATAAATGGTTTGAAAGTTATGGCAGTTGCGGTGAGCTGTCGCGGGTTTGACAGATTCTGGTTTTTATCTATGGTCATAATTAAAGTTGTTGACTTTGTATTAAGTCAAACCTGGGATTTTATTATTAATTGGATGATAATTATGATTTGGTATTTGTATTGTGAATTAATCGTAATAGTAAGGTAATAAAAATGGGCTTTTGACCCGTTTGGGTATTTTTGGTTAAAATGGACCAACTGTGTAAGTTTTGATCAGGCTTGACTTTGTTGAGTCAAAGTGTCAATGTGCAGAATTGTAGTGTAGATTTTGAGTTAGTACACTTGTTGTTATATCTTTATAGTGTATTGTGCAGTTTTACACATTTGGGTCAAATGATTACTAATTGGGGTGTTACTTGTGATTGCAGGAAAGGGAAAAGAGGCTCAGTGATATTAGACAACTGAGTGGAAAGAGACTTGGCAAAGGTGAGTGGATTTATAACCTTTGTATTGTTTAAATTGCAATGGTTTTGGTTGCAATTGAAAGTGTTTAGTGTTGATCAGTTAGTGCTGATCAGTTAGTTCTGACCCAGTTAGTGCTGATCAGTTAGTGCTGACCCCGTTAGTGCTGATCAGTTAGTGTTGATCAGTTAGTGTTGATGAGTTAGTGTTGATCAGTTAGTGCTGATCAGTTAGTGCTGATTTAGTTAGTGTTGATCCGTTCGTACTGCTCCCTTATTTCTGGACCAGTATTAGTAGTATAATGATAATTAACTGGCTATGTGTTAATTGAATGATATGTGCACATGGAATCTGATATGTGCACATGAAAAAGTATAGAGGCAGCTTGACTGGGTGGCTGGGCTTTCGTTTACTGTTAGATAACGGTAATTGTACCTTGGCATATTCGTTGTGTCTTAAGGAAGCTTTACCATTGCTAATGAGTAAAGGGCTATCGGTAAGCTGTTGTTAGGCCCACAACAGTTGTAAGGTTCCGCAAAACCGCCGTACCTCTCGTTATATGTGATTAAGTGATAGAGATTGTGAATCTGTAAAGATTGTGAATCTGTGAAGATTGTGAATCTGTGAAGATTGTGAATCTGCGAAGATTGTGAATCGAGATTGTTGTATTTATACAATATCTTTGGTTATATTTTCATTCACTTAGCTTTGTGCTAATCCCCCACTATGTTGAATCTTTTACAGGTTGTAGATGGATGAGTCTTTCGGAGATTAAGATTAGGAATGATTGACCAGGACTTAAAGAAATGATTTTGATGTTGAGCCGTAATGTTAAGTAACACTATTTCGGAAAGTTAACTTTTTCAAAATTATATATCTTATGTTTTTTTATAACTTGTGAATAACAAGTTATATATATGTAATTTTGAAACGCTTCCGCATTTGTTGTAAAAAAAAAAAAAAAAAAAAAAAAAAAATTGGTTCAGATTTTGAGGCGTTACAATTTGGTATCAGAGCCTTGATTTGGCGGTGTGTACACAGTTAGGTGTAGCATTCCCAAATCTTGGCTCAAGTTTGGTCAAACATTCCTAGTGTGTGGGGATTAGGAAAGTGTGATTAATATGTTAGAGGTTAGTATGTAGGTACTAACGGTTTAAACTAAAAATTTGTGAGATGTTGTGATTGAGTTTACAGGTATGACAGATAAAGAGAACCCGACCCCCTTGACCTCAACATATAGTGGTACATCAGGTAATAATGAAGAAATAGACATACTAGAGCATGTACATGAGTTGGAAAATCAGATGCAGGGGCTTAGTAATGCGGTTCATGAGTTACAACAATAAATTCAAAGTGTACGAACAGAGACTCCTCCAGTTATAACTATTCAGTTGGTGATATCTCTAATACCATACTTTTAAACTTTACATTTTAGTGAACACAATTTCAATCTTATTATCCTTTTCCACCTCAAGGACCATATCCATATTATAACTTGAACTTTCTATCGCATTTGAGTTTGAATCTATCGTATGCTTGCAAACAATTAGTGGATTATAATATTTGGAGTTCGTATCAAGACAAGAATTATAAACAACACTATAGGGAATTTGAGAAAGCCTGAATAGGAAAAAGTTTATTGATCTAGATGACCGAGGGAATGAAAGTTGAGGAGATGATTAGATATTTCAACGAAAAGTTGAAAGTTGTGAAACAGTGGTTAACCGATGAGCTCTCATAGGTGCAATACTTTACTAGGGTCTTTTAGTCAGAATACGAGAGTACTTTTGGATTAGCCGAATCATTACCCAGTCTTTTGCCCTGGATAAAGCTATTGAGGATAACATCAAATTCCAAGAAAAGAGTTATAAGGATGAAATACTTATGAAAAAAATAAAATAAAATCAGAGTTAGATCATACGGTACACAACAAAATAGAAGGTTGATGAGAAACTAAAAACAGGGAATCAAGACCATAATTCAACAGTTGGTGGTATTAATCAGAATTTGCGAGGGTGCAATAATTGTAGATCTTCTCATTCAGACTTTTGTACTTTCCAAATTATACGATGTGTATGATGTGGACTGGTCAGCCATAAAGTAAAAGATTGTGGGTATCTTACTGGTGTATGTTGGAATTGTCTGAAGTGGGAATAGATTGAGTGATTGTCCTTTGGAAAAAAAAAAGACTAGGTCAAGGAATGGGGCGGTCGGGAGATCGTCATTTTCGAGCTAAAAGAAAAAAAAATGCTATTTCACTTGGGAATAGAGCTTACAGGATGATGGCGGATGATGCTACCGTCACTGTTGATGATATTACGGGTATGTTTTCGATAAACTTAATACTTTGCTTATGTCACGTAATATTAGAGCAAATTGTTTATGTATGTTATGTGAAAATATGTGATATGTTGAAATTAATTGCTTTGTTGTTCCTTTACTTCATGGAGAAGTGAAGATGCTTGATGGCATCATGATTTCGGTCACAATATCTGTGATTGAAGTTGAATTTGATTTTCATAATAATTATTGTAAGGATTCCTTAATGAGACGCTTATAGTGGAGATTGATGTAATCATAAATATATATTGTGTGGTCCGGGTGGGACTAGTGTTTAGAGTAAAGGAATATGTAATCATTACCGCGGCCTGTCGGGTCACACATAGTGACTTGCGGGGTGTGAGTTGCTCATTAAGTGTTCGTGTTATTCAATTTTGGAGCAAATAGCTCATTTTATGTTTTGTGTAAATTGTGATAAGTTAAAATTGAGTGAAGATGATAGGTTGTATGTCGGCTTCCGTCACAATATATGTGACTATAGATTAACTTGAATATAATAGTAATTATTGTAAACCCCTGAAATATAAAGCTTATAATTATAATTGATGTAATTATAGACGTTGGCTGAATAGTCTAAGTTAGACTAGAACTTGGTATAAGAAAGAGGAAATTTTTACCGTAACATGTTGTGTCGCATGTAGTGACTTGTAGAGTGACGACCAATTGTATTCGACCAATATGTGTGATTTGGTGTTTTCTTTTGTAATGGATGTTAGAAATGAAGGATATATAACTATAGCTACTCGGTTATCCTTGAAATCATATGGAGTATGAAGTTATGAAATTAGATGATTTGTTACCTAAGCTGAATGTGAAGTAGGAAAATTGACTTAATGAATCTAGATTGGCGATTATTTCGGGTTGTTTTGTGGATTATAGATTGGTGAAATCCTCAACATGCTATAAAATTGGATTTAATTATGAAAACTACTTGATAGAAGTGTTAGACAAGATGAGATTGGACGCTGTTTCATGTGGTATTTGATGCAAATTTTGATTAAGAAAGATATAATTTGAAATTTAGTGGATTCTGATCGTAAGTTTGATAACGGTGATTAAAAATTTTGAGTATCGAGACAAGGTTAGATCGCAATAGTGTATGAAATTTCGATGGAATAATGAACGGGATGTAAAAGTTATAGAATTTGAAATGATTGTTGTGACCGTAAGTAAGGAAATTTTGAGATTGTCTATGTTTTTAGATTATTAAAAGACATGTGAAGGATTATCTTAACTATAACTTGGGATTTATAATTGTTGTTATGCCTTAAAACTATGGAGACCTTATTGATTAATATGAGATGCATCGTTTACGCAGACCACAAAAGTATGTATACTATTATAAAGGAGATGATTAGAATGTATTAGAGGATTATGGATTTTAAAAGTGAAGAAAAATTGTTAATGCCTATGGTTGGATTTGTAAAGAAATTATAGACAGTACTTAATTTGGAACAAGTTGAGATAGTTTTGAGTTTGGATTGACTAGAATTATGTCAAGATGGATTTCATAAATGATTTCGATGATGTTAAGAGAATGGAGGAACCGTATGGGGTTTTATTACATGAATAAAGAAAACATTATTGCCTATGCTTCGAGATACAAGAAATCAAGAGAAAGTAACTATTTTATGTGAATTAGAACAAATTCGAAGGTGGGGATGAAATAAAATTTTAACAAAAAATAAATTGATTTGATAATTTAGAGGATTAAAGATTAATCAATATCATATTGGGTACTGATATTTGAGAGTTTTTAAATTTGACTTTATTTGTGATTTAAAGAAAGAAAGATGATAAATGTTGCACAACTTGTTGGATGAGTTCATAATTGTGCACTGATTAAAAGAAATTGTCGAATACTGATTGACGTAGTTGGAATATTCAGAGTTCTCAAGTGGGTATGAGAACATTGTGAGGATAATAGTTTGATGTGATGAATTAAGACTAAGAAAAAAAAACTGTTAATTGATTAGTTTGAGTATGATCAGATTCCGAGGACGGAATCTTTTTAAGGGGGGTAGATTTGTAACACCCCGAGACCCGGCCTAGCATTTTTAAAGTTGTCGGTAAGTTTATTTTATTATTTATAATTTTATAGAATTTTATTTGATTTATTAGAATTTTTAACCACGGGGTTAAAAATTAGCAAAACTGAGATAGATATATATTAGTATGATTTTTATATATCTGGGTCCACTTTTAAACCGGGTTTCTAGTGATATTTTTAGTTTTATTATCAGAGTTGATTTAGGGTTCCAAATTAAACATCGTATTTTAGAATAATACTGATTTATTAAAAAGATATGACCATTTTTTTGTTGGGCACGTGTTATGTGATGTGGGTTTTGGAAAGTTTGTCTCAATCTCAATCTCATAATCTCTCTCTCGTCTCTGCTCTCGTTTAACACACACAAAACACACACAAATATAAGAAACTTTGATTTGAGCTTGAATCTTTGAAGTTGTTTGACCAAATTTCGAAATTGAAGCTTCCAACTAGTAAGTAATCTTCTCTTTTGATTAGGATTAGAAGTTCTTGAGTAGTCTTGCTTATTTGAAGAATTAGGGTTTAGTGTTCTTGGTGGGTTTTGATCAAAAATCCGAAATTGATGATTTCTATGGATTGGATTATAGTAGTGAAGTGTTATAGATGCTATATGAATGATTAAATCATCCAAATTAAACCTAATTCATAAATTATGATTATTGGTCAAGAACCCTAATTTTGGAGATGATGATTTCTGTGAATTTGTGATTGTTTAAGATTGTAATTAGTGTTATAATTGTGTTAGAAACTAGTTATAACATTAAATTAATTGTTTGATAATGTTTAGACAAAAATTAGTAAGTTGTAAAATTGTGTAGTTTGACTTTTGAAAAGTCAAATCTGGATTTGTTGGAGATGAAATTGGATTGTATGCATTTCTTAAATTAGTTATGAAATTATGATGGTATGAATTCATATGTTGATATGTTATAGTTAAGAATCGGGTCTTGGCCCGTTTGGGCCAAATTAGTACCTTAGATGTGCAATTACAAGTTAGATGTTGAATTTGACTTTTGTGGAGTCAAAATATTTGTTTGTGCAGAATTTTGGTTATGTGTAATGGTATAGAATTGAGTTTGAAGTTTATGTATATTTTGACTTGAAATGGTACCTTAATTGTGAAAGGGTAAGAAATTGGTCGGTATTTAGGATTCTAGTAGATAAAAATCGTATTTTGACTCGTTTGGGCCAAAATGTTTATAAATTGCATAAAGTGTTGCATTTCAGGACAGCTTGCTGTCCTTATGTTCAGGTCCGTTTTCGACCCTGTTCGGGACAGAATCCGGGCTCCGGGTCTTCTGTACTATTGTAGCCTGATGAGTTAGCTTTCCATGGCCGCTGACCGTTCGTCAATAGGACTTATGGTCTGTGAGTTACGACAATTTTCGTGAAGTGTCGCAGTGCTGAAAACACTGTGCGTTCTGCAGTGTTGTGAGGCAGTTTCGAGGCCTTTAGGGTCAGATTCGAGCCGAGCATTCTGAATATGAGTTGTAGAATTTTGAGTCTAGAGTATGCTGTGAAAATTTGGTAAAAAAAGGATAAATGGTTTGAAAGTTATGGCAGTTGCGGTGAGCTGTCGCGGGTTTGACAGATTCTGGTTTTTATCTATGGTCATAATTAAAGTTGTTGACTTTGTATTAGGTCAAACCTGGGATTTTATTATTAATTGGATGATAATTATGATTTGGTATTTGTATTGTGAATTAATCGTAATAGTAAGGTAATAAAAATGGGCTTTTGACCCGTTTGGGTATTTTTGGTTAAAATGGACCAACTGTGTAAGTTTTGACCAGGCTTGACTTTGTTGAGTCAAAGTGTCAATGTGCAGAATTGTAGTGTAGATTTTGAGTTAGTACACTTGTTGTTATATCTTTATAGTGTATTGTGCAGTTTTACACATTTGGGTCAAATGATTACTAATTGGGGTGTTACTTGTGATTGCAGGAAAGGGAAAAGAGGCTCAGTGATATTAGACAACTGAGTGGAAAGAGACTTGGCAAAGGTGAGTGGATTTATAACCTTTGTATTGTTTAAATTGCAATGGTTTTGGTTGCAATTGAAAGTGTTTAGTGTTGATCAGTTAGTGCTGATCAGTTAGTTCTGACCCAGTTAGTGCTGATCAGTTAGTGCTGACCCCGTTAGTGCTGATCAGTTAGTGTTGATCAGTTAGTGTTGATGAGTTAGTGTTGATCAGTTAGTGCTGATCAGTTAGTGCTGATTTAGTTAGTGTTGATCCGTTCGTACTGCTCCCTTATTTCTGGACCAGTATTAGTAGTATAATGATAATTAACTGGCTATGTGTTAATTGAATGATATGTGCACATGGAATCTGATATGTGCACATGAAAAAGTATAGAGGCAGCTTGACTGGGTGGCTGGGCTTTCGTTTACTGTTAGATAACGGTAATTGTACCTTGGCATATTCGTTGTGTCTTAAGGAAGCTTTACCATTGCTAATGAGTAAAGGGCTATCGGTAAGCTGTTGTTAGGCCCACAACAGTTGTAAGGTTCCGCAAAACCGCCGTACCTCTCGTTATATGTGATTAAGTGATAGAGATTGTGAATCTGTAAAGATTGTGAATCTGTGAAGATTGTGAATCTGTGAAGATTGTGAATCTGCGAAGATTGTGAATCGAGATTGTTGTATTTATACAATATCTTTGGTTATATTTTCATTCACTTAGCTTTGTGCTAATCCCCCACTATGTTGAATCTTTTACAGGTTGTAGATGGATGAGTCTTTCGGAGATTAAGATTAGGAATGATTGACCAGGACTTAAAGAAATGATTTTGATGTTGAGCCGTAATGTTAAGTAACACTATTTCGGAAAGTTAACTTTTGCAAAATTATATATCTTATGTTTTTTTATAACTTGTGAATAACAAGTTATATATATGTAATTTTGAAACGCTTCCGCATTTGTTGTAAAAAAAAAAATGGTTCAGATTTTGAGGTGTTACAATTTTAATTTCCATGCAAAGGATCAGCAACAAATTTGTTGTTTTACTACTGCCCAGTAGTAATTTACTACTATCCGGCAGAAGGCGGCGCGTGAGAATCTTCAACAAATACCCAAAATCATAAAACAAATTGATTTCTTTAAATGAAGTATTATCATCACCTAATTGTGGGGAACAGTCGGTTGGGATTTCGTCATTTGAATCATAGATTCTTCTTCTCACGTGATCCATTAACAGCTCATATGCTTTTTGAATTGCTTTAAATCGGTTTTCAATTTCGTCCTTTTTTCAGATTCGGTTTCTTCTCCAAGAAGAAGTGTTGCTTGTTTATCAATGATAGATCCTTGTTTCATTCCAGATCTGAGCCACCGTGCTCTGATACCAATTGCTGAGTTTAGAACAACTCTATATAATCGTCGATCTTTAGGCTCAAGAATAGTTAGTTCTTGATCTGGAATAAGCATATACAAATCATAATATTACAGAATTAGATAAACATATTTGTATAGCTAAACAAGGTTTCATCATCATCATCTTTATATACAATGATTACTAAAATCCCCAATTCTACATTTAAATATGTAGAACGGTTTTGGTTAACATGATCAAACGACCTTGAGGCTTAGAGTACACACACATACACGTTAAAATGTGGGTTTCAAGAACGACTAATTCTATACCTCTAGGTTTCTTTATATACTAGAAAACCTAGAGATTTACAAGGAAAAGATATACATAAATCTTTTAAATCAATACAAGGATATATATGATTTGATAAATCAAATCTTTTATCATTATCTTCTAAATCTTTTATTTAAATCTTGAATCACATATCTTCGATTTAGGTCCTTGTAGTTTTCTTCTTTCCAAGTTTTGTCATATCAAATCTATAATGAATATTGTAGAAATATTCCTAACACCCATCGACTCAGCCACGATAGTAGTCTTGCTAACTGGAGGTAGTCCGGTGAGTAAGGCAGGTATTGGTAGATTGGGTGAATCCCTCTTGCCGGTATCTTGAGGCTTATTAATGGCGATGGATTTCGGTTAATAAGTCAAGGTGGTTCTAGTTAGTTCGGGGGCAACTCGATAACTAGATATGATTGCTAGGAAAGCAAAGTATTAGAGTCACAATAGGGTGACTAGTTAGATGGATGACTTACTCATATGTTGGTTTATATGTCATACGATTATTATTATTATTGGGTCTAAACCCATGTAGCTCACGAGACATTTTGTCTCACGTACTCCTCGTTTGTTTTGCTATGTACTCAGGTTCGGGATCGAAGGTTTAGGTACGCATGGATAGAGATGTGGGGCCTAGAGTAGAAGAACTTAGATTGGATTTATGCTTAGCTTTGGTTTTGATCTATTTTGTAACACCAAACTTTATACTCTGATTTTCATACCAAAGGTTTTTGTAAATCCATATTTTGGAATAGTTCTTCTATTTATGAAAAATGATTTATTTTGGGCAAATGTTTTGTATTAAAATTTGAGGTGTTACAGATATGACTATGTTTTCTTTTCAATTCGTTTGGAACTTATATTTAGGACACTAATTAGTTGCAAAAAGTTGGAAACATTAAATAAAAATTGTATCATTTTAATCTGACATGGCCGGTTTAGAATCGGAAGATTTTATAAGCCACCCGTGATTTATCACGGGTTATAGGCTAGTTAAATAATAAACTAATCCTTAACCATTGTCCTAAAGGCTATAACTAAAAAATTCTTTAATTTTTAGGAAAAATGTTTTTAGATTCAGTTTAGGGTTCAACGATTAAGTGATATGGTTTAGGTTTAGGTTAAAGGGATTAATTTTTAATTTTCTTTAAGTTTGTTTCAACATTTTTTGACTTTATAAGGATTTACACTAATATTAATTAGTAATATATTTTTCTAATTAGTAAAAGTCAAATTACTGGAAATCCTTACAACTATTAGTAGTGACATTTGACTTTTAATAACAATCAGATATTACAATTGGGGGTAAATATAATCGAAGGTAAAAATCATATCTGGCGGCAAGGTTGGTACAATTTGCGCTATCACTCGAATGGTTATTAGTCCTTCCGACAACAAGATGCCTTTCAAATTGAATCGGAGGCAATTTCCTGTCCAGGTCTGTTTTGCTATGACCATTAATAAAAGTCAAGGTCAGACGTTGTCTCAAGTTGGTTTGTTTCTGCAAAAACCGGTATTCTCACGTGGCCAGCTTTATGTAGCTGTATCACGAGTTAAAAACAAGAACGGATTGAAGGTGATTTGTTGTGATAAAGATGGCAATTACACTAATTCAACAACAAATGTCGTTTACAAAGAAGTCTTATTTCGTCTATAAATTTTATGTAATATTTGTTCATGTATCAAATTTTGTACAAACTCATCATTACAGCTATCGATTCTTATGTCATTTTTAAAACTATTAATATTTGTTTGGTATTTTTCTATAATATAAATCTTGAAGCATGCCCGCACAGTTGAGCGGGCTATGAAGCTAGTATTAATATATACGAAATACTAGATAGTTGTTTGTGAATTGGTTAATTATTATATTTCATTTCCAGTTTGGTATATCATTAGTCAAAGATGCCACATAAGCATATCACTTATAGGTATGCACACATATCTCATATACATTGATTATATATTTTCACTCGCACTTTTACCGAGAGTCTCCCTGGAAATAATCTCTCTATCTCCAAATAATGGTACGAAAGTATGATTGTCTACATCTTACATTCTCATACCCATCTTATGAAGGACTTAAGTATTATTGTTGTATTTGTATCCGAAGACGTACAATATAAGCAATTTGTCAATTATCCGAATAAAATATTGATCCAGAAAATCTTCCTAAGAACGATAACACAAGAATAGAATAGTCTAAAATTAAACTTCCCTCAAAATTTGCTGAATGTACTCAATGGTATAATCAAGAAACAAGGTAAAGAAAATTAAGGAACTTATAATAGGCCACTGCTAATGAATCTATCGATCACCTCACTTTATTTATCTGGCTGGGTGTAACGTAACTGAGTACGTAGAATAATTAATTAATGAATTAACTCTTTTTAGCCATGTAATGTTCTTCTCTCAATCTCAACTCATTTAACCAAACGCCTGGTAATCTTCACTCGCCATACGAAGCTGCAGATTGAATACATACAAATTAAGTGTTAAAATTAAACCACAATATATAGTAGTTATAACCCGACACCCGTCCTTACTTGGAGTTCGGCATTTGTTAGATTATTCCCTGCAGGATGCTGAACAGGCTGTTGTGTGATCTCTTTAAATGACAATTCCGAGGTGTAAATAAATTTAAACCAAGAATTACAAACCACCCGATATCGATCGAAAAATTATTTATGATGCGGATCAAAGTGTAAAGAATAGTACTCCCTCCGTCCCACAAAAAAGTTCACATTTCCCCCTAAAAATTTGTCCCACAAAAAAAAATTCTTATTTCTCAAATTTAAGAGACCCACTTAATAAAATAATATTATTAACATGAACCACACCACTAACTATTTCCTAAAAACACTCTCTATCTCTCCAAAATAATATTATATTTTAATGAAAATTATTACCACCCATCACTAACTATGTCCTAAAAACTTGTACCAAGGAGAAATTACGGGTGAAATAAAAGCAAAATCGGCTAGCATTTGACCGCGATTTTCGGTTATTCTCTAACACTAGTTGTATAACCGAAATATACGGCTAGCATTTACGGTAAAATGCTAGCTGTATATTTTGGTTAAATAATAAAAGAGCATATATATACCTTGACTCGTTAGCCTCCTTAGAACCTATATAGGATTGAGTGTCATCAATAGTATCAAAAAACGGATAGATTTCATCATAATCGTGAGTAACTTCTTCTTGGATATTTATCGGTGGTTGCGTGTTAACTACCGGAGATTGAGATTGTAACGACTCTAGACCTAATTTGCCACCATTATCATTATTCTCATTGAAATTATACGTTTGCTGATCCCACATAAAATTACCCATGTTCATATTTCCTGCCTTAGGATCGGCACGAATCGCCGAATTATTATAACCGTTGTATGATCCATCGTTCACATTCTCATGATTTCCACTATTCGTGTATGAAATATCATTAACTTCATTTTGAAAAAGGGTCAACCCGGGATTATTACCGGATTGTAATTGTTGCGATTCGGGTGAGTCCATTGGCGACAATGTGATCTCGTGTTGCCTTCGTTGGTTTTGTTGTTTATAAAACTCGAGCTGAGACAAAACCGCGTAAAGTTCTTTGTCGGCTTGCCTTAAATGGTGTTGAAGCTCACAAATGATCCCTAAGCACCCGTGAACCGGGAACCGTTCCCGCATGTTGGCTTGGTAGATCATGGACCGCATGGCCTCGGTTTTTAAGGATGGATCAATCTGTTTTAGGTTTTGCAAGATGTTTTTGACACCGAAGAGTTTGTGTGCGTTCTTGAAGATCTCGGTTTGTTCGGGCCGGAAATGTGGGGCGAGCACGCACTCGGGGGTGCATCGTTTTCGTTGGTATTTGCAGGCAGCACATGCTTGGCTCGTGCCACCCTTGAGGGTCATAATTAGTGTACAAGAAGGTGGAGATTTTGGTTAAGAAATGATGGAGATTTGCATCTGAGTTTGGTATTTGAGAGTATTTGGTGGAAGGTGAAAGAGACTGAGTAAAAGTGAAGAGTGCGATTTAAGTGGGAGTTTGTTTGCAAGTGTTTGACAAATGCATGAATCGAAATATATAAAAAGCAAGTTTGGATTTAGATATGTGGTCAGAGTCACTTCACTCTGGGTCTTGTTTGTTATGTGAGTTTGTTTCATTTTGGAACTATTATTTGTTTGTTGAGTTACACGTGTGTACGTGCAACAAATTATTTAAACTCTCTAGTTTTTTCTTTCCTTTTTAAAATCTCAGTTTTAACTCGTTTTATCAGCTGACTAATTTTAAAACGACCACCAACTCTACAGGTAATTTGAAGTCGGTGCTGGTGAACTTATATAACCACAAGAGAGTTTTTTTTATCGTAGAAATTGAAACGTAATTACTTAAGAAAATTTTATTTTTATGAAAATCAAATTTAACCGATAAAATGCGTTCTATGCCAAGTAAAAGAACTTCGTATTTGTTAAAGAAAAGGCACTAGGCAAAAGTTAATAAATACACATGGCAATTTTATCGCATTTTGTCAACAAATACTTTAGAGAGCACAACAAAATTTGCGTTATTTGGTCAATGTTATAATGCTTACACCACGTGTCTTTTTTTAATTAGCGCGTCTGTTTGATACAACAGTATTTGAAGATATATTTGTACGACAAAAACTCACTCATTATACTGTATTAGTTTTAAAGTAGACATAATAGTATTATCAAAATATAAATTATGAAATATGAATTAATTCTTGTGACATAGATATCAAGTTCTATATTGAATTCACTAGCTTTAAAGCCCGCCCGAATGGGCGGGCATGCTTCCAGAGATTTATAGGAAAATAATAAAATAGTAATACTGTTGAAATAACATAACAATCTATAATTGAAATAATGATAAACAATTTTTAATACAAAGATAAATGGTATAGGAAATTTATAAACGAAATAAAACTTTTTTGTAAACGACATTTGTTGTTGAGATAGTGTAATTGTCATCTTTGCCGCAACAAATAACCTTCAACATTTCGTGTTCTTAACTCCTGAGACAACGATATACAATTGACCATGTGAAAATACTGATGTTTGAAGAAACAAACCAACTTGCGACAACGTTTGACTTTGGCTTTTATTAATAATCATAGCAAAGCCGACTTGAACAGGAAACCATCTTTGGTTCTTCTCAACAAACCAAAGCATAGCACCACAAGAAACACATAGCAAAGCCGACTTGAACAGGAAACCGTCTTCGGTCGGGTTTTTCATATGCCCCCGGAAACCGCCACAAATATTCGGGTTTTTTAAAAATCTAAACCGTTGACATCGTTTTTCAAATGGTTCGGTTTTTCCGGTGCGGTTTTTTCGGGTTTTACAGTTTCGGTTTTTTGGTTTTTATACTCACCCCACCTTTAATTTCTTAAATCTCGACTTTCGAATTGAACGGGAATACTTAACCGTTTTATAATTAAACGGGAATAATCATCCGGTAAATTTCTTAAATTTTTTAACATTTTTTTAAACATTCATAAAGTAATTAGTCACATATGTGACTCTAAACCGGATCCAATAGGCATCTGGTTTTTCACATAGCTATAGGCTCAATTATAAGTTGATTTGCCGTAACTAATTTGTGTTAAAAAACAGTTTTACTCGATAATATTGGACAAAAACAATGACTGATTTTTACACAAACTGAAATTAAAATATTGTGTTAAAAGTCGGTTCCTTGTTATTACTCATAACAATAGTGAGGTTAAAAGTCAGTTCCTTTAGATCCAAATATTGATATAGGGATAGGGTTGGAATTGTGGTATAAAAAAGATTAAATAATCATGAGAAAGTGCTTATAATTATAAAAGTTTGGAATAATTTAAAAAAAATTAGAACTGGAAGGAAATTTGCGTCTAATGCTATTAAAACAATGTTCTAGCTCTTTATTCCAAATACTTTAATCCAAATACATTAAATTATTTTTTAATTAGTTTATGCAAAAATTAGAAAAGGGAGATGGATTACTGACTTGAATATAAATTGAAGAACAAAAATCAGGAATAACAAATACCTTTGTAGAGACGTCATCGAGGTTTTTAAAAATAAAATGGCTTTTTTATGTTGCAAGTGATAATCGTAAAATTCAGGTTCTGCTCCAAGTTTTTAAATATAATGAGTGGGTTATAAATACTTTATGTGAAGAATAACAATAAAAGCTAAAATCACGGAGGTAATTTTGAACTACTTTAATTTTGAAACAATATTTAAAAATCACGTTAATATTTATTTCAGTTTCAAATTTTTATAAATGATTAGTTACCATATTATCTACCATTAAAGTGTCTAACAAATAGGATATTATGCAGAGCATGATTTCTGTGAATTGCTGCTAATGGGAGGTGGTTTCCTAAATAAGCGTTATAAAATAAACTGATTATAAGCATTCTGAATTGTAGATTTATAAAGGTAGATGACATTGGTATTTATTGTGAATTACATGTCATCATTGGTAGCCAATGAGAATGGTTTAAATGGTAAAGAGATTAACCAAATCACGGGATATAAGGATTTTGACATATATACCGTATATATTTCCGAAATTTAGGCTTATTAGTTTTGCAATATAGCTGTTTCGGTTCCATATTTGAATGGAATATTTATGATAGAATGATATGGTGTATCTTTTGACGTTATTTTCGATTGTTTCCATAATTGCAGGAGTGAAGTAGTCTTCAGAAACCGGATTTGTTCATGAGATGCTAGAGCCAATCGCTGAATTACACGTGGCAAAACCGTACAATGGGAGAGCTCGGAATTGCCATGTTGTCAAATCCAAGCCAAATTAGGCCTCATATATAGTAGAAGATATGTGACATGTTGGACTATACCTGTGGGATCTTGCATACGCTACGTTGAAGGTTTTCTTTATTATTATTATTTTAAATATTCTCATTATAAGGATCTTTACATGTGATGTACATTACCTAACAATTGTGATTATTTTCAAACCTTCTCCTCATCAGTTGGTAAATTTTTACAAAGTGATGGATTAAACTCATGACTTATAGCCATATGAAATTATTCAAGAGTTTTTATTACTATGCTATCATTAGATAGTTACATTAAAACTCTTTAATGTGTGAAATAATTACAAGTAATAACAATATGTAAAAAACGGTACTTCAGTTTATTAGAAAGCGTCAGAGTACATTATCGACTATATATGTGGCGACAAGAGTTAGCAAAATGATACAGTGCACGTTTAATTTTATTTTTTTTTTCTTTATTAATAGAGTAATGGTATTAATTTTTACCATTTAGGCATACTCATTAGATGAAAACATGTGTCAAAAATCAAGGGTTAATATTTGAATAGAGAATTAGTGGAGTACACATGTCATCTTATTAAGGGTTAATATCTGCTACACTTTCTTCTTTCTTTATCTTTATCCATTTTAATAGCTTAAAATGTAGGTATTAATATTAATCCTCGTCTATTTCTTTATCTTATCCATTTTAATTCTGTTTATAGAAGAGGATACCATGTTAACACTAATCCTCGTTTATTTCGCATCAGTGTGTTACAAATGGATACATAAAGCATCGGTGTGTTACAAATGGATACATAAAGGATGAGAAATGGTAATTCCTACCATTTGTATCTACATGTATGTCTATTCATTTGATCTCTACAAGTGTCAAAATTAAAAGATAATATGAGGAAAGAGAATTAGTAGGTTTAAAAGTGGGTAAGAATATGCATTAGTATAAAAATGTAAGAAGATATATCATTTCTCATACTTCGTATAAGATATTTGTGCCTCTTCTATACACACAGAAGAGACCTTTTAAAAAAAAAAAAAAAAAAAAAGTAAACCCAACACACAGAATTTTCTTCATTTTCATTTTTCTACCATAAGTTTACTTATAACACAAGAGTTCAAACGTCTCATATTTTGACTAACCCAAAACCCGAATATCTGTCAATTTATAATTGATCTATACATTACCTCTTTCAAATTTGTAAAATGGGACTTCCAATTGCCCATTGATTCGAGAGAAAATTTACATAAGTTGCTAGCAAAATCTTCATGGGTCAAAACTTCATTTGGGGACAGTTAAAAAGGACCAATTTCTGCTACAAAACTTGTTCATAATACACATCTCTTCATTACTTGTTTACTTTCACAAGCATTTTAACTTCAGAAACTAGGGTTTGACTTTTGACAAACCGGTCAAAGCATGAAGAATGTAAGTAGCTAGCGAACAGCTTCATAGAAAAGAACCTGAGGTTGCAAATGGCCTTTTTCACACATTGTAAGAACATCTAACCAGCTTCCAATTACCTACACAATTAATATTTTTGCATCATTTAACTGTATAATATTCTTAGCATAGATAAAAAAAATTTAAAATAAAATATAAAATATAATACCTTTACTGTATTGTCATCATACATGACCCACTGTTGATGATCATGGCTGTAGGCAAAGCAATGATAGTGTTGCCCGTAATAACACACCTATAAAATTAATAAAAAGAATATATATCTTCAAAATTCGGATTTAAATTCAATGAAGTAACTGAATTTAAGAAAATGATGGTTTAATTACCACTGAAACGAGATAATGTTTGTTCATTGGATCAAGGCCACGATAAAGAACACTGATATCTATTTCAGTTGCTAATGCTGCCAATGTGGCCTTTATGTCTTCCACACTTTCACAAGTATTCTGCCATCCAAGCACTACACACACATAAGTTGAAGGACTGTTATTGTAACAAGTTTCGAAATGAAGGACTATTCATGTAATAAAAAAGGTGAAGAGATGAATTTTAAGATCACCTGTTGTGAAAACATGAGGTGGAGTAGAAAGAATGTGATGAATATAATTGAGCTTCCCACAACCACCATCTTCAACATCACAAGCTAACTGATGATTCATCTCAACAAGGTTTAGTAACTCCTCAAAACAACTCTCTGGACACATAACCTGAAATTAAAAAATTAAAAATATTATTATTTATAATAGTCTTGACTAAGAAAAAAAAAAACTTGCCTTAATAGTTCTTAGGGAATTTGCATTAATCTGGTGAAAGAAAGAGGTGTATTTCAACCGTCTAGATTCCAATCCACAATTGTAACAATTCATTTGTTCAAAAATATCCATTCCAAAAAGAGAGTGTGCTGTGCATGCAGTATTGGCACATTCCCAAACACCCATCACTTTGTCTTCCACTTGTTTGGCAACGGGGATAGCACAACCAGATATAAATGACCGATGAACACAGTTAAATATTACTCCCAATACTTCTGAAGCATCGTTCATTTGAGCCTATTAATTAAAATTAACAAAAGAGTAAATTAATATTAAAATCAACAAAAGAGTAGATTACATAAATCCTGTTAGTGGTTTGTAAAATAAAATAAAATACCTCCTGAAAGAAATTACTATCTGGATACAAGTTGCTCAGAGCAATCCTCAAAGAAGTAGGTGCAACAGATTCACCTTTTGTGTGTGTATCTAAAGCAATAAAAATATCATATAAAGCACATGTCACACATGGATCACCAACATGCTCATGAGCTGAAGTAAAACTTCCCAAAAATTCCTTCCGGAACCTTCTTAAATGCCATAATGACTGCAGTTTACAAACGAAAAAAGTCATAAATCAACCCTCCACTATATTTGTTACACGAATAGTCCCCAACTTAGGACTTTTTTAGAATTTTACTAGTTTCAAAATTAGGGACTATCAGTGGAAGAAAGAAAGTTGAAGGAAGGGGTAAAATGTGTAATGTCGTACAAACCAGAAGGATGACTTATGTAATTTAGGTTAATTAAAAAGATATGTAAATAAGCAATGAGATAGAAACCTGAATAATAACGTTCAAAAAACAGTTGTATTCACCAGCTTCATTCTTGAGGCCTGTACCATATGCATCGGTTCCATTGACGTTGACATTTTCAGAGAAAACTTGTAGAGATGTAACGCGAGAATCTTCACCTTCTACAAGCACATTTAAGGCATTATTGAAACCAAAATCAAGTTATATTATTTGCATGCATTAAATGCATCTGAAATTAATTGGTTAGGAGTTATATTCCTAAGTAATTTATATAATTGATTAAAATTATAATATCTTTAATCATTTAGGTTTGTGAATATTTCCATTTAATCATCAGAAAGTCACCTGAAATGTAATTTTAATGTATAAAACCTCCTAAGACCTAAATCACTTATTCAGATTTGTTACAGGAATAATATAACTTTTGTAAATAAAATATATAAAAAACAGTAAATATAAGAGGTAAGGGGTATAAGAAAATACCAAGGCTTTGTTGTACAGCTTTTAGAAGGTCAGCTTGGAATCTTTCTTCATCATCTTCTTCTGCATGCAACTGCCTCAATGTCTTTGTTCCATTTTCTCCTGAATAAGTTAATTAGTTTTTAATTTGATAAACTAAAATATAAAAATTAAAAGCAGCTCAGTGTTAACTTGGTTTTGCTAAGCAACACTAAATTATAACCATGACTCAGCCCATTGACAACCATGTTTTTCAACTTTTAATAATAATTATTTGCAAAATAATATAATTTAGAAGGTTCTATGCAGTAGAATTACAAGAAACACTTACTGCTATCATCTTTGAGGCCATCATTAAGAATAACTTGTTCAGCTTCAGAATTTTCATCAATTATTTTTGTAGCATTTTTTTGACGCCTGCTTTTTCTTCCTGTTTTTTGATCAGAAAGCAAAACACCGTTGTCTGCAACTTCCCCATTAAGTAAGGCTGCACAAAGATAAAAGTCATCCAAAGTCTACACTTGATGCATGCAACCTCATGAATCGTTTCATTAAAAGATTTAAATTGGAGTAAATTAAATAAGCTGTCCCTGTGGTTTGTATAATTATTACGAATATAGTCCCTCGACTTTTTTTATTGTACAGATAGTCCCTTATTTTTTAAACTTGTCACACCAACGATTCTAAAGCAAAAAAAGGCCATTAAGTGTTTAGGGACTGTTCAATTCAGGGACCGTGATGTTACAAGTTTCAAAGCCACGTATGATCTGTGTAATAAATACAAACCACAGGGATGCTTTTTGTAATTTGCTCTTTATATTATTATCATTTTTAATTATTATTTAAAAAAATTGGCACCTCTAATTATTAAATAATTGCTATAAATAATTAAATACCAGTCCTTTGTGGGGCTCCATCTATGCTCTTATCACACAAAACCTCCGGTTTGCTCACATGTCCATTGTTCTGCTTCAACGGTTCCTAGAATAAAAAGGTACTTAAAACCCTTAAAATAGTAGCAAAAAAATACTATTTAATTCAATAATTAATAGTATTCAAAGATGCTCACCAGCCTAGGTTTTAATTCAATATCTGCATAATTATCAGCTTTTTTAAGTTGTTGTGCAAGATGCTTTTGTTTTGCCTCATTCTCAATCTGTCTCTGATACTCCAAAGTTTCTTCAAGCTTTCTTTCCTCAGCTTCAAGCTCAATTTTTCTAAGTATTTCTTCTTCATCTTTTACTTCACTCAAATCCTCATTTTCTACCTCATTTTCATCATTTACAAGTGGAGAACAACTGACAAACAAAAACATTGAAAAACATCATAATATGTTTCAGGTTGGAAGTTTAAGGAGATATATTTATAGAAAAAGGAAAACTCACTTTTCATATATATATATATATATATATATATATATATATATATATATATATATAACTACATTTATGACAACTGAGTTATTAGAATAATAGAATATAAAAACATTCGAATATGTTTCAAAATTTTCATTAATTTTTTAAAGATAATAAATTCTTTCATTCTCCAGAAAAATGGACATGAAAAATTAGAGAAAATTTTATGCAACTAAATATTATACCTCTTTTCTGCAACCTCATTAGCTAAATCATGTAGCTCACTATTGTTTGTAGCCTGCACATATAACAGCTTTATTAGCAGTTTACCACTGCACACAAACACTCAAATTCAAAATATCATGACTAAATTACTAATTTTGAAACTTTTAAGTTTTAACATCAACAGCCCCCTGATTTTAGAATTTGTGACAGCAACAGTCCCTAATTTTGAAAGTTGTAAGGTCAGTCGTCCGTAAAAGCGGTGTTACAAGTTTCAAAATTAGGGACTATCTGTGTAATAAAATAAAGTTGAGGGACAATATCCATAATTTCGTACAAACTACAAACCACAGGGATAATTTATGTAATTTACTCAGATCTAATAGAATATAAGTGGGTGCTCATTTATTTTGTACCTTAGAATCCTTTGTTTTTCTGTAGTCTCTGTTTTTTCTTTTATCTTTTAACTTATCATTTAACTGCTTTGAGTTATCTAAACTCCCTTTTTTAGAATCTAAAGCAAGTTCTGCTAGAAAAGCTTCTCTTGCAGCATCTGATTTCTCAGTGGCATCTTTCTCTGCTAAATCTTCCAAAAGTGCCTAACAAGTTCAAAGTCAAAGTCAAAGTCAAAGTCAAAATCTCACATTAAAGGCATGCAAGGTAAAAGTCAACTAGTCAATATAACTCGAAACCGTATACAGAATATATACAAACCCGTAAGAATGATTTTACTAGAGGCACAACTATCAGTCCAAAATCATGAACAGATACAGGACTGATTTTAGCCTCCAACTGCTGCATTCCAGTTACAATTCGCATAATTCTTGCATCAATTTTGCTGAGCTGCATTAAAATAAAATTAAAATTAAAAAATAAAAATAAAAAAAATTTAAAAAATTTAAAAATAAAATAAAAATAAAAGTAATAATTACTTATAGGGAAAATGTAATAAAATTGTCTATTTTGGTGATTATAGCTTTTTAAGTTTCGTTGGTAATTACAATTTTTTAAGACCGAATTTGGTAGTTAAAGCTTTGTAAAAAAAACATAGATATTACCAAAACAGACCTTAAATACTTATAATTACCAAAACAGACCTTAAATACCTATAATTACCGAAAATTACAAAATACATTTATATTAACAAATCAAACTAACCTCAATGGACAACTGTTCTTTCTGCTTCTGAATTGCAACTTCTATACAAGAATCCACTTGATGCATATACTCTTTTGCCCTCCAATCATCAATTTCACCAGATTCTAAGTCATAAAAATGAGAATTCACACTACTAAATGTTTCCCCAAAACCAAACCGATTAACATTCAAAGATTCAGCTTCTTTTAAAACATTTCCCAAAACATCAACCACAAACTTATTGCCAGCTGGCATACCAGATTCTACACTTCCCATTAGTTCTTCATATCGATTCCTCAAAACAATTTCATAGCTTTGGTTTACAGGTTCTATAAAGCTTTCCCTTTTTATAGCTTCTTGTAAACATAAATCTTCCACTTGTTGTAAAGCTTCTTCATAGTTTATATGCTCTAATTTTCTTTCACATAAGTTATGAAGATTGTTGAATTCTTTTTCAAGCATCTGTAGAATCTCCATTCCTTGATTTACTTTCTCCTCTTTTGAGCGAATCCAGAAAGTCAACTGCTCCCCACTTGTGGGACCAGAAAATATCCGTGATAATAATAAATCATCATCATATTCCAATTCATTTTCAATACCAGCACCAGTAATAACTATAATTTCACCATTTTCGTTAAAAATAATATTTTCAGTCATTTCAACCGATTTGTTGGACCTATTAATATCTTCTACAATATTACCTTTTTCTGTATACCTACTTAATCCACAAGAATGACATAATTCTTGCAAGAATTTTAGCACTTTTTTAAGCTGTGTTGCTCCCAGAAAACATATACAAACAGGTGATTCATGAATATTGTAATTCAGAAGTTGAGAATGTAGTTCCTCAACTGCAAACTGCATAACTTTAGTAAGATGAGCAGCTGCAAGATATTTATGTTTAATAAGCAACTGGAATGAAGATTGTATTTTTTCAAGTAATCTGGTACGTTCAAGGTCTTCAGATAATGGCCAGCTTTCAGGATGAAAATTTCTTTTGTAAACTTCATATTCTTTTGTAAAATAATCAGTGGATTGTTCAGAATCTGCAGTTAATGAATTTGAATCTGTTTCAACCATTCTGATTGCAGCATGAACATCAATTGCTTTCCAAGAAAATGTTAGAAGCATTTCATTCCAATCATTATCTACACTTTGAGGTAAAATTTCCTGCAAATTGGGCAATAAACTACCCATGTGTTCATGTACAACATGTTGCATGTGCAATTCAGGATCTGAAAATTTCTCATTGCATCGACAACACATCCAAAATCTCAAACTGGTATTAGTTTGACCAAAAGTCAAAGCTTCTGAAATTACTTCATACGCCAACCCATCTTTTAATGATTTGAAATGGGCCTTTAAATCTGATATTTTTATTTTTAACAAGCTTTTCTTTGAATCTAAACTCATGGACTTCCAATAAGGATGAACACAATCCTTTCTCTCAGAAGAAGATGCATTTTTCTTCACTTTTGAATTTTTCCTCCTTTCACCAACACGCTGACTAGAAACTGATGAAACTTCAGAACCTTTATCTACTTCATTTTGGGATTGAGATAACTCTAATTTCTGCTGTAATAATCTTGCTGCAGCCACTTTAACTTCAATTTCCTTTTTGCGTTCTTCATCTGTCTTACTTGCTTTCTTAATTTCATTTGGTCTTCTGGTTTGAACTGATCTTACATCCATTGGATCATCAGGAACTCTCCTAAGTGGAATGAGTCTAAATTTTTCCTCCCCTGTTCCTAAAGTCTTCATCCAAGATGAAATTGAAGCAATGTTTGACTTCTGAATCAATGATCTGAGTTCATTGTGCACATGCAGAATCCTTGCATCTGATGTGGCAATCTTCTGTTGGCTCTCATCTTGCAAACTCTCTTTTCCAGGATCTACCGGATACTCAAGATTCAAAGCACGTTCACACTCTTGCACCACATCTTCATAATCCTTTGCATCATTAGCTGCTTCGTACAACAGATTTGCATAAAAATGAGCAAATTCGATTGAATTAGGTGATAACATCACTGCCTTCTTAGCCGAATCAACTGCATTCTTCAAATGCCTCTGTTTTGCATTGGAATCATCAATAATGGAAGCAACTTTAACACAAATTGTCCCTTGTACCCTATGAATTAACGCCAGATGTGTTGAATTTTCATGTTTTGCACACATCTCCTTCATTAAACGTAGGGCTTTTTTATGGTTCCCCCTTCTGAGCGCAGTTAAGGCTTTCTCACACTCAAGTTTCACAATCGAGTAGCCATTGGATTCAATTGGTGAGGAAACTTCAGTTTTTTGTTGTACTATTTGAACAATCGACGAATTCATACTTAGATTCTGCTCCGTATAGAGTGAGCTAACCTCAACACCATCGCAGGCGTCGTTACCGATTGGCAACAACGCCGGTGCCGGAGGATTGACAGCAACCGCCGCCGGCTTAGAGCGAGTGCCGACGTTCCGCTTCTTATGCCCCATGTTTATACGTATATTGCACTTTAATTTATAGAAAAATTAACCCCTAATTCATATGGAAATGGATGTAGGGAATGCCAACGGACATAGATATATGGAGATTGAAAGATTGATTAGACTTACTTCAAATTAGCTAGAAAAATCCGGCGAATGTATGAGTTCAAATCTCGAGGTTTCAGGCACTGGTGGTGGTTGGTGGTGTTGCAGCACACCCTACGGCGTCTTGTGTCTCAAGTTGATTAGCATTCTCTCTATATATACTTGCAAAGAGATTGGTATAAATGTCTACCATCTAATTTATATGCAAATTTTTTAAGTATTAAGATAATTTTATATTAAATGATAATCATATTTTTAAAAGTGGTGAAATGTAAAATTTGTTAAAAAGTAATGATATTTAGGCTTATCATTTAAACTTACTCATAAGTTACTCATTAGATGAAGAACACGTGTCAAAATCAAGGGATAATATTAGGATAGGAAATTAGTGGAATACACGTGTTATCCTATCAAGTGGATAGTTCTATGAGTAGGTCTAAATAGTAGGATTAAATATCATTTCTCTTTGTTAAAAAGATATAATTATCATTTGAAATGAAATTATGTTGTATAACTCTCAATTTATATGTATACATGATCCAAACTATTTTAATAAATTTAAAAAACTATATGAATATGTTATGTGACTGTAGAGTTTTAAAATCAAACTTATATTCTTATCCACCACATCAACATATATTCAACCTATTTAATTGACCCGTAGTAATAATAAGATTGCACAACAATTTTACATTCCACAAAATATCATCTAACTAATATATTATACAAGATGAATACTAAATATTAAAATAATATTTCTTAAATAGATTAAATGTTGACTATAGATTAATGCTTAGAAAAGTATTTCTTAAATAAAACAAATATTTAATATAAAAAACATGGATGATAGAATATAGATGAGAAATGGTATTAGTATCTACCATTTGTGTCTACCATTTTTCAAATTATAAGCACAACTCTATGTACAAATATCATTTTTCATACTAGTAATATACCGCAGCGAAAATAAAAGTTGTGTTCATAACAAACATATGGCAACGACATGATCCTGCTTTGGACCAGTTTGGATATCCATCCGCTTCTAAGTTATGGGTTGCAATAGTAGTGATTTAATGGATGTTTTGCTTTTGTTGCTAAATGTGGATGGCAACTCTATATTATGTGTGAGTTTGGCATGTAGTTACTTTTGAAGGTTTTTGGGTGGTTACCCATAGCGCGATCACCACTAGCAGATTTCCGACCAGCGGCATTCTCAACATCAACAGTGATGGGTTTTCCTAGATCTTAACCGATCTTGGGATCATCTTAGTCACACATTAATTACAAAAAAATATAATAACTTGCCAGTCACCCGCGCCACTTAAAGGAGATTTCAAGTTCAATATTTAGGAGAAAAAAAATACCCATAATGTGGCTACAAAAGTTCACCTGTGCCGATTCTAAACTACATACAAAGTGAGTGATCATCTCAGAACTAGTTTGCTCGCAAATAATACATAAAGTTAATTAATAGAAAAAGGAAAAAGAAACATCCATGCTTTTCAACATTGTGCATTTAGTTACTTTCCTAGTTCAAAAAAGATCATACCAATCGATAAAATTTCACCAACTAATACATGAGAGCAATGTGATACATCTTTTTCTTTATATATATAAACCGAAATAAAAGTAATACATTTAAAAAATTACTAATTTTAACATCAAACCTTCTAAAAATAATAGTAATACTTAAAAAACCTTTAATATTATGTGGGCACTATTATGGATCCTTAAGGGATATGATATTTATATCATAAAAATTTATCCATAAAAGTTTATTATTAGATCATAACTTATGTTTTGCTATATCAATATGTCTTGACTAATAGTATTGATGTTTATCTTTTGTACCTATTTATCTGCTACCCACTTGATCAAGACATATAAATAAACATAAAAGGTAGGAATCAATATTATTTCTCATATATTTTACTTTAAAAAATAATGTGATGACTTAAGTAGTTTGACCAAAGTTTGTAATCTATTGATATATGATGTATATTGTGCTACTCATAACCTATTGATTATGAGCTCAAGTCTTATTAAGGATAATGAAATAGATTATTTGCTTTCTAAAAATAAGAAAAAAGTAAAATATATGGTTATCTGCTACCGGATATTTATCCGCTTTAAGTGATGAGTTAAGTAGTTTGTGCTACCGGATATTTATGTGCTACCCACTTGATCTATTGTTTTGTGTGGAGTTTTGTTAGTGTATTAGATACTCTGCATCTTACTTTTTTAATTATATATATTCGTTTTCAGGGTTTCGCGGAGTGGATGATGATAATGCCGAAACTCATTTGCGTGTTACCTCTGCTGTTAAAAAAAAAGAAAAAAACTAGTTTGTGATTTAGTCGGGAATTACATTTTTATTTTGCTGAATTACATATTTATTGTACGAATCTTGAAAACATGGGGATCTACAATCTAATGTACAACTTTGACTGCATGAGATACACCTTCAAAATGCACCAAACACTCGATTTCACATTTCCAAATTCCTTTTTCGTTGTGGGTCGAATAAAGTTTCCCCTTTTTGCTGTAGAAAGATTTTTATCGGGACCCACACCATAAACGTACAACTACCAATGCACAAGACAAAAGTCTGCGTACAACAACAGTACTACCACCTAAAAAATTTGTAAAATATCAATAATCAGAAAGAGGAGCAGGTGTGTGAAGTGTTAAATAAACTATAACCGTTGCTACTCTCTCTCTCTATACATCTCAACGCATTCTACTTGTAGATTTGGTATAGGTGAGAAGTCTAATTTGATTCAACAAAACCCAAATCTTGAAAAAAGTTCGTGTTTTTTCATCTGGGTTCAATCTTTTTTGGTAACTTTGTCATCTTGATGTGATGGGGGAAGAAAAAGCTGAAGTTCTTGAAGCTGTGTTGAGGGAGATTGTGGATTTGGTAATTGATCTGTTTTGATCATTAATTTTTTGTTTGTTTTTATTTGCTGAATTTGATCAATTTTTGCAGGAAAGTATACCAATTGAAGAAGTTTTTGAGAATTTGAGATGTAGCAAAGATGGTCTCACCACATCTGCTGCTCAAGAAAGATTAGCTATTTTTGGGCATAATAAGCTTGAAGAGAAAAGGGTATTTTAAAATAAATATTGTTTTAAAAAAAGTTTCCATTTTTTTATATTTTGATTTGATCATTTTTCAGGAGAGCAAATTCTTGAAATTTCTAGGGTTTATGTGGAATCCATTATCATGGGTTATGGAAGCTGCTGCTATAATGGCAATAGCCCTTGCAAATGGAGGGGTAAGATTAAAACAAAATTTATTTCCACAAATAATTAATAATCAGGAATTAAATATCTATTTTACTGAATTTTGTTTCAGGGAAAGCCTCCTGATTGGCAGGACTTTTTGGGTATTATAATTTTACTAATCATAAATTCTACAATTAGTTTCGTTGAAGAAAACAATGCTGGGAATGCTGCAGCAGCTCTTATGGCTCAACTGGCCCCAAAAGCAAAGGTTTTGATGCCAAAATTAGGTCAAAAAAACATTTGAATTTGAGTTTTTAATAATGTTTTTGATGATTGTATTTCAAGATTCTAAGAGATGGACACTGGAATGAGGAAGATGCTGCAATTTTAGTTCCTGGTGATATAATTAGTGTAAAACTTGGAGATATTATTCCTGCAGATGCTCGTTTGCTTGATGGCGATCCTTTAAAGATTGATCAGGTACTATTAATATTAATTTAAAAATAAAATAATTTACGAGGTTTTATGCATTGAAAATTCTTAGTTGAATCATTCTACAATTAGTGAAATATTTTATTGTAAAGGTGGCAAAATGGAGAGGCTGGTTCAGATTAAACACTCCAAAACTTATAAAATGCTTTTAAATGATGAGCCGTGTTATATGATTTTTAATTAGAATAAAAAAAATTAGGCGGTTTTATGCATTTGAGAAGCATGTGACCTGTTTGGCCCATTTGACTAGCCAAAGGGTGAGTTTAATTGCATATATTTTCTTTAATTGTTTTCTATCTCTAGGAAATATGAAAATTCTGAAAATGTGTTCTAATGCCTTTTGTTTTCTAGTTTAGAAACAAGAGTAGTTTTCCATTTTTGAAATTGAAAATAATTGAAAACTATCAAATTCAGTTATCGAAAGTTTAGTAGTAACATTGAAAAGTGAGTTTTCTATTTTTTTTTTATGTAAACGTTTTCTTAAAAATCCAATTCGAACATGTTTTATGTTTTTCAAATTTTTTCCTAGAATAACGCCATATTTTCAACCTTTTTTTTTCTTTTTTGTTTTTTTTTGTAGTCTGCTTTAACAGGTGAATCACTCCCAGTGACAAAAGGGCCAGGGGACGGAGTATATTCTGGTTCAACATGCAAACAAGGTGAAATTGAAGCAGTTGTGATTGCCACTGGGGTCCACACATTCTTTGGGAAAGCTGCTCATCTTGTTGATACCACTAATCAAGTTGGCCACTTTCAAAAAGTAACCTTTTTTTTTTTCAAAAAAAAAAAAAAAAAAATCTCGTCTTTTTACCATTCGGTCATTTATAGTAATTTAATTTATTATCTTGATTAGGTTTTAACAGCAATTGGGAACTTTTGCATATGTTCAATCGGGATAGGAATGGTGATTGAGATTATAGTAATGTTCCCAATTCAAGATAGGAAATATAGGCCTGGAATTGACAATCTTCTTGTGCTCTTAATTGGAGGAATCCCAATTGCAATGCCAACTGTTCTTTCTGTAACAATGGCCCTTGGATCTCATCGCTTAGCTCAACAGGTTTCTTCCATTACACTGTTATATATAAAATATATATATATATATATATATATATATATATATATATAAATATAAATATGAATATAAATATAAACAGTATTGTAAAAATCGGTCTAGGTTGCCGCCTAGGCGGTTATAAGCAGCCAACCTAGTCATTGGTGTAATTTATCGGTCAAGGTCAAAAGCGGTGAAAAATCAGTGCAAATCGGTTAAAATTTGGTCAATGTCAACGAACGTCAAACTTAGTTAAAAAACATTTAAAAATCAATTTTATGGTTTTTGACATTTTGTTAACTAATTTAGTTGTTTTCTTATGGACTAATGGTTTTTATTTTGAACATTGGTAATTTTTTTTGCATGGTTATTGACTAATTAGTTATGTTGTTAGGATATTGCTAATATTTATTTATATAAAGATAAATTCCTTTGTATTTATATATAAATATAAATTATTTGACCCGTTTTGAGCTAAATATAGGGAGCCATTACAAAAAGAATGACAGCAATTGAAGAAATGGCGGGAATGGATGTTCTTTGTAGTGACAAAACAGGAACTTTAACACTAAACAAGCTTACTGTTGATAAGAATCTAATTGAGGTAAGTTTATATGGATTTTATAAACACAAATTGTAATTTATTTACTGCTTTTTGGTTGACTTGAATTTATTATTTATTTAGGTATTTGCCAAAGAAGTAGATGCAGATACAGTTGTTTTGATGGCAGCTCGGGCCTCAAGAACTGAAAATCAAGATGCCATTGATGCTGCTATAGTTGGTATGCTCGCTGATCCAAAAGAGGTAATATAATAACAAAAAATATATATCATTAAAATTATAGGATTATTTATTTAAATAATGTGATTATTGATAGGAATCGACCCGTTCCCATATAAATATGTCTAATTACCACCTTTAAGGTAGAAATAAAACAATATTTGTTAATATATTTTTGTTATTATTATTATTAAATGTTTTAGGCACGTGCTCGCATTCAAGAAGTGCATTTTTTGCCATTTAATCCTACCGATAAACGCACAGCATTGACTTATTTGGACAATGAGGGTAAAATGCATAGAGTCAGCAAAGGTGCACCCGAGCAGGTAATGCTACATTTGAGTCAATAGATCATATTGACTTTTCGTCCACCATATTAAATATATATATATATATATATATATATATATATATATATATATATATATATATATATATAGGGTTGAATTCCATACAGAACTCATTTTATATACAGAACTCGTAGAACTATTTTATATGAGATCTTGACCATTAAAATTTCTAATCTAAGGCTTATAATCCGGATGGCAAATTTGTAATATTTATGAAGGTAAAAACATGTATTTTTGGATGTGAAGGGTAAATTCGGAAATCTATAATTAGCATATACTTATAAGAAGAGTAAAAGTCGGAATCGTGTTAATTTGTTAACCGGTGGAATCATGGCTCCCTTGAAACCCGCAACTTTCTTTGCTAAGTTATATGGTGGATGATATTCAGTATTTATATATAATTTCAGTACGTCAAAGTGTTGTATACATGCATGTCATCTATACACTGATGAGAACCTAAACATATAATTAAATGCTAAAATTTGTGTGGGAGTTTGTAGCAATTTTCGTGATAATAAGGATTATTATTTGGAAGTAGAAAATTGATGCAAGTACTTACATGTGCTGTATACATTACATATACTTTTTAATAGTAGATGTAAGTACTGTACATGGATGTTATACATACATGAATGTTGTATATATATACATTGATGTAATAGGTTGACTTGATTTTCTTTATAAATGTACATCGATGTATTAATGTATATATTAACAACTATACAAAATATATATGGAACATCACGTATTACATATATGTAGGCAACAAATGTATGTTTATAAAACGGGGCTGTTATTTAAATATAGTTATGTATTATGAAAATTACATGATATATTACAAAGACTTATTTATTGAAAACAACAAGTTAAATAATACTAGGATGTTTAAATATAATGTTAAAATATACATGAATGTATAATAAATACATGAATGTACAAACCGCACGAACTGTTTATTCTTTATAAAAATTATGTAAATAGAATGGTGATATGGACATGATGTTTATATATATGATTATAAAATCTACAATAAATTTTGAAACCAAAAACTATATATAACACATGAATACACAACCCATAGACTTAATATTCGTTTGATGATAGTTTCTGTACAATAAATTTGTAATGACCAACAAAATATAAATACCACCATTAGCATCATCATCATCATCGCCATCTTCAAAAGACTTGTTAAAAGGATCTTCATTGAAAAATACAATCCGGTGTAAGCCTATTATGTCGTCGCAATTCTGTCGAATGGAATCTTCTTCACTATAACCAGAAGGCGACCTTGTACGGTTGTGGTATTGGAGAAGAAGATACCAACCGTGTGATGATGGGGATAATGATTCTAAAATTAATATAAAAAGAAAATTGGTAATATGAAACTAACTTGGCATAAATTGAGGCGGTGATTTGAATTGAGCGGTTACCTAAGATAAATTGAAGATGCCAATTTCCGATAATGCCCTTGAGTATTTAAAAGATTTAAATAAATTAAAAACATTTATCTTTAATATGATTGGTCTAGAATAGTTCTAAACGTTCTGTAACTAATATGAGTTCTGTATGGAATCCATCACTATATATATATATATATATATATATATATATATATATATATATATATATATATATATATATATATATATATATTATATAAATACTTTTAATTTTGTTTTTAGATATTGAATCTTGCACACAACAAATCGGATATTGAACGCCGTGTTCATGCTATAATTGACAAATTTGCAGAACGAGGGTTACGGTCACTTGCTGTAGCTTACCAGGTGATTGATATGAATATTAATTAATTAAATTTGTAATTTTGACTTTTTTGTTGACTTTTTGGATTTGAATTGAACAGGATGTACCTGATGGTAGAAAAGAGAGCTTTGGTGGGCCATGGCAATTTGTAGGTTTAATGCCTCTTTTTGATCCACCAAGGCATGACAGTGCTGATACTATTCGAAGGGCTTTAGATCTTGGAGTAAATGTTAAAATGATTACAGGTGAAGTTACATTTTGACTTTTCAGGTCAAATTGACTATTGGTTGACTTGATGATTCTGTTTATTATTTAGATTCTTGAGAAAATTTTGATGGATATGTTTACCTATATAATAAAAATAACAAACCAGAAAAAAGTTCGTGTCATATCTTTGAAAAATCAGTATCAATTTCAAATTGGAATAGTACTATGTTTGACTTGAAAAGTCAAACTGGCTAACTGTCAACTTGGAGATGCATATTATTTCCTAAGATTTATTAATCACGTTGAAGTTTATGGAACAATTCTACAAACCTGATGATGTTTATGTGGAATCTTGGTTAAAATCCACATTAATTTTGAATTCGAATAGTAGTTTGTTTGACTTTGACCAAAAAAAGTCAAATTACATATTTTGAATTTTTACAGGGGATCAACTAGCAATTGGGAAAGAAACGGGAAGGCGTCTTGGAATGGGAACAAACATGTATCCTTCATCTACTTTACTTGGTCAAAATTCTGATGAGTCAATTGCTGCATTACCAATTGATGAACTTATTGAGAAAGCCGATGGTTTTGCTGGCGTTTTTCCCGGTAAATATTCGTTCAGTTACCAAAACGGGCCGGTCAGGCGGGTCGGGTAATCTGTCAAAACGGGTCAAAACAATAATCTCTTCCATGTTTTACTTTCTCAGAGCATAAATATGAAATAGTAAAACGGTTACAAGCTAGAAAACACATTTGTGGGATGACTGGTGATGGGGTAAATGACGCTCCTGCCCTTAAACGGGCTGATATTGGGATTGCGGTTGCTGATGCAACTGATGCAGCCCGTGGTGCATCAGACATTGTTCTCACTGAACCAGGACTCAGTGTTATTATTAGTGCGGTCTTAACCAGTCGAGCCATTTTCCAAAGAATGAAAAATTACACGGTAAAAAGCCTTTTTTATTTGCAATTTTATTTTCAAAAATGTGGAATTAACCGGTTTTTATTTTCTTTGTTTTGGCAGATTTATGCTGTTTCTATTACAATTCGTATTGTGGTAAGTTATATCGTTTTAGTCCAGCTGTATGTGAATTTTTACTTTTTGAGTAAAATACACAAATGGTCCTTTAGGTTTGTACCATATTACATATTTGGTCATTTAGTTTCATAAACTACACGTTAGGTCCTTTACCTAAACAGACGTTAACTTTTCTCGTCAAACAAACGGGTTTTTATGGGTTTCAAATTGGTGAAGGGAAAGGGAAAAGGACATATTTACCCTCTCGTGCATCACATGTGACCATACTTGACAGGAAAAATAAATGCTTGTCTATGTAAAGGACCAAACATGTCAATAGTTTCAGAAATAAGGACTATCAGTGTAATTTATAAAACTAAAGGACCATATATGTAACATGGCACAAACCTAAAGTGCCATTTGTGTAATCATCTTATTTTTATGTATATTTTATATGATGATTTGCTGTTATTGTGACAGCTTGGTTTTATGCTGCTTGCATTGATATGGAAGTTTGACTTCCCTCCTTTTATGGTGCTTATAATTGCCATCCTTAATGACGGTTTGCTCTTTTCTTTTTTTATATGTTACCAATTTAAGTTAAGAATAATATATATTAATTTTTATTTTTTGTTTCGTCTTAGGTACCATAATGACGATATCAAAGGATCGAGTAAAACCATCTCCACTCCCAGATACTTGGAAACTAGCCGAGATTTTCACAACAGGCGTCATTCTCGGAAGTTACTTAGCAATGATGACAGTTATATTCTTTTGGGCTGCATACAAAACAGATTTTTTCCCGGTTTGTTCACAAACCTCAGTTTCATCATCTTTTACATTATTTTAATTTTATTTTAATTTTCAAATTATGTTGGTATATATAGCGTACATTTGGAGTACCGACACTTGAGAAAACTGCTCACGATGATTTCAGAAAATTAGCTTCAGCAATATATCTTCAAGTCAGCATAATCAGTCAAGCCCTAATATTTGTGACCCGTTCCCGAAGTTGGTCGTTTGCAGAACGACCCGGTTTGTTGCTTGTTGCCGCCTTTGTTGTAGCCCAGTTGGTGAGTAATTTTTTGTTTGGGTCAAACAGGTTGACTTTTTTTTTCTTATATGTTGATTTTTATAAATAATTATTTTGATCAAGATGATCATAGAAACTATACTATTATAATAATACTCTACTTTTTATAATAAAATAATTTACGTGGATGTATACATTTAAAATACACTTTGGGTGACTTTCAACCCCTTTCCTTTTGCACTTGAGTTTTCGTTTTGACACAAATAGTCCATTCAAGTTAATTAAATTATTACTATTTATGCAGTTCAAAACAGGCCAGGTTGGGTTTGATGTGAAACAGTCTTTGTCCAAAATTTAGAAATTTATTTAATATATATTGAGTTCCATAAATGTGATTTTTAAAAGGAGAAAATGCATTTTAGTACCCTAAACTTGGTTGAACAGCTCAGGGTCAGCTCATGTACTACCCTGAACTATTCAATGTGCAACTGAACCTGACAAAATGGTCGATTTAGTACACTTACTCACTAATTTGTCCGTGTTTTCTTACTTGACTTACATTATATGAAGCTTTTGACGGATTAAAAACTATAAGTTCATCTCAATATATTGATATTAGAAGCAATTCAGGTGAGAAAACAAATCAAATTAGTGAGTCAGGTATTAAATCGACCATTTTATCAAGTTCAAGTACCATGTTGCACATTTAATAGAAGTTCAGGCCTCATGATACTAAAATACATTTTGACCATTTTAAAAATCTACGTTAGTACGACAATGAGTAATCATTTAATTTTCTGAATAAAACAATTTTGAATTTGACACAAATAAATGTTTAAATTTACTAACCATGATTAACTTCCATTTCAAACAGATTGCAACCTTAATTGCGGTTTATGCAAACTGGAGTTTTGCAGCAGTAGAAGGAATCGGGTGGGGTTGGGCGGGTGTAATCTGGCTCTACAACATCGTCTTCTATCTCCCACTTGATCTCATCAAATTCTTCATCCGTTACGCCATCAGTGGTCGAGCTTGGGATCTTGTTATTGAAAGAAGGGTACATATCAACATAATTTAATCGATTTATTAAATTCATAATATTTTTGAATCAATTTATATGTTTGTTGTTTGATAGATTGCGTTTACGAGACAAAAGGATTTCGGGAAAGAACAACGCGAGCTTCAATGGGCACACGCACAAAGAACACTTCACGGGCTTGAAGTTCCTGATACCAAAATGTTCGGTGATAACGTGACGGAACTTAATCAGATGGCGGAAGAAGCTAAACGGAGAGCAGAGATTGCAAAGTAAGATTAATTTTGACTAAATTACATAAATGGTCCCTGTGGTTTGTTAGAATTTATGGACTTCTTCCCTTCACTTCTTTTGTTATATGGATAGTCTATGGTTACGTCCGTTAGGGACTATCCATGTAGTGAAATAAGTCGAGGGATGAAATCCATAATTTATAGAAAGCAGAGGGGCGATTATGTAATTTACTAACTTGTTGAGGTTTTGGAAGGCGGAATTTGTGTTTTTATGTAATGAGTGTTTTTGGGGGTTGGTTATTGTGTACAGGTTGAGAGAATTGCATACGTTGAAGGGGCATGTTGAATCGGTGGTTAGAATGAAGGGTATTGATATAGAAACGATTCAACAATCGTACACCGTGTGATATATACATAGCAATATATTTAACGTTAGGTTGACTTTTCTTTTCATTTTTACTTCGGTTTGATGCGAATTGTTACTTGTAAAACTGTTATTTTATGTCGTTAATGAAGAAAATTTTCCAAAACGTCATTGTTGCGTCCCGATTTCGGGAACTCCGGGCCGAACGATCTTCTATGCCAGACACCTGAAATCACAAACAAGTCAGAAGTCCTCCGGAGGGGGTTTCCGGAAGGACACTCCGAAGCTTAAGTAAGTTAATATGATCGACGTAAGGTCTATATGAACGATGATAGTGAATTATAGGTGAGAGTAATAGTGGTGGATGCATTGAATGCCTTCTTCGTTGAGACTTACCATCTATTTATGAACCGATTGATTTGAGCGGGAAAATGGGACAAACCCTAGGATCGGGAAAACAAGACACGACCTTTGGTCCGTAAGTCCCATTGTCCTTCGGTCTTTTGATAGGAAACGACTCGCATCCGCTGGATAATGCCATCGGTCAATATCAAGCCTTAACCTCATTAAATGCTAGCATGGCTCGAGGTAGCTTTTCCTCAAAACCCGACCACGCCTTAACAAGGGCCTTGGGACTTGCAATCTAATGATGGCTATGTTGGGGTTCCTGCTTCGGATAATATGTGAATCGCTCCGTCTGTCTAAGCGTACGGTCGTCCGGATACAAGTGGGTTCGTACCATATCCCATTAAGTCCCTCAGATTAGAAGCGAATTGAACGTTTTATTTTAATTGGTTCTAATTTGATCTTTAGTCGCTTCGTTCGCTTTGTTGAGGGATTCTAATCGTTCGAACATAGTTACCGTTATTCCTCTGACTAGAATATGACCGTTACCCGTCACTTCCACCTTCGTGTCTTTTGGTATCCCCTTCTTACTTATACCCGTTGTAGATCGGTCGCTTCTTTTCACCATCTTTCCTACTTTCCTTAATCATCTTCTTTATCTCTCCAAACCATCTTCTTTGCTTCCCTTTTCCCCCTTGTCTTTGTTCGTAATTCATCGTAATTACGAAGAAAGATAGGCTAGCTCGAGAGAAAACTGACAAGGCCACCAAAGAAAAGAGGACGACCTTCAACACTTTTTGCAACCTATCGCCTGGCGATCTCCCCGCAATCATTCGCGATTATCACATCGACCCACGCTTTGACCTTCGAGTTCCTGGCGTGGGTGGAACCATAAGGTCCGCTCCTGATGGCTATGAGCCCGTATACCTACAATATTTACAAGGAGGTCTCTGGTTCCTTGTTGATGATTTCGTCTTGGTTCTGCTTCAAGATCTGGGCATCCATATGGCCCAACTTGTACCCAACTCCTTTCGTAAAATCATTGGCTTTGTCATGCTTTGCCGCGGACTAAACATCCCTCCTTCTGCTAAATTATTCCGCTATTTCTATATCGTCACCGGTCGTGGTGATTGGGCCATTTTTTCCCTTCGTCCTGGCCAAAGTGAGCGAATCTCTGGCTTAAGGACTCAATTCATGATTGGAAGTTTCAATTTGTCTACGTGAATCGTTTCGCCTTCTGTGATGTCACCTTACCATGGGGAAAGGTTGTTGGGCGTCCTTCTGATCCACTTCCTGAACTATCTGATCAAGAATCGGAGTACATAACGAGTCTTACTGCCACTCAGGTGGATCCGGACGAGGTGCTTCTCGGAATGGCTGATTTGAGCCCATTTTATGCTTCCCGGGGGATTCTTCCGTTGTGGAAATTTAACGGGGAGGCCATCCCACTTCTTCACCGCTTACGGATGCCGAAAGGCTCCTATCTGGAGAGTGTCGTGTCTGTGACGGAGGGTTAGTCCCAGTTAACGTTCCCATTGTTGAAGATGTTAGTTCTGAGGAAACCCTATCTCTTGAACCTGCTGAAAAGGAGGCTGCCGCTCGCATAAGTGTAGAGGAAGTTAGCTCCCCAATCGTTTCTCTTAATCTCGAACCTCCTCACGGTCCTGATTTCACTACTGAAGGTACAATGATATCCGATTCTCAAACCGAAACCACCATTCCGCTCAGGGTTCGTTCTATTAGTGCATTAACCTCTACATCCAAAGGGCTCCGTCAGAAAAGGAGACGGGGAGATGCTCCGTCCCCCTCAGAAGCGATCCAAAGTTTTGTCAGAAGGTACGCCAGATTTGACTTTTTGTATTATGCACATTTCTTCCTTTATTGTTTTACTGAAGGTATACAATTATCTTGATATAGGCTCTGCGGGTCAGCCTTTGGTATTTGGAGGTCCCGTGACGACGGAACAAGTATCTCTTCCTCCTCCCTTGGTGTCTTTCAAAACTTCTACACCAGTTATACCTTCTGTTACTACCACAACAATTCCTCAATCTTCTTCTTCCGGAGGACCCATAATTTTGTGTAGGATTCCTCTTGCTCGCCCAACTTCTTCAGCTGTTGCTCATTTTAGCAGCCGTCTTTTCAGCTTTTCTGTTCAATCTGTAGCTCCGGATCAGGGTTCACTGTCTCCACAATCTGCGAAGAGCTAATCGAATGTCCCTAATCCCGCTTTCTCAGGTATTATTATCGTCACACATTTTATATATATATATATATATATATATATCCCTTTCCTTTACTTTGAACAGTGAATCTTATGTGCTTTATTTCTGTAGGTGGCTTCACTCCGTTTGCTGGCTCTTCATCCGTCATTGTCACAACATTGCCTATCGAAGGGTTGAAAGAGAAACCCGAAGGCCAAGATCCACGAACCACGCAATCCTCTGTCCCTTTTGGTTTTACCACCGCTCCTGCTGTTCAGAAGGTTTCGGTGTCCAGATCACCATTTACAGGAGAAGCCATGACACTCACCCCTGATGATGCCATTCTTAGGGCTAAGGCTGGTCTGCTGAGTACCATCGATCTGTTAACCGACCTTCAAGCTCAGAGGGCTCAGCAGGAGCAAGTTTCTCGAAGCCACCATGCTGAATTCACCCGATTGTCTGAGCTGATGAAGACTGCCAAGGACCTTTTTGAAAGAGAAAAATTTGAGAAGAACCAGCTTGCAGGGTATGTGAATCAACTTTCTGAGGAGAACGAGAGCCTGAATCGCTCTTTAAGGGCTAAGGACATGCAGCTGTTAGAGTTTGAGAACCAGAATAAATCTTCTTCAGCTCGTATCGCAGAACTGGAAGCTGCTCTTGTTGAGAAGGACCTTCAACTATCGGAGACCCAACGTCGGCTTGTTGAGACAGAAGCAGGTACTGAACTGCTTAAAAGGGAGATAGATGAAGGTCGTGAAGATATGCGGTGGATACTTCAGAAAGGGATTCCTGGAGCTTTTGAGTCGCTCCTTTCTTCCGACGAGTTTGTGAATCGGAACACCGCTCTTCAAGAAGAAAGTTTGAAGTATGGTCGTTATCAAGGGTGTGTGGATACCCATAAAGCTTATCCGGATCTTCTTGGCAACACCAAGCTTATTCATGACTATCCCCAGGCTCAGGCAACGATAATGAGCCTTTTTGAGGACCTGGTCGTACCTGATTATGATCTTATCCGCTCTTTTGAAGAAGAAGGCCCTTGTTGCCAGGTTATCTCTTGGAGTAGAGGGTGTGGGGGAAAGCTCTTCCCGTCCCTCTTAATTTGTTTTCGTTGTCTGTGTGTTCGGATTGTATTTGGTTTTATCTTTTGATGGTTTCTTCTGTAACCTTAACACTGTTCGCATCAATCATCCTATTTACTGAATATGTTTGTTTATCGTTCTTATCGTCTTTCGTTATTCGTTTTGAAAATTATATCTTTTTTAGGAAGGCGTCCCTAATTAAAAAAAATATATAAGTGTTCGAACCATTCGTTATTTCGTTACGTATCCGGTTTTCGTCCGGTTTTGGGTTTGCAACTACCTTTAGGCAGATAAACAAACCCATCATAGCTATGAGTATTCGTACGCAAATTCGTCGTATGCTTTGTGTGTTTTTTTACTCGTTTGTCTATTCTTAAAACTCGTTTGGAGAATAATTTGTGACAAAATACTCTGCTCTTGGCAGGTTCATCCGATTTAATCATTACAAAACGGCCCCTTCGAAATCCTATGTAAATAGGTAGGGCCTTCGATACATTTATTTACTTAGAAATGGAACTTTCTCAGGTTTTTCATGTTCCACGTTCGTGGAATTGGTGTTCCGTTCATCGTTTCTAGCACATATGACCCATTCCTTCATGCTTGCCTCACACGGTATGGACCTTCCCAATTTGGACATAACTTCCCCGGTTTCAACTGAAGGCTTGCTTCATTCTCCCGTAGCACCAAGTCTCCCACTTTGCATGCCGACCCTCAGACTTTCTTGTTGTAGTGTTTTTCTGTTAACAGCTTATACGCTGCCTGTCGAGTAGCCGCGTTTTCTCGACGTTCATCCACTAGGTCCAAGTTGTGCCTAAGAGCTTCTTCATTGCCTTCTAGACGGAAGCTACATACCCTTGGGGAGGTCAACATTATCTCCAGAGGGATAATCGCCTCTAAACCGTACACTAGGCTGTACGGGGTCTCTCCTGTGGCACTCCTGGTCATTGTCCGGTACGCCCATAAGACGCTTTGTAACTCATCTACCCAACCCCCTTCTGTCCTGCTTAAGCGTTTCTTGATTCCCTTCACTATCGTCTTATTCGTGGCCTCCGTCTGGCCATTTGCTTGAGGGTGTGCTACGTATGTAAAGTTCTAACGGATGGAAAGTTTCGCACACCATTCCTTGAAAGGGTTGTTGGCGAACTGCTTCCCGTTGTCGCTGACGATTGTGTGGGGAAGACCGAACCTACACACGATTTTTTGCCATACAAATTTTACAATGTTGGAGCCTGATATGCATGCCAGTGCCTTCGCTTATACCCATTTGGTGAAGTAATCGATCGCGACGACCAAAAACTGAACCCCTCCAACTGCCTTTGGGAAAGGACCTACAATATCTATTCCCCACTGACAAAATGGCCATGGGCTTGTGATACTTGTTAAGTTTACCGCAGGCGTTCTAGGGACGTCCGAATATACCTGGCATTGCTTGCACTTCTTAATGTATTCTTTTGTGTCTGCAGACATGCTTGGCCAGAAATATCCTGTCCTGAAGAGTTTCTGTGTAAGAGCTCTCGGACCGGAGTGCGAGCCACATAAACCTTCATGGACATCTTTTATGGCTAAGGCTCCTTCCTCCTTGCTCAAACATTTTAACCAGGGGGTTGAATACCCCTTCCTGTATAAGGCTCCTTCCTTGACTATGTACGTTCCTGCATTGACTCAGATCTTCCTGGCTTCTTTCTTATCTTCCGGAAGGGCTCCCTCCTGAAGGTATCTCCGCATCCAGTAGGTCCAACAATTCTGTTCCGGGCCTATCTGCATGGCCTCATTATGCATTTTCTCGATGCATCTTTCTGTGAGAACCTCTACCAACACCTTTTTTGTTAGGTGGCAGAATAACATAGACGCTAGCTTGCTCAAAGCGTCCGCCTCCTTGTTCCTTGTTCTGGGAACTTGAGTTATCTCGAACTCTTTGAACCCCAAGGTCGCCTCTTTGGCCTTCGCCAAATACTTTTTCATGTGAGTTTCTTTAGCTTCGTACAACCCTTTTATCTGATTCACTACCAACTTTAAATCTGCAAAAGCCTTCGACTTACTGACTCCTAGGCTTTTTGCTAAGCCTAGGCCAACTAACAATGCTTCGTACTCAACTTCATTGTTCGAGCACTTGAAGTCGAACCGCAAGGCGTATGTTACCTTCTCATCATTTGGAGCTGTCAAAACTACTCCTGCTCCACAACCTTCCACACTTGATGCCCCGTCCGTATACATATGCCAACACAAACCAGACGGAGCGTTTACAGACGGAGGAACCACACCCTCCTCCAAGGACACGTTATCTTCCTCTGGCATCTCTACTAGGAAATCTGCTAGAGCCTAGCCTTTTATGCTCTACCTAGGACGGAAGGTTATGTCATGCTCTCCTAATTCTATTGCCCATTTCGTCAGTCGGCCCGAATGTTCCGGTCGCAGCAGGATGTTCTTGATAGGCTGGTTAGTTAGCACAGTTATCGGGTGAGCGTGGAAGTACCTTTTCAGTCGTCTAGCAGCGTATACCAGAGCTAATATCAGCTTCTCGATCATCGAGTAGTTCAATTCTGCGTTCTGCAAAGCTCGACTAACGAAGTAGATGGGGACTTGCTTCTTATCTCGTTCGGCTATGAGTATGGAGCTAACTGCCTCTGTATTTGTTGATAAGTAGACAATCAAAGGCTCTCCGTCTACCGGGCTAGTCATGGTAGGAATGGTTCTGAGATGTTACTTTAATTCGACGAAAGCTTTCTCGGCTTCGTCCGTCCATTCTACCATTCCTTTTTTCGTGCACCCATGCAGAGCCTTGAAGAACGGGATGGATTTTTCCGTTGATTTAGCCAGATACCTCCCCAATGCTGCTAGCTTTCGGTTGAGGCTCTGAATGTAACAACCGTAATTTTACGTTTGTATTATCGTATAATTTATTCGGGATTTATGTGAATTGCGTTATTTATATTAGTTTATGTTTCGAGTTGTGTTTTATCGAGTGTTTGAATGTTTGGGACTTGGTGTAACCTAGTATGGGTCAAAACTTGGATGGAAACAAGTTCAAAGGCCAAGAATCTGCCTAGTTCAGCCCTAGCGGCGCGAGCCAGATGCGAGGTGAAATAGTATGTTCAGAGCCCAGACGCAAGAGGCTCGCGCCAAGCTCGCGGCGTGAGCGAAACACGAGCGGGGCGCGAGGGGCTGCTTCGAGAAGCGACCAGATGGAGAACTCGCGTCACCTCGCGGTGCGAGCGGGACGCGAGGACCGTTCGAACTATAAAAAGTTGTGTGAAGGCTAGGGCTCATAACACATACGAACCCTAGAGCTATAGCTTTTGAGCTTAAGGTGCTCAAATCTTCATCATATTGAAGGATTCAAGCATCAATGGTAAGAATTCTTGATCATCTTGCTTAGTTACCTTGATTTTGAGCTTAATATGGGTAACAATGGTGGTTTTGGGAACCAACCATGTCATCTTTGGGGAAAATGAACTATCATGAGTGTAAAACACTCCTTGTAGACTTGTAATCAATGTGTACAAGTTAGATTTGGGATTTATGATGGAAAATCTTGAACTAGGGTTTGAGATTCCACCAAGTTGTATGAACTTGGTGGTTGGGAATGTTTGGATGGATTAATTAGTAGCTAGTTATGGATTATAACTAGGTTTTGTGATGATATTGATGTTAGGTCAAGAAGACCTTGTGATTGGAAGTACTTCCTTGATTTGGAAGTAGGGATTGTGTTGTTGAACACAAGTGTTGGGATAGCTTTGCTAAGGTGAGTACATGTGATCTTTTCTGAGTACATAGTAAACCATGTTTTATAGTTGAAGTGATTTTAGAGTCTTTATTAGATAATTGTTTTTAATAAAGAAAAGATTGAATTAATAGAGTATGAATTGAATTGAATTGAATTGTAAATTGATTTGTGTAGTTACCACTAGTATGATTGAGTTGTGATATGAGGCAATGGCCCAAGTAGATGATTTGTTATGTGGTAGCTAATCAATCGGATCCCAGATAACCCACACAAGTTGGGGGAGTTAGTGACACCTACTTGGGGCGGTACCACCCTGCGCAAGGGTAGTGTGTCGAGAAATAGATAACCCGGAAAGCGGGGGGAGTTTGAGATAACCCGGAAATCGGGGGAGCAAATAGATAACCCGGAAACGGGGGACTTTACCTAGATAACCCATATCGGGGGAGTTTATAACGGGGAGGCCCGTTACGTATATGTTGGGTTTATGGCAAGCCTTAGAGTTTGATTGACTATGTGAAATTTGATAATCATTTAATTATTATTTTATTGCAAATATTTTTCTAACCGGGTCTAAAACCCATGTTTCTCACGAGACAATCTTGTCTCACGTACTACGTTTATTTTAGCTATTTACTCAGGTTCGGGAGCTAAGGATTAGGCGGCCCGTACTATTTAGCATTTGGAAGTGATTAGCTCGGTGTACTTATTTAATTCCCTAGACTATGGTTTCGATATTATTGTAACACCAATTTTTGATACTTATTGATTACTCCAAATGTTTTATTTAAACTACATTTTTGGGATACTCGGTTTGTAAAGACTTATATTTTTATATTTAAAAGTTTTAAATTTAGTTGAAAAATTGGTGTGTCATACTGAACATCCTTCACTGTACGCGGGGTTTTCATTTTCAACACACTCTCCACCTTCTCCGGATTGGCTCGAATTCCGGACGTAGTTATAATATGGCCCAAAAATTTTCCTTCATCCATCCCAAAGGAGCACTTTTTGGGGTTAAGCTTCATGTTTGTCTTCTGCAACTGCAACAACGTTTCCTCCACATCTCTTATTATGTCGTCGTTCGTCCTGCTTTTGATGACCATATCGTCCACGTACACCTCCAGGTTCCTGCCTATCCGATTTTGAAAAGCTCTATCTACTAACCGTTGGTAGGTGGCTCCGGTATTACGCAAGCCGAACGACATTTTTACGTAGCAGAAGGTCCCTTTTTCCGTATGAAAGGAGGTTTTTTCTTCATCTTCTCGAGCCATCTGAACCTGATGGTACCCCTTATAAGCGTCCAAAAATGATTTCCATTGGTATCCTCCCAAGGATTCCACCTTTTGCTCGATTTCTGGAAGTGGTAACTGTCTTTCGGACATGCCTTGTTGAGATCCTTAAAATCTACACACATGCGCATCGATCCATCACCTTTTTTGACCAGGACCGGGTTCGCTATCCACTCCGGATATTGGGTGCTCCGTAGGACCCCTGCGGCCATTAATCAACCACTTCCTTGTTAACTTCCCCGTTTCGATGCCTGGCCATGATTCTCTTCGACTGTTTGACCGGAGGGAATGCGGGATTTAGGCCTAGCCTGTGCTCTGTCACTTCCCTTGAAACACAGGTCATGTCTTTCGGCTCCCACGCAAATACGTGTTTGTATCTCCTTAAGAGACTTCCTAACTCTTTTTGTAAAGTCGGAGGCAACTTTCCCCCGATTCGAACCTTAGTGTCCGGGTACTCCGAATTGACCACCAGCTGAACCTCGTTCTGCTCCGTCCAGCTATCTTGGTGCGTGATGCTATTACACTCCAGAGGAGGCATAGGCATGCCCCGCTCCGAGGGAAACTTGAGCAAGCCATGGATGGTGAACGGAACAGCCTGAAACCGCCATAGGCCAGTTCTTCCCAAAATGGCGTTGTACTTTGAGGGGGATTCGATAATGGTGAATTCCGCCAAGATTGTCTTGCTATCTCCCCCTCCCAATCGGATAGCATGAAGGGAAGGTGTATCTTCCCTCTGGGCCACACCGACTGCCCGCCAAACCCTACGACCGTCCCCATGGTTGGCTTTAGCAAAGTTGTGATATCAGGAGGGAACTTATCGAAGCAATGGCTATACATAATATTTTCCGAGCTTGCTGAATCAACGTAAATCCGGCGAACCATAGCTTTAGCTATTACCCCGAAGATGACCAGGGGTTCCGTTCCCACATATCCTTCTGGGACCGGTTCTCCTCTTCCGAACTCTACTACTCCCCTATATCTTTTTCCCAAGGAAGGGACCGATGATTCCCCTTCCAGGGCAAAGATTTCGGTGTTGTATGTTGGCTGAACTTCCTTTTTCACCGCAGGTTCAGCTGCAATGACTTCCGTCTTCCCTCCCTGCATCTCTTTTTCTCTCCGGTAGCTTTCGCAGGAAGCCGTGGCATGGCCCATGATCTTATGGAATTCACAGTAAGCATTCGGGTCTCTGGGATATCGTTTTCTAGTTTCCCCCCGTACCCGGGTCTGAACACTCCTTTCGCCCTTCCTTCGCTTTTGTGAGGACCGGATCCGGTGGTTCCTTTTTTCTCTTGTGCTTCGAACCGCAGCTTCTCAGCACTCTCTTCTTCTTGCTTCATTACTTTATTCACCACGCTGATCATGTTGTCTGCCTTATCAAAATCTCTTTTAGGCAGTTCCCTGAACAACTCACCTTCCCTTAACCCGTACGTGAAGGCAGCTATGATAAGCGAGTCTTCCTGCACAAGCATCTTCCAGCTTTGCTCGTTGAACCTTTTGAAATAGGACTTATTTGACTCTCCTTCACGCTGTCTGCAAGCCATGATAGATTGAGATCGCTGTTGATACTTCTTCTGTTGTATGAAGCTATGGCTAAACTGCGCCACTAATTCCTCGAAGCTGGATATACTCTTTTGTGGGAGGCTAGACAACCAGTATCGCGCCGAACCCTCCAACGTACCAGCAAAGTATAGGCACCACAGCCGGGGATCCATGGGGATCATCCTGACGGCCCAACGGAAACTGGCCAGATGATCGTCAGGGTCTCCAGTCCCGTAGTAAGACTTGACCCGCGGGCCTTTAAGACATGGTGGGATCGGTATTTCGTTAATATCATCGACGAAAGGCGAACGGAAGTTCCCGGAAACGGAAGAATGGCGTTGTGGGTTTCGCTCCTTCTCCGGGTATGATGTGTTCTCATTTCTCTCCCTCTCTGAGGTCTTTCTTCTAGCGTCCGGACGGAGGAGGTTTCTTCTCTGGAAACATATTCTGTGGAAGGATCCGCAGAATCCTCCTCACTAGAGTATGTTAACGTCCTCCCCACTATGTCCCCTCATTCCACCGTCCTTCTTTGACTCTTCTCCAAGTCCCTTAGTTTTCTGAATTTACAGAAAATGTTGAACTCTTCTATGTCCTCCTTTGTTGGCTCATTTTCATCATTCTTCGGAGGAGGAGGACATGTGGTAGTGTCAACTAGGGTTGAGGCGGAGAGGGGAGTTAGCTCGATCCTGGTTAGGACTGGAGAGCGATTCCCCCCTTTCGACGTTGATTCTAGGACCATTTTGTTCGAGGTCCCACGGATGGCGCCAAATGTTGTGTCCTGATTTCGGGAACTCCGGGCCGAACGATCTTCTATGCCAGATACCTGAAATCACAAGCAACCCTAAGTCAGAAGTCCTCCGAAAGGGGTTTCCGGAAGGACACTCCGAAGCTTAAGTAAGTTAATATGGTCGACGTAAGGTCTATATGAACGATGATAGTGAATTATAGGTGAGAGTAATAAATGGTGGATGCATTGAATGCCTTCTTCGTTGAGACTTACCATCTATTTATGGACTGATTGATTTGAGCGGGAAAATGGGACAAACCCTAGGAGCGGGAAAACAAGACACGACCTTTGGTCCGTAAGTCCCATTGTCCTTCGGTCTTTTGATAGGAAACGACTCGCATCCGCTGGATAATGCCATCGGTCAATATCAAGCCTTAACCTCATTAAATGCTAACATGGCTCGAGGTAGCTTTTCCTCAAAACCCGGCCACGCCTTAACAAGGGCCTTGGGACTTGCAATCTAATGATGGCTATGCTGGGGTTCCTGCTTCGGATAATATGTGAATCGCTCCGTCCGTCTAAGCGTCCGGTCGTCCGAATACAAGTGGGTTCGTACCATATCCCATTATACGGTAACTACTCTCCAAATTCGAAGTTGCATATTGTTTAGTTTATTAGATAGGTAATAATTTTGTTTCATACAATGACTTTTGGAGAAAGAGACAAGTGTTCTTTTGAATTGGGTTTGGTTAACCTTTGTGTACCTTATGGAATTTGGTTTAAATTTTAGTTTGAAAAAACTCAAATAAACCAAATTTTAAGATCTAGGAAAATCGATTTTTATAATCTTATGGCAAAAATGCATTTTAGTATTACTAGCAGGGTACCCGCGCAATGTGGCGGCGGGTACCCAGAAACCATATTTCGTGGCGAGCAAGTGCTGTTCGTTTACACGGTAATAATTGTTGCTAGAAATAAATAATTAAACGGAAATGTGAATTTTGGTAAGAGTTGATGATTTACAGCGTCGTATATTTAATGTTATTGGGTAAAATGATTTTCGAGTAACAGACTTTTGTTATTAAGTGTGGGTGGTGTTACCAAAGTGTAATGTATAGTAAGTGGTTAACACATAGTGATAAGTTAGGAGAGGTCTTGGGTTCGAATCTTATAAGCCGTGAATTTTTTTAAGGTAGAGAACTAACAAAAGTGGAAAGGTCTTTAAACTTGCCTAATGGGGTAGGCCTAAATGTTTTATATAGTAGTAAGATAAGATAAAATTGGTTGATCGAGTCCTCTATTACAATATTATTAAATGTGAAACATGGTAAACTGAATTTGTAAAAACACTCACTTTAGTATCATGACTCACTAATCAAATCTTGAATTTTTCAATTGATTCTAATTTCAAGGTATGAAATTGTTGCAAGTTTATTGTACTATTCTGCACCTTTAATAGTAGTATAGTGCATGATTAACAAAGTTTAAGATGATAAAATGTATTTTAGCCTAATCGTATTGGTCTACTTGTAAGTTGTAACAAAGTTATAACATTAATTAAAAAGACTGGAAAACTTCAAGAAAATATGCGGGGTATCCCTTGTGTTTAAAAACCCGGTTGAACCTGGTGGTTGGACTGATCGAAGAAAACAAGAAGGTAGGGTAGCTGGTCCAAATGAGGAAAAAACTTATGTATTAGAATAATAACACACGGTTAGAGAATGAGGGAACCCAATGGAGCAAATTAGCCCCAGGTAAAGTTAAACATTCTTATTTGGAGAATTGTTAAAAAGAGATCGACTTCCAACAAAAAATAACATTGACAATAAAGACATTGATCTAGGGTCCCTTAGATGCCCCCACTTGTGATGACGGTCTTCAAGATGAAAGTCATATTTTTCTCATGTTCAATGTGGCCAAAGATTTGTTGAATTACATCTTCAATTGGTGGAAAATTAGTGCTCTAATCTTGCGAACTCCCTTGACCTTCCGAGACAAAACATGATCCACTTCAAAGTCGTACTCCCTCCATCTTTTGGACCCTAAACAAGATGACATTTCAAGCTATACAACCCGAGAAAGGATACTTTAGGTGATGATATACAATTTTTTTTTTTTAATTTCAAATAGCTAGGGGTGGGGAATATAGATAGCAGCCGTCTTGATTGGTGCTAGGGGTGCCCAAAGGGGCAACCCGACCCGGACCCGAACCCGATAACGCTAATCGGGTCGGGTGTAATCGGGTTGTGTGTTGATATCGGGTTTTTTAAACCCGACCCGGCTAACCCGATTCTTTATCGGGTCGGGTTTCGGTTTATGATTCTTATTGTTTTCGGGTTTCGGGTTGACCCGATTAAACCCGATAAGGGTTAAACTTAAAATTTAAATATATATCTTCACCATAAAATATTGAAAGAAAAGGAAACCAATCTCACATTCAATCTTTACCGAAATTGTTTGATGTTTTCTTTTTGAATTTCAGTATACAAGACACAAGAGCTTGGTTTGCTAACATACACATAGCACCGATTGATGTTAGCTACTTGCCTGCTTGCTTACAAAAATCACCATTTGATATTAGTTACTTGATTCTATTATACAAAAATATTTTTTTTGTTTTGGAGTTTGTTTGTTTGTAAGTAATCTATTCGTTTAACTAATATGAATCAGTGTATTTTTATTTTTATAAATGTGTGTTTCTTGAACTTTTAAAAATGTGTAACCCGACCAACCCGATCAGGTCAACCCGACAAACCCGAAACCCGACAAACCGAACCCGACCAACCCGAAACCTTATCGGGTTAGGATTTTTCAACCTCAAACCCAACAGACCAGACCCGATAAGAGCCGGGCCGGGTTGACCCGTTGGGCACCCTAATTGGTGTTGTAACCCTTTAATTCTCTTGTAACTTTTGTAGCCTAGCTTTTTGCTAGATTATATATAATATGTCGATGTTCAATATATATTCTTCCTCCCTATCAAAATAAGTGACACATTTTCCATTTTGGGATGTATCAAAATAAGTGACACACTTTGAAAAGTTTCCTTATTTGGTAAAAATAGTGGGACTCATACCCACTAACTATCCATTTTAATAAAGTGAAATTACCCTTATACCCTTACTTTTACCTTTAAAACTCATTAATATCACTTTATTAAAGAAAAGTGAGACTCATTCTCAACTAACTATGTACTTTAATTTATTTTAACCTCTACTTTAATTTTTTACCTCAAAAAACATGTATCCTAATTTGTGTCACTTATTTTGATACGAAGAAAGTATATAGAAATTTGGGCCCTCTTTAGTGTGGGCTCCGTATGCCCGTACATATCCTCAAAGACATCCTTAGAAACTTTACTTTTTAAAAGATCAAATCCAACCTATAAATATTATTGTATTCCAAACTTTGAACAAATATTGTCCGTAATCTACGAGCGGCACACGTGCCGTCTCTCTATATCGGTCCAAGAAACCAAGGATTATGGTACATAACGCTGTTTACAATGAAAACCTGTTTTAACATATTTTTTGAATCGGCATCTTCAGAAAAGACAAACAAAAGATTCAAATATAAAGACTTAACATTTTGGGCCGTTGTGTATAACAATAGCAAAAACATAGTAACCGTCGTTTCATTCTCTATAATTCGATCGTAAGGATACACAACTCCCATACTAAATAATATATCGATCGGCATGAACAAAATAGAAGGAAAAGTAGCCATAATCACCGGTGGAGCAAGCGGCATTGGTGAAGCCACCGCTCGTTTATTCGCCACACACGGTGCACGTGCGGTGGTGATAGCCGACATCCAAGACGAACTTGGCAAAAACGTTTCTTTATCCGTCGGCTCACACTGCTCCACCTTTATTCATTGTGACGTCACCGATGAAGCCCAAGTGAAGTCCTTAGTGGATTCAACGGTTGAGATTTATGGTCAACTTGATATTATGTTTAGCAACGCCGGGGTCGTTAGTAAATCCATTCAGGTCGTCGTTGACTTTGATATTGACCAACTTGACCGCCTCCTTGCGGTCAATGTCAGGGGGATGACAGCATGTGTCAAGCATGCAGCACGTGCGATGGTGGAGGGGCACGTGAAAGGAACTATCATATGCACAGCTAGTGTGTTCGGCAGGTATGGGTGTGCATGAGGCGATTTTAAGCTCAAACCGAACCCAATCTGTAAATTTCGGTTTTGATATTTTCAAATATAATGGTTTTGATTTCAATCGGTTTCGGTTTTAACGGGTTCTGGCCATTAACGTCCGATTACATACATATTTCAACAACAATATTTAATTTGCAACATTAAATTACATGTCTAATAACATATTTCAACAATGAATACGATTTAAAGACAAAAAAATCAAAATCAAAATATAAATAAAATTTATTTATATTATATAATCATAATATAAGTGCACCAGTTTCTTAATGGGGCGGTTGCAGTTAAACCGAAACCAAACTGGATCCATAGGATTTTTCAAAATTTAAAACCGAACCATCGGTTTTCAAATGGTTTCGGTTTTATCAGTTTTAACAAACTGGTTTTGGGTTTTTATGCTCATGACCCCTGTCGGCAGGAAAGCGGTGGCCCAACGGACAGATTATTGCATGTCGAAGCATGCGGTTGTGGCGCTAATGAAATCAGCAAGCAAGCAGCTCGGGCGGCACGGGATCCGGGTTAACTGTGTGTCACCTTATGGTGTTGCTACACCGTTGATGTGTAACATGCTCGAGAAGGAGGTGGCAGAAGTGGAGAAGATGCATGAGAATACGACTTGGTTGACGAATAGGGTTTTGAAAGCTGAGGATGTGGCAGAGGCCGTGTTGTTCCTAGCTTGCGGAGAATCGGGTTTTATCACGGGCCATGATTTGGTAGTTGATGGTGGTTATACTATATAAATTTTACTTTGTTACACTACAACAAATATGTGAAATATTTCGTCTATCAGACAATTAACCAGGTATAAATAATGTGTTTTGACACATGATTAGTAAGTCCTTAATTAAAAGATATTTAGGTCTCGTTTGTTTTATTAAATAAGCTCTTAATTACAAGGCTCATTATCTGGTTTGGTCAGACTTTGGCTCAAAAGGGGTTTTTTTTTTTGTAAAAAATTACAATTGTGGATAAAAGAGCAGTAGTTTAGATGCCGTTAAAAAAACTCACGTAGTAAATAAATAAAACATAGACTTCAATATCCGTGCCATAGATATGGATGTAATGATGACTAGGGTTATCGCCTAATTGGCACTGTTATTGTTCTGTTACTTTTCATTTGCAACTTTACATCACATTTGAATTTGAAATCTAGATCATTTGACCTTTAAATTCAAACTATCTTTTTGAGATGGAGAGAGAAAAGTGTACGGAGAGAGAAAATAAGGAAGAGTGGACTAAGGTGGTGGGCAGACGCCGGAAAACCCATGATGTCACCGGAAAAGTCACCATAACGCCACCTCACGGGATTGCTACTACTTTCTTCTTCACAAATTTCCACCCAAATTGGACTCGGAAGGTGATGTGGGGTATCTTTGCCAAATATGGAGATATTGTTGATGTTTTCATTGCTTCTAGACTGTCTAAAGTTGGGTTGCCTTTCGGATTCGCTCGTTTTCTTAACGTCAAAAATGTTCCTGTCTTCGAACATCTCCTAAACTCGATTCTCATTGGTACTAAGAAGCTGTGTTGCCAGATTTCAAAGACAAAACCATCCTTCATTCCATCCTATCCGTAGCACGGTGAATCGTCCGGTAAATCCTCCGGTCAAACCAATCATTTACACTCCACCAGTTAATCTACATCCTTCTTTTAAGCATTCTGAGCCCATCCCCAAATCCTTCCTTGAGGTGACTATTAATAAAAATGATAATATTGCAACCAAACCTTCTTTATCCATTGATTCAAATAGCAACCCTCACTGTTGGATCATAAACTTGATTTGATCCAATAATGTTGGGCTAACATATGAGACTTATCTAAGCCCAACACCAAAGTAAATTATCCAAGCCCAAATCCAATATCTAGAAAAATCTATGTAAGAAATATGTAGAAGGTTCATTTGTAATATCTATAGAAAATATATAGAAATGTATAATAAATATCTAGTAGAAAAGTCTAGATATCCATGGAAATATCTAATGTGTAGAATGTTCCATGGAGTAGTATAAATAGGTGATGTACTCCTCATTTTGTAATCAAGTCTTAAGCAAAGCAATTCAATATTTGGTAAAATACAAGTGTTCATCTCTTCCAAATTTCACTTTCAATCAACTTTCCCTTAAAACCTCTTCATCAAAGTAAGCCTAAAAGGCCTCATTTCCTAACAAAGTGGTATCAGAGCTAGTTGATCAAGATGTCAAACATGATGAATACATTCCAATATCCTCGTCTTACCAAAGATAACTATGGTAGTTGGTGTATCCGGATGAAGGCGTTGCTCGGATCATATGATGCATGGGAGATAGTCGAGAAAGGTTATGAAGAAGTTAAAGATGAAGGTTCATTAAATGCTACCCAAGAGGGAGAATTGCTCAAAGCAAGAAAGAAGGATCAAAGTGCTCTCACTCTCATCTATCAATGTTTAGATGATGCAATGTTTGAGAAAGTTGCAAATGCAACCACTTCCAAGGAAGCATGGGAGATTCTTCAAAATGCTTTCAAAGGAATTGATAAGGTGAAAAAGGTACGCCTTCAAACTCTAAGAGGAGACTTTGAAAGATTACAAATGGAAGAATCCGAAGCCATTTCGGATTATTTCACTCGTGTCTTGACCATCTCAAATGAGATGAAGAGAAATGGAGAAAGCTTGAGTGACACAAGAGTGATAGAAAAGATTCTTCGCTCTTTGACACCGAGCTTTGACTATATCGTTGTGGCCATAGAGGAGTCCAAAGACATTGACTCTATGACCATTGATCAACTCATGGGTTCACTACAAGCCCATGAAGAGAAAATGAAGAAAAGAAGGGGGAAAGAACCCTTGGAAGAAGCTCTATATTCAAAACTCTCTTTCAAAGAAAGAGAAAAGAGCTTTGTACATGGAAAGGACCAAGGAAGAGGACGTGGTACTTTCCGAGGTCGTGGTGGATTCCAAGGACGAGGACGAGGAAGAGGAGACAGGGAAGAAGTAAATAAAGAAAAAGATACACAATGGTATCCTTCTAGAAGAGGTCGTGGAAGAGGTTCTTACGCTCAAAGAGGAGATAAAACCCAAGTACAATGTTATAATTGTCAAAAGTATGGTCACTATGCTACCGAGTGTAGAAGTTCAAGACAAGTGGAAGAGAAGGCTAACATTATGGACTTGCAAGATGACGTTCAACTCACTTTGTTGATGGCAAACAAAGATGAACGAGAAAATAGAAGAACTTCATGGTATCTAGATTCCGCTGCAAGTAGCCATATGACCGGTGAAGAAAGCTTATTTGTTGAGATGGAGCAAGTGAAGGGGAACGTCACATTTGGGGACAACTCAAAAGCAACAGTGAAAGGAAAATGTAAAATACTTATCCTTGCCAAAGATGGAAGTCACCAATTTATATCAGAAGTTTACTTTGTGCCAAGCCTTAAAAGCAATATTTTAAGTTTGGGACAACTTTTGGAGAAAAACTACGATATACACTTGAAAGATCGTAGTGCTACAATAAGAAACCATGAAGGAAGGCTTATTACCAAAGTTCCAATGAGTAAAAACCGGATGTTCCTTCTAAACGTTGAACATGATGAAGTTAAATGCTTAAAGACATGCTTGAAGGATCATTCATGGCTATGGCATATGAGGTATGGACATCTAAACTTTGGTGACTTAAAATTATTGTCCACAAAGGGCATGGTGAAAGGATTGTCCCCTATTGATCACCCTAATCAAGTATGTGAAGGATGTCTACTTGGGAAGCATGCTAGAAACCCATTCCCAAAAGAAGCAACATCAAGAGCAAAGGAGCCACTACAACTTATTCATACAGATCTGTGTGGTCCCATTACTCCACCATCTCATGGTAAGAATAACTATTTTATGCTTTTCATCGATGATTTTTCTCGAAAGACATGGGTTTATTTTCTAAAAGAAAAATCCCAAGCTTTCGATACTTTTAAAACATTTAAAGCAATGGTTGAAAAGGAGAAATGTTTAAAAATTAAAGCCATGAGATCCGATAGAGGTGGAGAATTTTTATCAAAAGAATTTAACAAGTTTTGTGAAGAAAATGGGATCCGTAGATTTTTAACAACTTCATACTCTCCACAACAAAATGGTGTGGTTGAGAGAAAGAATAGAACCATTCTCAACATGGTTCGAAGTATGTTGAAAAGTAAGAAGATGCCAAAGGAGTTTTGGGCTGAAGCGGTTGATTGCGCGGTCTATCTTTCAAATCGGCGCCCATCTAAAAGCTTAGATAACAAGACTCCACAAGAAGCATGGAATGTAATAAAGCCTACCGTTTCTCATCTCCGAGTATTTGGGAGCATAGCATATGTTCACGTACCACGCCAAAGGCGTCTCAAGCTTGATGATAGAAGTGAGAAGCACATCTTCGTTAGCTACGACAAGCAATCAAAAGGTTACAAACTCTACAACCCAATCACAAGAAAGGTGGTTGTAAGTAGAGACGTGGAGTTTGATGAAGAAGAAGCATGGGAATGGAACACGAATGATAGTGAGCGATATGATTTCCTTCCTATTGGCAACGAAGGAGATGAGACATGCGACTTAAATGAAGATGCTCAACAACCTCCAAGTCCATCCTCAACTCAAGACTCGCCTTCAAGTTCAAGTGAAAGATCTCCAAAAATGAGAAGCTTACAAGAGATCTATGATGAGACTGATGAGATTGACGAGCTAACACTTCTATGCTTGTATGCTGATTGCAAACCTCTTAGCTTCGAGGAGGCTGTGCAAAGCAAGAAATGGAGGCAAGCCATGGATGAGGAGATAAAGTCAATAGAAAAGAATGATACGTGGGAGTTGACATCTCTACCAAGAGGGCAAAAGGCTATTGGAGTCAAGTGGGTATACAAAACAAAGAAGAATGCCAAAGGAGAAGTGGAGAAGTACAAGGCAAGACTTGTGGCCAAAGGTTACAAGCAGAAACATGGCATAGACTATGAAGAGATATTTGCTCCTGTTGCTCGCTTAGAAACTATAAGAATGATAATAGCTATTGCTGCTCAGTTTAAATGGAAAATCCATCAAATGGATGTAAAGTCCGCTTTTCTAAATGGATTCCTTGAAGAAGAAGTTTATTTGGAGCAACCAGAAGGGTATGCTGTCAAAGGACAGGAAGGAAACTCCCAAAACATGATCGATGAATTCAAGAGATCTATGGCACGAGAGTTTGAAATGACGGATATTGGGCTCATGTCTTATTACCTTGGCATAGAGGTGAAGCAATCAGAAGAAGGAATTTTCATATGCCAAGAAGGATATGCAAAAGAGATATTGAAAAGGTTTGGCATGGAGAAGTGCAAACCAATTGCCACCCCCATCGCATATGGTGCAAAGCACACTAAGTACGATGAAGGAGAAGCGGTTGATCCAACTCTATTCAAGAGTCTTGTCGGAAGCTTACGCTACTTGACATGTACAAGACCTGACATACTATTCTCCGTGGGATTAATCAGTCGGTTCATGGAAGCACCTACTACATCTCACTTAAAGACCGCCAAGAGGATCCTTCGATATATAAAAGGTACATTGGATTTCGGATTGTTTTACTCATCGTGTGAAGACTTCAAGCTTGTAGGCTATAGCGACAGTGATTGGGCTGGAGATTACGATGATAGCAGAAGTACAAGTGGATTTTTATTCTACCTTGGTGACACTGCTTTCACTTGGTCATCAAAGAAGCAACCTATAGTTACTTTATCCACTTGTGAAGCAGAGTACGTTGCTGCAACATCATGTGTTTGCCACGCGATATGGCTCGGAAATGTGTTGGAGGAGCTACACATGAAGCAAAGAGATGCGACAGAGATATATGTGGATAATAAGTCGGCAATTGACTTGGCTAAAAATCCAGTCTATCATGATCGAAGTAAGCATATCAACACTCGTTATCATTATATTCGAGAATGCATTACAAGGAAGGATGTTCGAGTGATACATACAAGATCTGAAGACCAAGTAGCCGACATCTTCACCAAGCCATTAAAGGAGAAAGTTTTTTCAAGAATAAGGATGATGCTTGGAGTCGGTAAATCAAGTTTAAAGGGGGGTGTTGGATCATAAACTTGATTTGATCCAATAATGTTGGGCTAACATATGAGACTTATCTAAGCCCAACACCAAAGTAAATTATCCAAGCCCAAATCCAATATCTAGAAAAATCTATGTAAGAAATATGTAGAAGGTTCATTTGTAATATCTATAGAAAATATCTAGAAATGTATAATAAATATCTAGTAGAAAAGTCTAGATATCCATGGAAATATCTAATGTGTAGAATGTTCCATGGAGTAGTATAAATAGGTGATGTACTCCTCATTTTGTAATCAAGTCTTAAGCAAAGAAATTCAATATTTGGTAAAATACAAGTGTTCATCTCTTCTAAATTTCACTTTCAATCAACTTTCCCTTAAAACCTCTTCATCAAAGTAAGCCTAAAAGGCCTCATTTCCTAACACTCACAGACCCTCTGCGGACCTAGCTCTTGTAGGTGAACTCAATAATGTTTTCACAGCTTCCAATCTTTCCTCTCTAATCCAGGATGAAGGATTTTTAGATGTTAGTATTCATTATCTTGGAGGCCTCCATTTTCTTCTTCTTTTCTTGGAAGCTAAGTCTGTTTCTAATTTTCTTGGGTGCACTTTGTTGAGGGATTGCTTCTCCGTCTTGGAGGAATGATTTTCAACCGGGCAAACGACTCACATGGCTTCGAATCGAAGGCTTACCTCCAGGAGCATGGTTCTCGGACGCGTTTAGCATAATTGGTGAGAACTAGGAAAAATCGTCTCTCCGGAATTGTGCGAGCCACATAAAGCTAATCGATCGATCAGTGAATTGTGTATATTAACCCCGTATGATCACTTCATTAACACAACCCTGGACGTTAAAGTTGACGGAATCATGTGCCGGGTTAGAGTTACGGAAGAAATCAAGGAGATTGACATTCTTATTGGTTTAGTGGATGACAACAGCACTTCGCTGTTAGGTTCTCAATATGAAACAGGAAGTGATAAAGAAATCGAGGATGATGAGGATACCGGAAACTGTGACCGGAATAATTCACACCGGAATAATTCACCGGTATTCGGCAGCGACGCCATTGGTTGTACCGGAGAAAAAAATATTCCCATTTTAGATAACTCGAGCTCTGTGTCCGGTACCCCGTTGAAGCTTTTCGGTGAAAGACTGTTTCATGCGACTGACAAAAAGGCTGCCATACTTGTGGTCAACGATAAAGACAAAGAAGAGGGCTATCTATCAGGGTGCGATTCTCGACACTCTATTCCGTCCATTTCTGGGATCCCTAGTACTAATGGGCCTTTATCTCTACCTGGGTCTTCTCATAGTATTGGGCCTTCCATCTCGATCTCATGTATTAATCCGGTAAGTAATGTTGGGTCTTTCTCTAAGCCCAAATCTAAAAAATCTAAAGGTCCCTCTAGTTTTGTCTCTGCTTCTTATTCAAGGCCCAGTAGGCGTTTTAAACATATTAGAAGGAGAAGTCCCTTCATTCCCTCTTCTGAGTTCACAGAACCTACTGACTTCCGGAAAAAAATTTCAAGAAAAACGAATGCAAGAAAAAATAAGAAGTTCATTTCCCTTAAATTGATTGATGCTTTAAACGGGATTGGGGGTAATAAAAATCGCTTACCTCTCAAAGTGGAAAAAAAAATAATTATGTCTTCTAAAAACATTTTGGAATCTAATCATCAATGCAGCTTCTCAGATTCAGATTCTAACATCCATCGGTGCAACTTTAGAATCATTCAAAATTTGGTTGCCCCTTCCTTGAACCTCCCGTCCTCTTCCGGAGAAGAGGAAATTCAAAACACCATAAGCGTTGGAAATGTTCTAGGATACAATTTGGGGGCAAATGTAAATGAAATTAGACATCTCGTTAATGGAAATGGGGATAAATTAGTTATCCAATGAATTGTGCATCTTTAAATATAAGAGGAGTTAGACGTGACCTAAAAGTTAATTGGGTTAGGCGTATTTGTTTTGATAATAAGGTTGATTTTATTGGCATTCAAGAAACTATGGCTAAAAATGTCAATGATTTCCTTATTCACTCTCTTTGGGGAAACCATGGTTTTGATTATGTTAGTCAAAATCCCGTTGGCAAATCAGGAGGTATAATTGCCATTTGGAATAGCTCTAAATTCCAGATGTCATCGAGTATTAATGGGGAAGGTTTTCTAGCTATTTTTGGCAATCTCGCCCTTAACAATTCCAATTGCCTTATGATTATTGTATATGCTCCACAGGATCTTAACAAGAAGATAAAACTATGGAATGATATCTCGAATTTGATCATCTCCCATAATTCTCCTTCAGTTGTTCTTGGTGACTTCAATGAAGTTCGATCTAGAGATGAAAGAAAAGGTACTATTTTTTGTCAATCAGGTGCCAATCACTTCAACAATTTTATCTTCACTTCGGGTCTTATCGACCTCCCTATGGGGGGTAAAAAATTTACTAGAATGAGCCCGGATGGTGCCAAGCTAAGCAAACTTGTTCGCATTCTTGTCTCATCTCATTTCAATGCTCTTTGGCCAAATGCTAGTCTTGAAGCTCTTCCAAGAGAATTCTCCGACCATTGTCCCCTTATCCTTAAAATTAACACCGTTGATTTTGGTCCTTCACCTTTTAAGTTTTTCAACTCTTGGTTATTGCATAAAGACTTTAATGCTATTTTTCTTGCTTCTTGGAATCGGAATTTTCCTTCGTCCCATCCGGGCGTCTCTTTTAAAAATAGACTTAAAATGTTGAAATGCGATCTAAAAGTTTGGAGAGCGGAGGTTTCCAAGAATGAATCTTCTTCTCTTAAAGAGCTCAAAAATAAGGTTGACATTTTGGAAGATAAAGCTGAATCTATTTCTCTTTCAACTCAAGAGAAGGAAGATAGAATTAACTGTAAGAAGAGCATTGAATCCATGGAGCATTCCTTAATTCTAGACCTAAAACAAAAGGCTAAAATCAAACGGGCAATTGAAGGAGATGAAAATTCAAAATTCTTTCATGGGATGATAAATAGTAAACTTTCTAGATCTAGAATTAACGGAATTACTATTGATGGCTCGTGGGTCTCTTACCATAATGTCATTAAAGATCACGTTTTTGAATTTTTCCGGAAAAAATTCGACTCTTCAAACAACTTGCGTCCTACCTTCACCAATCCTCTTTTCAAGTCCATCTCTAGTGAAGATTCTTCATTTCTCGATCATCCTTTCTCTCTTGAGGAAATCAAAGAAGCAATTTGGAGTTGTAGTGGAGATAAATCTCCGGGGCCGGATGGATTTACTTTTAAATTCATCAAGAAGTATTGGGATTATATGAGTAAGGATATTTTTCTTTACGTAAAAAATTTTGAACGAATGGGGCATATTCCAAGAGGGTGTAACTCCTCTTTTATTGCTCTCATCCCTAAAACGGATGATCCACTTTGTTTGGGGGATTTTAGACCAATTAGCCTTATCGGGTGTCGATATAAAATTATTGCGAAGATTCTAGCCATTCGGCTTTCAAAAGTTATTGACTCCATTATTAGTGAGGTGCAAACCGCTTATATTTCTAAAAGGCAAATCATTGACAGGCCTCTCATGGTTAATGAAGTCATCTCGTGGAGTAGAAAGAAAAAGAAAAAAATGTTTGTTTTTTAAAATAGACTTTGAAAAGGCATTTGATTCTTTAGATTGGTCTTTTCTCGATTCTATTATGCATCAAATGGGTTTTAGTGCTCGTTGGAGAAATTGGATCCGAGGTTGTCTCGATTCGGCCTTTGCTTCCGTCCTTATCAATGGTTCTCCCACCACGGAATTCAAAATTAAAAGAGGTCTAAGACAAGGTGACCCGCTATCACCTTTGCTTTTTATAATTGCCATGGAAGCCCTTCATGTAACTTTTGAAAGTGCTCACATTCACAACATTTTTAATGGGGTCAAAGTAGGAAAAGATAATATTATCCTCTCTCATCTTCAATTTGCCGATGATGCTCTCATTATGGGGAATTGGTCTTTGGAGAATGTTAAAAACCTCTCCCGAATCCTCAATTGTTTTTATCTTGCCTCCGGTCTCAAGGTAAATTTCTCAAAAAGTAAACTTTTTGGAATTGGTGTCCCAAATTCGGAAAGTATTAGCTTTGCAAATATCCTTGGATGCCAAACATCTCAATTCCCTACCACCTATCTTGGCTTACCAATTGGGACCAACATGAATAAAATAGCTAATTGGAACCCTATCATTTCCTCATTTCAAAAAAAATTGTCTAAGTGGAAGTTGAAAACTCTTTCTTACGGTGGTCGACTCACTCTTATCAAATCCGTTTTGGGTAGTCTCGGATGCTACTACTTCTCCCTTTACAAATCCCCCATCTCCGTTTTAAAATCTCTTGAAAGTTTAAGAGGAGATTTCTTTTGGGGTGGTAATTTGGAAGGAAAAAAAATCTCGTGGATTGCTTGGGATAAGGTAGTTGCTCCAATAAAAAAGGGTGGTCTTGGGATTGGAAGTCTTCGACATGCTAACCTCTCCCTCCTATCAAAATGGTGGTGGAGATTTCGTATCGAGCCAAATGCCCTTTGGTGCAAGGTAATTAAATCTATTCATGAAATTGTGGAAAAAAGATTTCTTCTCTTGGTGCCGGACCTTGGAACCAAATCATGGATCTTGAAAAAGATTTGGTTGACAACGATATTAACATTCACAACATTTTTAAAAAGAGAATTGGAAATGGGAATGACACTAAATTTTGGGACGATATTTGGATCGGTGGTTTTTACCTCAAAGATGAATTTAAAAATCTATATAATCTTGATTCCAATCAAGATTGCATGGTAAATGAGAGATTTGTTCATGCGACCAACTCCATGGGAATTAATTTAAGTCACAATAATTTTATTCCTCCTGTTGTTGTTGGTCTCGGCTCCTCTTCTCAGTCTCTCGCTAATGCTCATTTAGGCGTTGGGCCGACCCACCCTCAGACGCAAGTTAACTGCCCTTTATTGGGCCTAAACAACTGGCGGGACCTCTTGGTCGTGGCATAGAGAGCCCATTACATCCCGTGAATTAGAGGAACTTGTTCTTTTTAATAGCATGTTTAGTCAATTGCCTTCTTTTTCCATCAATCCTGATAAGTGGATTTGCACTATTGGTCCAACATCGGAGTTCACAGTTAACGGAATGAGAAGAAAATTAATGAGTGGTAGAAATAATAACCATATGGAGTTTGACTCTCATTGGAACAAAATGGTCCCGGGTAAGGTAAATATTCTTATTTGGCGTATTGTTAACATGAGGCTTCCGACAAAAATCAATCTCGATAAAAGAGGCATCGATGTTGGTTCCATTAGATGCCTAATTTGTGACGAAGGTCTTGAAGATGAGGCCCACATTTTTTTGTGGTGCGATACGGCTACTTGGTTGTGGAATTCCGTGTTTAACTGGTGGAATATTCAAGTTCTCGCTCCTCTTTCTATTATGGATGCCCTCGACCTTCCTAAACGCATTAATTTAACAGGTCGACAGAGGCAACATCTGGATGTGGTTATCATTGCCACTCTTTGGACATTATGGGGTTTTAGAAACAAGATGCATTTTCAATCTACAAAGCCTCGAAAAGACATGTTAGGAGATGATGTAAAATTTTTCTCTTTTCTTTGGATCTCTCTAGTAGAGGAAAAAATCTTGTATCTTCCAATTGGCTTGAGTGGTGTTACAATCCACTTATTGTCTAGTTTTTGTACTTTTTAATCTAGCTCCTTGCTAGTTTGTTTTTATAATACGCAGCCGTTCAAAAAAAAGATATGGATGTAATGAATGTGTTATTAGACTAACATCGACAAACAATCAAATCAAAAGTTTTCTAGATCCATATGTTGAAGAAGAGAAATAGTATAGATGTTAAGATTTGTGTCTGTTTCATGTTGTTACTCACCATAAAATAACATGTGTAACTCACTAATTTTTTTTACTCATATCATCACTTAATTCTGATATTTATATTAATGAAATGAGTACACATAACTAGACACAAATAACATGCATCAATATCATTTCACAAGTTAACAAAAACCAAGTATGCCGAATGGGTCCGAACATAGGAAAAAGAATTGATCATGGGCTAACTTGCAAAAAGAAACCTCATGAAATTGTGTCATGACTGTTACAAAAAAGCAAATGAAAGATCAGAAAGAATACTAAGAATTGAATTCTAGATAAGATCTAAGACTATTCGTATGGCATGACCCAAATGAAGGTCGCCACCTGCCACATCACGCTAGGCGACGCGTTACGCCCACCATTGCCCGACGCGTCCCATAACCTTAATGGTCGGGGACTCGACCGATACTGGTCGACCGGTCGTGAGAGAAACGAAGGGAGAAATAGGGGAAAAGGGGTTGGGCCAGCCTAAAACCAAGTATTGGGCCTGAATTTAACTTAAAAAGCCAAAGCCCAAAAAAAGGAAGACTAATTAATGTAACTTTTTTAAGTTTTTAATGAAATTAAAAAAAAATATCGGTCACCCATTACATCACTTTGGTCACCGTTTGGTCATGTGTTTGATTATGAGAGAGAAAGTTGATGTGGCGCAGAGGTGGTAGGGGTGACCGATATAATATTGGTCACCCATTACGCATAGTCTAACTCAGATTCATTAATCTCCTATTAACCCTTGGACTTTGTTCCATTTAATGACAAATCAGTGCCCCTAGTAATCCCTTTTTTTGCCCCTAGTAATCCATTTTTTTTTTTACAAACTAGCAGGGTACCCGCGCCCGTAACTAAATTGTAGAGTTTTGTTTTGGTAATAGTCAAGAAGTTACCTTCAATAAGTGTTGAATAAGATGAATGGTAAGACCTTCAAGAATACATATTAAATTGTATCCGAAATAAAACAGGGGACAATTTCGACGTTTTGCAGTGTTATGTTGTCTCTTTATTTGGGATTAAACAAAGTGTCATTTAGATCAATCGGTTAACACACAGTCAGTACTAACAAAAAGTCTTGTGTTCGAATCTTGTAAGCAACATTTTTTTTATTTTTGTGGTGTTTAAGATGTTACTAAAAGTAGAAATAAGTTTAAGTTTAAGCACTTCTATATTTAGTAGTCCTAAACACATTATAAATGAGTAAGATCAGTGCCTCTAGTAATCCCTTTATTTCTTTTTTTTGACAAATCAGTGCCTGTAGTAATCCCTTTTTTTGACAAATCAGTGCCTCTAGTAATCCCTAGCTAGTTGCGTTTTAAGGGCAACGCAAGCTAACGATCTTATTAAATAAAATATTATCAACTTTTTCGTTGATCTTGGACATATATCCAACATGATCAATAACATCACCATGATCAACTTCGAGTTAACTCAAAAGAAGACAAATCACTTAGGTTTACATACGTTAAGTGTCAAGGTAGTGAGGTTTCTGCACAAGTGCACAGGTAGCTGCACTTGGAAAAATGGTAGAAGTGCGTGCATATGTAACAATTTAAAAAAAAAAAAAAAAAAATGCATATGTAACAATTTGGTTGAATAATGTTGTGCATAACTGTTCTACCCGAGTCAAAATAGACAAATTTTTTTAATAATGTACAACTTTCATTGCATCATTTACAATTCAATATAGCATCACCCAGAAAAATGATTCACACCCAAATTTCATCGTGACAAAAGTCCTTGAAGAAAAAGTACATGCTTGAATTTGCATATCCTTCTCTCTTGATAACATGAATCCAGTTGCCCCCAATATGGCAATTTCCATAACTTTATTTCAGAACTTGACATTGTCCTTCAAGTAACACACCACTTCTTGCTGTAAAATATGTCCAATTAAACACCAAAACATTCATTAGAGACTAAAATATAACATCAAAGTTTCACGGTTCCGTTCAACCCATTTACAAAATGGCTCAAGTTCTCTCTTTATCTCTAATGGGTCTAAGGGGCCAATTAATAATTAGTCAAGAACAAGCCACTGGAATGGGTCGAAAGTGTATTTTTAGACCATTCTCAACTGCTCACTCTGACATTTTAATTTTGTCAAATCAGTAACACGTAGATGACACACTCATGTGAAAAATATTCATTCATTTAATATTTTATATATAAAACACACACACACACACACAAAATACACCGATACCCACAAAAGTATCCCTTTCCCTCCTCTTTATCCTTCCCCAAACTGAAGCACTCCAACTGACACCACAATCAAGACAACCGTGTCAATAGTGTCGATTTACCAAAGTGAAGTGACGAACAATTGAAGACACCATTAGCACTGGTTTTAAAAGCATACAACCATTGAATGCAAAATATTAGTGTGACAATTTAATTTTGAAAGCATATCGAACACGCTAATTTTTTTTTTCAAAATTGGTAAAAAAGAAGTGGACAAAATTGTTTTGGGTTAACGCCAGGTTGACCTATTTTGACTTGTTACCCATCCGCACACTTCTAATTTTACCAACTTGATGTTCTGTTTTCAAAAAAAGGAACTTACAATCAAACAGAGAAGAAGGCATCCAGCAACACCAGGAAACAGCACATACCAAAACTTCAAATGATGAAACTTTGCCCCATCGATAAATAACAACGGCAAACTCGCAGCTGCAATAACATGCACAAAATCGACTATATATGTTAGCCTAACCAAAATGATTGATATTGCCAAGTGACCATAATGCCCTTCAAGTGAAATGACGAAAAAGCCCTTTGATATGTACCTGGCGGATGAATAGCTCGAGTGTAGATCATGAAGGCTAGTGATGCAGAGAGTGCGGCGCTCCGAGCCAACCAACCCGGCCCGAAAAATGAGAAGGCTAAGACACCAATAGCTGCACAACCCATTTGAGCCATAAACATATTGTACTTCTGCAGTTTTGTATTCAGAACAGAAAAAGGGTTTTTTATTCTTTATGTTTCTTTACGAAAATAAAAACATTTCTAACTATTGTAACGCTACGAGAGTATACATGAGCTACATACGTAAGCGAGAGCTAAAATATGTTTCGAGTACGTTTCAAACTCAAAATATATGGGTCCAAGAAGGGTTTTCAGATTTGTTTCGATTCTAATATAATACTACCTCCATATGACCATATCACAATACGGTTATACAAATAAGTGATACATTATGAGTTTCACTTTTTTTAGCAAAAGATTATAATGATGGTTAAGATTGATTAATTAAAGTGGATGATTAGTGAATGATGTGTCCTACTTTTTTTTTGAATAAAGTGATATTAATGATGTTTAAAAGTAATGTAAGGGTAAAATGGTCATTTAACCGTATTAAAGTAAATAACTAGTAGATGACGGATTCCACTTCTTTAAAGTGCATCACTTATATACTTAATCAAATGTGAGTTTTTTTGTATATTTACATGTGATTGCAGGGGCGTCTCCGAGATTTTAAAGACCCTGTGCGAATATATGAAAATGTGCCCCTAAATACAAGATATGTTAACAAAATTGGACTTTCTAATTTTTTCATGTTAACTTATTAAGGAAGCTTACAACTTTAAGATTATACATATAGGATGTATATAAAAAATTGGGCTCATCTAAATTATAAGCCCTGTGCGGCTGCACCTGTTGCACCTCCTCAAAGACACCACTGTGTAATTGTATACTTGATCATATATGATGTTTTTATGCAATCAAATGTGATCAAGTATACAATAACATGATGTTATTTTTTAACGAAGAGATTTAATTAAAATATTAATTAAATAAAAAGTAAAAAATATAAAATATAAAAAAAATTATGTGAGTATCAAATGACCAAAATACCCCTCAATGGTCTTAAGAATAGATTATTATTGATCAATAATTGTGATGTTTCTCTTAAAATTACATAAAAATTAAAGACTACATTGAACACATCTCTATACACTATACCATTACAATTACCATGTTCAATAGACTAAAATTATGTAATTTTATATACACATGTGTTGGGGTATAAACGTTCTATTACTGATGCTGCAGGTAATACTGATGAAGTCTTGATGTTAGTACAAGACTTACTACTAATGGTGCTTAAATGTGAATTACTACTGATCTTGGAAGATACTACTGATGTCTCTTATTACTACTGATGATCATATTTGGAGCTGATCGTGTCCAAGATCTTCGCATATTTAGTTTAGAATTAATATCTTTTTGTAAATCAATTGTAATCTAGTCCTAGAATAACTAGGGTAAATTGTTAGGCTTCAAGGACTATTATATATAGTTCCTTACGTATTGTAAACGTACGCGTGTATTGTTCGAAATCATCAATATACATTGAAGCTTTTTGTGAAACCGTGTTCTTATTATTATTCATATAACTTACAATACATTGTTCTTGATCATCACAATAGTGTTAATCCGCTGTAACTTCTATTCATGAATAGATCTGTGATTTTAATAATTGTTTAAAGTTATTCGATCCTGACAAGTGGTATCAGAGCATTAAGGTTCTAGATCTACGAATCAAGAACACTAAAAAGTTTTCAATACTTTCAAAACAAAATTGTTAATCATGTCTGATAACAATGAAAGCACCCAGGCTAACAAAATCCCAATTCTCACTCCCAGCAACTTTGGGATGTGGAAAAACAGAATTAAGCAGTACATGTTTAGTACTGATTATTCCATGCGGGAAGTTGTACAAGAAGGTAACAAAACCATTCCGATTCAAATCACTAGCTCCTCAACAGAAGCAGACAAACTCAAATGTGACAAAGAGAAGAAAGACAGAGGAATTGAATTGAAATCATTAAGTACTCTGTTACTCTAAATTCCTAATGACTATCAACATCTCTTTGTTGAATATGATGATGCTAAGAAGTTGTGACAAGCATTGGAGAAAAAGTTTGTTGGTAATAAAAGTACAGAAAGAAACATGAAGTCTGTGCTGAAATAAGAGTTTGAAAACTTCAAAGAATAAAAGAATAGATCTGTGATTTTGATAACTGTTTAAAGTTATTCGATACTGACAACATGTGACAAGTTGAGTCTAATGAGTTTTACATCTAGATCTAAGCTTATATTTCTTTAATATTAAAATTTATGCATATAAATTATTATTATTATTATACTATTATATATCACAATTACGTTACTTATATAAACAAGCTAAATCTGTATAGCAAAGAAGTGAACCTGTTTTAAATATAAAAATGGATCAAAATTAAGATACTTTATATATTATTTTATTCATATGAATCTCAAAAATGGATTGTCACGATATCGACATGTTCACCAAAAAGTATCTTCTACGCGTACATGTTCTTTTCTTTGGATGTCTCCTGTGAGACAAGTTTGCAGGTGAATCTTAATGTTTTAATGTTTATTTATTTCTCATTGGTTTATGAGATATGCTGCAGTGAAAACATGTAAGAAATTATTTATTAGAGTACATTATATGGATGTTTAATGTTATTTGCATAAAATTTTGAATTTTGATCTCTAAATCTTATAAAGTACATAAAAAAGTTCCGATACTAAATTTTGTCAGGTATGTTCGTCTCTAATACTTACTATTGTTAAATGTCTCTATTTATCATATCTTTACTACTTTGAACTATCAAACGTGTAGCATAAGCCCCTAAACTTGGGAAATAATTTATTACCCTGATTCATTAATTTGATTTTGAATTCTAACTTAATTTGTTTCTAATTCAAATATATTTAGATAAAGTTATATCTTTTAATACGTCAAAAATTTGAAAAAAAAAAGTAAATTATATAGGACAACATAATCAAATTAATGAGTTTAATTACTAGATCTACAATTTTGCAAGTTCAGTTGCACCATTAATAGTACTAGATAAAAAAGAATCATTCAATTAAATTCAAGATAGTAAAATGATTTTAATTTTTTAAAAAATTAGGGGTTTTCTTTTAAAAATGTGACTAAAGAGGATCAAATATTAATGGCTAACTGTTGAAAATAGTTGGCGAATTTTAAAACATTTTTTTGATTGTTCGTACAACTAATTAACTTAAATTACATATATATAAACAATAAAAATTTGATAAAAACTAAAAATATTAGGTAAAGTGATGACTATTCAAATGTTAACTTACAATATGTTGATATTTTTGATTGTTCGTAAGAATCTAATGTTAAGTACCAAAAGGCATTTTGTTTATCGGTATAGTATGTGGCCCTCTATATTCTTGAAGGTACAAGTCTCATTGTAAACATATGTCGTTTTTATGATTATATTAGTATTTGTCGTTTTAAAATAAAAAAACAGAATGTTAAGTTTAAAAACTTTAAAATTTTACATTTTGACCCTTGAAACTTTCTACATTAACATAACAAATTTTTTATTTAGCCTTAAATTTAAATAAGTTATTTAGTGTTAATATTCAAAATTTTCCCAAAAGTAACATTATAAAGAGTAAAGTACACGGATAGTCCCTATTAGGGGTGTTCACTATTCGGATATAACCGGATTGTTCAATTGGACATTTTGGATCAGACTATTTTGATTGGTTATTTGGTTTTTTGGATTAGTTTGGACTTGAACCAAATTAATAGTTTGGATTTCGGATTGGATTTTGTTTCAGTTGTGAAAACCGGATTGTCCAAAAAACCGAATAGTAATATATATAGTAAATTGATTTATATACTAACACTTGTTGATTTCCATTGTAAGCAATTATCGTTTCCCTTTTCTTTACATTTCTTATAGTAAATTGATTAATATACTAACACTTGTTCCATTTAATATTGTATCAGTTTGTGATGTACCAATCTTTTTGGAGTTTTTTGATAAAGTTGATGTCAAAATTTTTGCATATATAATTGTAAATGTCACAAGCTATGAATTAGACTTGTTTTTATGTACAAAGTAGTTATCATTTTGAAATTTTATATATGAACTTAATATTATTTATATTATATACTTTTGGAATATTTTGAAAATTTTAAGGAAAAACTAAACGGATGAAACCAAACCAACCAAATTGTTATTTGGTTCGGATCGGTTTAGTTTTCGAATTAGTTTGAACGGTTCGGTTTAAACTTTTGAAAACCGGATTTTATTTGGTTTCACCTATTTGGATCGGATAAAACCAAACCGTCCAAACGAACACCCCTAGTCCCTATGGTTTGACATGAGTTTTGGATCTCGTCCCGGAGTTTCAGAAATTACACACGTAGTCACCTTGGTTTGGATTTTGTATCGATTTTGGTCCCTAACACTAACTACCATTAAAAATGACTGTTAAATCTAGGCATGTGCAAAGCACATGGAGGTAATTTAGTCCTTTTACCTTCTCATCATCTTCATCTTCCTCATCATCACCGTTAACAAAAAATCCAAGATTTGTCTTCACCTCAGTGGGACTATCCACCGCCTCCACCTCTGTGGGACTATCCACCACCGCCGCATACATCCACCGCATCCACCTCTGTCTAATGTAATTTAAAACCGTCTTATTGTTCGTGCCGCCACTTTTCTTCTACCTTTGTTGTGTTTATGTGCTAAATAAATCATTTAGGATCTAATGCACATGAAGTGTTCGATGAAATGCCCGAGCGACCATCAACTATTTTATACTTCCGTAAATGAAGCATTTACCAAAATAGCATATGTAAATGTTTAAAAATTAAAGAAATCTCCATTGATTTTAAAATCTTGTTTTAATACATTTACCCAAAAATAGTTTACATGAACACTTTTTGCAGACTTTTTGGCAAATACATGCTTTGTGAAATTCTTAGTACCTATATATTATTATCAACAAATCCTAATTTTATAATGGTGCTTAGTTCTTCTTGATGGGAGATTATGATAATCATAGTAATGATGGCCTTAATGTTTCTAGAAACTGAGCAGAGTACACAATGTGGAGGGTAAAAGGACTTTTTGTTAATGGGATGAAGGAGATGATTTTTTGTTAATGGTGATGATGAGGAAGATGAAGATGAAGAGGAGGGTAAAAGGAGTAAATTACATGTGCTTTGCACATGTCTAGATTTAACACCCATTTTATAATTTACTCTATTATAAAATTCGAAATTCTTCAGGGTAGAAAAAGGATATCCCTAGGTTTATTCTCGATTCCTTAATTATAAATTTAATACACGCGAATATATAAACCTGATTTTATTTTCTTCGGATGGCTGTTGCACAAACTTCCACATGAATCTTATGTTGCACTACTATTTTTTATTATATTTTCATTGCCTTTCGAAATATTCCACGTAAGAAAAACATATTAGTTTTTAATTTCTATCCAATCAAAATCTTTATATCATAAGTAAAATATTGTTGCTAGAGTCTATGAATGATTTTAACGTTTATTGACATTCATATGTAAATAATTGAATTATTAGAATATGCATATAGGATGACCAAACTGTTTGGTCAATCGCTGTCATATAGGCGTCACATTAGCTCGACCAAACATATGAAAAGTCTCGATCAAACCCACGTATGTAGCAGACGACCAAACTCATCCCCTTTGAATTCAACTTCTTCCTCTTTGAAAATTGGCGACCAAACAACCTTAAGGACGCATCACATAAGGGGGAGTATGCATCGTAGGGTAGGACGCAGGGGACGCTCCCCTTATGCCCAATCTTAGGATTAGAAGAGAATCGACAAAACGTGACAAATAATTATTAGTTTTTATTATTTTAACATTCAAGTGATATTGATTAGTTTGAATAGATGTTTTTCGGGAGTACGTACGGTTTGTTTTATATGTAATTTCGTATTTGTAATAGTTTCAAAATACTTGTAGTATGCAAACTATATATACCGATATATTCAAGATATTTATATTGTCATTTTGTAAAATACGAAAATGAAACAGAAGAAATAAAGGTGAGTACTATACCTGGGCACCAGGTGTTGAAGGTGTGGCAAAAAGGACGGCACAAACAGCTCCAAGTGGTGCTATTGTCATCGACACCCCCTTCTTAGCCAGCATCTGGTCCATCTTTCCCAACACAGCCATGGCTGCAAATGCACCTATAATTTATTCCAAGATATAATATTAATCAGTGGCAGACCCAGGAAAAAAACTAAAGGGTATCACATATTGCACATTTTATTTCTTCTAGAATTGTCACCTAAACTAACAAAAGAAACATAAAAATATCTAACACTATTTTAACAATATTCAGTAACCAATGCACCATACTAGGTACTCCCTTGGCCCTAATTCAAACCATGGTTCCATCATAATTTAATCCAACCTGCAGAAGGCCAAAATATGTCACTAAGAGCAGGAGCTTTTGAACCTAGGTCAGGTTTCCAAGCATCCCAGTTGGGAGCTAAATTACCAGTTGCCTTAACACCAAACACTCTTCTTCTTCTTCTTCTCTCGCCGGAATCAATGGTGGCTCCGGCAATGCTCGGCCACAACCGCATTGGCATTGCATGGTGGATTTGGTGGCGGGTGATTACAAGATTAGAGATATATAAAGAAGAAAATGCAGCCATGATGAGTGATTGGTTAATTGTGGTTGAAAAATAGGTATTTAAGTGTGTGTTTTATAATAAAAAGAGCGGGCTGACAAGTTGAAAATATAGAGGACATGTGTGTGTGTGTGTGTGTGTAGAGCTGGCGATTCAAAGGGAGGAAGAGGCAATTGGATGAATGAAGGGGCAACATAAGTCAACTTGTTATCTTTCTCTATGTAATTTGTTGTCTTTTTTCTCAATTTGCTTGCTCCAAATCATGTTGTTGCTTTATTAATTACTCCTCTTGCACTAATTACAATTTTTTATACATAAAGCACTATAGTTTTGACATGGACAGTTTTTACTTCACCAAAATAATTGGAAATTAATTCTTGTACCACATTTTTTGATTTTTATACCATAATATATACAAGTAATATTGCAGATTGTATAAATAAATAAAGCTACTATTATGATATAGGTTAAATATATGGTGTAAAAATTACTACCTAAATTTATAATGTACATGCATTATATAATGCGATTTTTACAAATATGTATACAACGAGTAATATGGGGTCCGCGGTGGTTTAAGCATTTTTCTTTTTCCTAAACAAAAATCTTAATTAAGATTTGATCTTTTTAATTATTAATAAACAAAAAATTGTAGGATCGTATCTAATGATTTTAAAGCTTCTAATTCTAAAAATAGTGAATTATGACTAAATCGATTTTCATTGTCATAAATTTTTAGTTATGCAGTTATGCTTCTTTTTAATCACAACTATAAAGTAAAGGTAAAAGTGTGTGCTTACTAATAAATTAATTCAATCAACCATACCAAACGATTTTATGTTTTTTTTTCTCACCACTGATAACCCATAATGATATCGATTTATGTTTTTTAACATCAAATTTGATTTGTTTCACTTATGTGGAGGGGTTGTTTAGTATAACTTAAATATGAGGGTTTGAAATTGTAAAATCACATATGGTAATCAAGCTCATAAAGGAAATATGAGAGAATTAAATTTCTATAGGCGCGTTGGACTATTGAATTGAAAAGCTTTGAAAAAAACCTAGCATATCAAAATAACAGAACCTCAAAATAACGGAACTCAGTTTTACATTAATGAACAGTGAATTATTATGGCTATGGTATATATAGGTAAATTATAATAAACAAGTTAATAAAATAAAAATTGTGGTGTATTAACTCTTTTTTAATATGGTTAATAATACTCATGTCTACGCACCGTCACTAACCCGTCGTGGGGGGTTTTCGAACCCGTCGGCCACCGTCGCCATTGACACGGCCACGTCGGTGACAGCCGTCGTGGGATGGCGTCGAGGGGAGGACGGGAAGAGAGGTTGTGTTGGGGGAGATGGTGGTGCAAGAGTGGGTGTTGAAGAGGACGAGAGGGAGAACACGGAGAGGAGGGTGGGGGGGGGGGGGGGGGGGGGAATGGGTAAGACCTTTTGTTTTTAATTTTAATTTTGTTTTTCTTTTATATATGTTTTTAATAAATACATATCAATTTTTTTTCAAAAAAAAAGTGTTTTTTTTAAGTTTAATAAATGTAAGTTTTTTAATATAATATCATTCTTTAAATTTGAAATAATGTATTTTAAAAATAATGTACCGTATTTAATTAAAAATAATGATGTGAAAAATATGTATTAGTGATGGATTGTTGTTGGCACGACCATGTGGAAAGTATGTGTTAGTATGTGCTAATTAGTATATGTTAGTGATGTAAGTATGTGTTAATTAAAAATGATAATGTTAAAAATATGTGTTAATGGTGAGTATGATGTGGCGCTAGTGGGAGAGACAAATTGTATCACAAGCTAGTAATAACTTCATGATGCATTGGCAATAGTAAGTGATCGATCATAAGCAATCACACCTTTTAAGAAACACTAATAAAGGAATAATTTACTAATACCATTGACAATGTTGTACGAGTAACATTTATTGAAAAATGAGTTATTCGGAGATTCAGTTTAATTTATAATTAGAAGGCAAAAATCTCGGTATTGGGAAGTAAAAACGGCTGAAATGACAGCCTTATCCTGTTCCAACGGTAACTTTATTATTAAGAAAGGTTACCGTTGGGGAGTATGAGAGTTAGAATCAGTTTTAACACTCCAGGACTCCCAATACTGAGTAAAAAAAAATTTTAAAAAAATTTAAAAAATTATAAAAACATTTAATTTAATCTGTAAATTAATAAAAATAAAAATTATTTAATTTTGATAACCCAGACGAGTGATACTGTGCACATAATTCCAACAGACTCCCACTTGTACAAGTTCGTAACCTTAGCTTGATGACACGAGCTACAGTGGCCTCTAGATAGGCATGTAGGTAACCAACCCCATAAAAACAGCTTATGTAACCTAGATATAGTTTCGAAAAACTCTTTAATAACGTCGTCTAGTAAAGAACACTCTGTCTCTACTTCTTGGGCAACGTTGTTAGGTTCATCCATTGCATCACGATACGAATACGAGCATGGTAGAAGATATCAACTCCTGTATTCGAAATCAATTCTTGACTTCTTGATTCAAACTGATGTGATAAACGACAAAGAACAAATCAGTTCGTTTGGGCATGTCCATGCACTTACCAGTTTTTCATCATGTCAAATGACCCATAAATATCTCTCCTAAAAAGGAGGGGCAATTACCATCTTGTTATATTTCGATTCAAAATACAACTTCCTCTGTACCCAGTAAGGCCTCGTATGACAATCATATTTCAGAATTATCTAAGACGAACCTGTTGGGTCACATTTAGTGTATTCAATAGTCCAGGGGTGTAATATGTGACATTTATTGTAATCAATAGTCTAAGGGTATTTTATGTGATTAGTCAATATTAGGCCTAGGTATAAATACCTATTTGTAACCTAATACTTGCAATCTTTGCCGACGTAATGACCTGAACGTATGTTTTTGGTGCAAAGTTTCATCTTGTTCTTCCACAATAATCTTCCAATTTCATCGTTATTGTTGCTTAATCCTTGAATTCACGTCTCACAATTGGTATCAGAGAAAAAATCATATTTGATTCGATCCATATCAGTGAAGATTAAGCAAGGTTTTGAAGATTTTGAAGAAAAATAGCTCAAGAATCAAAATCGGAATTTGAGGTATAAATCGTTGATATTATTTGTTCTTTACATTCCTCTGGTGATTCTAAGCACTTTAGAATCAAGTTTCGATTAAATCCATCAACAATTGATCCTAATTTCGTGATTTTAATGAAAACCATGAAAACACACTTTTTCCACTGTAAAATCGAAATTATCGTCTGATTTGTTGTGTTTTGATCGGGTTTATTGAATCATTTTGTGCGAAATTCATTTTTGAGCGTATTTGGATTTGAATCACTCGATTTGGTTAAGAATTGAGCAAACTAGGATCAATTTAGCGAACTTTTTGGCTGTGTTTGTTCGTCCCTGCTCAAGAACAACAAAAGTTCTCGGCCCGAACAAAGACCTCAGCCCGAACAAACTTCTCGTCCCGAACTCAGACCTCCGCCCGAACAAAGACCTCGGCCCGAACAAACTTCTCGGCCCGAACTCAGACCTCGGCCCGAACAAAGACCTCGGCCTGAACTCAGACCTCGGCCCGAACAAAGACCTCGGCCCGAACAACGACCTCGGCCCGAACAAAGACCTCGGCCCGAACAATTTCTCGGCTCGAACTCAGACCTCGGCCCGAACAAAGACCTCGGCCCGAACAAACTTCTCGGCCCGAACTCTTGCAAATCTTCTCGGATCGAGAACTTCAACTTCTCAACCCAAGATCGTGTGACAAAAGGGGTTATACTAAAACGATCATAACTTTCAGCTCGGGTGTCCGTTTCACGCCCACGAGTAACCAACCGTAGGCGGTTTACCCAACTTCCCGGACCAAAAAGACCTGTTTCAATCACTTTACTTGCATTTTTGTGATTTTTCGGTCAATTTCCAAACTTCGTTTAGCCCCAGTTTCTAACCCGATGGTCGTTTTTGACCAATTCGAAAATCTAGGACATATTCAAAGTGTCTTTTGTCATATCCGGCCTCTTTGAAAAAATTTCAAATTAATTTTTTTCCCCTCCCGGTAGTAATTGAAGTTTAACCATCCAAACAATGACATCAAGAGAAGCACTATCGATTGGGTCTGATCTAAAACCTCCAGTCTTATTCAGAGGAGAGTATGCTCAGTGGAAGAAAAGATTTCTCCAAGAGTTAGCTACTGAAATTCTCGAGTCTCTTGAGAATGGAAATGCTAAATTTTACGAGGATGTAGTTGATGCTCCTGATGCAAATCCTCCAGTTGTTGGCGGTCGATTTCTCATCCCCCTGCCAGATATAATGCTCAGCAAATGCAACGTGCCAAAGCGGATCTACAGGCATATTCTTTCATGCTCCAAGGATTACCGAATGACATCTACAATAGCTTAGATAGTCTTGAAAGCGGTAAAGAAATATGGGACGAGATTAGAAAACAAATGGAGGGAACAGTCCTTGGGAATAAGGCTACAATGGTTACTACGTTAAACTCCTATCAAAACTTTAAAGCCACAACAGGGGAAGACTTGCAAAGCACTTATCATCGATACTGTAATTTGTTAAATGATCTCCGCAAAAACAACCAAATAAAGGGAAATCTAGAGATCAATATCAAATTTATCAACAGTCTTCTTCCCGAGTGGGAGATGTTTGGTAACAGTGCTATGCAGCATAAAGATCTAAGTCTGATAGATATTCATGAGCTGTACGAATATTTATACCAAAATGCACCAATGGTGAATAACATAGCAAAAACAAAACAAGAGACACAAGTTACTCTTGCACTTCTTACCAAACAACATCATCAGTTAAATGAGGCTGCTAAAGTGAAAGAAAAAGCAGAAGATCCCACACCTCTAAAAATTGATGATATGGATAAAGAACTTCAAGAAGCACACCTCTAAAAATTGATGATATGGATAAAGAACTTCAAGAAGTGTTGCTAGCCATGTCACTCATCTCTAACTATCAGAAGAAATATTATTCAAAGCCCACAAACAACAATCTGCGATCTTCATCCAACTTTAAACCTGCTCAATCTGCTTCCGCTTCAACTGATAGCCAACCATGACACCTTTGGATCCTACTAAGAAATGCTATAATTGTGGTGATGCTGGTCACTTCTCCCGTGATTGCACGAAACCTAAAGTTCGCGACTCTGAATATTTCAAACGAAAGATGTTAATGGCAAAACAAATTGAGTCTGGGAAAGTGCTGTGAGCAGAAGATCTTCAGTGGATGGAAAATTCAGATCAAGAACATGAAGAACATTCTGCGAAACTTGTGCTTCATGGCAAGAGAGAATGCTGAGATTTCAGACCTTTTCAATGAGGAAGCCAACAACGAAATTGAGGTAATTAGTTCTCTTTTATCTACTTCTGATTATTCCACTGATTCTGATACGTGTTTTGATAAAAATCTGACTTCTGAAATTGATTCTCTAAAACAAACGATTTTACTCGAAAAAGATATGAATACACAACTTTTAGAACGTTTAACCGATTTAGAAAACTAATGTGAACAAACTGCTCATCTAGGTGAGCAACTTGTTAATAACATTAAACAAAATAAAACTTTTACACTGAAATTCAGGATTTACAAAAAGGGAAAATTGTTTATATGTCCTTATAAATATTATAAATTATTTTTATATCCTTTCAATATTTAGAAATTATCTTTATATCCTTATAAACTTTTTAATTACTTTCATATCCTTCCAAATCCTTAAAAATTTCTTTTATGTCCAAAAATCTATTTTAGAATTAAATATATCATTAAATATCAATAATCATTATCATTAAATGTATTTATTTAAAGATTTACTATATTACCCTTATACTATCTAAACCTAAACCTAAATAAATTAAAAGATCAACTGTACATGTGAAATCAAGGAGCAGCCGTATATAAGTGATTCATGGTAATTCGCCATTAATGAATTTATCTTCACGTGTATATCTACTTTGGGTTTTCGGTTGTTAATTACGCATCCCTACGGTTTTCGGTTGTTAATTACGCATCCCTACTTCCAAACATTATTTCTAGATCGAGTCAGAAGTCGGTTCAGTAAGAGGTAAACCAGAGAAAGCAATATGTACAGATTATGGGAATTAAAAATTTTCATAGAGAGGTAAACCAAACAAAAATCAAAGCATTATTTGTCAGTACAGATCATGATTCATGAGAATTAAAATTATTAGTTGGTTAGCAACCAACGATGGTGTTTAGGCCGGCATTACGATAAAACTATTAATTAAGCTCTTAAAAGTGTTTCTATGATCCCAAATAAGTGACAAATCTGAAGTAGCAAAAAATGGGGTTTTCTTAATGCAATTCGATAATGAGTTAATTCAAACTTTATGCAATAGATTATAGATACAGACTAGAATGCTGGAATCTTCAAATAGAATAAGGGTAACAAGGGTAATATAGTAAATCTTTAAATAAATATATGTAATGATAATAATTATTGATATTTAATGATATAATAAATTGCAAAATATGTTTTTGGACATAAAAGAAATTTTTAAAGATTTAGAAGGATATGAAAGTAATTAAAACAATTATAAGGATATAAAGATAATTTATAAATATTGAAAGGATATAAAAGTAATTTATAATATTTATAAGGACATATAAACAATTTCCCTTACAAAAACAGGCAACAGAAATAAAGGTCCAATATGAATCTAAAATTCAAAATTTGTCACATACGATCTCAGAAAAAGAAACTGAAATTCAGAATCTTAAAAACTCAACAGGTTCAATATCAAATGAACGTAATGATAAATATTACAAATTATATATTGAAACGTTTCATGAATATCAACTTACAAAGAGCTGGTTGGAACGTAAACAACAAGAATATGAAGATAATGAAAATCAATTTAAATCTTTAAACAAACAAATCAAAGAATTATCAGACAAATTAAGCAATCAAATAAACCAATCATCACAAGAGATAAATAGTCAACAGTCAATCATAAATCATCTCACTTACGACAAAGATCAGCTACTCGCTCACGTTAAACACCTTGAAGAATTAATTGCAAAACGAGGAAACATTGATCAAACAATTCATTTGAATAAACCAAAAGAATTCAAATTCTTCAATTCAAAACAAGGTCTAGGTGCGGACAATTGGGGATATCTTAGCAAGGCGTGTAGAGTGCTTCCAACATTATATGACTATAGTTACATGCAAAGAGATATCTGGCAGAGCTTCATGAGAGTAACCGATGAAGAAAACGAAATTGAGACATTCAACAGAGCAAAGAAGGAGAATGCCCAAATCAGTTTCAACTATGCCGAATTGAACAAAACATATGAAACTAAAAAGGCTAAATTTGAAAACGATGAATATTTTCCAATAATAACTCCGGATGAATTTGAGATCAATGGGAATGATATAGTTCAACACAAAGTGACACGAAAGCTCTATATTCCATCTTTAATCCTCGAAAAGAAAATTTGCCAATTGGAAACTGAAATTGATGAAATAAATAAGGCATTTGACAAAGAAAAATCAGTTTTACAAACCAAAATTTATGAATTAGAAGATAAACTCGTTAAAACCAATTCTTCTTGTGTTCAAAATGATTCTCAATATGATTATCTTTGCTCAAACTAAAACACTTGAAAAGACTTCTACAATTATATCCCTGCTATTTTAAAAAGAAGCTCTGACTCAATTGTTTTAAATGTTTCAGATAAAACCTTAGAATCAAAGCTTGAGAAGCCCATGCCAATCGGAGACAGAGGAGCAGCTCAGATTAAGAAGTCTAAGTCGTCCGGCTCTAGTATGCTTAAGTCAAAGGAACTTAAAAAGTCTAGTCCATCGTCGTTTTTAGTTTCTTCTTTTTTCTGTTAATAATAAATGTAATAACTCCATGGATTTTATGGCTTTTGGTACTGTTTATGATTCTGCTGTTTATCGTCCTGTGAATTATTCTGTGAATGGTGATAATATGTTTGTTAAATATGATAAAACCGGTAAAAAGATATACTGTGACAAACAAACAAATAAACAAATTTCTCAGTATGATGAACGATATTTTATTAGGCTGGATGCTCCATGTGGTCCTAGAAATGATGTTCTTTATCGATAAGGTAAAGTTATTAAGTCATGCAAAACTTGTTTCCCGTACCCATGCAAGACATCTGCTTCTCGTCCATTGAACACTAAACGAAAACATTCATCTCCACAAGGTCACAAACCGATGAATGTTTCTTTCGCTAAATCATCCATCTCTAATAAAATTCGCACCACTCCAGGACAAGAATCTCGAGGAATCTCCACACCTAAATCGTCAAATTCAAGTAGTTCTTCCAATTCTATGAAAACCAAATCAAGAATGAGTAACACAAAGTCCACGTTTGTTCATTACAATTGGATCAAGAATAAACATTCAAACTGGATTTTACATTCCCCAGAGAAAAAGTTTAAATGGTCTATCAAATCAATCAACTCAACACTGCCTCCTAGCAGTTCCCCAAAATCTCTAAATTAATCCGTCAATAAAATCTACATAAAACATCCATTACTAATTGTAGGGTTTCACTACGCACCATGCGACTGATCAACCACTTGGGTCGACCTCCTAGTGTACTTGGTTCGAACCATGACTGACCAAGAACATGAACTTGTTCTTGACCGGTTAAAACCAACTAGCTGATTTGATCCCTAAATGCGGAACTGGGATTAAACCTAATCCTTAAACCCAAAGGATTGGGATTTTGGAAATCTAGATTAGGTTAACAAGAAAGAAACCTTGTACGAAGAACTCGAACACACACATTGCTTGTGTGGTTCGTTCGACCATCAACCAAAGAACCCTAGGTTCTTTGGTCGAATTCGTCCAAGAGGCGAGAAGGGAGAAAAGTGTTTCCCAAAACATACCTTGTTGATTGCTTAAGATAGATCCACTGATGATGAACAAATCGAGCGATCTTCTAGTTGATCTAAGTAATGAACTTGGATCTTCAAGACTTGAAGAACACGAAGAACACGAAGAACGAAGAACACCAAACTTGGTGTTCTTGGTGTTCTTGGTGTTCGGCCGAAATTGAGAGAGAGGGGGAGGGATTTCGGCTTCAAGGTGTTAAGGGAATGATTAGGTTTAAATGAAACCTTAAGCCTTCTATTTATAATAGAATAAGTTTCATTTAAGTCCTCCTGGTTTAATTAAGATTAATCTCTTAATTAAACTTATCCTTTTACACTTCCATCCCTCATAGTTTAACTAGTTTATTATTGTTGCACTTAACTATTAAATGTCTAGTATTAACACACTAATAATTCGGTACCCATATACACGAATTATATACTTGTATTTATACTTTCAATAATTAATTATATAATAAACTTTATATAATTTGTACAACAATATTATCCAATTACTATATAATTTAATAGCCTTAAATCATATCATGGATAATCTATAATTAACACATTGTATATTTACTCAACTAGTAAATGTACAACTACTTGTATTAATTAGTTAGTTAAACTAATCTAGTAATAAGTTAAACTTAACTTAATACTTAACTGATTCATAATGACTATTATGAATCATTCCTCTTCGTAGTATCATTGCTTATCTTGATCGTATTACATGCACTCACCGGTGTGACCCTTAAGTGTTTCGTAAGTATGGATGTATCATCATAGATTGACTAACTATGCACATAATTCCTTCAGACTCCCACTTGTGCAAGTTTGTAACCTTTGTCTTAATGATACTAGCTAAAGTGGCCTTCTAGATGGGCATGTAGGTAACCAACCCATAAAAATAGCTTACGTAACCCAGGTATAGTTTATGAAAAACTCTTTAATAGCGTCTCCTAGTAAAGAACACTCTGTCTCTACTTCTTCGGCAAACTATGTTAGGCTTATCCCTTGCAGCACGATATTTGTGATAACGAATACGAGCATGGTAGAAATTATCAACTCCTGTATTCGAAATCATTTTATGACTTCTTGATTCAAACTGCTGTGATAAACAACAAAGAACAGATCAGTTCGTTTGGGCACGGCCGTGCACTTGCCAGTTTCTTATCAAGTCAAAGGACCTTTAAATATCTCTCCTAAAGAGGAGGTGCAATTACCATCTTTTATATTTCGATTTAAAATACAACTTCCTTTGTACCCAGTATCGCCTCGTATGACAAACGTATTTCAGAATTGTCTAAGTTGAACCAAAGCACATTTGTCATTGTATCCTAAACCAAATACCCCAGGCTTAAGGATGATCCTAGTGAACAATACTTTTGAACTTTTCAACCACGAAGTATTGTCACGGTGGTCAATCCAATATTCGTTGAGCCTCCAACAGAATATCACCGATATTTGGTTTACACAAAACTTGTGTAGCTATCTTCGAAGAACTTTCGAATCTACCACCAAATACCGCGATGACGTTAACGTCCCATCAAGGTTCCCACCAAGACGAGTAGTCACGGATTTTGTGTCTTCTTGAATAAATAGACTTTTATTCATGGATCTTGTAAAACATACAAAGTCTGAATAAAAATGATACTAACTCATGTACTATTCCTCACTGGACATAGATACTGAATTATTACTGGATCATTACTTATTCCTTTCGTTCGTTTTGATTACTTAATGATTCTTACAAACTTAATTGTAACTTTATCACTAAACCAATCATTTCTATTGAACTAAAGACACAAGACGAGTATTTAGGAATACTATTACTTTTGTCTTTGCTAGATATTGTTCTTGCAACAATCTAGAACATATTCTAGTCTTGCCTTTTATGTAATTCGGTAAACATAGGAGGATTGGAAATTAACTCCTTAGTTTCTTGAATTCATAAAATTCATCCTTGTAACTAAAGCCTCTTTTAGTTACTTGATTTGTAGATATTCTTACTAGTTAAAGAAATTTCCTTAAATGACTATGTTATCCACTGAAGGGTTAACAACCTATTAGATATGCAATAATTAATCACAAGACTTGTGATCACGCTATTAGGTTTGCAATAATCTAATTAACGATCATTTATTATTTCTCTTAACTCTTTGGCTAACGACTTGGTAAAACCTTGTTGTTAATGTCTTACTAACTTACTAAATTTATCAATGTCTTTAATGAATTATGTTAGTCTTAGCTCCCACTTATTTTTATGGAATTTAAGCATCTCTTAAACTACTTTGACATAGTCAATAACATGTAGTTTAATCCTTTTAAGAATTCTATCAATAATTAAGATCATCCTTTGGATTTGCGAATATCCAACATTCCTGTTTAGGGAATTATGATCTTTATTGATTACTGTATCTAACAAGTATAAAACACTTGAAATGATACTATCAATTCTTAAACACATTAGTATTCTTTTAAGAATCTTATTTAATGCCAAAGTCATTACTTGGATTTCTCAAATATCCATTATTCCTATTAGGGAATTATGACTTGATTAAACATTGTATTTATTACAAGTATAAAAGACTTGCAATAATACCTTTTAATTCTTAAATGCTTTAATATAGTTTGTCCCTTTTAAGAGTCATTTAATGTCTAAGTCATTTTACTTGGATTATACGAATATCCAATTATTCCCATTAGGGAATTATGACTTCATTAAATCCTTTACTACAAGTATAAGAGACTTGTAATAACACTCTTAAAGTCTATCTTTATTATATTCAATATAATCACACTATATTAATACTAATACTTTAAAACTTTCTATCATAAGTAATGACTATTACTTAAGATGTTTTAACTAAGTTCAATAACTCTTGAACCTTATGCTTCCATAAAACTCTTAAATACTTTCATTAGAAAAACTTTCTAATTACTAGTATCTAAATACCTTGAGCTATCAAGACATTATTTATACAACAATCAAACAAATATATAAAAATGAAATATAAGTAAATTAAAACTTGACTTACAATCTAGTCATAAACCTTGACTAGTGTAATTATCACACATGCACACAATATAATTCAACCATGGATTCGAGATTAATTAGAACCAAAAATAAAACTTGTTTTAACAAAATAAAATTATCCAAACAATAAAGTAAAATTGTGTAAAACGAATCCACAAAAATACTGAATTATAAAAACTTGGTGCTCGTGGGATCATCACCATCTCATGCCGGTCACCATCACTTTCCATCTCCTCCTGCAATAAACGCTTGCAAAAGTCAGATTACTCGTAACGTACTTTACAAGTATCTTAAAGTGATTAAGAAGTGTGGTTGTGTTACCTGAGGAACTTGCGTTTCCTCCACTACCACTTGCACCCTTTGGACAATTCCTTTTCCAATGCCCAGCCTCACCACACTTGAAGCACCGGTTCTCGGTCCTCGTAGTGTTAGGCTTAACCTTCTTGACCTTTTGTTTGACACCTTTACCATTTGGCACTCCTTGGTTAGGATCGGTTTTACCCTTTCCTTTACCACCATGCCCTTTTCTCTTCTTCCCACCGCCACCGCCGTTACCAATCAAGAGAACATCCTTAGATTTGGTCCCCAAACTCAACTCAGTCGTCTTGAGCATGAAATGTAGCTCAGCAATGGATTTCTCCATATTATGCATGTTGTAGTTGACCATAAAAGACTTGTAGTCATCAGACAACGAGTTGAGTATAGTATCTGTTGCCATTTGCAACGGTATGGGGTGACCAAGTCTAGCGAGGTGATCCATGTGTCCTTTCATTTTCATGACGTGGGCACTCACCGGCGTTCCTTTGACCATATTGCAAGAGTTGAAGGCTCGATTGATGTCAAACCTCTCAGTGCGAGCTTGCTCTTGAAATGAATCCCTAAGTTGCTGGATCATCTCAAATGCAGGCACATCCATAAGTCCCACTTGTAACTCAGGACTCATAGTGGCAAGCATCAGACAGCTCACATCGAGTGCATCACTGACATGCTTATCATAAGCTTGCCTCATTTCAGCTCTGGCATTAACAGCAGGGGTGTTTGGCACTGCTCTCTCCAAGACATACCAGTTTCTCTCATGCTTGAGCACTATACGAAGATTGCGCTCCCAGTTGAGAAAGTTTGACCCAGTCAACTTGTCCTTTTCGAGGATTGAGCGAAGTGAGAGATTGTTGGTACTTGTTGTCGCGATTGCGTTTGTTGCTGCCATCTACAAATCAAACCCAGTTTAATTAGTAATCATCAATAAACATTCTCTAAAATATATTATAAACCCATAATTAATATTTTAGGCCTAGGATCCATATATCACATTCTCGCCGCAAGGTTTGGGCACTTCCCGACGAGACATGCTATTTCTGGTAGGTAACTTCCTTACCGATCGTATCAAGACTTGACACGATTCCTAGAGGTCGTAGAATTTTTAGACTTATAACTTATTACAACCTTGCACAACCTAATTGTACATTTCTAAGTTAGTAATAAAGTCTAGTATGTTTATTCTACTCAAATACTTTTTGGACTAGGACTCCCGATTATCACCAAAGTAGATCAGACCATCTAAGACAGTGCGATGTTCTGCGCCGGGACTCCCGATTATCACAGAACCTTACGCACCCTAACACTCGCAATGATTTGAATCCATATCTAAGGTTCTTTATCCTTACAATATGAATATCGTTTAACAAGTGAGGTGTTCCATTAGGTGGATAGTACTTAGATCTAAGATTTTCTTGGGTTTGTTTAAGTCTTAAACTAAACTTAAACTTTTATTCCAATCTTAATCCTTGTTTAAAATGTGTGACTTGTGAATTGAAGGATTCTACAAGACACCTTTTTTAAAACATAAGAACTATTCTTTAAAACTTATAGTTTCAAGAATTTACACGATTTTACATGTATACCTAAAATGAGGTGTACAAAACGTTTTACTAGATTTTGTGAAAAAATCTTATCTAGAATAAAACTTACTTGTTTTATCTTACTTGAAAAACTTATAAACTTATGTTAAACTTTTAAATTCTTTTATGATTCATGAACTTGAAACATAAACCTAGTTTAACATACCTAGTTCTTCATATGTCTAATAATGAAATTAAACATTTGTTTTGACTTATTAGATTCAACAAAAACTTATGTCTTAACGACACACTTATAAACTTTGTGATTTTCTTGTGTAGCTCCCACTAGCTTCAACAACCATGATGAAACTTAAGCTAACACAATCACCGGTTTATACTTGGTGAAACTAATAAACTTATTATATAAAAACTATATATATAATAATTCTTAGTTTGTTTAAACCTTTCTTATATTTAACTTGAACTAGTTAAATATAGGTTCTTGTTATTTTTACTTGATCATTAATCTAGTATATTACATGACTTGTAAAATACTCATATTATACTTGTATAATTATCTAGTTAAAATAACTTATAACTTTATACATCCTAATATATGATAATATATATAACTTTGTATATTTCTAGTTAATCATATAATTTTAACTTGTACAATTTCTAGTTATAATGAAATCCTAACTTTGTACTTTCTAGTTTTAATTATATTATAACTTATACAATAACCAATTATAATATTATCTTTAAAGATCAAAATAATATTACCCTTTTTAATTATATTATAACTTCTTCCAATTCTCTGAAAACCAAATCAAGAATGAGTAACACAAAGTCCACGTTTGTTCTTTACAATTGGATCAAGAATAAACATTCAAACTGGATTTTACATTCCCAGAGAAAAAGTTTAGATGGTCTATCAAATCAATCAACTCAGAACTGCCTCCTAGCAGTTCCCCAAAATCTCTAAATTAATCCCTCAATAAAATCTACATAAAACATCCATTACTAATTGTAGGGTTTCACTACGCACCGTGCGACTGATCAACCACTTGGGTCAACCTCCTAGTGTACTTGGTTCGAACCATGACTGACCAAGAACATGAACTTCTTCTTGACCGGTTAAAACCAACTAGCTGATTTGATCCCTAAATGCGGAACTGAGATTAAACCTAATCCTTAAACCCAAAGGATTGGGATGTTGGAAATCTAGATTAGGTTAACAAGAAAGAAACCTTGTACGAAGAACTCGAACACACACATTGCTTGTGTGGTTCGTTCGACCATTAACCAAAGAACCCTAGGGTTCTTTGGTCGAATTCGTCCAAGAGGCGAGAAGGGAGAAAAGTGTTTCCCAAAACATACCTTGTTGATTGCTTAAGATAGATCCACTGATGATGAACAAATCGAGCGATCTTCTAGTTGATCTAAGCAATGAACTTGGATCGTCAAGACTTGAAGAACACGAAGAACACGAAGAACGAAGAACACCAAACTTGGTGTTCTTGGTGTTCGGCCGAAATTCAGAGAGAGGGGGAGGGATTTCGGCTTCAAGGTGTTAAGGGAATGATTAGGTTTAATTGAAACCTTAAGCCTTCTATTTATAATAGAATAAGTTTCATTTAAGTCCTCTTAGTTTAATTAAGATTAATCTCTTAATTAAACTTATCCTTTTACACTTCCATCCCTCATAGTTTAACTAGTTTATTATTGTTGCACTTAACTATTAAATGTCTAGTATTAACACACTAATAATTTGGTACCCATATACACGAATTATATACTTGTATTTATACTTTCAATAATTAATTATATAATAAACTTTATATAATTTGTACAACAATATTATCCAATTACTATATGATTTAATAGCTTTAAATCATATCATGGATAATCTATAATTAACACATTGTATATTTACTCAACTAGTAAATGTACAACTACTTGTATTAATTAGTTAGTTAAACTAATCTAGTAATAAGTTAAACTTAACTTAATACTTAACTGATTCATAATGACTATTATGAATCATTCCTCTTCGTAGTATCATTGCTTATCTTGCTCGTATTACATGCACTCACCGGTGTGACCCTTAAGTGTTTCGTAGGTATGGATGTATCATCATAGGTTGACTAACTGTGCACATAATTCCTTCACTAATCGTAGAGGACCCATAATTGGTTGGGTATCTAAATTGTTTTATTTGTTTTATGTAGAATAAATGGTATTTTGATTCTGGATGCTCAAGACATATGACTGGAAACAAGAACTTATTAACAAATTTTAGAGATAAATATTTGGGTTCTGTTCGGTTTGGAAATGATCATTTGGCTGCTATCATGGGAATCGGAGATATCATTCGTGAAAATTTAATCATTCGAAATGTGACTTATGTCGAAGATCTTGCTCACAATTTGTTTAGTATCGGTCAATTCTGTGATAAAGAGTTACAAGTAAATTTCCGCACAAAGAAGTGTGATGTTCGCACTTATAAGGGAAAAGAACTTCTTACCGGCTCTCGTGACACACATCTATTTGCTATCAATCTAAATGATCTCGTCCCACTTGAAGAAGTATGTTTAATGTCAACAGCGTCGTCAGATGAATCATGGTTATAACACCGTCATCTCTCTCACCTTAATTTCAAAACTATCAACAAACTGGTAAAAGTTGGCCATGTATCTGGTCTTCCAGATGTTAAATTTGCAAAAGATCATCTTTTTTCATCTTGTGAAATGGGAAAGATGAAGAAGACGTCACACAAGTCAAAACTAGTTCAAAGTACATCCAAACGGTTTGAAATGCTTCACATGGATCTATGTGGACCAATGAGTGTACAATCAATTGCTGGTAAACGATATGTGTTAGTAATTGTTGATGACTACTCACGTTATACCTGGTTTCACTTCTTACGAACCAAAGATGAAGCTGCCGATATTATTATCGCCTTTATCAAGAAAACTCAGACAAATTTGGAATTATAAGTTAATACCATTCAGACTGATAATGGAACTGAGTTTAAGAATCGAACCCTAGATTCTTATCTTGAATCTGTTGGTATAACCCATCAATTTTCCGCTGCTAGAACTCCACAACAGAATGAAGTAGTTGAACGAAGAAATCGTACCTTAGTTGAAGCAGCCCGCACAATGCTTTCATTTTCAAAACTACCTCTATCTCTGTGGGCTGAAGCAATCAACACAGCATGTTTCATTCAAAATCGTTCTATCATCAACAAAACCTACAACAAGACCCCGTATGAATTGATAAATAAAAGAATCCCAAATGTTAAATTTCTTCATATTTTTAGAAGTCGTTGCTTCATCTTAAATGACAAAGACAAATTGAATAAATTTGAAGCTAAAGCTGATGAAGGAGTCTTTGTTGGGTATTCACATGAATCTGCATCGTTTAGAGTTTATAATCGATCAAATCGGACGATAAGAGAAAGTGTAAATGTTACCTTTGATGAGACATTTCCTATTGATTCACTAAACTCAGATATTGAATCTCCTTTACCCTCTTCATCTCCTTCCACCTCTGAAAATGACTTCGATGTTTTGTTTGATCACTTTTATGATGAATATCATAAAATCAGACATACCTTACTTCAGAGGCTGGCGTTCCCTTTCCTTCAGTCGCAGATGTTCAGTCCATCATTGTTCCTGAGATACAAATTCCAAGTTCCCCTGATTCTCCATCTCCAACATCTGATGCTCCTAATAACACCATGCCAGCATCAAATTCAGAGTCTTCGTCTTCATCAATGGGAACTCCATCATCATCGAATGATTCTCCACCTCCTACTCAAGCTGCCGGTGTTTATGATTTAATCATTGCACCAGCTCAAGCTCCAAAGTTGGTGATTGATTTCTCAAAACTCAATGTTCAAAAAGTTAATCCTCCACCTTCTACATCCAATACTCAAACTGCTATGATCCCGCATCCTGCATTCACTGATACCTCCAATATAATTCCATGTCAACTTCCACTTCCTCATTCTCTGAAATGGACAAAAGAGCATCCTTTACATCAAATAATTGGAAATCCTGACTCTTCTGTTCAAACCCGTAGAGCAACTGCTGATGAATGCCAATACTCATCTTTTTTAAGCTCTAATGCACCTAAGAAAGCCAGCGAAGCTCTAACAGACCCAGACTGGATTCTTGCAATGCAAGAAGAAATCAATCAATTTGAGAGATTAAAAGTTTGGCGTCTAGTTCCAAAACCACCCGGGAAGTCTGTCGTTGGTACGAAATGGATTTTTAAGAACAAAAAGGATGAAAACGGGATTGTTATTCGAAATAAAGCACGCTTGGTTGCTAAAGGGTATTCTCAACAGGAGGGCATCGATTATGAAGAAAATTTTGCCCAGTTGCAAGAATAGATGCCATCCGCATCTTTCTGGCATATGCGGCACACAAGAATTTTACAATCTATCAAATGGATGTAAAAACTGCATTTCTTAATGCCATTCTCATTGAAGTAGTTTTCGTTCATCAACCTGAAGGATTTGTCGATCCACACTTGCCTAACCATTTCTACATTCTTGATAAAGATTTATATGGTTTGAAGCAAGCTCCTCGTGCGTGGTATGATGTGCTATCAAAATTCTTAGTCGACTTTGGTTTTTCAAAAGGCAAAGTGGACATAACCCTATTCATCAAACGTCAAGGGGAAGATATCGTCCTCATTCAGATCTATGTAGATGATATTATTTTTGGCTCCACAAGTCCTAAATACTGTAAACGATTTTCAGATCTTATGATCAAAATATTCGAAATGGGTATGATGGGGGAGATGAATTTCTTTCTAGGTCTATAGGTTCGTCAGTTGCCTACCGGGATCTTCATTAATCAATCCAAGTACATCACTGATTTGTTGAAGAAGTATCTGATGGATGACTGTAAACCAATTTCTACACCAATGTCACATGGCTCAAAATTGAATGCTGATCCCGCTGGTAAGCTGGTTGATGTAACCAACTACCGAGGCATGATAGGATCATTATTATATCTAACTGCTAGTCGACTAGATATTATGTTTTCTACTTGCATTTGTGCTCGCTATCAAGCTGCTCCTAAAGAGTCTCATCTTCAAGCAGTCAAACATATATTTCGTTACTTAAAGGGTACTCGAGATCTTGGTCTTTGGTATCCCAAAGAAACTTTGTTTGACCTATCTGCATTCTCTGATGCTGATCATTCTGGCTGTATGTTGGATCGTAAAAGCACATACGGAGGTGCTAAATTTCTTGGTGATAAATTGGTGAGCTGGTCCTCACGGAAACAAAATTGTGTATCTCTTTCAACTGCCGAAGCGGAGTATGTTGCTGCTGCAAGCTGCCTATCCCAGGTAATTTGGATGCAGTCACAATTGAAAGAATACGGATTTTCATACAGCTGTATTCCTTTATATTGTGACTCATGAAGTGCAATTGCAATTTCATGCAATCCTGTTCAACACTCCAAAACTAAACATATTGATCTTCAATACCATTTTATCAAAGATCACGTTGAACAAGGAACTGTGGAAATGTACTTCGTATCCACCGATTTTCAGTTAGCTGATTTATTTACCAAGGCTTTAGATGAAAAACGATTTAACTTTCTTGTGTCTAAACTTGGTATGCTAAATCTCAAAACCTAAATCGTTTCTACTCGTTAAATTTCAATCTTTGTTTCTACAAACTGTTTTTCAATGTTTTTTTAAATCTTTCTTAATGGCTTCTGCACACATCAGTGTATAACCCGTTCCTAACCGTTTGATGGCTTTCAAGTACATCAGCTTGAAACCCGCTCATAACCAGTAAAGCACTTAACTATCAACACTCTTCTCCAACCCCCTACTGCTGTTAAAAGGTACATCTCCGATCTACAAAATTTTTATCTATCTTTATTTTGTGGAGGGGGAGAAATAACAATTCTAGTGGGAGAATTAGTAGTTCAAGGGGGAGAAACATTAAAAATCAAATCTTCCCAAGGTTTTCCAGAACTGGCCTTACCTTCCAAGGGAAATACTTTTCATGCCGATTGTTAAATGTGAGGGTATAGGTCTAGGGTATAGATTTAGGTGAGTGCAAGGTGATGTGAAAACATGATAATACCAAGAAAACACACCTTTGAGTGCATCCAAAACGTCAATAAACCGCGCAACCATAAAAAAAGGTGATCATTCATGTGTTGAATGTTTCATTAGACTTAACTGGCCCAGTAAAGCATCTGCACTCCACCACCAACCACTCAGATTCCTCTCAACATGAATTTGTTTCAATTCATCAGGGGACGTAGCACATAGTCTATCGACTACTCATTCGGAGTATGTTGGTATTGAAATCATTAACCTCGTGCCCCGGGTTATGTCTCATTTTAATGCACAGTGTGTCTAGTTCTCACCATCAAATATTTCCAATATAGGACACACACACCATTAAAATTAATCTCTGTGAATTCATCGGAATACTCATAGTTGCATCACAATCTGGTGCATCACGAGGATTGAGTGGAAATCCTGCTAGAGCTAAAATTCCGCCAACTCTAAATGCAGATCACACAATTGAATCGACTGTTGTGCATATGACTATTGAATCAAATGGTGTGTTAACGGTTACTCTATGTGAGCCCGATATTACCCAAAGTGTTCTAATTGATGTGCCTACAATTTTCAATCATAAAGACAACGACTTATTGTAACAACCCAAAAATCTAGGGAAATTTAAAAATTTTTAAATAATAAAGTAAAACAATTTCCCCAAGAATACAAGTAACTCAAAGGTCCCAACTCATAAGTAAAAATATAAAACCGTCTCGTGGTTTAAATGCGGAATAATAAAAGGTTTTAAAACAAAACATGTTTGACTCGAAATAAATGTTTTAATCCAAATCCATAAATATAAAAATAGAAACGCAGCTCATCAACCATTGACCTTCCCTTTGCCCTTGCTAGTACCTGTAAAATGGGAGGAGTGATTGGGGTCAGCCACCGCTGAGTGAATAATATCAAAATAAACAAGTAATTACAAACAACTCAAGCCACATAAGTGATCCCTAGAGACTCTACTCAATTCTCAATTGCTCAAGTTTATTTTCTCAGATTTTAAATTTATATAGCGCGCTTGTGTGACTTGGGACGAGAGATCAACCTCGACCCGCCTCACACAACTCAAGGCTCAACACCTGTACTCTTCGGTGTTGAGTCAAAACGTCTGGCACCAGTACTCTTCGGTGCCAAGACAACTCAAGTATATTATGTTTAATGTTTTAACTCAAGAACTCAAAACTCAGATAACTCAGGCTCCAGATAACTCAAATCACAGATAACTCAAATCATAGATAACTCAAATAAATCACCCAATCAATACTCAAGCTCAATCAACAAGACAATTCACAACACATAGCACAAAATCATGAATCGAAAGTAAGTACAAGTTTATAGTGAGATTACCCACCTCGAATAACCGTAAGCTCCTAAATATCCTCGGTACGGAAGAGCGTCTCTAACCGGTCCTAGAAGGTCCTACAATGTACAAGGAAGCTTGGGTTAGGATTAGGCTCAAAGGTTGTTTCAGTAGAAACTAAACAACACTCAGCACTTTCGCGGGAACGGCCATAACTCTCAAACCGCTCACTAGATATTATTCAAATTTTTACAGTAGTTAAATGACTCAGAGGAAAACAATTTTACAGAAGACTTCGGAAGCTAGATCCAAACGGAAAAGGCTCAAAACAGGCTCACGAGACAGAATAGCTGAACCGAAAGCTATCCAGCGGAGGTTTACTAAAATAGCAATAACTTTTAAACCGTGAATCAGATTAACGAGCCATTAGCGGCATTGGAAAGAGGGCTCAGGAAACTAGAGACCAGCATGGGCCAAAAATTCAAAAATGTATTTTAAGTGTGGTAAAAACACCCACGAACTCAGAAGACAGATTCTGAAAATTTTCAGCATGTTAAATAAAAACTCGTTTTGAATCCCGACATCAACCCGTTTATTCCCGAGACACCCGTCAGTCCCAAAACTCATTTTATTTCAGAAACCATAATTTAAAGTAATCTAGCTCGTGTAATTAAAACTTTCTCGATTGGGAAACCAAGAACCCTACGGGTTCGGTTTCCCCTCTCGGTTTCTAAAAATGGAAATGTATCGAACGTGCCATTGAAATCAATTAAGTGATGACGTGACTTATTCCCGGGACCTCATACAACCGAGTCCGAGGGCTCGATACCATCCTCAGTTTAATCACAACACTTCCAAAATCTCAATTGCACCAAAATAATTAAACAACTATTCCAACTTTACGAAAAACGAACTTTATATATCATAATAACATCCGATCCTAGGGATTTCATCCAGACACCCGGATGGGTGTCATCCATCCCTCACGGCTCTAATCTAACAATCGATTCAACAATAACTAATTCAATAACAATCTATGATTTAAAAATGATTTTCAAGAAAGTTTCCATAAACTTCAGCACAGCGACCATTAACGAGAATGGCCATAACTCACTGACCGAAACTCGTATTGATGAGAGGTCGGTGGTCACGATTAGCTAACTCAGAGGACTACAAATCTCTGTGAGACGGTCCTTTCCTAAAACTCACTCTAAGGATGTCAAAAATAGCCATCAATATCACGTTCGAATCTGCCAGCAACTAATAAACGATTTGGAGATAACGACCGACACAACTCGACACGAACCCCTCGAGAGTCTAATGAGATTTCCAGAGGTTGCGTGCTCTCGGGTTCATCAAGTATTGATTGAAAAAAATAATATACAAATAAAAGATTACAAGAAAAGAGATTAAAGATTATACCCTACGAATCAAGACGCAAGAAACACGAATACCCGAATGCCCTAACCACGTCACCAACACCGACACCATAAATCAACGATGGTTATCTTGGATTTAGATTGGCTGGAACTCAATAACAAAAGAGAACAAATCAAGGGAGGGAAAAAAAATGAAATCCAATTTAAAAATTAAATAAATAAAAACGTGAGGTCAATTGGTCACCACCAAACTCACCGACCACCATCCATTTCTTCTTGGATAAATGCATGCTTTCCTTATCTTTGTGATACATAGATGGGTTGATCGAAATCCATTTCCACGTGAGCTGATGTCGGCGACTAATCCCAGGCCATAATTAATTATTTGCTTCTCTTGACGATTGAAACACACGATAAGAAGAAAAACGCATAGACGGCTGGACGAAAAAGAACAAAAGGATTAGGGGTTTAATCCCCTAATTTCTATCTATCACACCCTCTTACAAGGCCTATTGATTGGTTCCCTTTTGGGCTCTAGTACGGTCAGACCCGGCAACCTTCAATAGTCAAATAATAAGCCCGACACTTAATTTAATTAACCGGCTAAAACCCGTCACACAAATAATTCGCAACTAACTAAACTTATAATTTACTTCACAGTAAATAATGTCTCATTTAAATTTCGCATAAATTATATGAATCGACTAATAATTAATGACATAAACCGAGATGCGTCCTAATTAAAAAGTCTCAGGCTCATTGAAAATGAACCGACTAATCTTCTTCACAAGTAATTTAATAATTATTCATTTTAAAAAATTAATTATGACAATTAAAATAATATTATTTAATTACTACAAATTTCGGGGCGTTACACTTATGCCGGAAACACATACATTTCCGATGAAAAATCCATGAAATTCATTCTTACAACGTAACATAATAAATGCTGATCAATTACACATGAACGTTATAGTTCACTCTCAAATAACTCCTATGATCTGTTATAACTGACATGATCTTCCCCAGGAGCCACCTACAATATAGGACATACTGTGAGGGATCATAGGTATAGGTGAGCAGAATCAAGTATCACGGGATCTTGATTAGTGTGCGTGGAGATAATATTTGAGAGGGGGAATGAAGTATGGGGTGAAAATCAGCTAAACACATGGTAAAATGAAATGAGGGTGTAGTTGAAAATTGAAAAAGTAAGCTTGCGTGAGGAGGGTGTGACAGGGTTTAAGAAAACGAAAAACCCTTACCAAACCAATTAAAAGCCAGGGTCGCCACGTCTCTATCAGATTGCATACGTTGCTATCTGATATTGAATAAGACATCATGGACCCAGTGATGCAATGCACACCCCCAGCCACTCAAGTATTTCTTAAAAGTACTTGTTTCATTTTCACGGAAACTAGCTCAGATGCTATCGACATCTCACTCGGAGATTGTTGATATTGAACAAGAGGACAACTCTATCCAGTCCTCGCCTTTGTTTGTCCACAAATTGAGTCTAGAACTGAAGTAACCACTTTTAGGACACAGGTATTCTATCAAGCATATCTATGTGATATTTCCGGAACATTCATAGTGATACCAAAAAATATTGGTATTCCACGATGATTGAATGGAAATCCTACCAGTGCTAACATAAAAGCCAACACTGAACGTAGGTCACACAGTTGCTTTAATTGTTGTGTTAACGGGCAATCTATGTGATCCCGGGTTACCCTGATTGACTTTGGTGCAAATATTTCAACGGTCAAGGAACTTAACAATAAAGTAATAGACCGTATTCTTACATCATCAACAACGGTCTGCGTTTAACTGATAAAATGTTTTATATATTGATTATTACAAAAAATGTATAATCATTATTCCACACATTTTTATCAATGGGCTTCGCCAGATTCAACTTATATTTTCTCCTTAAAATCGAAGATTCTTCTAACTCAAACTCGTAGAACCTCCGGGTTACATGATGCATCCGATAAATCATATCCATCATGAAAGGGAGAAGATACATTACAAAGGGAGAAGATACATTATAAAGAATTACATCAGCCCAGTTTACTCCACATTAATAAGGTATATGCACTAGTTAAGGGGGAGTAAACAATAAACCAAAGATATAACAAAGATATCAAACAAATTCCGTGGTTATTTTTGGTAATTCGTTACGAAATAATTGTTTGTTTGAGGGGGAGCTTAACCGTTACGAACATTTTACCCTAACAACAATTATCAATAATCATTGATCGACATAAAGCCGCAATCTTCAAGAAAAGACTTCCGCTATTAATCTCTCTATCATTATGGGTCTCAGTTTTGGTCGATCAATATGTATCTTCAAAGTGAAGTCTTCAAAATACTTTTTTTGGTTGAAAAGCTACAAGCACTATTCGTTTTCACAGGTTAACAAAGCTCAAGCTGATCCTGATACATCATTATTCAACGAAATATCTACAAGGCTCAACTTTTGCTACAGATGAAGACTTCGAAGATATGCTTCCCAGACTATTGTTACAAAGGGGGAGATTTTTGGGTCACATTTAGTGTATTCAATAGTCCAGGGGTGTAATATGTGACATTTATTGTAATCAATAGTCTAGGGGTATTTTATGTCATTAGTCAATATAAGGCATAGGTATAAATACCTAGTTGTAACCTAATACTTGCAATCTTTGCCGACGTATTGAATTGAACGTATGTTTTTGGTTCAAAGTTTCATCTTGTTCTTCCACAATAATCTTCCACTTTCATTGTTATTGTTGCTTAATCCTTGTATTCACGTCTCACAGAACCAAAGTACATTAGTCATTATATCCCAAACCAAATACCCCAGGCTTAAGGACAATCCTAGTGAACAATACTTTTGAACTTTTCAACCACGAAGTATTGTCACGGTGGTCAATCCAATATTCGTCGAGCTCCAACAGAATATCACCGATATCTGGTTTACAACAAAACTTGTGTAGCTATCTTCGAGAAACCTCGAATCTCCACCAAATAACGCGATGACGTTAACGTCCCATCAAGGTTCCCACCAAGATGAGTAGTCAAGAAGTATATCTTTTGAATAAATAGACGTTTATTCATGGATATTGTAAAACATAAAAATTCTGAATAACAATGATATTAACTTATGTATTATTTCTCACTGGACATAGATACATAATTATTACTGGATTATTACTTATTCCTTTTGTTCGTGTTGATTACTTAATGACTTTTACAATTTCACTTGTAAATTTATCATTGATCTAGCCATTTCTATTAAATTAAAGACACAAGACAAGTATTTGAAAAACATTATTACTTTTGTCTTTGCTAGATTTTGTTCTTGCAACATTATAGAACATATTCTAGTCTTGCTATTTTATACAATTCGGTAAACATAGGAGTACTGGAAATTGACTCCTTAGTTTCTTGAATTCATAAAATTTGCCTTGTAACTAAAGCCTCTTTTAGTTACTTGATTTGTAGATATATCATTACTAGTTAAAGAAATTTCCTTAAATGATTAATTTATCCACTGGATTGTGAATATCCTATTAGATATGCAATAATTAATCACAAGACTTGTGATCACGCTATTAGGTTTGCAATAATCTAATTATCGATCATTTATTATTTCTCTTAACTCTTTGGCTAACGACTTGGTAATACCTTGTTGTTAATATCTTACTAACTTACTATATTCATTAATACCTTTAATGAATATGTTAGTCATAGCTCCCACTAACTTTTATGGAATATAAGCATCACTTAAACTATTACTTTGACCCAGTCAAGAATTTATAGTTTAATCTTTTAAGATTTTTTCAGTTATCAAAGTCATCCTTTGGATTTGCGAATATCCAATATTCTTGTTTAGGGAATCATGACTTTCACTGATCACTGTATCTAACAAGTATAAGACACTTGAAATGATACTTTCAATTCGTAAATATATTAGTACCTTTTAATAACTTTATTTAATGCCAAAGTCATTTCTTGGATTTCTCAAATATCCAGTATTCTTATTAGGGAATCATGACTTGATTAAATATTATATTTATTACAAGTGTAAAAGACTTGCATTAATACCCTTAATTCTTAAAAAATTTAATATAGTTCTATCTTTTAAGAGTTTATTTAATGTCTAAGTCATTCTCCTTGGATTTTGCGAATATCCAATTATTCCTATTAGGGAATTATGACTTCATTAAATTCTTTTATCACAAGTGTGAGATACTTGTAATAATACTCTTTAAAGTCTATCTTGATTATATCCAATATAATCATACTATATTAATACTAATACTTTAAAACTTACTATCATAAGTAACTATTACTTAAGATGTTTTAATTAAGTTCAATGTACTTTGAAATTGATGCTTCCATAAAACTCTTAAACACTTATAATTAGAAAAACTTTCTAATTACTAGTATCTAAGTAATTTGAGCTTCTAAGATATCACACAACAATCAAACAAATATAAACAATGAGATTATTATTAAGTCAACACGGGACTTTATAATTTAGTCATAAAACTTGACTAGTATAATCAACACACATGCACACACAATATAATTCAACCATGGATTCAATGATGATAAACTTAAAAACGAAAAAATCATCATAAAATAAAATTGTAATTTTGTTCAAACAAATAAACCAAAAATTGTTTTGCTGAATCCAAAAATACTGAATTAAAAAGAACTTGGTGCTCGTGGGATCCATCTCATGTAGGCTATCATCACTTTCCATTTCCTCCTGCAATAAACGATTGCAAAGGTTAGATTACTTGTAATGTACTTTACAAGTAATTTAAAATGAGTTAGAAGTTTGGCCATGTTACTTTAGGAACTTGCAAGTCCTCCACTACCGGCAATCTTTGGACAATTCAATTTCCAATGCCCGACCTCTCCACACTTGAAGCGCCGATTCTCGGCCTTCGCTGTGTTAGGTTTCACCTTCTTGCCTTTATGTTCGATCATTTTACCACTTGACATCCCTTGGCTAGGATTGCTTTCAGCCTTTCCTTTACCATTTTGCTTTTCTCTATCGCCATCATCAGTTACTGTGCGATCCCTCTCAGAATTGGTCCCAATATTCAACTCAACAGCCTCGAGCATGGATTGTAGTTCGGAAATGGATTTATCCATATTGTGTTCGTTGTAGTTGGCTACAAAAAACTTGTAGTCATCGTACAACGAGTTGAGTATAGTGTCAATTGCTAACTGCAATGCATGAGGTGACCAAGTGTAGGAAGGTGATCAATGTGCACTTTCATTTTCATGACATGTGCACTCAATGATGTTCCCTTAGCCATATCGCAAGAAGCGAACTCCTTACAAGCGTAAAATACTTGTGCTGGTTCGTTCTTTGCATCCTTGGCAGAGGAATTCAACACGTTTCTTTCTAGGTCCTTTCTATTCCTTTTTTGTCTGATCATGATCTTAAGATCACGTCTCCAATTGAGGATATTTGACCCAGTCAATTCTCTCTTTCCTAGAAAGAAACGTCGTGAGAGTTTGTTGGTGTTTATCGTTGTGTTTGTTGCTGCCATCTACAAATCAAACACAGTTTAATTAGTAATCATCAATAAACATCTCTAAAATATATTATAAACCCATAATTAAAATTTTAGGCCTAGGATCCATATATCACATTCTCGCCGCAAGGTTTGGGCACTTCCTGACAAGACATGTTGTTTCTGGTAGGTAACATCCTTACTAATCGTACCAAGACTTGATACGATTCCTAGGGGTCGTAGAATGTGTAGACTTATAACTTACTACAACCTTGTACAATTTATTCGTACATTTCTAAGTTGCAATAAAGTCTAGTATGTTTATTCTACTCAAGTACTTTTTGGGCCGGGACTCCCGATTATCACCAAAGTAGATCAGACCATCTAAGACAGTGCGATGTTTTGCGCCGAGACTCCCGATTATCACAGAACCCTACGCACCCTAACACTCGCAATGATTTGAATCCATATCTAAGGTTCTTTATCCTTACAATATGAATATCGTTGAACAAGTGAGGTGTTCCAATATGTGGATAGTACTTAGATCTAAGATTTTCTTGGGTGTTTTTAAGTCTTAAACTAAACTTAAACCTTATTCCAATTTTAATCCTTATTTAAAAGTTGTGATTCGTGTACTTAATTCCACAAGACGCCTCTCTAAATATCCTTTAAAACTTATAGTTTTAAATTTGTTCGATTTTATTTGTATACCTAAAACGAGGTGTACAAAATGATATTACTAAGTTTTGTGAAAAACCATATCTTAATAAAATAAAACTAATTTTACTAACTTGAAAAATTTAAACCTTATTTTATGTTAAACTTTAAAATAGAGATTTTAATTCTTTATGACTTACGAACACAAGTCATAACTCTAATTTAACATATCTTGTTTTTCTATGTCTAATAATAAAATTAAACATTTATTTATAAGATTCGCCAAAATATGTCCTAAGGACACATTTATAAACTTTGCGAATTTTCTTGTGTAGCTCCCACTAGCTCCAACAACCATGATGGAACTTGAGTAAACACAATCACTATTTCGTACTTGGTAAACACTAATAAACTTATTATATATAAACTATATATAATAATCTTAGTTTGTTTTTAACCATTTTTATATTTAACTTAGACTAGTATAAGTTCTAAATTTCTCATGTTATTTTACCCTTTGATCATTAATCTAGTATTTTACGTAACTCGTAATATACTTGTATAATTAACTAGGTACAATCACTTATAACTTTATACAATCAAATTATAATACTTATAACTTTTGTAATATTATCTAATTATAATAAAACTTAGTTTGTACAATTTCTAGTTGTTTACAACTTTGTACATCCCTAGTTTAATTATAACTTAATACAAACTCTAGTTATTTTAATATTACATCTACATGATCAAAATAACATTTATATTTAATGTTCCATTTAATCTTGTATTTAATATATATATGTATATAATTTATTTTTTTAAAACTTATAACATTCTAATAAGAATATTACACCTAGTTTGTACATATGTATTTCAACTTAGTCTAATTAAAATACGTACAAACTTATTTAATCTTTTAAAATCATATTTTCTTTTAAATATTTAAAAAATCTGAAAATATATAATATAAATACATCTTGTTAATTTAAAACTTAAAATTAACACTTCCTTTTTATCCTTATTAATGTCACTTAATTAAACCCTTTATCTTGTTTTGATCAATTAAAACTAAGTTTTAACTTTCTTGATCAATAACATCTTTTAGTTAAAGATTAATCCTAATCAATCCTATCTAAACAATTATAAACTTTGTTTAATCTCTAGGATAGATTATAACTTTAATAAATTTATTTAAACATATTAATTCAAACCTTTTAGACAATAAAACTTTGTCTAGATTTCTAGGTTTAAAGAACTAGTTTTAATAAACCTACTAAAATAATAATTAAACCTTTTAAACATGAACTTGTTTAATTATACTAGGTTTTAGATTATGTTTTTAATTAATCCTTTTAACCAACTAGACTAGTTTAATTTTCATGGCCCTAGGTTACTTCTAGGGTTTCGAAAAAAATCCTAAGGCTTAGAACCTTTTTCACCAATTAAACCAAACAAGTTTAACATACTTGGTGTCCAAGTTTCCTCCATATTTTCGAAAATCTTGAAAAAGGAAAGAATCCTTTTGACCAATTAAACTAAGCAAGTTTAACATACTTGGTCCTAGATTTTGAAGATCAAGGGAAAAAGGAAAGAATCCTTTTGACCAAAAACTTTGACATTCTTGATCCTAGGGTTCTCCTAATTTTCGGAAAATCTAGGGTTAGGGAAAGAATCTTTTTGACCAATTAAACTAAACTAGTTTAATGTTCTTGGTCCTAGGGTTCTTTGTAGATTTCGAAATTTCTTGGGTTAGAATCCTTTTAACCAATTAAACTAAACAAGTTTAACATTCTTCGTCCTAGGTTCTTTACCCTTTTTCGAAAATCTTTAGGAAGAAAAAGAAGAAGGAACAAAAAATAAAAAAACTTGGAAATTAAACAAACAAAAACTTTGTTATTCTTGTTTAGATTTCTAAACCAACGCTCTGATACCACTGTAGGGTTTCACAACACTGATCAATCCATTGGGTCAACCACTTAGTTTACTTGGTTCGAACCATACTGTCAAGAACAAGAGGTTGTTCTTGCCGGTTAAAACCAACTAGCTAGTTTAATCCCTAAAAGCGGAACTGAGATTAAACTTAATCCTTAAACTCTAAAGGATTATGGGATGTTGGAAATCTAAAGTAGATCAATAAGAAAGAAAACTTGTACGAAAAACTCGAACACACACAATGCTTGTGTGTGTTCGTCGACTACCACCAACGATCGAACAAGAGGGAGGAGGGGAAAAAGAGTGTTCCAAAACATACCTTAACTTACTTAAGAAAGTCTACTGATGATGAACACGATGAGCGATCCTCTAGTTGATCACTTGTAACGAAACTTGTTCTTCAAGGCTTGAAGAACACGAAGAACGAACGAAGAACACCAAAACTTGGGTTCCAAGTTTCGGCCGAATAAGGGGAGAGGGACGCTAGGGTTTTTTGTGTGGAGTGTGTAGAAACCATAAGGGAACCCCAAGTCTTTTATTTATATTAGAAGGACTCTCACTTAGGGCCCTTCTAGTTTAATTAAGATTAATCTCTTAATTAAACTTATTCTTTTTACACTTCAAACCCTTATAGTTTATCTAGTTATTATTGTTACACTAAATTATTAAATGTCTAGTATTAACACACTTATATATTTCGGTATAATATATACACGAAATATATACTTGTATTTATACTATTAATAATTAATTATATAATAAACTTTATATAATCTAAACAATAATACTATCCAAACACTATATGATTTAATAGCTTTAAATCATATTATGGATAATTTATAATTAACACATTGTATATTTACTCAACTAGTAAATGTACAAATACTTGTATTAATTAGTTAGTTAAACTAATCTAGTAATAAGTTAAACTTAACTTAATACTTAACTGATTCATAATGACTTCATTCCTCTTCCAAGTATCATTACATATCTTGCTCATATTACATGCACTCACCGGTGTGACCCTTAAGTGTTTCGTAGGCATGGATGTATCACCATAGGTTGACTAATTGTGCACATAATTCCAACAGAGGGGTGGTCAGAAGATGAGTGTGAGTTTATTTCTTTGTCCGCAGAGCGGTGGGAGCCATTTGTTTTAGAATCTGAAGAGCGGATGTGCGAGGCACTGTTGTCAGAACCATGTGCCTCCTCACGAGGGGGACTTGGCGGAGGAGAACTAAGAAACATCAACATACCTAGAGGAAGAGTGGGAGCCTCCTCTGTTTCTTGACTGGTGAAGTTTGAGTCACCTACGACACCTGATTTGAAATGGGGCCCAACGTTCACATTGAAAACCGCCTCCCCAAGAGATTGTAAGAAGAACATATATAGAAAACGAGACCTTTTGGTAAAGTTGTAAAAAGACACGTGACGCATAATCAGTCCTTGTATCTGAAAATAGCGCAGCCCCTAAGATAAATGCATGTTCGGATACTGCATCAAATCCCCTTGTTTTGCTTGTTAGGCACTGCGATACCGTCATGAAGAAGGCGGACTAGAGAGGACCCATTTTGGTTCGTGATACGCCTTTGGTGAAGGAACCACGGTATTTAATAAATGGAAGAACGAGCTCTCTTGCAGCTTCAATTGTAGGAAGTGGATCAAAATCTTGATTCGGCCCTAGATAATTCATTTTAATGGCGATTCTGAACAGTGTAAGATTGAAAGATACTTTATGACATCCTTGCAATATTGTGCCTGAGATGTAGTTGTCGCCATTTTCATGTGAAGCGTTGCAGGTGTACCAGAACTCAAAAAGCATTCGTTTAGATAACGGAATGTCATAATCGAGGGCCTCCCTGAGTGGATGATTGCTGAAGAACCTGACTAGAGCTTGAAACTCTGGTTTTAATTGACCTCGTGGATTTAGATTGCATCGAGAGTTGTTTTTTGTGTAATATGGATCTGTATAATGACATTGTACAGCTAGAGCAGGTTTGATTGATGTTGGTAAAGATACGTTGAATGGGATTGTTGATGAAGATGCCATGAGGAAGATGATGGGTAGAGAGAATTTGGGGAAATGGATATGGAGTATTGAATAGAGTGTGTATCAAGATGAAGAATGTGTTCGATCAATGGTTGAATGTGAATTGGTGAATGATCAAACGGTTGGAGTGAGTGTAGAATAGGCGTGATGATTGAGGTCAATCAATATGGCGGTGAAAACTTGCGGGAAAAGACATCTAAGGGTCACCATTAATTAGGTAGCAGAGAGGATGACCAATGATACTTGAGTATGATTTCAGAGGAGGTCTTATGAGAACGTTCCACGTCATAATGCGCTGAAGACATTTCAGATACACAAAGAAAGATGGCGCACAACTATCTGATGGATTCGAGTATCTTGAAGATTTAACGATCTGAGAGTTTTTTTTATGCATTCAACATACCAAGCCTGCCAATTAGATAATTAGGCCTGGTTTCATCCAACGACTTAGTGAAAATGATAGCAAGTTGATGTTCAGTGGGAATGAAGTGGACTTCGACATCACCTTTCACAACATGATCTCGAATAAAATGATACCTGACATCTATGTGTTTTGTTCGAGAATGAAATACTGGATTATTGGTGATAGCTATAGCGCTTGTGTTATCACAGTAAACTGGAACCTTTGCATAATGCTGATCGAAATCTGAAAGTTAATTTTTCATCCAAAGAATTTGAGCAACGCATGCTCCAGCAGCAATGTATTCAGCCCTCACAAGTGGAGGTTGAAAAAGAGAATTGTTTCTTACTTGACTAGCTTATCAGTTTTGCTCCCAAAATTTGACACCCACCACTTGTGCTTTTTCTATTCAGATTTAATGGAGATTTTCGGTTAAAACAATTAACATAACGCAGCGGAAAGTATTTATCACCATAAACGGATCTTGATATTAAATCATACAATTAAACTAATCAAGAAATCAAAGAGTTAGGAAGAACGATTCATACCCTTGAAGCCTTTGATCTTTGTGGAATCGGATGGAGGAGATGGACGGATTGAAAACAAGGATACCAATGGGGAATCCCTCCAAAGCTAGTCCACACAACACCTTGTCTAGAACACCAATTGGGATGCTAGTCCCTTGAACAAGAATTAAAATCAAAACAAAACCAATGTCTTGATTTGCACGTGACCAAGAAATGAAAGAAGAATCTTGGATTTCTTATTTTTCTCGGTTTCAGAGAGCAAAACAACACCACCAACTCACTCTCTATTTATTTCACAATATACAAAACGTATATTATTAAGCAGAGAATTGAATGTGACGTTAAAAACAAGGGAGGTGCTTATGGTGCCTTAATCACCCTTTAATGCCTTCCATAAATCATTGATTTATTTGCACTCTAGTCCCTTGCCTTTTGTTCCTTCTATTTTGCTCACATTAAGGTTTCAATATTAACATTTAATATTAAACTTATATACAAGCATGTAGCTTATATTAATATATAATGTAATTACCGTAATTACACTATATATCTTATGGTGTTAAGTGTTTAAGTGTGTGACCCTTTAGGCTCACAAACTACTAGCCATATAACTATATGTTATACGCGTGAAGCATATTCCAACAGCTCCCACTTGCGCACGTGATAACATCAAGTAGTTATACAAGCAAAGGTTAGAGTCTAGCAACCCGCCAATGCCCCTAGAAGTACATGAGGAGTTTCATAAAATCTTTGTTCAAAGTTATTCGAGCAGTTATCCTTTTGTTACTGATACTATGTTGAATTTTAGACAAGGATCAATGTCAATCTAAAACTTCAACGATTTTGTTTCTCGATCTATATAATGAAATAGATTACCAAAACCAATCAAGATTCATCTTGATTACCTTTTGGGTGTGGCCACACATACATCTATTCAAAATCATCGAGGGGCCCAGTAGTATCTAATCCACATACGTGGAGGAACAAATTCTATATTGACTGCACGTGTCTGTCATATGCTTAATGATAAACCCGATAATGGTTGTTATAGCAGCCTTATTCAGGTCAGCGTTTAACCACATCAAAGTTTGCCCCTCTACATACACAAACCAACTTGCATCTCAAGTCAGAGGATAAGTGACAAATCCTTTGTGAGATTCACTTGTGACATAAATCCAAGAAGTGATTTCTCATAGTTTGGGTCAGTCCAATCGTGCATCGTTATGAGCGACATGTGAGTTTGATTTCATCATCCTTAGTCATACTAAGATAATGTCATCAATGCCCTCAGATTTGTCTTAATAATATTCCCATATTATCAATATGACAATGGACAATTTAGAATATAAAACACAGTAAATATTCAAGGATATAAACATGCAAATATAGAACACAGTAGATATTCATATAAAAACGATCATATCAAATATATCAATTTATTCCAATATAAACTGCTCACAGTTCCATTATCCAAATACTAAAACAGATTTACATGAAACTACTAGCTTGTCGAAGTCCAATGTTCCATTCATATTCAAGATGTTTGGTACAAGACATTGAGTTCGATAAAGCGTCAGCTAGTTAGTTATCTGTTTGAACTTTAAGTGTACGAATTTCACATATCTCGATAAATCATTCGAATGTAGTGAACCTTCGTAAATAGGATCTAGCGTCATCACGCCCTATTTCAAAACCAACATAAGTATAGCAAGTATACTTAGTTTCAGTTAAGTATCTCCACCATGACCAAGAAACATATATCCAGTACTTTAAAATACTTCAATGTGTTCTTAACAGCAATCCAGTGACTCTCTCATGAATTCTGTTGGTATTTTCTAGTAAGGTCCCCTAAGGACGTTACATTTGGCCTAGTACTTCTTACAGCGTACATGATGAATGTAATAGCCGATTCATAGGGGATTACATTCATCCGCTTCACCACATCAGGTGTGGAAGGTCCTTGAGTCTCACTCAAGTTTACATTGTGTGGCATACGAGGACTTCCTCGTTTGGGAGTACCACTCTAAACCATTTAGAATTTTGTCAATGTAAGCACTTTGACTTAAACCAATTAACCGCTTTGATCTATCATTATAGATCTTTACTTCAAGTATGTATGTCGTGTCCCTACAATCCATCATGTCAAAACATTTTCCAAGCCAGGATTTTCATCTTGTAGCATGGTATATTGTTTCACATGAGTGACATGTCATCAACATGTATGACTTGAGAAACGACAACGCTCCCACTAGCTTTCATATATACACATACTCAGTTTGGGTTTTAGGTGAAACAAACGTTTTGATTTCATCATCAACCAAATTTCATAGTCATAGTACACTACTTTGGCTATAAGAATCCTAATGTCTTTAGTAACAGGCGAGAAGGTTTCATCATTGTCAACCCAGTAGGATTGAGTGTAACCTTTTGCTACTATGAGAGATTTATAGGTGTGTATATTTTCATCCATGTCAACAGTCTTACTGTTTTGAGAAAGATCAACTAAGTTCAAAACTTGATTGTCTCTCATGGATTTTATTTTCGCATTCATAGCTTCAAGTCATTTTTCGAATTCAAAATTCGATAATGCAACTTGATAGTTAGGGGGTTCATAATGATCCTCGAAACTTGCTCCTCAGCATCGACATAAATCTATATCGTTCAGGTGCATGAAGTGTCCTTGCGGATCTATGAATGGGAACAACATCATCCTGTGGTCCAACATCTATATGTCCAGCCTCAGAATGATATTTGCTAGTGTTACCAGAAGGTTGTGTATCTTCACTTTGAATCTTGTCAAAGTCTATAGTGCTCCCACTTGCTTTGTGAAATGAGACTGTTCTCAAGAAACTCAGCATACCGAGTAACAACCATTTGTTCTCAGTTGGGAAGTAAAATAGTAATCGAAGATATACTTGATAGATATGGGCTCAAGTTTGTTCGGCATGTCTCGTTCCACGAGATCCTCACAACCCCAGATCCTCAAGTAAGACAAATTAGGGACTTTCCCACGCCATATCTCATATGGTGTCTTTTTAACCTTTTGGTCGGAACCATATCAAGTATTCGAGCAGCAGACTTCAGTGCATGCCCCTCAAAAGGATAGTGTAAGAGTAGTAGGACTCATCATAGATCGCACCATGTCATACAGGGTCCGATATCTCCTTCCAGACGCACCATTATCTTGTGGAGTGTATGAAAGAGTGAATTGTGAGACAATCTCACGATGTGAGGGATGATCCGGAAACTCTTGACTCATGTACTTTCATCCTTAATCAGGACTGAAAGCTTGAGTTGTCTTGCTAAGTTGATTTTCTACTTTTACTTTAGAAAGCTTTGAACGTTTCAAAGATTTCATGTTTATGTCTAATCAAGTAAACATAACCATAGCGACTGATATCATTAAAGCTTCCATGTTGATGTTTAATCAAGTAAACATAACCACATCGAATGATATCATCAGTGAAAGTAGGTGGCACCTTCCCTAGTCTTAGTTCTAAAAGGGCCACATACATCAGTATGTATGAGTCCAAGTAGATTTGTAGCTCTTTCGCCAACTTGGGAGAAAAGCTTTCTTGTTATCTTTCCATAATATACAAGAGAGGCATTTTAAATGATTCATAATCATTTGTAAAGAAGCCCGTCGAGTTTTAGTATCAAAATGCGTTTCTTGTTTATGTGGAAAAGATGACGATGATCTAGGTAAGTAGAATCCAAACCAATTTGGATTTTTGAGTGCTACATTTGTATATAGAACTATCGTTTGAATTAGGATCATGCATATTAATTTCAAACATACTATTACAATGAATAGTTATAAAAAAATGTTATTTTTCATAAAACAAAATATCATAATCCATTATTCAACAAACGATAAAGCTAAACAATGCATAATTGACAATTATTCAAAACAATAATTAACGCATTAGGAAGGATAAGATCACAGCTTTCATTCATTTAGCTTTCTACTTCACATTCAATCTTGCACATTTGTGTAAATGTGAGTTCCACAACTAGTGTCATACACTCAAGATTTATCACGAAAAGTATAGAGTTCTATAATGAAGATACCTAATGTGCTAACTAGAACACATTTGTCCTTCATCAACTCTGCCACGTAGGCAGGACAATTCCTCCTTCAATGGCCAGTTTCATCGCAATGATGGCAAGAAATATCCTTTGCAGGGTGCTCCTTTTTAGCAGGTGGGGGAATCGTAGGTTTGGAAAAGTAAACTAGCTTACCCTTACCTAGACTCTTGCCTTGTGCTTGCGGTTTACCTTCCCTGATTGCAAGAAAAGTATTGGGTAACCCTTGCTCAACCAGTTTTACCATAGCATGTTCAACGATTGTCTTCCCCATGCTATGTACTTTTAAAACACTTTTCAAACTGGTCATAGTCCTTGGATAGTGAGGTAAGAATCAAGCTCATTCCAAGAACTTGTGGTAAGGGGTAACCAAGACGTTCCATTGGATCAAGATAGCATTGCATATTCAAGATGTAAGTGCTAACTGATTGGTTGTCCTCCTGATTGCAAGCATGGAATGCTTTAACTATTTTGAACAGTTCAAGTTCTGCCTTTTGTTGAAATATCATTTTCAACTCGCTTATCATGTCATATGTTGTGAGTTCCTCGAAGTACTTTCGAATCTCGGGGTTCATGCTCACAAGCATATGAGTAGCAACTTCTTGGTGTTCGTTAAACGTTTCGGTAAAGGCTTGATGAACAGCAGCAGAATCACTGACAGGAGGTGCCTCAGGTAAGGCCTCTTATAGGTGTATCAACTTTCTCATCTCTAAGGACAATCCTTAGAATTCGATATCAGAAGATAAAGTTGATATTAGTCAGTTTCAGTTTTCAAGAACTGATTTTTTTTGAGTGGAGATACTTAGGTTTTGATGTTGTTGTTATCTGTATAACAACCAAAGTTCAAAAAATAGTATTTTCAATAATAATTTCTTTTAATCAATTAACTACCCAATTAATTTTAATTAAAAGCTAAGATCCCATTGAGCTTCTATCACCGCATCAGTTGATCTGCTAGAGGTGATAGATCCAATAGGTAGGTGACGATCAACAATTGCATTACAAGTGCAACTCTTAGAGGTATGGGACTTCATGGCACCTAGTGAACAAGCATCTAGGGTCAAGTGGCATGTTTGTCGCATCGTCGCCTCGAGTCAAGGTCTCACCGTTAACTCGATTAAGTCATCCAATGTGAAATCATGTCAAAATAGCTCTAGGTCTCACGCGTAGAGAATAATGACCTCGGATCTAGATTCAAACCACGTCTCACGTGAATTCAAAAATAGAAGCAAGTGATTTGCAACCGATTGGACGGCGTGACTTAAATTTTAGGTATGTTAAATTTTAATTAATAAAATTTTATTAAGATATGAATGAATCATGTACTTCATTCATATCACTTCATAAGTCGTTTAATAAACGGTAAAAACATTTAACGATTATTAAGGTTTAAGTTTCAAATCGTATTTAAACTTAGTTTAATCTCAAAACAATTTTAGATTAAAGGTTTAATCATCAATGATTAACTATTATTTTAAGTTTCAAATCATATTTAAACTTAGTTTAATATCAAAACAATTTTAGATTAAAGGTTTAATCATCAATGATTAACTAGTAATTATCGATGATTAAATGTTTGGATGTTTTAATGTTTGTGTCAAAAAACCATTTTTAATTGTTTTATTTACTTGTATCTAATAGGAAAAGAAAACAACCACAAACATAAATAAAACATGCAACAAATTTTGTGCAAACCTCAACCGATGAAATCCTAGGTTCGGTCACGTGAGTCATCACGACGGATCGAAGGGTCAAACTAGGGGACGGGCCAACATGAACCCAAACGGGCCTACATAAACCCAATGGGCTCCCACTTGCTCCAAGACATTCTTGAGCAAGTAGAACCCAAAATTGTGAAAAAGTGTAATCTGCCAGAAAATTCCAGCAGACTTTGAAGCCCGAAAAGTCACTGAAGGAATCTTCGTTGGTCTTCCCGGCCTTCTGAAAAGTTGTAGCCCACGACTTTGCAAGCATTTTAGGCTTTTGAATCACCCAAAACGGAGTCCGTATGCCTCTGGAAAACCTGTTTTCGTACAGCCCTCGCTTTTGTGACGGAAATTAGTTGTTTTCTTCATTAGTCTTCAATATTTTTTATCAACAATTTACAATAAAAAGATAAAATAAATACAATCTATTCTATTACTTTTACATTACAAATTTCCCCAAAAACATGGCACCAAAAATAAAAGAAAAAATTGAAACCAAATTACAACAATTTAAGCCAAAAACACGGCTTTTCCCAAATCAACCAAAACAACCAAACATCAACACATTCATTCACAAATGGTCTAGGCTTTCATCGGTTTGCACAAACAAGCAACAATTGACAAGGCTTTGGCTTGGGATATGGCAAAAATACATGTTTTGCCATATCAAAAAACATAATTAAACAAGTAATTCCAAGCCAAATAATCAAAAAATTCAATAAACTAGATTAATTTTTTGATTTTGATTTTGTAACAAGTGACAATAGGGTTCCAAAAATACGTTATTTTAACCCTCATAATTATACAAAACCGAAAATTAAAATAAAAACCCGTAGGGTTTAATTTTCGTCCGATCGGTTTGTTAAAAACACCAAAATCGTTTGATTTTTGCCACTTTTCACAAAATCTAGCTAAGTATATGATTAATATAATGACTCGTGATACCACTAATGGAGATTTTCGGTTAAAACAATTAACATAACGCAGCGGAAAGTATTTATCACCATAAACGGATCTTGATATTAAATCATACAATTAAACTAATCAAGAAATCAAAGAGTTAGGAAGAACGATTCATACCCTTGAAGCCTTTGATCTTTGTGGAATCGGATGGAGGAGATGGACGGATTGAAAACAAGGATACCAATGGGGAATCCCTCCAAAGCTAGTCCACACAACACCTTGTCTAGAACACCAATTGGGATGCTAGTCCCTTGAACAAGAATTAAAATCAAAACAAAACCAATGTCTTGATTTGCACGTGACCAAGAAATGAAAGAAGAATCTTGGATTTCTTATTTTTCTCGGTTTCAGAGAGCAAAACAACACCACCAACTCACTCTCTATTTATTTCACAATATACAAAACGTATATTATTAAGCAGAGAATTGAATGTGACGTTAAAAACAAGGGAGGTGCTTATGGTGCCTTAATCACCCTTTAATGCCTTCCATAAATCATTGATTTATTTGCACTCTAGTCCCTTGCCTTTTGTTCCTTCTATTTTGCTCACATTAAGGTTTCAATATTAACATTTAATATTAAACTTATATACAAGCATGTAGCTTATATTAATATATAATGTAATTACCGTAATTACACTATATATCTTATGGTGTTAAGTGTTTAAGTGTGTGACCCTTTAGGCTCACAAACTACTAGCCATATAACTATATGTTATACGCGTGAAGCATATTCCAACAAGATTGCATCCAGCATAGTCTGCATCGGAGTATCCGACTAGATCAAATCGATTGTCTTTTGGATACCAGAGGCCCAAGCTAGGTGTGCCTTTCAGATACTTGAGAATTTGTTTCACCGCGTGCATATGAGATTCCTTTGGATTAGCTCGATATCTTGCACATAAGCATGTGGAGAATATGATATCGGGTCGGCTTGCCGTCAGATAGAGTAGTGAACCTATCATTTCTCTGTAGATTGTTGGATTTTTGGCCTTCCCAGAAAGATCTTCTGTTAATTTTCGATTAGTTGCCATTGGAGTCTTCATAGAGGAACACTTTTCAAGATCAAATTTCTTTAAAAGTTCAGATATGTATTTCTCTTGATTTATGAAGATTCCTTCTTCAGACTGTTTGATATGTATGCCGAAGAAGTATGTTAATTCACCCATCATACTCATCTCATAATTGTCTTTCATAAGTTTGGAGAACTTTTGACACATGTTCTGTTGGAATTATGTGCATAGTTAGTCAACCTATGATGATACATCCAAACCTACGAAACACTTAAGGGTCACACCGGTGAGTGCATGTAATACGAGCAAGATATGTAATGAAACTTGGTAGAGGAATGATTAATAATAGTCATTATGAATCAGTTAAGTATTAAGTTAAGTTTAACTTATTACTGGATTAGTTTAACTAACTAATTAATACAAGTATGTGTACATTTACTAGTTGAGTAAATATACAATGTGTTAATTATAGATTATCCATGATATGATTTAAAGCTATTAAATCATATAGTAATTGGATAATATTATTGTCTAAAGATTATATAAAGGTTATTATATAATTAATTATTAAAGGTATAAAACACAAGTACATATTTCGTGTATGTATATACCAAAATATATAAGTGTATAATACTAAGGCATTTGATAATTAAGTGTGACAATAATAACTAGTAAAACTATAAGGGATGGAAGTGTAAAAGAAAAGTTTAATTAAAGATCTAATCTTAATTAAACTAGAGGGTTCTAAGCGCAACTTATTTAGCTATAAATAAGAGGCTTAGGGTAACCCTAAAACCCCTTGAAGCACCCCACGAATTCTTCCCCCTCCTCCCTTTTGGGTTCGGCTGAACACACACACACAAGAACACAAGTTTGTGTTCTTCGTGTTCTTCAAGTATTGAAGCACAAGTTCATTGCAAGGATCAACTAGAATGTCGCTCGTTGTGTTCATCATCAGTGGACTTTCTTAAGCAAACATTAAGGTATGTTTTGGGAAACCCTTTTCCCCTCTTCTCATCTTGTTCGAATTCGGCACCAAGAACTTGGTTGTTGATCGACGAACACACACAAGCAATGTGTGTGTTCGAGTTCTTCGAATAAGGTTTCTTTTCTTGTTAATAAATTTTGATTTCCAGGTTCCTATAATCCTTTAGGGTTTAAGGATTAGGTTTAATCTCAGTTCCGCTTTTAGGGATTAAACTAGCTAGTTGGTTTAACCGGCAAGAACACCATCATGTTCTTGTCAGTATGGTTCGGACCAAGACACTAGGTGGTCGATCCAATGGGTTGATCAGTGTTATGAAACCCTTCATGTTCTCATTTGTTGACCCAAAGATGATGTCATCTACATATAGTTGAACTAACAGGACATCTGATTTATGTTTGCGAATAAACAAGGTATCAATTGTTCCTCTTGTAAACCCAGTTTTGAGTAGAAATTGGGATAAAGTGTCATACCATGCCCTTGGAGCTTGTTTTAACCCATAAAGAGCCTTATCAAGTTGATAGACGTATTCTGGATGTCTGTGATCTTCGAATCCTGGAGGTTGTTTTACAAAGAAGAGTTCTTGATGCTTTCCGTTGAGAAAGGTGAAGGGTTTCTCATGCACCATGCGACTGATCGACCCATAGGACCGACCTCCTAGTTGACTTGGTTCGAACCATTACTGACCAAGAACATGAACTTGTTCTTGACCGGTTAAAACCAACTAGCTGATTTAATCCCTAAAAGCGGAACTGGGATTAAACCTAATCCTTAAACCCTAAAGGATTAGGATATTGGAAATCTAGATTAGATTAACAAGAAAGAAACCTTGTACGAAGAACTCGAACACACACAAAGCTTGTGTGGTTCGTTCAACCATCAACCAAAGAACCCTAGGGTTCTTTGGTCGAATTAGTCCAAGATGGGAGAAGGGAGAAAAGTGTTTCCCAAAACATACCTTGTTGTTTGCTTAAGATAGATCCACTGATGATGAACAAATCGAGCGATCTTCTAGTTGATCTAAGCAATGAACTTGTTCTTCAATACTTGAAGAACACGAAGAACACAAAGGCTTGTGTTGTGTGTGTGTTTCGGCCGAAGCCAAGGAGGGAGGAGGGGGAAGATTTCGTGTGTATGTCTAAGGTGTTTTAGGGTTACCCTAAGCCTCCTATTTATATACAAATAAGTTGCGATTAGAACCCTTCTAGTTTAATTAATATTAGATCTTTAATTAAACTTCCTTTTATCATTCCCATCCCTTATTGTTTAACTAGTTTATTATTGTTGCACTTAATATTAAATGTCTAGTATTAATACACTAATAATTCGGTACCCATGTACACGAATTATATACTTGTATTTATACTTTCAGTAATTAATTATATAATAACCTTTATATAATTTATACAATAATATTATCCAATTACTATATGATTTAATAGCTTTAAATCATATCATGGATAACCTTTAATTAACACATTGTATATTTACTCAACTAGTAAATGTACAACTACTTGTATTAATTAGTTAGTTTAACTAATCTAGTAATAAGTTAAACTTAACTTAATACTTAACTGATTCATAATGACTATTATGAATCAATCCTCTTCGTAGTATCATTGCTTATCTTGCTCGTATTACATGCACTCACCGGTGTGACCCTTAAGTGTTTCGTAGGCATGGATGTATCATCATAGGTTGACTAACTGTGCAAATAAATCCTTCAAAAGGCACTTTTGACATCCATCTGATAAACTTCAAAGTTTTTGTAAGCAACATATGCGAGAAACATTCGAATTGCTTCTAGTCTCGCAACAGGGGCAAAAGATTCATCGAAATCAATGTCTTCCTCATGTCGAGACCCTTGGGCCACTAATCTTGACTTGTTTCTAATCACAATTCCATCTTGATCGAGTTTGTTTCTGAACACCCATTTTTTCCAATGACATTAGTGTTAGATGGTGGAGGAACAAGTGTCCACACTTTGTTTTTCTCAAATTGTTGTAGTTCCTCTTGCATTGAAGATACCCAGTGAGGATCTTCAAGTGCAGTTTTGACATTCATGGGTTCAATCATTGAGACAAATCCAGCAAATAAACATATGTTGGCGCTGGCTTGTTGGCTCCGAGTGCGAACACCCTGTTGTAGATACCCAATGACTTGGTTTATTGGATGTTTCTTGTTCCATAGAGTTGATACTTGATTTGATGGTCCAGGTTCATCATTTGTGATAAGAAGGGGTTGTGTTGGAGAGAGTGGAGGAAGTTGGATGTAAAGGGGTATGGTGTCTGGAGAGGATGTAGTTGCATTTTCTTGAGTTTCAGAGTTATTTTGGACAAGGGTTAATTGATCAGATACTGTAGCTCGGATGGGTGTAATAGGCTCAATTTCAGATTGTAGAGGACTTTCAGATTGGATATTGTCGGATGTTGGAGTATTGCTCGGAATACCATTTTGAATATCTGAAGAGTTGTTGACTGAAGGTGTATCAGATCTTTCTGAAGAATGTTCAGTATCTTCAGCTTGATAGGCGGAGATTGGTTCATTGAAGTTTAGTTCATCATTTTCAGAAGGAGGGGAAAGATCAGACACATGTTTTTCGTCAAAAGTAACATGAACAGTTTCTTCAAAGGTAGATTTTTTCAGATTGTAGATTCTGTATGCCTTGGACTGTTCAACGTATTCAACAAAGATTCCGTCTTCAGCTTTTGGATCAAACTTTCGAAGATGATCTTTGTTGTTTAGAATAAAACATGGACAACCAAAGACTCTGATATTCAATATTTTGTTTTCTTCCTCTGACAACTTCATAGGCTGTTTTGTTGTGTCTCTTGACAATTACTGCACGATTTTGAGTGTTACATGCTGTGTGAACTGCATATGTACAAAATTGACTTGGAAGTTTGGCTTCGTTCAGCATGGTTCTGGTTGCTTCAATTAAGGTTCTGTCTTTCCTCTCAGCGACCCCCATTTTGTTCTGGGTTCTTGGAGCTGAGAAATTTTGAGAGATGCCTTTTTCGTTGCAGAAGTCTTCTAAGGTGACATTTGTGAACTCGGTTCCTCGATCACTACGGATACTTTTAAGTTTGACTCCAAGACTTACTTCAGTTTTCTTGATGAAGTTTATGATTTCTTCAGCAGCGTCACTTTTTGCTCTTAAAAAGAAGACCCAACAAAATCCGGAGAAGTCATCTACAATAACTAATGTATACCTTTTTCTTACACCCAAACTTTCTACATTTACAGGACCAAAAGATTTAAGCATGCCGTAGAGGCGGAGATTATTTTGGATCTAAAGGATGCTCAATGTTGCTTTCCTTTTTCACAAGCAGAACACATTTTATCTTTGGTGAAAGTAAGTTTTGGGAGCCCTTCAAGTAAGCACCTTTTGCTGATGTGGTTTATATATTTGAAGTTTAGATGTGAAAGTCTTTTGTGCCAAAGCCAGTTAACGTCAGTTGGAGCAGCAGCGAAGAAACATAGTACCTTTTTAGGAGAAGCAGAATTAATATCGAGAATGTACATGTTATCTTTTCTTGGTGCATCCATTACCATTGTTCCTTCTGGATTAATGATGTAGCCTTTTGTATCAGTAAAACGGACCATGTATTTTGCGTCACAAAGCTTACTTATACTTATCAGATTGTGCTTCAGGCCATCCACAAAAAGTACTTTCTTGAAAGCACATGACCCATTCGAGATTTCTCCTTGGCCTACTTCCTTTCCGGATGAATTATTACCGAAGACAACTTTAGGACCAGCTTTTTCTGTGAAGTTTTTAAAAAGCGATATGCAGCCCGTCATATGTCTGGAGCAACCATTGTCCATATACCAGATGTCATTATTTATATCTGATGAATTGGATGATCTTGCCATCAGACACTTGCAGTTGTTGCTGACCGAGGAATTTTCAGATTCTTTCTGAGATGGGTCATCACTATCTGATTCTGTATTAGATACTCTTGATGAGCTTTAAGGGCTAAGGCTTTCACTTCTTCTTGTGCTACTGCAAGTTTGGCCTTTAGAAACTGAAATTCTCGTTCAGTTTCTTCATACTTTCTTTTATATTCGACATATGTATCAGAATCAGATGTGGATTGATTAAAACACTGATGATTGTTTTTCAGGTTTGCTCTGCAATTTGCTTTATAGTGACTAGTTTGACCACACCGAAAACATTCATTTGACCTTTTGGGTATCTGAGAATCTGTTGCTTCCAAGTTGTTTCGTTTCATGACTTTGTTGTATCTTGTTACGAGAGCAGCCATTTGTTCTACCAGGTGGAGTGCATTATCGCTGTAAATGTCACTGATGGAATCTTCTTCAAGGTCGCTGTCATCCACATCGGTTAATATCTTTTTTTTCAACATTTTTGGAACAACCATCTCTTGCATCTTCAGAGATCGACGGTTTAAAAGATGCATCAACAATAAGAGAAACAGAGGATTCACCATTTAGTTCAGAATACATGGTATTCTCATTCTCAAAATTCATTAGAGTGCTGTAGAGACTACTCAGATTCATGTTTTTCAATTTTCCTGCTGTTCTCAAAACCGTAGAGATAATGCTCCATTCCTTTGGAAGAATTTCCTGGAATTTGTGCATCAGCTCTAGAGTATCTATCTTGATATTAGCTTCTTTAAGCTCATTTGTAGAATCACAAACCTTCTGTATGACAATTTAAGAGATTCACCTTGAATGACTTTAAATGCCTCATACTTTCGATTTAACATGGACTTTTTACTTGTTTTAACAGCATCAGTTCCTTCATATGATGTTACCAGTATATCCTAAATTTCTTTGGCAGTTGTACATTCTTTGACTGTAATAAGAATGTGATTTGGTAGAGAGGTTTGAAGAAGAAACTTCAATTTTGCGTCTACTCCTGCCTTTTCTTTCTCATCTTCAGTCCATAATTCTTTAGGTTTTGCGTCCCTAGATTCATATACAAAATCTTCTTCTTCCTGAGAAAGAAATTCTTCTTCTTCTGAGTGGGAACTTTCTTCTTTTCTATCTTCAGAGGAACTTTCTTCTATTTTAAAAATAATAGGTTTATGACTAAGGAAATGTGGAACATAAGGACCAGCTTCGAGTATACTAGGAGCGAGTTCGTGCTGGTGTTTGGCAATCCCAAAAATCAAACTTCCCACATTCCAAAATCGTCATCTGTGAAGACTGGAACATTTGATTTTGAACCGAGGTTCAGTTTGGAAACCAAATCGCTCATATTGATCAGTAATTGAGCAGATCAACAATTATGGATTAATTGTCCTGCTTTGATACCAATTGTAAGTCCCGAATAAGTTAATTTCACACTTATACGCTTTCACTGATCAATTTAAAATTAATGGTAACACTCAACACTTCTTTTTAAACTTTTCTTTATTAATCAATAATGATACAATAAAGATGCAAGAAGTTTGTAGAATAGCTAAGAACAAATCCTAACTAAACTGCTTGCATGTGATAGACAAGAACAGATATTATCTAAGACAAGTTTATGATCAACAAATGATCAAGCACAAAACCAGACACCTTCGTGATGCAGATTCAATTCTCGAATCAAATAACTCGGGTTAACTGGTTGTTTACACTCTGCTCAAAAGAATAAAGTTGTGGAGTGATTTTAGCAGCGTGTAACCTTGTTGGGTGCACACAAAAATCAATCGCTCAAGTACTCAGTTTATAGCATTGGGAAACGTAGAGCCAAAGGAATGATCAATCGATACCACGTGTGAGAATTCCGTTGGTGCAGAGGATATTTCATGGGACGAGCACGACTAACGGAATTCTGACAGTACTTTCTGTCGTCTTGTGATCGCCGATATCTTCTAGAAGATTTGCAAGATATTCCCTTTATCAGCGATGCACAAACTTGTGCTTTACTTGTATCTTTCTGTGACACTGAAACTTCAGGCCTATGTACACTTCTGGCAGCCATGAGTTTTCGGATACTCATGCTTTTTCAGATGACCTTCAACTTTAGTGACCTTCACTAAGAGTTTTGCTTAGAGAAGTATATGTTCAATGGTTCAGCGTTATTGTCCAATGTGCGCTGAACCTGTTACACTGTCTGATTTGTTAACTAGTATCTAATTCCGCACGGTGAACTGATCGTTGTTTTAGATGGTGATCAGATAATGTAACTGGGTAATTGAAATCCGAACTGATCAGATTCAGTTACCAACAATTTGAGGAACTTATCCTCAGATTGTCTTCTAACTATTTGCCTTTTTGTCTTCATTAAATCCCTTCAGTGGGGGGATGCTTTTCAGCGACCCACCATTAATTAAACATCTACTTATACAAATCTAAACATTTTTTTTTAAATAGTTATCATTAAAATGCCTATTGAAATAAGATTACAATGAACTTAATATTACAATACTTAATACTTTTGTTGTAATAATTAATAGCATCAACAATTTTTTTTTGCACAGCAAAATAACAGAATCAATATTATATAATCACTAGTAAATTGTCAGGCTATGAGTTTGGTTTCTAAAATTCAATTGGACTTGCGATTTGGGATGTACAACCAGATTAGTGGACTGTATCGGGAAAGCTCGAAATCTGAGTTTATGTTATTTGTATTAAACTAGTAGAGTTAACCCGCGTGATGCTGCGGGAATTTTCGTATGACGTCCAAAAAACTATTTACATTGATAAATGTTTCAATTATACAACATATAAGTATATCATGTGTTATCCAACTAATTGTATCCAATTTGTTTTTCATCCTTAGTTATTTATGTAGAATCGTATCTTTTAGTTTTACTTTTTGTAGAAATATGTGTTAACCCAAAAACTTTATTATTAAAATAAGATTATATAATTAGTTATTTTAAAATTAAGGTGTCGTTGAAATCAACTATGTATAATAAATTATTAATAATAAGAATAAATAGTATTGATTACATTATTAGTATATAAAATATTATAATAATAGTAGTTAAAGAAAAACAAACTTTGTAGAAAAGATATAACCATTTAATATTAAACTTCAGGGTAATAAAATGTCATTTTAAAAAATTTAAAGTTAAGTGGGTAAATTGCAATTTCAAGAAAGTTGATTGGAGGGAGAAAAAAAGGATGGAGCAGATTCGAACTGCCAGACGTGAAAGTAACCATTAAGGTGCGCTGGCCACTCCAGCAGAACTGAGACTTGTTATTGTGTCCGCCTACAATACTTAAATAGAAAACCAAAAACGAACTGCTGGCAAAATTTGATTGGGCATCCACTGTTCACACCATGTGTTTTGTTATATATATAATTGTAATACTTCATCCGATTCAAAATAAGTGACATACTTTGGGTTTCACAGTTTTTGAGGTAAAAGATTATAGTGATAATTAATTAGATTAATTAGATAGTTAGTGGGAATGAGTCCCACACCTTTTGAATAAAGTGAGTTTAATGATGTTTAAAAGTAAAAAGTAAGGGTAAATGAGTCATTTGACTTTGTTAAAGTAAATAGTTAGTGGGTATGGGTCCCACTATTTTTTACCAAATAAAGTAATTTTTCAAAGTGTGTCACTTATTTTAAATCACCCCAAAAAAGAAAACGTATTACTTATTTTGAATCGGAAGAAGTATATGTTTTATGTAATTGTTATTAGGCCCTAAAGTGTATCAAGGAAGTGTTTAATCCATCCCTGGGTTAATTTGGAAGCTACAAATATAAGGTGAGTTTTCTAGCCATTTTGCAATTAGTAGCGTACCCAAGATTTTATGTGTTGTATGTTACTCGTTTTGTAATGAGTGATGTGTTTCCGCGCGTTGTTGCGGTTTTTAAAACATGTTTGTTTTACGTTTAAATTAAGATTTGTTTTTAAGCGAATTTAATTTCTTTATTTTATATTCGTGTAATTATTCTAAATATTCTAAAAACCCTGACAGAAAATTAGATTTAAAAAAAAAGTTGTCTGCATTTTTTTGGTAATTAAAACTGAATAAATTTTTTGTTATATTGTAGTTAAAGTATAGAATATTTAATTTAAGAGGCTTAAATTATAAATTATAAATGTTTAGAAGAAATATATGTTTTAGTAATAAAAAAGAAATAAAATAAGTTTAAAGTATAAATATAAAAGTGTTGGGATTAAAATTAGAATTTATTGGAATTTGGCTTACGTAAATTTTGAAAGAACTTTAAAACCTACAAAAAATAAAAAGTGGCCAAGGCTTGAAATTGGGTGTGTCTGATACACTTTCCTCTTATCGGATATGATTTACATATGTACGATTTACATATGGTAGAAGAAAGAAGGGGAGAAGGGTAGTATGGGAATTTGACAAGGGAAGTCGGTTAGAGTTAGTATAAATAAGCTGTTTGAGCAAATAAGAGGCAGACTTGGTTTATGGTAAAAGTTAGGAGTAGTGTTATCTCTAGTGTAATCTCAGTAGTGTAATTTCCTTCTAGTACCTGTAATTCCTCAATCCATCCATTAATACAATTAAAAACCTTTGTTCAACTTCTGTTTGATTGATCGATACTACCAGAGTGTATCAATTGGTATCAGAGCCTTTCGATCCGTCATCCATGGCAGCTGCGTTTTCTTTTTTCTGTTTTTGTGATCGTTTTCTTCACAATCAATTCCAAAATCATTGATTGTTCGTTCGATTCACTATTCAATTCACGCAAGTTCGATTCTCGTTACGTGATTGAATCAGTTCACTCGATTCATCATTACGACCAGAATCGATTCATCATACGATTTGTGTACGCAATTCAATCGGAAGTTATACAGTTACGTGATTTGATTTGATTCACTCGATTCAGTCAGAAGAAATTCAATACGATTCTGTTCCTTAATTCACTTCTGAAATCAATTATGTTTCCTAATTCGATTATGTTTCTCAATTCTTCAATTCGGTTTCTGTTTCGACTCGTTCGATTCAGTCGGAGAAATTCAGCTATGTTGATTTGATTCGATTCAATCTAAATAAATTCAGCTACGTGATTTGATTTGATTCGATTCACTAGACCAATCAGAAGAAATTCACTTCGATTTTGTGTCTTTAATTCGATTGAGAGACTCTAATTCACGGCGACCAGATCCAATATCACTCGATTAGACGATTTGGAGACGTCGATCAGTTCAGATCAATCGAAAATGTTCAAGCTACGTGAAGCAGCACAAGCTCAGAACGAACATAATGATTTGATGATGAAACGATTGGAGGAATTGTTTCAGAGTCATCAATCGACACCAAAATCAACTCCATTAGAAGCTTCTTCCTCAGGTGGTACGTTCTATGATAACAAATTGTCGGATGGTTGTCCTTTCTTCACAATAGAGTTACCGATTTTTGATGGAACAGATCCGGACAGTTGGATTCTTCAAGCTGAGAGGTATTTTTTGTTAAGTCGTTCGACTAATGAAGAACAATTAGAGCTCGCTATAATTGCGTTTGAAGGAGATGCATTACGGATGTTTAAATGGGAGAATAAAAGGTGTAAGATTCGAAATTGGAGAGATATGAAGATGATGTTGCTACATCGATTCGGTTCCAATTCAAACAGTACACTGTGCAGGCAGTTTTTGGCATTAAAACAAAATGGAAACGTGGCAGATTATGTTCGGGAATGTGTCACTTTAGCAGCTCCATTGGAAGGAATTTCAGAAGAGGAATTCTTATGTCAGTTCATAAATGGTTTAGATCCATTGATTCGATCGGAGGTATGTTTATTGAATCCTATAAATCTGAATGTGGCTATGGAGATGTTGGTGAAAGTGGAGGAGAGAAACAAGGTGATTAATAAGAGTAAATTGTTAGCAGATTCATTGTATCACAAATCTGTGAATGGAAATAACTATTTCAGTGAACATAAATTTAATAAATTGGATTCACATAAGGATAACAGTGTAAAGGATGTTAGTGTAAAGGAAAAAAATGACAATAATTTCAGGGAATTAACAGACAAAGAGTTACAATTGAAACGGACATTAGGATTGTCTTTTAAATGTGATGACAAACTTACTCCAGATTATGATTGTAAGAAAAAAGAGCTTAGTGTATTGGTGTGTCAGGAGATGGAAGTGGAATCTACCGAAATAGATGAAGAGGAAATTTCTCTACAATTGGAAGAAACAGTCGACACGAATGTCACCATGGATATCGTGGAAATTGGTTCACCGATGGCTGTGAATCCGAATTCTATTGTGGGGTCATCCAACCCTATAACAATGGAGACTCGAGTTAATTGGAATACTCAGGTCATGAAATTTCAGTGTGGAACAAAAAACAGTGACAGTAAGCCATGATACATCACTCGGGAGGTCAATGGTTTCATTAACAGCTGTAAGTAAAACCCTTGCACAAGGTAACTGGATATTGGTGGAATATGGATTTTTAGAAAAGGCAGATGAGAATGTGCATGAGTTGGGTAAAGATGAGCAAGAAATACTACAGCAATATTCTCACATATTTGAAATGCCTAATGTACATTCACAAAAAGATGAAAGTGTACACTTGATACAAGTGATGAGATGTTGGATGATATTGTGTTGCAATTTCTTAATTGCCACCTTGAGGACAAGGTGGAAGTTTTACCGGGGGGGGGGGGGGGGTATTGATACACTTTCCTCTTATCGGATATGATTTACATATGTACGATTTACATATGGTAGAAGAAAGAAGGGGAGAAGGGTAGTATGGGTATTTGACAAGGGAAGTCGGTTAGGGTTAGTATAAATAAGTTGTTTGAGCAAATAAGAGGTACACTTGGTTTATGGTAAAAGTTATGAGTAGTTTTCTCTCTAGTGTAATCTCAGTAGTGTAATTTCCTTCTAGTACCTGTAATTCCTCAATCCATCCATTAATACAATTGAAAACCTTTGTTCAACTCCTGTTTGATTGATCGATACTACCAGAATGTATCAGTGTCCATCTTGAAAGCCTTAAGTAACTAAAAGTTACCATTACACCATCTTAATGCATGATTTTAAATGCAAAATTAATACTATTTATTTAATTAATTTCGTTCATGTTAGCAATATCATTTACTATTCATAGTGCATTTTAGCACTATGGCTAATGTATATATGTACAATACAATACAATGATTTGTGTGTTGACATGTTTTGGCACGGTATGTGGATTGTTACTGGCAATGTTCGCATATTAGATATATATTATGGTTGAGATTTGATAATTGATAATTTACAGTCATTCTTTTCGGGAAGTGTTGCGGCACTTCTGCTGGATGTGGAGATGACTAGACGTGGCATCCATAGCGTGAAAGAGGGGGTGTGTCTAGGTTTGGATACGGCCTTATGTGGTACCCGGCCACCTATTATTAATTGAATGTGTGTTGGGTGTTGATATGACTTTACGTGGCACCTAACTACATGATGGTAACGATAATTTATATGTAATTTAAATTATGTGATGTCGTGTATTGTTTTTGTCGATTATGTGTACTTGACGATATTAACGAACCCGGTGATTAGGTTAGGGAATTCACTAAGCGTTTTGCTTACCCGACTCCCTCCCATGTGTGGGTAGTAATGGTTCGAAGGGCAAGGAGAAGGGTGACGCGTGATCCTGCTATTGCGGACTATTGAATGGATTCAATTTTATGCTTATTAAACATTACTGTTTTACAATTTGTATTCCACATTTTTAATAATTGATGATTTGAACTGGTTCATTAAATGACATGTTTTAATAATGGTGATTTTTGTTATTAAATATAAGTTTTAAAAAGTTTAATTTTATTAAAAAATTCAAGACGTTACATTATAGATCTATAGACAATTCAGCGTTGGTTTTAGCAGAAGGTTGTGGGATGACGGTATTTATGGGGAAATTATGGCCGAGATAATGCCACCGGCGGCGGAAATCAAAGAGATAGATGTGGAATGGTGTTTGGAAATCAAAGAGATAGATGTGAGTGATGAGTATTCAAATGTTTGATGAACAATAATAAAGTATTTAACGTCACGGATGATCGATGTGGTTTACCACTTAATATATTTTTTTGAACGACACCTAATCTACTCCAATTTATAAAAATCCAAATTCGAATTTAATTGCTTTGTAAAAAATGCATTGAAAATCCAAATTCGAATTTAAAAAATGCATTGAATGAGATACCATTATTTCTTTGTAATTACTATTATCCATTTCTCCTTGTCTTTTCCTCAACAATAATTTGCTCAACTCTGTCTTTCCTCCACTGTCAACGATACCCTCAGCGGCGGCTGCCGATCTCTCAACCCCTCCACTACAGTACGTGTTGGATCTCACTAACCTTGGTTCGATTTCTCTCACACATTCAATTTTCGGTAAATTGATTTTGAATTTTGTTATAGGTTGAAATGGATTCATGGGAGTTGCGACAGGCTGCTGGCTACCTTTATTATGACCATTTGCGCTCCCGTCGTGCCAGAGACCTCAGAAAGAGATATGCTCACCTGGACAAACATAGCATAATCAAGGTTATAATCTTTTTCTGATAATTTTCCTAACACACACACAATCATAGAACACTCGCCAATTATATTAATTGTGAAATTAAATCTCCAATTTTTCTAGAGATTTAAGCCACCTTAATTGACTTTCTAAATAAGCTCATGACAACGTGGGATAATGAATTTGGATTGTATCTGCACTCCCCAAAATGACAACGTGTTAGTTTGTATAATAAAATTGTAGGGTGAAGTATAGAAACCCAAAAATCAAAATTAATTTGTTAAAACCGATAAATTTCGAAACCACAAAAACGAAACCAATTTAAAAATGAAGGTTCGGTTTTAAATTTTAAAAAAACTGATGTGTTCGTTTGGTCTCGTTTTAATCAGAAACCGCAGACGATAAGAAAGAACCACCATTATTTATGATTTTTTTCCCTCTAAATAAAACTATTTCAAAGACCCACCATTATCTTCTAAAAAACTTGTTCAAAATAAAATCGTTAATTTTATTATGGGACAGATGAAGTATATATTAATGTAAAACTATTTAAGTTTCAACATCTAATAAAATTTAGTAAATATTGTTAAATTAAGTATTAAACATCAAAGTGAAATTTAGGGAAATTTATAATTAAATTAAATGAAAATATGGTAAGGAAGACGCATAGATGAAAGATGATGTTTAGATGGTGTAATTGAATGACTTGTGTCAAACATTAATATATTATGTCTCCTTTAGGCCTCTTTCAACCCTTACCCATCACTAAACTCATCAGTAGCGCCACGTCATCACATCCTTACTGACACGCTACTGACACGGTCGTGCCAACCCTACCCATCAGTAACCCATCACTAAACCCATCTTTTCCACATCATCCTTTCAACATCATTTTAATTAATAAAAAACACACATTACATTAAATAAAAAAACATTACATTAAATTAAAAAAAAGATATTAAAACATAAAAAAAAACATTAAACTTAAATAAAAAACATTAAACTAAAAAAGAAAACATTAGACCTAAAAAAACATTAGACATAAAAAAAAAGACATTAAACTTAAAAAGAAAAAAAACTACTCGTCGTCCTCGTCGTCTTCCCCATCATTGGTTTAGTCCGGATCGGCGTATTTGTCCAACAAACTCCTACGATATTTTAAAACCGCTTTTCGCTCTTTTCGGTTCAAATTATCGGAAACCGAACAATGAAGGACTCTGAAATCATCCGATATCCTGCGCTCCACAGTCGCTTCTTTGATAGTCTTCAAAGCGTCAGCTTGCAGTATGACGGCATCACATATACGGTCACGAGTTTCGTCACTTGAATAACGTGACGAAGTCGCATCCGAGGAACTTGCCGTACGCCGGATCGGGTCGTCACGGAATAGACCTTCCATATTTGCGGACGGGAGCGGGTTGGTGTTGTCTTCGCCAAGGTTCACTGGGTTGGGCTCGGGAACGGGGTTGGGATTCATCACGTTGTAATCTACCCAAAACTTGGGGTAATTTTTAGTTCGTCCCAACAATGTTCGAACAAAAAGTGCCTCCTATTGTTGTTGTCATAAAATTATTGTTTTGCATCGTTGAGCACGCCTTGGTCATCGGCCCCACTTTGTCGCCTTGACTTGAACCGTTTAAAGATTTCCCCAAACTTCCGAACGTCCGTTTTTATCTTGTTCCATTTTCATTGGAGTTGACTTCTGGTGCGTTTTATATCAACTAGTGAGTTGTACTCGGCTTCAATCTGCCCCCAAAGTCGATCACCGGATTGTGAGTTCCCGCTTTCTGCGTTTTGTGAAGCATTTATCCACCGATGGCATAAAATAACGGCCTCCGGGATGGACCACTTCCGCACCGAACCAGCCTCCCGAACCGCTGGTGTAGCTCTTCTTCTTCTTCTTCCTGTTCCCCTGCTTGGTTCGACCGGTTCGGGTACCGCTTGTGGGCCCTCTCCTTCGTCTTCCTCTTCCACTTCGGGTGGGGATTCAGTTTGCAAATCGGGTTGATAGCCAGAACCCGAACCGTGATAATAACCGCCGCCATAGAAACCGGGTTGGAAACATGGGTTGATAACCAGGTTGGTAACCGGGTTGATAATCGGGTTGATAACCCGGTTGATAACCCGGTTGATAACCCGGTTGAAAACCGGGTTGATAACCCGGTTGAACAACGCCTTGGTTCGGGAAACCGCCGGGAGATGAGTAGAACGGAAGAAACCCAGAACCCGAACCCGAACCAGATACTACGTTGCTCAGGGTGGGCTGACTAGTCTGACCAGCATTTGACGAATATGCTGGTGACGGGATACAAGTGTTTAACAAACTTTGGAAGTGATCATTTGACGGGGAGGAGTTGGATCTACGGCTCATGATGAAATTTGTATGAAGGTAATGAAGGTAATGAGGAAGTGGGAGAAGTGGTATAAAATTATGAAGAGGGGGTATTGTATTTATAGGAGAAAATTAGGATAAAGAAAAAAAAATTAATTAATTTTTGAATTTTGAATTTTGAATTCAAAATTATATGATCCCCTCGGCCCCACACGCTCCCCCGACGCCCAATGCAACCCGTCCTCACCCCGACGGCTCCCTCACGACGGCCCCCACGACGGCCCCGTGCCAACGGCGTCGTGGGGCGACGACCAAAAATGGCCCACGACGGGTTCTACAGACGGTGCGTTGGCACGGGTCTTATTATACAGATTTAGACATATATACAGGGCCGTTCCAATCAAGTTTTGGGCTCTGGGCATAATCTTAAAAATGAGCCCAAAACTTTTTTTTTTCTAAATAAGTAAAATTATATATAAAATGTACACTTAAATGAAGATTATAAAATAAATAAAGAACTTTTTTTTTTCTAAATAAGTAAAATTATATATAAAATGTACACTTAAATGAAGATTATAAAATAAATAAAGAACTTACAATTAGCTGATTAATAACCATGTAATCAACCCTACCTCTGATAATGACAGTGCTCCATGATTTGAAACAAACACATGAAGAGGTCATGCAAATGGCTTATATTTGGACACCAAATTATAGTAATTTAAGTACAATTAATTAAGTGTCTAAAGTAGAATATATAAAAAGACTTACTTTAGCCATGTCGAAGGAAGGAAATCGTAGAAATCCTTTTGAAAGAACGCCACCATCCACCTTGTTCCTAAGATCGCCACAATATAAACGAAAACCATTTGTTATTGATTTGATAATCGAAAAGTTTCATTACTAGATCAACCATAAATTAAGATTTATATGAGCAGTTCTTTAATGTGAATTTTATGAATTACATCAGCAGTCCACAATAATAGTAATGGTAATATATATTTGAAAAAAAAAATCGTATAGAAAAGTCAATTTCAACAATTTTATGGAGTAGTATTATGCAGAATATTGACAGCATAGTCATAAATTCGTATACAAAAGACAACCATTTCAACAACAATTTACAAGTTGCATCATTTGAAGAACCAAAATTAGTTAAAATTAATCAATTTAACATTTTAAACTCTAAAAGCTGGAGAAATTAAGCATAAGATTAGGCTTAACTTTTATGATTGGTTTGTACAGTAGCAGTTAATTATATACAAGAATTTAAGCTACGAATATAAATGGACGCACCTGAAACCGAAAATCACCACCAATTCTAATTTTCAATTTAGTAGTTTTAATTTTAAATAAACATTTAAACAAAAACAACGAACGCTAACTGATTTCGAAAGGAATCGCGAGTTCGTAATCGAGAGAGGTAGAGAACGAGGCTCTCAGTCTTCCCCTTTCTTCTGTTTCCAGTTCACGGGGTTTTCTTTTATGCCTGACATCCCCTTTCAATATTTTCACTGGACTATATATACGTAGGCTTATTTTACAGAATGGGCCTTAATATTTCATGGGCCCTGGGTGGCTGCCTGGTGGCCCTGGGCCGGCCCTGCATATATAGTGTTATAAAACTAAGTCCGCTTGACTAGGTAACCGTCGAGTACCATGTGCTTGATGGAGTGTCGAGGCGAGTTGGCCCAATTAATTAAAAAAACTCAGTCCAAAATCTCAAATTTGGTCAAAACTCAGGAAAATTCGATCAAAATCGGTCAAATTCTCCAAAATGTTTACTTTCTCACCACCACTCTCCAAATACGCTTCATGTACGGTTCAAGTTATTAGTCTTATTAGTCTTATTTTATTTATATACAATATTAATGTGATACATTTTACATATAACTTTTAAAATAGAGTAAATTAATGTGATACATTTAATGTGTCCATGTGGTATACCAGATTATGTCCCTATACTTGTTTTTTTGTTTTTTTTGTCCCTGTAAAATTTTATATTCTGTGTTTATGTCTTTCCGTCCACTTCCGTTTGAATTTAACCGTTAAATCCCCCACGTGCCAAACATATGAGGGTATTTATGTATTTTTCCTCAAATCACTTATACCCTATGTTTTAAAATTTGTACATTTATATTTACTTTAATTTTTTTAAAGAACATTTCAAAGAGTTCTTTACATTTCTTCAATCTCACGTTCAAACTCACTCACCAGTCACCGAACATTAAGAAATCTCACCATTAAGAAATCTCACCATTAGAGATTTTAAGAAATCTCGCCATTAGAAATCTCACTATCAGAAATTTTAAGAAAACTCACCAATAAACAGTCATCAATAGTGTCGGTTAACTGACAGGAGACGAAGACCATTGGCGGAAACCATTGGCGTTGGTCTTATGTGACCGTACTTAAATGACTACATTTGTTTTTTGTGGAGCCCATATAATCAGATTAAAAGTATATACACAATAGGGGTGATTTTCACACCACAACTTTTATTGCGTGTACTACATTCATTGCTTAGTATACTTATATAGGTAGCTATAAAATTTGCATTGTGAGATGTTTGCTGTAAAACTTGTAGTGTCAAAATTATTTCCCATATACAATGACACTTCTTTTGCAGGAGCAATTAATAAATAATCTTGCTGCGTCGGCATCACATTTTGCGCCCGTCAGAAAGGTACTACTCATTTAACTCTTGCTAACTTGAAACAGACATTACTTTCAAGTACTTGAACTACAAAATTCGAAATATAAAAGCGCATCAATTTTTGTTGGAAATAGAACACATCAACAAACAAATAATATTGTTGAAAGTGGAAGTAATTCACAAATTAAAAAGAAGATGAACGCACTGATCCCACGTTGGGTTTAATTCATGAAACAATGGAGAATTAGTTTTCTTGTTGTCAGGGGCGGAATTATAAACTTTCACCAGCGGTAATACCCTTATGATGATAATATAAATAAAGGGGTTAAGGGGACAACGACCTCTAGTGGGATCTCAGTGGCAACATCCTAAAACAAAAACAAATTTAACAAAAAAAAAAAAAATTTGGGTTTATAAATTAATATTATATTTTATATAATACTCCTTGTGATTTATAAAAAAAATCAATTTAAAGTATTGAAAAAGAAAAATAAAGAGAAAATGATTTGAAATGTTTGGACTAAAGAAATTTAGTTTTAATATATAGGGTAAAAAGAGGGAAAAGGTTAAATATATGGGCGAAAACTTTGTAATATAGAGGCTTAGAAAGGAAAAACAATTGATTTAAAAAAATAGCAACAACAAGATTCGAACTTTCAAGTACTTGAACTACAAAATTCGAAATATAAAAGCGCATCAATTTTTGTTGGAAATAGAACACATCAACAAACAAATAATATTGTTGAAAGTGGAAGTAATTCACAAATTAAAAAGAAGATGAACGCACTGATCCCACGTTGGGTTTAATTCATGAAACAATGGAGAATTAGTTTTCTTGTTGTCAGGGGCGGAATTATAAACTTTCACCAGCGGTAATACCCTTATGGTGATAATATAAATAAAGGGGTTAAGGGGACAACGACCTCTAGTGGGATCTCAGTGGCAACATCCTAAAACAAAAACAAATTTAACAAAAAAAAAAAAAATTTGGGTTTATAAATTAATATTATATTTTATATAATACTCCTTGTGATTTATAAAAAAAATCAATTTAAAGTATTGAAAAAGAAAAATAAAGAGAAAATGATTTGAAATGTTTGGACTAAAGAAATTTAGTTTTAATATATAGGGTAAAAAGAGGGAAAAGGTTAAATATATGGGCGAAAACTTTGTAATATAGAGGCTTAGAAAGGAAAAACAATTGATTTAAAAAAATAGCAACAACAAGATTCGAACTGCTAACCTCTTAAATACATGTAAGGAGTGTTAGACAGCTGCGCTAATATGGATGCGTCTTATTTCGCCTTTTCGGATATATATTGTTGGAAATAAACCAAAAACACATAACAATAATATGTGTCTGTTGTGGAAGTGCTCGTACAAAACAGAAAACATGAAGTGAACTTTAATGTAAATATTGATGCATGCAGGGGCGGAATTAGAAACTTTTACCAGCGGTAGCACCCGTGTAGTGATAAAAAAAACGGGGTTAAGGGGACTGCGACCTCTAGTGGGATCCCAGTGGCAACGCTCCGAAACAAAACCAAATTTAACACAAAAAAAGTTATATTACATATCACCCTTTTTAGTTACATACACCAACAAATTTTCAAGAATATATTTCATTAACCTACAAAAGAATTATTAATTTTATAAACATATTACAAAATTTAAAATACACACTTTATGTTTTTTTATTTGGTTCAAATATTAGGGTTGTCTTTGGGTGTGAACTAGTAACTAATAGTTAGAGGTTTTTTTAAGATTGATTTAAGATATTGAATAGGTTTTTAATCTAGAAAAATTTTGGTTTATAAAATTATATTGTTTTTTATAATTAAAGTATTAAATAATGAAAACAAAGGAAAATGATTTGAAATGTTTGGACTAAAGAATATTTTTTGAACTATATAAGGTAAAAAAAGAAAAAAAATAGAAATATATGGGCTCAAAAAGAAAAACCCTTGTAATATAGAGCTTGGAAAGGAAAAAAAAAATTGATTTAAAAAAATAGCAATAACAAGATTCGAACTCATGACCTCCTTGTATAGATACAAGGAGTGCTAGCCAGCTGCACTAGTGGATGGATGTGTCTTATTTCGCCTTTTCGGATATATATTAATGTATTTAAAATACTATAACAATAAAAAAGTCCCGAAAATTTACCGTACCGATTTTTTTTCGAGTAGTAGCACGTGCCACCGTGTGCTCTATACCAATTCCGCCCCTGGATGCATGGGTAGATAACTTGAATTTTGTATTACATTTACACCAACATGCATAAGCTTTACAATGTTTACATCCCGTCTATATATTTAAATCTTATGGGTACAACTGTTCAACAATTGAAGCAGTTAACCCATCTATAACTAACAAAAAACTACTTTTAATAACCAACTATCTTTATCTTTACAATAATTACAAATAACAACCCTAAAGTTTAACTTAATTTCAACGTATTCAAAATACTATAACAATAAAAAAGTCACGAAAATTTACCGTAACGAAATTTTTTCGAGTAGTAGCACGTGCCACCGTGTGCTATATAGTAAATCTGCCCTGCTTGTTGTAATATTCGATCAACAAAGACAACTTTATTAAGGATACATAAAAGTAACTAGCCTATAACCCGTGATGAATCACGGGCGACCGTAAAAAACTTCAAACTAATCCATATCCAATCAACCATACAATGACATATGTATAATGCAGTAAAATTAAAAGAGACACAGAGAGTTACGTGGAAACCCAAATCGGGAAAAAACCACGGACGGAAAAAGCCGAGAATCGATCCACTATAATATTGAAGTGTTTACAGAACTTGAATAAAAAATACTTGTAAATTGGATATATAATAATTAAATACATCATAACCATTTCTTCAAATCTTTTGTAGTACTTCATGGTAAACAACGTTCACGGTGTTATTACTTACTTTTCCATCTTTGTCGTATATCAACATTTTCAATCCTTTGCGACTTTTAACTCTAGACACAGCAACGTACAGCTGACCATGAGTGAAAACAGGTTTAGGTAAGAATATACCAACATTTGATAAGGATTGGCCCTGGCTTTTATTGATTGTCATTGCAAAACAAACTGAAAGTGGAAATTGACGCCTATTCATCTTCAATGGTAATCTCTTGTCAGAAGGGCTAAGTTTCAAACGCGGTATTAAAGTAACATGACCAACATTCGTTCCTGTAATTATTTGTGCTTTAATTATATGTTCACCAAGACTCATGACTCTTAATCTTGTTCCATTACATAATCCTGATGTCTGGTCAATGTTTCGTAAATGCATAACCGGTGCACCTACTTTAAGAGTTAAGATGTGGTTGGGTATCCCCGATAGTTTAAGGCCGTTTAGTATTTCTGGTGAGTAATAAGAATCTGCGTAATTACTATCTAGGCATTCTGTTTCACATATACTATCTGAACTATAATAAACAACCTCTTGTCCTGGCATCTTAGATAGTAAATGATCATTTATAACTTCCACCACTTCGTGGGTTGGAGCTAGAATTGCTCTTTCTTGAAAGTAAATCGGGTCCCCTAAATTATGAAGAAAAGTCGGATAAACAAATTCCACAAGAGACGTAATCGGATTATCGACGTCGGTAATAAGCAAATCATCGGGAATATCTATTGTGGCCTCACCATCATTAGGGCCCCCTAATATACCATCACCTATTTTAAGGATCCAATCACCAAATTCCTTAATTTCTTCGATATTAGACTCCGTAGAACCCTGTCTCAACCGCATGTTCGTCGTTAACTCAAGCACAGTACAATCATCCCATATATATGACGAATTAATTGATGCGTGTACAACCTCCTGTCTGCTTCCAGTGGGAATAACTGGAAGTATTTGTCTGAAGTCACCTCCAAAAACTATGACTTTACCACCAAAAGGTAGATTCCTTGCAGTAGGGATAGAAGATCCAATAATATCTCTTAATGATCTATCTAAAGCTTCAAAACAGTGTCTGTGCATCATAGGTGCTTCATCCCATATTATTAAAGTAGTCTTAATGAGTAAACCAGCAAGTCGGTACCTGATGTTAATAAACAATAAATATGTAAAAATCATAAATTAGTCCGAATAAGAAATTAATTAAGATCGGTACCTGATGATATTGAACATAAAGAGTCTTCATTCACATTTATAGGAATGCCAAATCTAGAATGTGCAGTTCTGCCTCCACTTAATAGTAATGAAGCAATGCCACTTGATGCGACATTCAAACATATATCTCGTTTACTCCTAACAGCAGCAGACAATGTTTTCCATATGTACGTCTTACCAGTACCCCCATATCCATACAGAAAGAAAACACCACCCCTCTTATGTTGAATTGCATCCATAACCCTTTCATATACAATTCTCTGCTCAGGAGCCAGGCTTGGAAATAATATATCATGTTCAGACTTTAATAATGTCGTGTCGTAGCAAATTTCATCGTGTATCAATCTATTAGTGTGCGTTTCTAGAAATTCCATATCATGTAAGGGCATTCCATTGATAGAACTTAAGCTACTACCATTTGTACGAAGGATAGTGTCGATATGATGCAAACACAAATTCTTTTGACGTTGCTCGCTGATCTGTAAATCTGCAATAAAATTTTATATCATTATAGTAGTTATCATATAGATCATTTTAACGGCATAAAATAGTTATAATAAACTGAAATAAACAATAAAGATTCAATTTAAATTAATATCACCTGAATTATTAAAAAGTTGTCGTTGGTCATGTTCAATGTCGTCTGACATATATTCCCATGTTTCTTCCCAAACATGATCTGGCCTTACAATACTATTGGAGATAAGCAGCATAACAAATAAACGTCGGACATAATCACCTGACGCTATACGGTTACCTTCTTTAATAGCCCCAATATACTCTTTATCATCGTCTAACAAACCGTAAGCAAAACACGCATCTCTAAATGACTCATAAAGTGTACCATTAACAGTTCGTATATCTTCCCAAGAAGTCTTACCTTTTACTTTATTCAAAAGCACTCTCAGATAAGAAGCATCACCAAGAGAAGGAGGTACATAATGAATCCTTCCTACTGCAAATCTTGTTTTACGCCTCTGCCATATCCTTTTGTTAGACTTCCAAACAAATTTAGTTGGGAATTCTGCATAGGTCGGTTCTTGAGCTTTTGGATCTGTTTTATTAATTTGCATCCAAGCTATTAAATTAGAAGATGCAACCGAGGGTTTGTTTATAACATCATCAATATTTTCGTTGTTATCAAAATATATTAGTTGCTGGCCCGGTAAATGAAATGGCAGCCTCTCGACATGGGGGTATCGGTAGTGTACTTCAAAAGAAAAGATTCTCCAAGTTGCCTCGCACGCTGAGAGATACCTACAATCGTAAAATTCCTTAATCTCATCAACATGTTCTTTGTTGTTAGTTTCAGTACCATCATTATCAGCTGGAGCTGATACAGTTGCAGTAACACGATCAGGACCTTTGTTAATATACTTGAAAAGATATTTAATAGATCCAGCTTGATTGCACCACTCGACGTTGATATGTGCTTGATAACATTTTAACAAAGTTTTATTATATCCTACAACGAAACTGTTGTGTAGCTTTACCCCATTTTTCTCAATAAATATCCCATTATCCGGCCGTTTGTAAATAGGGTAACCATCCGGGTCAGTCTTTGTTCTTTCATTAAATTTCTTAGGAAAATTCTTGGTGCATTTCCCTTTAACAGTGCAAGGGCATTTTGGATTTTCAAGGCCACAAGGGCCATGCATCATATGATCACTCACGAGTCGATAAAGTTGAGGATCTGTATTTTTGTCTGGTATCTCAGCAGATATAAAATCATCAATCTTTTCATGGTTCACTAACTTATCATCTTGGTGTAGAAAAATACATATATGTGCGTGAGGGAGGCCTCTCTTTTGAAACTCAACAGTGTAAACAACTGCATAAAATTTAGTGTGTGTTAAAATCATGTATCAGTTAGTACATAAATTACACCCTTATATTAGGGCTACATAAAATACGCGTAAATTTAATACGAAAATATGGAAAAAGATTATAAATATGATTAATTGTATTTACCTGCATTTACTCTGCCGAACATACATGAGTCCTTCAAATTTTTTATAAGATGATCTAACTTCATCTTAAATATTCTGCAAATAATATCGGGTCTATCATCCGGTTGAAGACCAGTTCCATCTAAGAATCTGCTTATCTCTGGCCACTTTGGATTGCATGTGAATGTTATAAAAAAATTCGGGTGACCATATCATTTGCATAATGACATGGCATCTAAATAGTTTTGGCGCATATACCGAGCACCGCCTGTAAAAGATGATGGAAGGACTACACGTTTACCCGATGTTGATGCATCTGTATTGCCTCTTTCTGCATTTTCTGTTAAAGTCTGATATGATTCAACACGTAGGGCCTTTTGCTGTGTTCTTATGAAAATCAACCTTTGAGTTTCTATCATTGTGTAAGCATCAACCACGAATTGCTGAAAAAGCCTTCTTGAGTTAATATGAAGAGAATATTTAAAGCTTCTTTCCTGTATGATGTAAGCAAAATATTCCTTCATTGTTAACCTATAATGTTGATTTGTGTCGGGATGTATAATATCTCTATGAAAAATATATGTTCTGTAACCATCTTCACTGTAAGGAAATAAAAGTGGATACTGGAGCGCTAAAAATTGTGGGTGGTTTACATCAATATGTAGTAGTTCACCTGTTCGTGTTTCAATAACAATATCCCGTTTATCAACTAAATCTTCCATGTCTCCGACAATTAATCCAACTATTTCTGATGCGGTTGGGAGATTGTAAGTCCTCCCGTCAGTTGTCCTTGTACCAATTAGTCTCAACCTTAAGTTTTGTAGCTCATCATTTTCATGTCGATCTCTTACCATCCGATACGATTTTACCAATTCATTTTTTTCGTCCAAAATACGTTTTAAGCCATCAATAATAGTTGGGTCGATAGAGTCTGTACTTTTTGTAACATTTTTAGATTTTGACGAAGATGCTCCATTGTTTGATGCGGATCTAACATTAAAGAATTTATTAGTAATAAAATAATAAAGAATTTGAAATTAATAAATAAAATAATGTACATCTAGTATATAATAATGATAAATTAACATGTCATGTACCGTAAAGCGGAAATCCTATTTTGCACTTCATTTTCCGTATCATATATGTAGAGTTGTGAGAATTTTGCAGTTGTCCCTTGAACAGGCAAAAGACTGCTCAGACTGTGATAGTTTTGTCCATGTAACCTAAAACAATAAGGTCCTTTTCCTTTGTTAACCGAGGTATCAACCTTTCCACCCATAGATGTGAATGCAAACATCATGTTGTATGTCCTAATATTTTTCATAAAATTTTTTGCCCTCAAATCATTATCTCGAAATAGGTCTAACAAAAATTTATCTGGCTCCTTGAAATCAGGAACCTCTACTTTTCTGTACAGACAACAAATTGAGTAACTCCATTTATCATTGAAGCGTCTTCTAAGCCTCACCTCTGAGTTCCACAATAAAGCATTACATGCTCCACATACATTGTCTGGATCACCGTGGTCAATATAATCTGGGAACAAAGGTTTTACTATTTAGTGGAGGTAAGTAAGTTGACAATACTTATAATTTAGTATCTCCTTAATAAATATATTATTACCTTCACATATTCCAAAAAATTGTGCAGATTCGTTATGCTGTGAATCATCAGCATCACTGTCAAGGTCGACGTTTGTATTAATAACATTGCCTTTCAATTTACGCTGACGCTTACACGGGTGCCTCCTAGAAGAAATGTCGGTGTTGATAACCGGATGATTTGAATTGAGGTTTTTTGACCCTAATGAATCAAATAAGCTGGCTTAGTATATTATAGGGTTTATTTAGATTTTCATTTAACTTTAGTAAGCCTCCATATTTATATATAATATTAAGTTAAAAAAGATATACCTGATGATGAACTAGGAATTTGGTGATCCGATGTTGTACCACTAACATGACTTTTAAATGTTGATGAAATTTTATGGCTAGCCATGCTTTTTTGAGTATCTTTAACATAGAGAAAATGAAAACTTGAAATCAGTATAGTTATATCATTAGTTTTTATAAAATAATAATAACATGTATCATGTCAGACACCATTTTAAAAATTGCAAATACTATTAAGGACAATAATTTCACACGTACATACCATTTAGTGGTTTAGTAGATGGAGGTCTTCCACGACGTCGCGGATGTATATCTTTTAGTTGCATGATATGAAAAATTTGTTATGTTAATATATTTGTGTATGTAAAATGCTAACAATTGTCCATAATATTTAGTGTCATGGGAGTGAATAAAATTTTACCTTCGGCGTATGAGATGTCATTTAGAGATGATTTGTTTTCATTTGACGTCTTAGAAATTGGTTTTGGTCCTGGACGTCTAATTGATATATCTGTAATAGAACGTATTAAAGAGTTAACTATAATTAGGCTACAGATCTAAAAAGTGACGGCCAAAATTATTATTATGTCTAATGTCATTATTTTTAAACTTGCACCTTGATTGTTGGTGACGTCACTTAGAGATGACCCGAATGAATTAGATGGTCCTGAATATGACAAAAGTAGGATCACTACTACAGATCGGGTTTGTTAGTGCGGACCAATAAATTTATTTATTGCGGTGGTACAATATAACCGCAACAACAAATTCAGTTCGCACTGCAAAAGAAAGAACCGCAACAACAATTCAATTTGTTGTTGCGGCCATGATAAACCCGCATTAACAATTCCATTTGTTGTTGCGGCCATGCTAAACCCGCAATAACAATTCCATTTGTTGTTGCGGGCATACGTTACCCGCAACAACTACCAAATTTGTTGTTGCGGCCATGCTAAACCCGCAACAACAATCTAAATTTTCAGTTTAAATTAATTAATTAATTGGCAAACAAAAACAAATTTCATAAAGATACAACGATAACATTACATATATGTAACATACTATTATAAGCCAAACCAAAACAAGGACAACCAAAACCTAAACACAAAGCTAACTAACATCATGTTGATTCACAGAAGAGTAACGTTGAAGATAACTCCAGCACCACGGTTTTTTGTTTCGAGATCAAGGGTGAACATCACATGTTGGTTCGTGCGGATGCCCATCTTATGTTTGAAGTCGACCATATCACCAATGATAGTCATATGGTCTATAAAACGAACATTGGGCCCCCTTCGATCACTGTGGCGTAGTAAATTGAAAACCATGTATGGGGGACTCATCTCAAGGTTTGACAAAGCACACAAATGACGCTCATTCCAAAGTTGGTGATCCCTAACAAATTTTGCTGGAATAGTCTGATGAAAGAAATGAAAATTAAATTTATACTGCAAATTAATTATAATAGCAAATTATTAAAAAGAAAAATCATACAATTTTTCTTGTCATGGACGCACACCATTTTACGATGAAGAAATTATTAACGTGATCACCAATATGCAGACTGCTAGAACTCATATTAGAAACTTAAAAGATCGATTAATCTTACTTTGAAAAGTTTTTCTTTGAAACGTTCTTGTAGGTTTAAAAACGCGCGAAACGTTCTTTGATATAACAAATTAAAGGAATGAATGAAGTCTGCTTATATATATACTTAAGTTTTGGCGGGATTGGGGATTAGGGTTATGGCGCGCATCACAACTGTACAACCGCATCTCCAAACAAGTGAATAGTCATTTTGATTTCTGCTGCAGCATCATCAAGATTCGCGAGAGAACAAAATCTGCTGCAACATGTGAATCTTGATGATGCAGCACCAGCAAGCAATGACTTAATAAACCTTCATATATATGAAAATTAAGTTTGATCCATCAAAATAATGGCACCTATGGTACATAATATAGAGCTGATATTAATTAGTTCTCTTTTAATTTCAAAGAAACTATCATCACACATATTATTAGAATCTCAAGAAATATTTGATTCTCCTGCAACATTACCTTATGATGTGGTAAAAATCGAGGAAAAACATTTGTTGTTGCGGTTTCCAGATTTGTTATTGCGGTTAAGAGGATAAGTTTAAAAAAGTAGCTGCAACACTAGCTGTAACTTCCATCCAACTTGGTGTGTATTTACTCGATGCATTAACTCAATCAAATCCCAAAATATTAATTCAAATTATTCTGAAATGCAGTTACCGCGGTTTCACTGTTGCATTTGTTAGTGCAGTTTTCCGTATTTGTTACCGCGGTTTCACTGTTGCTACGCGCTTGAATTCTAGATGACGGTCAATTTTCCCTCTTCAATTTCGACGCCCTTGGTTATTATATATAGTTAACCAATATTATTCTGAAATGCAGTTACAAGAAAACTATTAATCAAAAACCTTTTTTTGTTATTAACATCATGAGTTCCCAAAACGAAAATCTTCCACAAGAGATTATTGATATCGAGTCTTCTACCGACGACGATATCAACAACTACAGAAGTGAGGATCCTCTAGAGCACAGCCATTACTTTGCTGTGAAATTGACCTCGCAAGTTATACAACGGAGGGAAATTGTATGCATTCTATATTGTGGTTCTTTTTTCTTTCTGTTTACTGTTTATGATGATGAAATATTTTTTTGATTTCTTAATTTCAGACTATACCAGCAAAGCTGGTTCAGGATCTCAAGCTCTTCAACTATAACACATGTTGTGTCTTCGAGATGGGGGAAATGAGTCAGAGGTTCGTGTTGGTGGATACCTTTCGTAATCGAAAGAAACCAATGGAAGAAAGACCCTATGGCCCGATCACCATTCATGGTGATTTTGACGAGTTTTGAATGAAATGGGGCATCCATTGGAACCGTTGGGTTGTTTTCACGATTGATCTTGAGAAAATGAAGCCCGGAGGCCGAGTTTACATGAAATTAACTTTGTTTTGATTTTTTTTTTGTTGTAAATTTTGTGACTTTTTAATTTCCCTTGTAATTAATGCATCCCCTTTTTTTAATATTATCTTAAAGTTTTTTTTGTTAACCATCTATATATCTTCAAAGTCTCCGATAAAATAATTAATTTATCTTCAAATTTATAATGTCAAATTTCAAAATAATTATTTAAAAATATAAATAGATTAATATAAATATTTTAATTTATTAATTTATAGTATTAGCAAATAATGAATGAAATATTTACACCAGATTTACTTGTTTCAAGTTATTTATTGTAACGGCTAGAATATATTTGTTATTGCGGGTTTTCTTCCTTTGTTGTTGCGGTTTGCTGTTTTGTTATTGCGGTTTGACCGCAATAACAAAACAAATCTGATTGTCATCTAATATCCAACAGACATATTTTGAAATAGTTGTCTTTCTTCTTCGTTGAGATCCTGTTTTCGTTCTGCTAATGTTTTTAAGGTAATTTCGTTTTCTTTTTTTTAATCTCATGCTTTGAAGTAGACTTAGAAATATAAGTATCTTCCAATTATTTGCCAAAATAGACACATTACATTCATAAAATAGAGAATACAGTAGATTATGCAAACATTGCATATCCTATGAAAACTATGCAAATCCCTATCAAATACAATTTCATTTTCCTTAGCATTAAGTCACGTTCCTCGAGCTTCCTTTCAAGATTGTTCTTCGAGTTTATTAATCCTGGAATGATTTGTTTGGATCTTTCACACATGACAGGATCAAACCACACAAAAAATCTACATGTAGAACCCTATAAAAAAGAATATTATATAATAGTTAATAATTAGTTGAATTCTAAAATGGTTATATATTAAATATCTTCAAATTAAAGGCCCTACCTTTGTTGGACATGTATAAAACCTTCGTCCAGGGTTTCTGGCTGTCCATGAAGTGCAAATCACTGCTTGTTTGCCACATGATGAACAGAAAACCATCTTGTAGCTAGAAAGATATAATGTGTTCGTTTTTTTAAGGTTGATTAATGGCTGAATATGTGACTTACTTATATATCTTTCAATTACCATTTAAATATATAATATTAATTAATTTTTATTGTCGCTTTATTAATTTTTAGATGGAGCGTAATTATTGGATGTATCATGCTATACGTTCGTCCGCCGATTATGTCATCGGTGTTGGAAATTTTATTCGGTTTGCTAAATCGAATCGTGTTAAGAACGCAAGTCCTTCGATCTTATGTCCTTGCAACGTTTGTAAAAACTCTAAAAGATTCACAAACACCGGTGATATAGAGCACCATTTGTTTCGCCATGGTTTTATGTATAATTACACTTGTTGGTCAAGTCATGGAGAATCACGACTTAATTGTAACACATCTTCGAGCAATGTAGATAGTAGTAGTACTGCATATACAACATTGAACAATGACTCATACCACGATAACGATCAATACACTTCAAATGACCATTTCGATGAAAGTATTAATGAATTGGATACTAATGTGAGTGGTGACGTTGGTGAACAAGATGAATTACATCGCTTATTTGATGAAGCCGAAACACCGTTATATAAAGGTTCTAAATTAATGAAACTTGATGCTGTGTTGAAGTTAATTAACTTAAAGATGAAAAACGGATGGAGTGATACAAGTTTCACAACCCTATTAGAGCTTTTACATCATGAGTTGCTTCCGGAAGAAAATGGATTACCAATTTCTACATATCGAGCAAAAAAATTAATGTGTCCAATGGGATTGGAAGTAGAAAGAATACATGCATGTCCCAATAATTGTATGTTGTTTCGGAACGAGTTCGCAAATTTGCATAACTGTCCTCATTGCAAGGCATCGAGGTATAAACGGAAAAAGGATACAGATGAAGTTGACGATGATGTGACAAAGAATGGACCACCGGCTAAAATGTTGTGGTATCTTCCTATTATACCAAGACTGAAAAGGTTATATTCAAACGAGAAAGAAGCCAAGTTACTTTGTTGGCATTCAGAAGAACGTGTGATTGACGGGAAAATTAGACATGTTGCGGATTCACCACAGTGGAGAAACATTGATAAAAGGTATGTTGAGTTTGGGAAGGAGATCAGAAACATACGGTTTGGGCTTAGTTCGGATGGGATAAATCTTTTCGGTAACATGAGTAGTTGTCATAGTACGTGGCCAGTTCTCTTATGCATTTACAATCTCCCACAATGGTTATGCATGAAACAGAAATACATTATGATGTCCTTGTTGATTCAAGGTCCGAAATAACCGGGTAATGATATTGATGTTTATTTATCCCCTTTGATTGATGACTTAAAAACTCTTTGGAGTGATGGTGTAGATGTATACGATGCTTATAGAAAACAACAATTTAAATTGCGGGCCATGGTTTTTTGTATAATCAATGACTTTCCAGCATACGGTAACTTGTCAGGATACAAAACGAAGGGTAAGAAAGCTTGTCCTGTTTGTGAAGATGAGACAAGCTCGGTGTGGTTACCAAATTGTAAAAAAACTGTATACATGGGACATCGAAGATTCCTTACCAAGAGTCACCCGTTTAGGAAGAAGACGATTGAGTTTGACGGAACTGTCGAGGTTAGGACGGTGAAGAAACGATTTGATACATTTTCACGAGTTGAAAATATTAATGTTGTGTTGGGTAAGAGATTCCGTATTGATAATGATGCCATATGGAAAAAGAAGTCCATATTTTTTCAATTGCCTTACTGGAGACATTTAGATGTTAGACATTGTCTTGATGTTATGCACATAGAAAAAAACGTATGTAAGAGCTTGATAGGCTTATTATTGGATATTAAGTACAAAACTAAAGATGGTATTAAGGTTCGAAATGACATGGTCGAGATGGGAATACGTAAAGATCTTGCTCCCGTACAACGAGGCACTTGTACTTATCTTCCACCCGCATGTTATAATACAACGAAAGAAGAAAAAAAAAGTTATGTCAATGTTTGCACGATATTAAGGTTCCGTCATCTTATTCAGCAAACATTCAAAGATTTCTATCAATGAAAGATTATAAATTGCTTGGGATGAAGTCTCACGATTGTCATGTTTTGATGACACATATGATTCCAATCGCAATTCGTGAAATTTTACAAGATGATATCCGACATACAATCACAAAGCTTTGTTTGTTTTTCAACAATATTCATACGAAAGTTATTGATGTCGAAGATTTGGACAAATGGGAGAAAGACGTTTATGTTATCCTTTGTGAACTAGAGATGCACTTTCCACCATCATTTTTTGATATAATGGTTCACCTAATATCTCATATCGTACAAGAGATTAAGGCATGTGGTCCTGTATTTCTACGTTACATGTACCCTTTTGAAAGATACATGGGAATATTGAAAGGTTATGTAAGAAACCGTAATCGACCAGAGGGAAGTATTATTGAAGGGTATACTTCTGAAGAGGTGATTGAGTTCTGCCAAGGTACGTATGTAATATATATGATCAACTATAGCAAAAATTAATTTATTATATATTTTGTTTTTCTTAGGCTATATGGAAGGTGTCAAAAGTGTTGGCGTTCCTAAAAGTCGCCATTCAGGTCGACTTGAAGGAAAGGGAGGAGTAGGTTTTAAGATAATAGTGCCAATGCACGGAGAACTACAAGTTGCTCATTTAGTAATCTTAAAGCACATGACATGCCTCACTCCATATGTTGATGAACATATGGATATGCTAAAGTCGACGAACCCGGGTAAACAACAAGTGTGGTACATAAACAACCAAAACAAGGATTTGGTAAGTTGGTTGAAAGAGAGGGTGACAACAAGTGACGACGTTGATGACACTGTCAAAAAATTGGGACAAGGTCCAGATGCTAGAGTAAGAACTTACCAAGGATATGATATTAATGGTTATACATTTTACACCAAAGATCAAGATAGAAAAAGTACAGTGCAAAATAGTGGAGTTACAGTAATGGAATCAACAACCGAAATCGATAGGCGTGATCAAGATACATTGATAAGCATCGCAAAAGATTCTTATTACGGTGTGATAGAAGAAATTTGGGAATTGCAGTATTCTGATTTCATAATCCCAGTGTTCAAGTGTAAGTGGGTAAATAACCGTACGGGTGTTAAAGTTGACGAATATGGTTTTACACTTGTCGATCTTGAAACTAATGGCTACGAATCCGAGCCATTCGTTCTCACAACACATGTATCATAAATTTTTTTCGTCAAAGATCCAAGCAAAGCAAAATACCACATTGTGTTGCAAGGTAAAAGACGTATTCTTGGGGTTGATAATGTTGTGGATGAAGAAGAACACGACAACTTCGATGATTTACCACCATTTTCCGTCGGTATCGAACCCGGGAATTTTGAAAACATGAATAGAAGCTCATATGTACGAACTGACGGAGAAGGAACATATATTTAATAACTCGATCTATTATATATTATTGAAAATTAATATTTGTATTATATATGTGTTTTAGTACTATGCAAATTTATAATTAACCTACTGTTTTATTCATGTGTAACATCTTTTAACAATTTGAATTTGTTACTATGCAACGTTCTTGTAACACACAAAAAAAATGAAACTCAAAACCGCAACAACAAATTAACAAAACCGCAACAACTAATTCACCCAACCGCAACAACAAAAAATGAAACTCAAAACCGCAACAACAAATTAACAAAACCGCAACAATTAATTCACCCAACCGCAATAACTAATGGAAATAAACCGCGGTACCAAATAGAATAAAATAACCCGCTAAAATGAAATAAAGACCCGCTAAAACGAAATTGTTTATTCCAAAATTTTCAAATCCCAAAACATAAGTTATCCAAACATCGAATCCTTAATCACTTTTGCACAAAACATTAATCGACCAAACCCTCCGTTTTCTTCACCAAAATCACTCTGCACTAGTTCACCGGAGTTTGGATTCACCGTCGTTTTCTTCACCTTGGATAGTAACCGACGTTGCTTTCACCACGTCGTATCCTTAATCACTTTTCCAAAAAACCTTAATCACTCTCGTCGACCTAAACCCTAGTTTACCGTTACATCGCCGATATTCCTTCACCAAGATAGGTATTAAAGTATTATGTTAATGATTTCTTGTGTTTGTTATGCATTCGTTCTTAATCATCTTTTTCTGTTAACGTATTATGTTCACGCATTTGTGTCGTAATTCTGCAGAAATGGCCGATAATCAAGAACGTAAGAGACGTAGAGGCGAACGTGGTCCTGCATCTTTTGGGAAGAAATATAGCAAAAATGTATATAAAACTGAATTTGATGAAAATCATATCCCTCTGAGTAAAGAACTGACGTCATGGTTTGGGATGACGGTTCAACATCGTTTCCCGCTAGCAACTGATATGGGCAAAATGGACAAAGACATATATGAACAACTATGGCTGGATACCAAGGTATATATTTATTAATTAGAAATATGAAATAGTTATTAAGTGATGATAGCATATAATTTATTTACTCTAAATTGTAGAATATGTGGAATATCGAGAACGATGATGTAAAAGAGTTAATGAGGAAGAAAGCTGTGAAAATTGGTACTAATTTTAAATCTAGGCTTGTTAAACATTTCGTCCTTACAGGTAAAGATGCTTGTGAGAAGTATAAGTTTCTTAAAAGGCATGATTGGGAAGAATTTAAGGCACAAAGAAGCACCCCAGAATTTATGGTATCTCTTAATTATATTATATGTTTAGTGTTGTACAATATTTTATTATTAACAACTTGTTAATTTGTGTAGCTAAAAAGGGAGAAAGCACTGGCAAGCAATGCAAAGAGACAATTCAAGGTCCGCGTGGGCCGAAGCGGGTGGACCCGTTTTAAAAAAAGTAAAAAGGATGCAGTTTGGTCTGAACTTCTACAAAACCATAGTGTTCTTTCGGAGATTCAAAATGAACGGTCTAGGTTGTTTTTGATGGGTTGTGCAGTAAAGAATAGTGAAGGAAAGTTTGAACTTCCTAACGAAGCGTTGGACAATTTCCAAGTTTTGGTATACTAAGTTTTATTTAATTGAAGATTTTTATCTTTTTGGTAAACAAATACTTTTTGTAGCTCGCGGAAGAGAAAAAGATGATAGAGGATGGTACTTATGCATTAAATAAAGAGGATCCTTTAATTCGTCTTCTAGGACCCGAGCACGGGGGAAGATCTTGGACCGTATCCGAGGTAATTGGATACACAAAGGTTAAAGGTGGATTGATTAGAAATGTGATCCCGCAAAGTACCCCCACGGTCAACACAAGCCACCATGATTCATGTGGGTCCCGTGGAACGGTGGAACACTATCCACCTATTGAGGTAACAATTTAAAAGTTTTGCAACCTATACTATCCAGCCTTATAATTGTATATGTTTTTACAGGTGTTGTCACCATGTGAGTTGCTAATTAGGGTGGCTGATGCCCATTTAGTCAAAGTTGGTTTTGGACAAGTATGGCCAACTGTTGGATTCCAACTGTTACATAATAAACTGATTGCCGATGGTTGTGTAAAAGTCCAAGTTGATGCGATCGTGGCAGGAAAGGAGGATTTGCCTGTACATCCTCTCACAAAAACAGATGATGTTCAATTGGTTGAGAATTTGCCATATAATATAGTACAGTGGCCAAGATATGCAGTGAAGGTATATTTTAGTTTTTTTACATTGTTTGTGAACGCTTTTATCTAACTTTGTAGAAATGTTTTAGCTTATTGGCGATGAGCTTGTCAATTCCCCGGAAAGGGACTTGAGAGAATCCTCTCCATTTGATTTGTCAACAAACAATGTTTATATACCAGAAATGCCCGAAACTTCACCTTCCCTTTACACCAAGACTTTTATGGATATGCACAAATGGTTAGTCTTATCATTATCATTATTTTGATCATTATTTTTAAATACTAATATTTTTATCATTACTTATTGTAGTTGCAATCGGTCCCCGCAGCCCAAACCGTCCCCGCAGCCCAAACCGTCACCGCAGCCCAACCCATTAACCCAGCCCAAACAGTCCCCGTAGCCCAAAAAGTCACTAAAGCCCAACCCATTATCCCAGCCCAAACCATCCCCGAAGCCCAACCCGACAGCCCAGCCCGAACAGTCCCTAAACCCCAAACACCCACCGCAGCCCAAACCGTCACCACACCCCAAACTGTCCCCGCAGCCCAAACCGTCCCCGCAGCCCAAACCGTCCCCGCAACCCAACCCATTAACCCAGCCCAAACAGTCCCCGTATCCCAAACAGTCACTAAAGCCCAACCCATTATCCCAGCCCAAACCATCCCCGAAGCCCAACCCGACAGACCAGCCCGAACAGTCCCTAAACCCCAAACACCCACCGCAGCCCAAACCGTCACCACACCCCAACCCGAACCCGAACCCGAGAATGTTCCTCTAGATCCTCAGTACGACCAGCATTATGCGATGGTAATGGCCGATGCTCCCCAATTTCTCCCAATACTTGATGCATTCTTCAAATATAACAAATATGGTCTTAGTGTTCCTTCCCCTCCGGGTATGTATCATGAGACATATACAGAAGGCATCCCAGCCACCGAGGTTTTACAATTTGCTCGATTCCATTGGGTTGATATAAGCATGATACATTGTTTGTCAATGTAAGCTTAATATTTTACTATTTGGGTATAATTGTATTTATTAACTTTATGTTGTATATTTAAGGTATTATTATGCAATGGCGGGCAGCAATTCACGATGTGCATTTTTCAATGCACACTATATTACCGATCCAGAATGTCGCACCAACAAGAACCATGTCATCCAACATATCAGGGATGTTTTAAATCATCATCCAAGCAAGTCATACATTCTTGCACCATACTATCAACAGTAAGATTTGATTTTCCATAATACACGCAACACTGGATGTTTTAAATCATCATACAAGCAAGTAACTTTGATTAATTGCTTGTGTTTACTTGCAGGCAACACTGGATGCTTTTTATCCTCTGTCCTAAAACGAATATTGGATATATTGTTGATTCTTTAAAGCGTGAATCTGGTCCCGATTACTACACTCTTGTAGGAGTAATCAATCATATGTTTCCCCGTAGATTTAAATCGATAAACACAACTGTATGTTTTCAATTTCCATTTTTTACCAATTTATTTAAGATGTATAAAATATTCAATATATTGAAATGTTACAGTGCTGGAAACAAGACCAAAGCTGGGAATGTGGTTACATTGTTAGTCGACATATTGAAGAATTTTTACTGACCATACAGTTTAACATCAACCAATATGTAAGTTTATGTTATAGTTTTAAAATATTACTCATTTAGATGTAAAAATTATTGATATTAATTGTTTTTCATGAGCAGATGTGGAAGACTAATAAGAGTTTTGATGCTTCTATGATTCATGAATACATAGAAAGGTTGTTGCCACTGTATCTCTAATGGATGAAGAGGTGCAAGCAAAGTGATGCCACTTATTAAAGGTTAGCAATTAAGCAAGTGTAAATTTTTGAACATATAGTTGTAAATTTTTGAAACACGGTCCATTACAATGATCACAACCTGCAAGTGTACATTTTTTTGACATTAAGTTACTGTGCGATTGTACATTTTAAATATATAAGAGCTAGATTTATATATATATATATATATATATATATATATATATATATATATATATATATATATATTGTGGAATGATTTTTTTTTTGTTTATTTTGAATAACAAATATTGCGGTTACTTTATCATGTGTGCGAATAACTAATATTGCGGGTATATCATCTAGTGTAGTGTGCGAAGAACTAATAGCGCGTTTTGTTATTTAATGTTGCGGTTTCTTTCTTATTGCGGTCTCTGTGTTTGATATTGCGGTCTCTCTTTTGTTGCTGTGTTGGCTTTAATATTGTGGTTTCTTTCTTGTTGCGGTCACTGTGTTTGATACTGCGGTTTCTCTTTTGTTGCAGTTTGTTTGTTTGATAGTGCGTAGTTTGTTAGTGCGTTCCTTTCCCCGCAACAACAAATCGTTTTCCCCGCAACAACAAATCGTTTCTGTAGTAGTGGATATTAATATAATGCTTGTATATGGAATTTTATGTGTGACTTTGATAGTTAGTAAATTTATTTTTGGAATAACACTTATATGTACAACACTATATCTCTTAATGTAAATTTTGAAGTTGTGAAAACGTGTTTTTTTACGTGACAATGTGATATAATAATAAGGAAATAGATTGTTGATACCTATTCTGATACCGATTCTGCTAGGCTTGATTGGCCTTCCCAGACGTTTTCGACCCGAATTCGAGTCTGTTGAATTTGATGATGTTGATTTCAATATGTCTTTTTGAGAAGAACCCATACTATATTGATTGATGTTATAGTTTAGACCTACACCTGTGAATGTAAATGTTAAAACATAATGTTCAACATAATTGACTGCAAAATCTTACAACACTTATGATGTTTGAAAGTCGACCAAATAGCATTGCCAGACAAAGGTTTAAAATGACGCTTTAGTTTAGTATTTTTAACATTTTCATTATATTATTTACAACATAACATTAACAATAGCTTTAGTTTAGTATTTTTACAGATCAAGTCAAGTCGGTAGTAATGGGTATTTGAGCTCTATCCCACCAAATAAATTCTTGAACTTTTGTTGATAGCGGCTGGATTTTTAGGTGCCCATTTATACGGAATGGGCTGGGCTAGGCCCACCAGTTATTTCTAATTCAGGGATTAGACCTATTGCGCCGTTTGAAACGTGTTACATTTCCCTATGTTTTTAATTACCGAGCCTTTTATGTGAGACATTAAAAATGAAATTATGATAATGAAATTATTCAACTTATTATTTGCATCCATAAGTTAGGGTTTCTACAGTTCCACTTTTGGACAAAATGTAAGCATTTTGTATCGGAAGATGTACAGAGATGAAATGAAAGCTCACCTTAGTTGCTGAATCTATAGGCCGACGGTTCGGAGTTTTTCTTCAATCATTGTCCTGAATGAGGCGGTTGTATCAAAGCTACACATTAAGCAAAATCGTGGTAAGTTTTCCTCATATAAGTATAACCTAAATTAGTGTTTCAATAGTTAAACATGTATCAAAATCACAGGAGCTTGCTTCGGCAGATCTAGTGAGACGAACTCAAGCTTACGTGATTTTTGAATCTGTTGGTCGCTGCTAACATGCTCTTCGGGAGTTTGTATTCAGTTAATATGTGTAGGCCACGGCCGACTGGTATGATTTGTCTGGACGTTGCCAATATCGTAAGTGCCTTAAACCTTTTGATAATTGAAGATATATGTCTGTATTAAAAATTAACTAAAATACAGGCTTAGCATAATTTGAGGAAGATACCTTGGAGTTACAATTAGTGGGGTTCCGGTTATTATATCAACAATCGTCTTTGGGCAGTGGGTGTTTTTGACATGGTTAGGTATTTAGTATTTGTTTTGCTAACTTTTTCCCTTAGGGATATGATTAAGGATAATAGAACACGTACAAATGGTTAAGCATAAATACCTTGAGTTGGTCATTAAAATGCATGGTGTTGTTTTCTTTATGGTTAATGTACAATTACTTATGCTATAAGCTTTATTTTAATCATTATTCTTTTTGATATAGTTAGCAAAAAAAATCCTTTTTACTACTAATGGCCATAAGGGCTGGGTTTGGTTGACCCGGTGTTAAAATATAATACGAGGAACTAAGTAAATTTTATTTCAATATAAGCAAACACTAAAATATTTACTGTATCCGGAAAAGGCAACAATCTTTGCTTCCTAAAAATTAAGCTACAACCAAAACAATCAATTATTACTGTTCCAAAAAAGGCAACAATATTCATCATAAAAGATAAGAAAACCAAAACAAACATATAATCTAGTGAAAATAAAAACCATGAAACAAACAATACGAAAAATATATCTTGTCCAGAAACACCATTGAAAATAAAGCCATAAAGTTTCCAACAACCGCATGTAAATCACAATTAATCCTTTTCCACCTTCGGAGTCAGCAACTTCTTTGCTGACGAAGATACTACAAGCTCGTCATCGATGTCGATGACATTCTTCAGATTTCTCATAGCGGGGCTTGTGGCCGTACTTATCTCTTCATCTGTTCTTAAGATACTCTCCCCGCTTGCAGATGAAACATACTGCTTGAAACAAAAAGTATGTTATAGCTCACTTCATTAAATAAACGCCAGCTTTAATGTGTTAAAATCATATGACAATCTAAAATAATTGAAGGTAAAAAGTATAGGCATCTTGGTTTTTTTGGATACGGACGGTGGCGAGACGAACGATGAAGACGTCGGTGAGTTGAAAGAAATTGAGGCATTGTCTGAACATGCATGTGCCTGCATGGTTGTTAATTGATTAAATGTTGTCTGATTTAAGGTAGGATCATGTGTTCATTTATAAAAAGTTACAAATACTCACATCCGATTTGTTTTCCAAAAGTTTATTAATAACATCAGCATCATCAGTCATTCTGCTGATACCGTACGCGGATCCCGGGTTGGTTAAATTGTAGTCCTTGATTTCTACTTTAAAAGCATGTGTAGTTTCAAGTAGGATGTCAAAGTCCACCGGGATGCCATCCGGGTCACCATTCTACAAAACAATAAATTATAAGAATTAGTTTTTAAATTTGTAAATTGTTTGGCAAAATTTAATACCTTTCGCATCTCAACTTTAAGTTCACCCGCCGTCTTGTTAAGCAAAGATTGAGCATCTCTATCGAATAACGTCAACCCAACTTCACCAATCGAGTCTTCCACACCTAGTGGAATTTTGAACCTGATATATGAAGTTGTGTAGCAAATGTAACTCAAATAATCATAATAGTTAAAAGAATAAAAGCAATGAAGGAGCTTACCTGTACTCTACATCAGTGTTACCTCCACATTTATCGTTGGTGCACGTGTAAGTAGTTCTTTTTTTGTTTATAACACCGTCTTCATCTTTTTCGGTGACTAAATCTTTTCGGGCTGTTCTATAACATTTTACACATGCAAAATATGTCCAACCATAACGTTTCTCAATCTTTTTTATTGTGGCCACCATAACAGCAAACATAGGCTGCAACAAAAATGGCATTAAAGGACATATAGTCTAATAAATATAATGATACACGAAAACAGATTCGTGGCAAACCTCTGTAATAGATTGTACGGTCACAGTATTCACCCTCTTCAGTTTGTTAATAAAATCATTGTTAACGGAAGAACTCGAATAAGATGGCATTTTGCTAACCTTATGTTCATTATCTTTGTTTGAACGAACAGCAAGCAACCTGATATGGACACGTTTTTTTCAAACAGGAATAACTATGTATAGATTTAAAAGTAATAAGGAAGTTAGTAAAATAATTTTATTACTTGGTTTTAAAATTATTAATTTCTGGAATGTCTGAGTTGATGAACATTTTGGTAGATCCATACATTGTTGATACTGTCAACCTCCCTGTGGAAAATTTGCAAAAAAAGAAAAAAAGAAAAAAACAGAATACGATACAGTTTTATTAAATTATGAAAAGTTAAAGTTAAATATGTAAATATATGTATAAGTACCCTTAGAGATCTTGTGCCGAACAAATTGAAGTATTACAATGACATGTCCTAATTTGGGTTGATCACCAAGGGCATCATGCATTTGATGGGCATACTCACTCCACAGTGTCACATTTTTAAGCTTCCTTCCGCTATTTTAAAAGAAGTTGGAAGTTTTAAATTATTTGTCAAATCATGAATTTTATATATACCAAACCGTGATAAAGTATAATAAGCACTTACTTTAAATCCTGTAATTCCAACCGCTTGATTTTTTTAACTTTTCCTTCTACGGTTCTATCTTCTAACTCACTTACTGAAATCAAATCCCCTATAATATCTAAGAAAATTTGGAAAATTAAATTAATGTTAGTACAAAAAATATGAGTAAGTTAAAAATGACAAATATAGTATAACGTTTTAGTACTTGTTTAAAAAGGCATACCATAAGACACCACAGAATCTTTTCGCGATGTTGATATGGACTCAAAATCCTCGAAGCGAAAGCCATTGACGGGACCACTATAGCTTTCACACGCTTTAACTATAGTTGTGCGATCAAAAGTAATTAAACGTTCATGATCCACTTCTTTTGGAGACTTTTTTATGGTTTCGGTTCCAAAGTTCAACAGGAATATAGCCTTTCCTTCATCTAGGACATCCACGAATTTTGAACAGCATGTTTTGTCAATAGTTGCCATTATGACGTTTTCCTGAAAATTGTAAACGATGGAAGATTTTGTATAAATTACAGAATATATATATAAATAACTCGCAATATCTAAAAATGTAATTCGACAATATGGATCCTAAACATGGTATAAGTACCTCTTCATCCTGGAGGACCATGTCAATTTTATAGGCGAGAAGTGGATTTTTAAAGTCCATGGATTTCCATAGACGGGTGATCCTAACTTTGAGTCGCTTGTTTTCAGTATTCTTGGTAATTTGTCATACAAAGATATCGTTGGTATCGTTGGTAGACATGTCGGGATGTATCCTGTATAGAACATAAGAGATTATTTTGGAAAACAATTGAGTTAAATTTGTGAATGAACATGAAGGTGTGCAGTTCACGAAGAGTAAATAAAGATAAATATAAATCACTTACTTTTAGGACTTTGTTGGAAGCACTCTAACTCGAATGAAAATGCTATACGATTAAGCCTACGTTTATATTGGATTATGTGGATTGGCAGGGCAATGTAGGAGGTGTAAATCGTGTGATGAATTAGTAAACGTGAGAGGTTTAATAACAGTTCCTGTAAGCAGTTATCATCACCATAATTCTTAAGAACGTGTAAACGTGGGGTATATGATGGAGGCATAAGCATGTGTAAAATGGTGACATTGCAAATCAACAAATACGTGGCAGCAATAGCCAATAGGCAAGACATGCAATTATGATGTCAGCATCCTATGTGGCTTTAATAGGAAAAAGAGGATTTAAAATCCTTTCATTTAATAGGAAGATAGATATATATACAATTGATTAGTTGCATCCCTTAAACAACCAATGCAAATGTAACCCTTAACCATAAATAGCTACCTAATAACTATAGTAATAATATTTCTTGGCTAGACTATAGTAATAATATTTCGCCGTTCAAAAAAAAAAAAAAAACTACCTAATAACTAATTATCTTTACACTAATTACATATAACACTTTAAAGTTTAACTTATTTTCAACACTTTTGGTCATACATCATGAATCTGGGGTTGTACATACAGTAGTTTAATGCACAGATTAGTGATGGACGACTAAAAATGACGATGTACAAATCATAAACCATAATATATCTTCATTTATAAACAAGTTATTATTAGTAAATATATATCCGATTGTGTATATCTCATATTTTAAGAGTAGATAATTATTAGAGATATTTAGAGATATCTGTTGGAACATAAACGATCTATTACTGATAATTAAATTACTACTGAAGAATGCAAGTTAATACTGGTCTCGAAGTTACTACTGCTAAAGGCAAATACTACTGATGATCCGATTTACTACTGATGAGCATATCTGGAACAGATCAAGTCCGAGATTTTGGTAGAGTTAGTTACGGAATGTAAATTTTTATGTAATTCAATTGTAATCGATTCCTAGAATAACTAGGTTAATAATTTAGGCTTCAAGGACTATTATATATAGTTCCTTATGAATTGTAAACATACGTGTATTGATCGAACGAATTAATACATTGAAGCTTTTTGTGATAAACTGTGTTCTTCGTTTTATTCTTATTCAATTGCAGTTTACACTGTTCTTAATCTAATAACATAAGTGTTAATCCGCTGTAACTTCTTGTGTTAGTAGATCTGAGTTTCTAATAACTTGATTGAGTTATTCGATCCTGACAAGTGGTATCAGAGCTTTACGGTTCTAGATCTACGAATTAAGAACAACAAAAAGTTTCATACTTTCGATCTTAAAATTGTTAATCATGTCTGATAACAATGAAAGTACTCAATCAAACAAGATTCCAATTCTCACTCCCAACAACTTTGGGATGTGGAAAAACAGAATCAAGCAGTATATGCTTATTACTGATTATTCCATGTGGGAAGTTGTTGTTCAAGGCAACAAAACGATTTAGACTCAAGCAGCAAGTTCATCAACTGAAGCAGACAAACTTAAGTGTGAAAAGGAGAAGAAAGACAGAGAAATTGAACTCAAAGCTCTAAGCACTCTTTTGCTTGCCATTCCCAATGACTATCAACATCTCTTTGTTGAATATGATGATGCAAAGAAATTATGGCAGGCTCTGGAAAAGAGGTTTGTTGGTACAAAGAGCACAAAAAGAAACATGAAGTCTGTTCTGAAACAAGACTTTGAAAACTTCAAAGGGCAGAAGAATGAATCATTGTCTCAAGTATTTGATAGGTTCAACAAACTCATTGGTGAACTAAATCAAGTTGGTTATCAACCAGACAATGATGATGTCAACAGAAAGTTTCTCAGGTCTCTAGGTGAAGAATGATCTATGTACACTGTGATATATAGACAAGGAGATGCACTAGAAGAAAAAGAACTTGATGAACTCTACAATGAACTGAGAGTGTTTGAATCTGAGGTAAGTACTAAAACTCCAAATCTACCTTCAAACAATGCTGCTTTTGTGTCAAATACAGGAACAGGTCAGGAGGCTGTAAAGAATGTAGGCATTGAAGATATAGCAAGAGAATCTTTCTTCACTAGTCATGTGCATACTGCATTGATTAGTGAAGATTTAGAACAACTCAATCCTGATTATTTGGAAGAAATGGATATTAAATGGCAGATGGCTATGCTAAGTTTAAGAACCAAAAGGTTTCTTAAAAGAACTGGAAGACAAAACCTATCTTACAACAAAGGTGATAGAGCTGGTTTTGACAAGACCAAGGTTAAATGTTACAACTGTAGCGTTTTAGATATCCAAAGTTTTTCGTCAGATAAGATAAGCAAAACTGTAGCTATAAAACGTATCTTTAATAGACCAGATGAGCAAGGTAAACAAGGATTTTTAACGGAAATTGAACTGCTGACTTGTTGTAAGCATGAAAATATAGTCTCTCTTCTTGGATATTCTGATGAAAAACATGAAATGATTCTTGTTTATGAGTACGCGTGTAATAGAAGCCTCAGTGATTATTTGACGGGCACGGATAAAAAAGTTAATCTTACTTGGGCGCAAAGAATACAAATATGCATTGAAACTGCATATGGTATTAATTACCTTCACACCAACATGGAGGGGAAACCAAGGATTATACATCGAGATATAAAGAGCGAGAACATATTGTTGGATGAGAATATGAAAGCAAAGATTGCTGACTTCGGGCTCTCCAAATTCCACCCTGCGAATCAACAAGCAAGCAATATACATACCAAACGTATTGCAGGCACAGAGGTGTATTTGGATCCAGAATACTTGACCACGGGTAAGTATAAAAAAGAATCGGATATTTACTCATTTGGAGTAGTTCTGTTTGAAATCCTTTCTGGGAGATTAGGCTATGATTCAATTTACATGATGGAAAATGACAAGGGGCTGGCACCCATTGCACGGAGGCGGTTTAACGAGGGAACATTAAAGGAATTGATAGATCCCTGCGAGATCGTTTAAGACTAGAATCGAGCTAATCCATTGATAATCAAGAGAGAAATTGAAGAATTTGTGAGTGTGTGTGTTTAAGGTGTAAGTGTGTGAAACGAGAGAGAATGAGAACTTTCAGTAAAATGTGTATTGAAAAGTGTGGGAAAGCTTTCATTGAAAGACAAACATACATGTATTTATACCATCTACCACTTAACAAGGAACTTGTTAACTAACGGACTTAAAGGTCAAAACTATTACAATTTTGGTCCTAACAATCTCCCCCTTTTTGATCTTTAATACTTCATCCCAGTCTTCAAACTTCAGATTCTAGTTATCATCTATCTTTGGCAAGAAAACGTTTTTCTGTATTTTTAAGAACACAACATTTGAGAAATCTGGAAGTTTAAGGTACTCAAAGAGAATATGTTTTTCGTTGATAATGTTTGAGTGAGGAAATCCTATAACTGATTTACTAAAGATTTGAAAATTTTAAGAAATGGAATATCAGTTAAGTAAGGATTTGACTGGGTTTTCAGATAATGGAGAGGTTGTTTTTGGAGTTTTGTGGTAGAGGATTACATTGAGGATAGAATTATAATGTTTTTGAATGGTTTGTCAATCACAGTTTTGGATGTGTGTGTTTGTTTCGGTAAGTATGATTTAAAAGTTAAAAGTTTTGGATATGTGTGTATGTATGTTTTGTATGTATGGAAAAATGATATGTACATTTAGGATTTGGATGAATGTGGATAATTTGTGTTTGATATGAACAACAGAATAGAACAGTTAAGCTTTTGAATGGATATGGTTGTTATGGAATTTTGGAAAGAAAGATTTAAACGGTTAAATTTTAAAATGGATAAGGATGTGAATTTGTGGTTTGGATAGAATGATTTGTCAGTTTAAGATTTGAAATGGAAATGTTGAGGATTTGTGAGAAATTTCTGAAGATAAGTCGGTTTCTTTTTCTTCACAAATTATTTCATGTACATCGACAAAAAATGTAGACCCATAGATAGATAGAGTTGTTTTTAGCGGAAGTCTTTTGTTAAAGTTGTGGCTTTGTCGATTTATGATCATTGATAATTGTTGTTAGGGATAAATTGTTGTTAAAGTTTACGCTCCCCCTCGAACAAACAATTATGTCTTAATGAATCTTCTTCGGTTTCTCGTTTACTCCCCCTTAATCGGTGCATATGTCTTTTTGACGTGGAGTAAACTGGGCTAATATATCTTCGTAAATCTTGTAAGCATTTTCTTCATAAACTGAACTTCTTAGTAAATTTTCTCCCCCTCATGATGATTAAGATTTATCGGAATCATCATGAAAAATGTGAAGTTCGTCGAGGTGAAATGAAGAAAATCTTCGAAGCCCATGGATACAAATGTGATGAAGAATGATTTATGCATCTTTTGAATGAAGCAAGATACATCACTTTGTATAATCGAAAACCGAACCGAAGATGATGATATAGATATCCGATCAAATCATTTGGCATTTAATCTCAATGATCGAACTAAGTCGGGAAAACCGGGATCACATAGATTACCCGTTGACACAACAGTTACACAAACTGTGTGACCTACGTTCAGTGTTGGAATAGATGTTAGCACTGGTAGGATTTCCATTCAATCAACGTGGAATACCAAGAACGTTGGTATCACTATGAATGTTCCGGCTTTATCACAAAGATAAGCTTGGTATTATGCCTTGTGTCCTAAAAGTGTATTTCGGTTCTAGACTCAATTAGTGGACAAACGAAGGCGAGGACTGGAGAGACTTGTCCTCTGATTCAATATCAACAATCTCCAAGTGAGATGTCGATAGCATATGAGCTAATCTCCGTGGAAATGAAACAAGTACTTTTTAAGAAATACTTGAGTGGCTGGGGGGGTTGTGCATTGCATCACTGGGTTCCATGATGTCTTTTTCAATATCAGAGAGCAACACATGCAATCTGATAGAGACGTGGCTACCCGGCTTTTTATCAGTTTGGTAAGGGTTTTTCGTTTTCTTTAACCCTGTCACACCCTCCTCACTCAAGCTTACGTATTCATTTTTTCCGACTACTCCCTCATTTCATTTTACCATGTACAGCTGAATTGCACCCCCTACTACATTCCCCCTCTCAAATTTTATCTCAGCGCACCCCAATCAAGATCCCGTGATACTTGATTCTGCTCACCTAGACCTATGTACCCTTACATATTGTCCTATATTGTAGGTGGCTCCGGGGAAGATCATACCGGTTATAGCAGATTATAGGAGTAATTTGAGAGTGAACTATAACGCTCATGTGCAAATTATCAGCATTTATGATGTTACTTTGTAAGAATAACATGGATTTTTCATCGGAAAATGTGTTTCCGGCATAAGTTGTTGCCTTTATGATTTAAAAGTTTAGGCACAGCAACTTGAACAAATTAGGAAATACCGGACTCACATAGAGTATCCGTTAACACACGGTATGAATCGATAGTCGTTTGCACAACCATTGATTCAAATGTGTGACCTGCGATTAGAGTTGGCGCGATTGTAGCTCTAGCAGGATTTCCACTCAATCCTTGTGACACACCAGATCGTGATGCCACTATGAGTGTTCCGATGAATACACGGAGATTCATTTATAAAAGTGTATGTGTCCTATATTGGAAATATTTATCGGTGAGATCTAGACACACTGTGCATTCAATTGAAGACGTAACCCGGGGCAGAAGGTTAAATTTCAATACCAACATACTCCGAATGAGCAGTCGATAGATTATGTGCTACGTCCCCTGATGAATTGAAACAAATACCTTTTGAGAGGAATCTGAGTGGTTGGTGGTGGAGTGCAAATGCTTGACTGGGCCAGTTAAGTCTGGTGAATCATTCAACACATGAATGATCACAATTTAGTGAGGTTGCCTGGTTTATTTTCGGTTTGGAAGCACTCAAAGGTGTGTTTTCTTAAAATTATCATGTTTTCACATCACCTTGCACTCACCTAAATCTATACCCTAGACATATACCCTCACATTTACCAATTTTGGCTAAAAAAAAATATTTCCCTTGGAAGGTTAGGCCGGTTCTGGCAAACCATAGGAAGGTATTGTCGTTTGATAAAAAAAAATAGTTCGATTAAAAAAAAATTCAAACGGGTATAAAAATATAGAAAGTTTCTCCCCCTGGAAATAATAATTCTCCCCCTAGAATTAATATTTCTCCCCCTCGACAAAATAAAGATAATGAAAAGTACACAGTTTAAGAGGGGTGGGAAAGAGTTTTACATTTATGAGAAAATCTGGTTAAAAGCGGGTTTCAAGCTGATGTACTTGAAAGCCAATGCTTTGAAGTTTGAGTCATATACTGATGTGTATATAAGTCATTATTTTGAAAAGCGAGTTATACACTGAATTATGTATAAGTCATTTAGTTGAAGCGCGAGTTATACACCGTTTTGTGTATAAGTCATTTAGTTGAAGCGCGAGTTATACACCGTTTTGTGTATAAGTCATTATGATGAGGTTCGAGTTATACACTGAATTATGTATAAGTCCTTTACCTGCAAAGCAAATCAAACAACTTTTGGTACCCATTTATGTTTGGGTCCGACAATGTTAGTGTGAGAATTAAACCACCGATAAGTTGTATCGATTTGATTTAAAGATTGAGAGTTCCAAAAAAAACTGAAACTTGATGTTTCACTTTCAAATAATTTCCGGGGAATTATTTGAGAAGTTGGAGTTTTTGGAACCCATTTAGCTTTTAAGATCGAGGATGTTTTGTAAACATAAACAGGAGATGTTTTTGGCACTTGAGTAAAAGTTGTTGTTGGTGCCAATGAAAGTAAATCTTTTCTTGAATATTTTAACGATTTAGTTTTTGAAAAGATTATCTTTGAAGGAATCGAATGTTTCAACACGGTTGATGGTTTCGTTTTATACATTTGAGAATGCTGAAGTCTAGAAGAGGAACCTAATTTATTTGGAGTTTTAGGTGCGGAATTTCCTCTATTAACTTGTTTGAGAGCATTCAATTTCTGATCAGAGTTTGGTGGAACCGTGGATCTCCTAGACTTAGGTTTGGTAGAGGAACTTACTTGTGATTTCGGTTTATGTTTAGAATTTCCTCTATTAACCTCAGTTTGCTTGATCGTATATAAATCACGATATGCCATGACAGGAGAAAACATTCTTGAGTTTTTACTTTTATTCTTTGCAATGAAAGGAGAATCTAATTTCACAGATGCACTTGGGTTCTTAAATTTCTGAAGATGAGATGATTTAGATTCTAAATTTTTAATTGTCGTTTGTAACTTTAATTTGTCTTCATCAAAAGATTTATGTGTTTTTATCAATTTTAGTTTCTAATTCAAAAATTTTGGATTGTAAAACTGATTTTTCTTTGTCAAATGCCTTATGTGTCTCGTCGATTTCATTTTCCAGTTGACAAATTTTCTTTTCTAGAATTAGAGAAGGAACATAAATCTTTGGTGTTATCTTCTGTTGAAGTACGACATCTCCTTTAATTTCATACTCTTCTGGTTTTATAATTGGAAAATAATCATCATCATCAAATTTTGCTTTTTTAGTTTCATATGTTTTATTTAATTCAGCATAGTTAAAACTAATTTGTGCATTTTCCTTCTTTGCTCTGTTAAACTTTTCAATATCTTCTTCCTCATCTGTTATGCGAAGGAAACTTTGCCAAACATCAACATGTATGTATTTGGAATCATACAGTGTTGGAAGCACATTACAAGCCATCTTCAGATATTCTGGATTGTTTGCCCCCAGTCCTTCTCTTGAATTGAAGTATTTGAAATCTTTAGGCTTGTTCAAGTGAATTGTTTGATCAGTTTGTCCTCGTTTGGCAATGATTTCTTCAAGATGTTTGACGTGAGAAGAAAGTTGAATTTTATCATTTTGTAGTTGATGTATGACATTTTGTTTGCTATTTAATTCTTGTTTTGTTTGAATGTCATTTTCATGAATGGTTTCTGATAATTCTTTTATTTGTGTGTTTAATGATTTAAATTGAGTCTCATTATCATCAAATTCTTTTTGTTTACGTTCCAACCAGTTTTTAGTAATTTGATAGTCATTCCATGCTTCAATGTATAGCTTGTAATATTTATCATTTTCTGCATTATGTGTGGAACTTTGTGTACTTTTAAGATTAGTTATTTCAATTTCTTTTTCAGAAATAGTATGAGACAACTGTTGAATATCAGTCTCATATTTAACACTTAATTCTGATAATTGTTTTTGTAACGTCAGATTCTTTTTCTCAAAATTTTTATTTTGTTTAATAAAATGAACAAGTTGTGTATTTTGATGAGCAATTTGTTCATTTTCGTTTTCTAAATCAGCTAAATTTGCTTGAAATAAAGTATTTAATTCTTTTTCATTCAAAAGGTTTTGTTTTAAAGACTCAATTTCAGAATCCTGGTTTGTTACAAAACAGTTATCAGAATCAATTGTACTTGAAGAATTAGATAAGAGAGAACTGAGTACCTCTATTTCTTTGTTAGCCTCTTCGTTGAAACGATCAGAAATCTCGGCGTTTTCACGTGCCATAAAGCATAGATTTGCCGAATGCTCTTCATCTTCAGCTAATAACACTTGCTCAGTCTCAATATGTTTAGTCATCAACATCTTACGTGTATAATACGCTGAATCACGAACGACTGATTTCTTTGTAGCATCCAAAGGTGTGATAATTGACTTTTCATTTGAGATTGTAGCATTTAGATCAGATTTAATGTCAGATGAAGATCTCAGATTATTGTTTTTAGGCTTTGAATTATATTTCTTCTTATAGTTGGAGATAAAAGCCATAACCTTTTGCACTGTTTGAAGATCTTTATTCATATCATCATTGATAGCTGGTGTAGGTTTTTCCATTTTAGCGATGATTAGGATTTTGGGTAAAAATGCTTGTGGTTTTAAAAAGAGAAAATTTTCTCTTAAAAACTTTAAAAACAAAATGTAGAAGTTAAAAGTGTTTATAAAGTTTGAAAAAGTTTGAGAATATAATCGAGTTTGGGTTTAAAAAAATTCAAAGTTTTTAGTTGGATTGAAAACAATTTGGACCGAAAAGTTTGTTTTGGACCAAGAACTAGTGTCGAACTATGTTTGACTTGAAAAAATTGATTTGTGAAAAAAACAATTATTAAAAAAAATGTGATTAAAAAAAAATTTGTTCCGTAATGTATTGAAAAAAAAATAATAAAATTTTATTTTCAATTTCACATGTATTTTCAATTTTATTTTCAATTTCCGTAATGTGATAAAAGATTGTATTGATTTTGGGCTTGACTAATTTTTGGGCCAATTGATTTTTACTTTGGGCTTTAAGTGGTTTGGGATGTATCTCGTATCTCTGGTTAAGAACTCTTTTCGATCTTCAAATTCCCCCACAAACACCATTCAAATCAGAACACATCTCAATCTCAAACTAACCAAATCAACATCAATCGTTCAACTATTCTCTTTAAGTCAACGAGGTAGATTTATAAATGAGCTGCTGTTGGATTCGTAAACTTCAATTTCAAAAATTGAAATTTGTTGAAGTCGTAAATTGATAGATTTCAAACGCCGAAATCTTAAATCAATTAATCGATGTCCAGGAATTAATCGAAGGTATGAAAGCCGACCACTGTTGACGAACACCGTTGATTTGGGTGTTGATTCTGATTTATTGAAGCTGTGTTGACATTCATGGATTAGGTTTAGAATGATTTACGAGCACTGTTTAATTCTGATTTCAGGGTTCACGATCAATCTGCTTTACGATTCTGATTCAGGATAATTCGGATTCTGATTCTGATTTAATTCTGATTCTGATTTTAGATTGAAATTGAACTGCCGAAGTAGGGGTCGAACTATGTGAAATTTTGTGTCGAACTTGTGAATTTTAGACAGCTGGGCCGAACTAGGTGTATTCTGAAGTTGGGCCGAACTAGTATGATTTCGATATTGGGCCGAAGACAAGAAGTTCGATATGGGCCAAGGAAGTTCGGGCCGAACTAGTGTTGTTCACTTCGGGCCGAAGTTGTTGGGCCGAATTTCTAAGTTCGGGCCGAAGTTCTTAATAGGCCGAACTTGTTCATCATCTTGGAGCCGAACATCATGAGCGTACGTAACACAGTTGCCATTTTCTTCACTTTTTCAATTCAATTTAGCTCATTTCTTCACCGATTTCAATGATTCTTCTTGCTAAACGTTAGAAATCAAATTGCTAACACATTGATCCGATCAAATCATCCATAACATAACACATTTGCTCAGATTTTGCAAATCAGTCACTTTTTGAGTTTTTCACTTTTTAGCTAAAATCATCAAATTGAAGGTCGAATGTTGATGGAATTGATCTGGAATTGATTCTATTCTTCTTAATATCAATGGAGAAACACTATTCTGTCTTCAATTCATCGATTTGAAACGAAAAATTACAACATTAATTTTGCATGACGAACATCAACTTTTCTTCACTTTTTTCTCAGATCTTGATCGAATTAGGCTGAATTTGGATCCACTCACAGAGAGTTTTTGCTCTGATACCAATTGAGAGATCGTTTAAGACTAGAATCGAGCTAATCCATTGATAATCAAGAGAGAAATTGAAGAATTTGTGAGTGTGTGTGTTTAAGGTGTAAGTGTGTGAAACGAGAGAGAATGAGAACTTTCAGTAAAATGTGTATTGAAAAGTGTGGGAAAGCTTTCATTGAAAGACAAACATACATGTATTTATACCATCTACCACTTAACAAGGAACTTGTTAACTAACGGACTTAAAGGTCAAAACTATTACAATTTTGGTCCTAACAATCCCAAAATAGTAGAAGAAGATGATGAATATATTTTTACTCTGAATAGAGGGCCCACTCTAGATTCTTTCGATGCATTTTCAAAAATCGCATATCAATGTTTGGCAGAAACTCAAGCCAAACGTCCGACAATGGAAGCCATCATCAAGGAACTACATAATGCATTAAGATTGCAAGTAAGTCTATGTCTTATGAAATTCACATTCCTATCTTTAGTACTGTAGCTCCCTTTCAATATTCAGTGTGCTTGTTCATTGTCTTTTTAAAAGAAAGAGTAAATTGCTAAAATCTCCTTATGGTTTAACCAAATTATACGTTTGGACCGGATGATATAGAAAGTGCATGCAACGTCCTTATTATGAAACTTTTGGTCTGTTTTGGTCATCATCCTTAGCAGCTAGCATGTATAATTTTATCTAGACTACAATGTTCTATTTCTTTAACATACAATACTGCAGGGGGAAACCATGGTACTCTCAAGGTTCCGGCTCAAGCAAATAGATTTGGCAACCAAAAAGTTTTCCGAAACATACTGCGTTGGGTTGCACGCATAATGCAAGTTGTACAAGGCAAAACTCGATCATTTTGACAGTGAATCACCCACAATAGCTATAAAACGCACAACAGAAAAAGGGTTCTTTGAAGAAATTGAAATTTGTGCTAATAAGCATCCAAACATTGTCTCTCTTTTTGGTTTTTGCAATGAAGGTGATGATATGATCCTTGTCTATAAATATCCTTCTAATGGAAGCCTCAATGACTATATTAGAGACACTGATAAGATGGGCAAGCTTACATGGGCGAACCGTCTACACAAGTGCCTTGAGATTGGACGTGGACTCAATCACCTACACACCATGATGGACCCCCAAAAAGGGATGATACACGGTGACATAAGGAGTGCCAACATTATGTTAGGCAAGAATTGATGATGGAACAATTAAGGAAATGATAGATCCTAGGCTAAATGAAGAAACTGATGTAGACATTTTCACTTTAAATAGAGGACCTAATCGAGAATCTTTAGACACATTTATAGAAATTGCTCGCAAATGTGTAGAAGAAACTCAAGCTGAGCGTCCAACCATGAAAATCGTCATCAGAGAACTTGAGACAGCATTAAACTTTCAAGTAAGTAAATATTTTTAAAGTTCAGTTTCTTCTTTGTCTTATATATGGTTGATTTGTGCTAGTAATCGAGTATTATGATCAACCATTAACGATAAAAAGGAAATGTAGGATTGATTTTCATGCAAGTTCAAAGTATATTTAGTACAAACTGAACTCTAGATTATACCTAGAATACATAGAATTTATAACTTCTACCTTTATATCTTGATTTTGTCGTATTTTGACTTGTTGAGCTCAAATAACAAGACAGATTATAATATAAGTTCAAGTTTTAGACCTTTGTATGATTGACCTCAGATGACAGTTGGTTGCTTTCGTTGTAGCCAGTATATTTGAAAACCAAATTTTCATTCAATAACTTGTGATCGATAACCTCGCTTGATAGCCTAATGTTAGATAACCTGATGTTATCTCACTTATCGGATGTCAATACTCAATAGTTTGCAGATCAGTAACTCGATTTTTCTTAACACCCATAACTTGCTCAAAAATGATCCGTTTGGATGAAACCCCAATTTCAGATCTGATTTTTGCCCTAAATCACCATTTTTTGATCGTTTATCTTCAAAAAATTTTGTAAACTCTTCATCCTTTAGTGATCATTAAGCTCTGCTACCAATAACCAATTGTGTGTCCTAACTCAAGCTATAATATGTGTAAATTTTGGGATAAGTGATAATGTTTGAGAGAGAGAGAAGTTGACCGAATGTTTCATGATTCACAGGAAAACCTCATGAAAAGTCTCCAGATTTCAGTTAAAGACATTGAATCGGCCACAGAAAACTTCAGCCAAAGGAATTGCATTGGAACTGGAAGATATCGGGTGGCGTATAAAGGAGAACTTCCTAATGCCAATGCGCAAAGCGATGGGTTAGCAAGTCTCATCATCAATTTAGGAGAGAAGTTAATATTCTAACCAAGTATAAGCATGAAAATATCATTGGTCTTGTAGGCTGTACTACTGAAATGAACGAAGCCATCCTTGCATATGAGCACGAATCTAATGGAAGTCTTGATATGCATTTGGGTAATGGCAGTCTTACATGGATGAGACGTCTCAATATATGCATTGATATTTCAAGCGGATTAGAATTTCTTAATGTAATGCTAAAAAAGGTGGTACATAGGAACATCCAAAGCGCCAACATTTTGTTATCATCTAATGATTGGAAGGCAAAAATATCTAATCATTAGATTCATTAAATCAGGACATGGAACATGTCAGTGATAATGTTTACGGTGCATTCGGCTACCTTGACCCACAATACAAACAAGGTTTTTTAACAGACAAATCTGACATATATTCGCTCGGGGTGGTTTTATTTGAAATCTTGTGTGGGAGATTGGCATGGGCAGAAGACTGTGAGTCTTTAGGCCTTTTGGCTAAAAGGCGATACGAAGAAGGAAAACTTGACGAGATTATTTTTGAAGGTATTAAACAACAAATTGGTCCAGAGTCATTGGCTACATTTGCAAATATTACGTATGAATGCTTACATGACGAGCGAAGAACGACCAACAGCAGGTGAAGTAGTAATACAACTTAAGAAAGCATTAGATGCCCAAGTAAGTTCTTATTTTGTTGAAATCTTTCTGTGCATGTTTTTCCAAAACTATAATATGTATTCATTAAGGAAATCAAAAGATATCAAGACAATAACAAAAGCAGTCGTTTAGGTGAATCAATATTTATGACAATTTGAAACACAAAAATCATTTTAGTAAGATACTTTTGTTATATTTACCTACTACACAAACTCGAAGCGCTGACATGTCGTGAAGAAAATAAATTTACTGAATATATATTTTAAATATTTTGTTTATACATAGGAAGATTATGAAAACTGGGAGGCCAAACTGCCTAAAGACTACAAAGAAATAATACAGATGTCGAAAACCCCCCAGATCTACTCTACCACAACGAGAAAAGAAATTTACTACATTCTCTCCAAAGGAATCCTTATAAAAGAGGGAGAAGTGGTAATTATCATTTTGACCTCCTATCTCATTTTTGTTTATTAATTTGTCATTTCACTTAATTTTTCATGCAAATATATCTCTAACTCGAAAGAATAGTCAACTCTAAAATTTAAAGTCTAGCAATTGACTAGAGACTTGCCATGAAAGCTAATAACCCATGCTCCTAAAATATACTGTAACTGTCTAAAGTACTTTAGGCTTCTCATTTTCTAAATTTGGTAGCACCAATTCATAGAACCATTACAAGAAATACACCATGTCCCGACGACACATGTCGACTCTACAACAAACCCTATGGCGGTTGTAGCGACATGTCGTCGCTATAAGTGTTACCAAAATTCAACTTTGACCAACTATGTAGTAACATGTCGCCACCATAGAGTTAGCGGGAAACGAAAATATTAGACGGGCTATGTATTGAAAACTTTGACCAAACCTATAGCCTACAGAGGAAGATAGAATTCTTTTTAATTTTCTTTTATTAGCGTTTCCTGAAGTTGTGGCGATGCCTTTTAATTTGGATGTTGTGACGAAGTTGTGTCGACGTCTTTTTGGCGACGACAGGTTCCGAAAGAATTGTCGCCATAGAGTGCTTTCATTGTAGTGAACATAATAGAAATTACGTTTGATTTGTGTTTTGTGTAACAGTGGTTTTCACTCGGAAATAATGGAGAAAGAAATGAAATACTGTCAGCAAGCCAATTTTCGTATGAAAATCTCCAGTCACATAAGTGGCTAAGTGTTCCAGAATCAAGGTTCCTCTCTTTCTTTATGTGTGTATTATGTTTGTGTGGACATACAAATTTGATGCTAAAGGTAACTTTTATAATGCATCTTGTAACATACTCAGGTTTCATAAAATAGCAGAGATGTTAGATATATCGAATTTGAAGATCCAAATAAAGATAAGAACTCAATCTTTATCTTTGGGTGTCCATTATGGTGTTCATCTCGTCTTTAGATTTTGTGGCGAAAGAAAATCGGTAGCTAAACAGATGTATGTGAACCTAAGGTACAAAATGGGGAATGATCAAACGTTACATGCATATTTTGCAACATGGAGAGAAGACGGGTGGATGACGATTGAATTGTATAGATTCTTGAATCAAAACGAAGATACTGAATTTGAGTTTCTACTAGAGAGCTTTTCACGATGCTACCGTGCCATCTATGTTGAAAGCATTGAGTGTTGCCAATGCAAGTTTTAAAATACTCTCTTGTTTATTAGTTCTTTTGTTTATATTTATTCACTTAGGAGTATTTACGTGTATGAAGAGGTAGTAACATATCATTTCTACAAATTTTTAACATGGTGTTATTATATTTCTACAGGTGAAACATGAAGAAAACACGAACTTACAGGCAGAAGTGCATCAAGTCATGAATTCAACCTCAAACATGGATCCGATGCAACGGTTTCTAACTGATGATATTTGTACTGACTTCACTCAAACTATTTTGAAGTTGTTCTGGAGGAACAAGGAGAAATATTATATGATTTCAGCAAAAGAGGCCCTTTGCGACTATTCCAATTCCAAATTTTTTAATTTGAAACCGTTGACTCACTCTAGGTTTGCTCTTGAACCAACTAATTTAGTTGCTTTTTGTCATTCTTAATATCAAACTGTCATTTCCACTATGTAATCACATGATACATCCAGATTTCAGAAGGTGGTCGAGCTTCTATCAACACAAGTATTCCGCATCATCACATTGAAAGTCGAATTTTGTTGCCAAATAGAGAATACATGTGTTACCTTGTGTTCAAGCTTTCAGAAAAGCGTTGTAGGTTGCATTGTCCGGTGCGCAAAAGCAAAAACAAACATATTATTTATTTTAGACCCCAACGTCCAAAAGAGAGGGAAGATGGATGGATGGAGGTTAATGTGTGGAAATTCAAATCAAGTTATGAGCATGATTGTATTTCTATCGATTTGAAACTTATAAGTTATCAAGGAAATATGTCTGGCCTTATTTTACGAGACATGGATCTGAAATTCTGGAGTATATCTTGTTTACCGTGCTGAACTTGTACCAAACTGGGGACCGATCTTTTTTGGGACCAAAACTGGGTACAACAAGGTACTTTGTATTAACCAAAATAATCGATCTACTGCATTAATTGTAGAATATTACCTGCCAATTAGTATCATAATTTCTCTGTTAGATGTATCATTCCTGTATAAATATGGACCCGGTTAATAAAACAAATCATTGATTTACGATTACTTACATCGTACCAGAGCTAAGGGCTTGAATAATTTTTTTCTTCCATTCTGTTCTAATCAAACAGCCACGGCTGCGAAATCTTCTTTTCTTTTCCGTTTGGCTGTGAACCTCAAACATCTATCAATCATTTATCATCAAACGTTCATCAATCATTCATTAGTCAGTTTTTTAGAACACCCACGACTTTGTTGTTGAAATTCGTTCATCTCCTTTTGTTCTTCACCGATGGTCGTCGAACAACGGAACACATCTCCATCGCACGCTCGATCCAACAAAATCAATCTAGTCCACCTCATTCTTCAACCCGTCCCTACCTTCTTCCTGGTCGCAACGCTAATTGGTATCTTGTTGGACGCAATATTGAAAAAGCGAATTCACGTTATTTTCTTACTAGACAGTAGACAGCCCAATATTCAATAGTCCATTAACCGGACTAATTATGCCCCACGTGGGCTTTACCTTGGGCTTATTTTAATCAACAAGGTTAGACTTCACCTTGGGCTTAATTAGTTAATTTAATCCACAAGGTTGGACTTCACCTTGGGCTTATTTTAATCAGCAACATTCTACGCCACCGCATGGCCAAAAACAGGCCCACTTTTCAAATGTAAACCCGCATTACCCTGTTGAATCATGTGCTGACAACCACTTTGAATCCAAATGATGATCAATGTGATACATCTCATCTCACTGCCACATGTAAAATATATATCCATTGTATGTTTTCTATTAAATATATGTCTGTTGTAAGTGGAAATCAAGTGCATGTTATTGGATCCGGCCACACCACTTACCCCATCCAACTACACAACTTCATCTCAAAAACATATTACACACACTAATATAACAAAAACCTTGTATCCGTCCGCCAATTTTGTCGTCACAATAATGTTTATATTGCAAGTGATCCCTATGGTTTTTATATAAAAAATTGCAAAACGGGGAAGCTCATATCAAGACACGATAGTACCGGAGATCTCTACCCCTTCACCACACCATCAATCAAACAAGCTCTATCCTTTTTTGTATCCTCTATTTCACCATTTTGGCATTTTCAACTCGGTCATCCGGGAAATCATGTAATGGATTTTCTTACCAAAAATGCACATTTGTTGTAATAAAATTGAGCGATTGTCTCTTTGGCATTCATGCCCAATTGCAAAACACAAAGGATTACCTTTCAAAACCTCTAAAACAACAACATTAAAACTCTTTGACCTTGTCCTTGTTGACATATGGACCTCACCTATACATAGCAAAATTGGCTTCAAATACTACCTTATTATTATAGACGATTTCAGTCACTTTGCTTGGGTCTTATCAATTATAAATTGTTGGATCATATTTGTTGTAATTAATAGTTCATGGTTAAATGTGCAATTAGTCTAAATTAGGTCTTAGTATAAATACCTAGGTCTAAGGCTAATCACACTAAGCTTTGTCATAATTGTAATTGTTATATCTAATGCAAAGTGTGAATCTCAAGTTTTCTCTCTTCAATCTTCCTAATTTAAAATAGATCTCGTTTAACCCTTTTTTAATCAAGAATTTTCAATCCATAAACACAAATCTTGAACCTATGTTAAAATAAAATACTTTCACAAATACATCCACACCCATTTCAACACTCCCGTTAAAACCTTCCAATACTAAAAAGGTGGTGAATTTGATAATAACCCCTTTTATTACTTTATAACCACCACCGGTGTAACACCTCAATTTTTAAAACATCATTTAAACAATATTTTAAATAAAATATTACAATATTCAAATACCTAAAATATCCATTTAACAAAAAACTTTTAAAAAGAAATTATCAGAGTATACAAAAATGGTGTTACAAGTTCTATCAGATTCATAGAACAAGGAATCTAGACTACAAACATCAAAATAATCTCTTACAAGGCCACTTCTACACGGCATACATTGCTATAATGCCCCTTATCTTGACATGAGAAACATTCAACCTTATCAAGGTTCTTCACCGGGCAATCTCAGCTTTGTGGTCAAACCTTTCACACTTGAAACAACCCCCGATTCAACTTTACATTCACTTTGAGCACATTGGTGATTATTATGATTACCATAATGTTGAAGGTGATGCATCCAACGGTAATTGATTACCAGTTTATGATGATGAGCTATCAAACTATAAGGAAGCTATGGAAGGCTCTAAGACCAACAAATGGAAAGAGGTTATAGAAAGCGAGATCCAGTCTATGTATGACAATCAAGCTTGGAACTTGTTTGATGTAACACCTCAAATTTAAATACAAGCTATTTCCGTAAAATCCTTTCCTTTTCAAAACATTTAGAGTGCGGCCCCAAAATATGGATTTACAAAAATCTTTGGTATGAATTAAAATCATTTATTAATAAAGACCCATAAAACATCATAATTTTCAAAATCATTTGCTATGTACCCAGTTTTGAAAGTTCACATGTACTCACATTAGCCAAGCTAACTCCAAATCGTGTCTAATAACGCGAATCCTTGCTTCCACCTTGGAATATCACCAATTTTTAAGTTCTTCCAATCTATCAACACAATATATAGCATATCTAGTTCCCATTTATAACTAGGAATCATAATCACAACATAATCATCCTCAACCACCAAGTTCATCAAACTTGGTGGGAATCTCAAAACCCTAGATCTTGAATTTGGGTTCTAAGCACAAATTAACCATGGATTCATGGTATACATGATAACTATGAGTGTTCTACACTCTCAAGACCCAAACCTCAAGACACCGTCCATGGTGGGTCTTCTTCCCCACCATTTTCCCCCAAATCAAGTCTACAACTACTAGGAGATAACAAGAATCATAGATCCTTACCTTTGATGTTTAGATCTTTCAAGATGGTGAAGATCTAAGCTCCAAGACACCAAAATTGCCCACTCTCTCTCTCTAGAAATCGGCTACACACTTTGTGGGGTTGAAGAGAATGAGAAAAACCCTAAAAATCGACTTTTTATATAGTCCAAACAGGCCTCCCATCGAGCTCCCATCGAGCACCCATCGCGAGGTTACGCGGCATCGACTTATATGCAGGCCCGCACATTCTCCCACCGAGCTCCCATCGCGACCCCAGCACGAAAATCCTCCCACCGAACTTCTGAATTCCCTGTTCCTTCCTCGCGCCCAGCTACCATCGAGCTCCCATCGCGAGGGCTGCATGCCTAGGCCAATCTATTGATCTCCAAACTTGTTTCTAACCAAGTCTTGACCCGTTTTCCATTAGTTCGAGTCCCAAATAGTCAAACACTCAATATAACATGACGGTAAAGTAAACTAACATAAATATTAGAATTCATATAAATCCCAAATTAATAATACGAAAATGCAAACGTAAAATTACGGTCGTTACAACTATCCACCCCTTAAAAGGATTCCGTCCTCGGAATCAACTCAAAGATTCCCGGTCCTCATTCAACCGAAAATCCCGTTCTCATCTCCTTGCGTTTAACACGACCGAACTTTTTCCGTTGCAATCCAATAACAATATATATTTCAAACATCCACTTATCCCTATTAGGCCCAAACGGGTCAAAAATTAATCTTGAGTTCATAATACCCGAACGGGTCAAAATTGCACAATTTGACCATAACACTTTCAGTCATTTAACCAATCCTTTTATCCACATGGGAATGATATGACCCAATCATTACTATTAGCCAATTAATCAAAACGATGGTCAACGTCTAGCTTTGACCAAGTTGCCAACATTGTCTAATCTTTAACTTAAGCACAAAGTCAACCATACTTTGACAATTTCCTTTCTCACTAACCGTTCCATTAATCATCCTTTCCTTTACAATCGACCTTACATTCATGATTCATCAACAATCATATACTCGATTCCCAAATTCAACCCGAAACACCCTACGCTCAAAGTCGCACACTATAATTATTTCCATTAATCAATTAACCATTATCATATACATGTAGGTGATACATTATGTTCTTATCCTCGTCTAACCATTTTAAACGAAAGTCAAAACCCAATTTGACCAAAGTCAACCATCCTCTAGTTGACTAACCTTGACTTATGAAAAAAAGTCAAACTTACTTTGCAAAATTCACATACTCTTTACTAGTGAGACATCACTTCTCAAGCTTTTCGTTCCTGATTCCAATATCCACACTTCCTTTCTCAATTGTTTCCTCTTTTCCTCATTTCAATTTCCCCAATCGATTAACAATTTCCATTTAAAGCAATACCAATCTCTATTACCCCTTTTAACATTTATTCAAGTACTTATACCATTTAAAATTTCTTCTAACCGTCCCCATACCATACTTGTAATTCCCGATTACCGGCTTTAGAGCCTCTATCACATCCAATTGTGGCCTAACCACTCATCATACAACTTTCACTGCTCATCGGCTACTAATAAACTTTGCTTCCTATAAGCACCCATTTTCATAATCTATAAACTTGTAGGCATCTCCTACACATACTTACACTTAAACACAAACCGTGTTTTCAACCCAAGTCCTCCTCTACCATAGAATCATATCAACATCTAACCATGTAACGCCCTGAAATTTTAATAATTAAATAATATTAGTTTAATCGTCATATTTAAATTTAAAATGAGTAATTAGTAAATTAATTATAAAGAATTATTCGGTTGGTTTTTATAAGGCGTTATAGAGTTAATAATGCTTTAAATACGTAGACACATTAATTATTTAGCTGACATGTAATTAGACGGTTCGTATTATTTGGACGACCTGTGATTAGACAGTTCGTACAAGTTACAAGATTTAATTATTAGGACACTTTAGTATTTTGTAGACGGTCATATATCATTAAGTGTAATTAAATAGTCCATATCGAGTTTGAACCAGTTATTTAATCGTAAGAGTGGAATGATATTCTTTTAAGTCGGGCCAGCTGAATGCCAAGGCTAAGGAACGAATCTTTTGTTGTCGGGTTTTAATTTGTTTTTGGGCTTAAAGCCTATCATGAGCTAAGGGTCCATTAGTTAGTAGATTTAAACCCTAAAACCCCTTTCCTAATTTTAGTTCGATCAAACAAATACCCAGCCGACTTTCTTCATTTTCTTTTCCTCCGTTTCATGAGAATTCGATCGAGCATAGAAGCAGGTCTCGTGGTTGGCAGTTGTCATTCTTATATTGGGCCAGCAAGGTTTGATTTCAATTAATAATAGAGGACTATGGAAGTATTACATTTGGGTTGTCGGCAAGAAAAAGAAGACATTTCTTCCTTTGAATCGGTAGGAATGACCAACACAAAGCGATATGAAATCCAATTCTTTTTATTTTGAGCATGGTGTTAGGCTGTGATATTTGCGGCATTTGAAGATTTTTATTATTCGATTTTGGGTCTAAGATTCAGCATCGCAGCAGAGGACTCTTGCCGAGCGAACCATTGTAACCAAACCGTAAACAAACCTTCGGTAGAATTCTTACCTTGTCTGTTTGTTCGTTCATTTACTTTCTGTTTCTTGGTGATTTAATCCCGTTTGTTGTAGGGTGATTATGATATCGGGGCTGCATTTGAGTCATAATAGGGTTCTGAATTTTGTTATTGATTGTGTCGGTTGTTATCTTAAAAATCGTTTTTAGTTGCTGGCAAATTCACAACGTTATATTGACGGCTATTTTTGAAGGTCTTAGAGTCTGTTTTGGGAGAGGGCCGTCTCACAGAGATTTGTAGCCCTCTGCGTTATCTTTCCGAGTTGACCGAGAACGCGTTAAACGGATTTATGGGTTGGAAATTACGGTCGAAACAGTAAGCTTCCACAGTGATATTATGTGCTATTGTTACACTCATTTGTAAACCGTTTTGATATCGTGTCTTAAAAACAGTACTCGATTTCGTGTCTAGATTAAATGTAGTTTCAGTTTTTATGATGATGGTTCCTTGGTTCGGTGGTGGTTTTCGGGTTGGGGGAAAAGTGGTTGTTAATTGGTTGAACGTTTTATTAATCGAAAAACTGAAAACCGAAGCCGTAGGGTTCTTGGTTTCCTAAATCGAGAAAGAATTTTAAAAAGAAAAGACTAGATTAATTATAGACATGTTTCTGAGTTTAAAAGTGAATTCCGGGATGTCGGGTGCCTCGGGAGTAAACGGGTTGATGTCGGGATTCAAAACGGGTTTTAAAATACATGCTGAATTTTGGGCAGATTCTGTTGGTTATGTTCCCAGGTCCGTTTTTACCACACTTAAAATACATTTCTGGATTTTTTTGCCCGCGAGGGACTCTAGTTTTATGAGTCCTCTTTCCGTTGCCGCAGATGACTCGTTAATTTGATTTGTCGTTTAAAAGATATCGCTGTTTTTGTAAACGATCGCAACAGCTTTTTCGGTGCAGCTTTTTCTGACTCGTGAGTCTATTTTGAGCCCTTATGTTTGGATTCAAATCCTGAAGCCTTCTAACAGATTGCAGTACTCTGAATTATTTAGCTATCGTGAAAGTCTGAATAAAATTTAATGAACCGTTCGAGAGTTATGACCGTTTCCGTAAGAGTGTTGCGTGCTGTCAAATTCTGTTGGATATAAATTTGAGCCGAGTTTTAATCCTAGTCGTGTGATGCATTGTAAGATCATTTAGGAGCTGAGTTGTGACTCTTGTGCGTGCCGAGGATTCCTTAGGAGATTACGTCTATTCGAGGTGGGTGATCTCACTATAAACTTGCATTTACATTCACTTCATGATTATGTGCTATATGTCATGAATTGCTTTGAGATGAGCTTGTTATTTGTTGATGTGCTATGTGTTATTTATTTTACTCATATTCTGAATTGAGATATGGATACTGAGTAACCGAGCTACATACCATATCATTATGTGAATGATCTGTGTACTTGAGTTTTGATTATGAGTTGTTATACACTTGGGTTGTGCTAGGTGGTTATATATCTATGAGATGTTATACTTGAGCTTGAGCTGTTAGTTTTATAAGAGTACATGTTGTAATGGGTCAACACGTTAATAAAACTAACTAACTATATTTGAGATTCATGAGGTAGCCAACTCTTCTCGGGGGCCAAGTACAATTCACGACTGTCGGCGTGGTACTGCGGGACACTGGTGGGTGTTGGAAGGGGTGCTAGTGACGAGCGCGAGAGCAGGGGCACGCGTTGTGGATTCGTCACGACACTGGCGAACCAATTGAAATTTAATTAAAGGCCTAAAATAAATGAGAATTGAGTAGAGTCTCTAGGGAACACTTATGTGGTGTGGATTGTTTGTATGTGTACGTTTATTGTGTTGATTATTCACTCAGCGGTGGCTGACCCCAAACACTCCCCTCCATTTTGCAGGTACTAGCAAGGGCAAAGAGAAGGTCAATGGTTGATGAGCTGCATTTCTATTTTTATATTTATGGATTTGGATTAAAACATTTATTTCGAGTCAAACATGTTTTGTTTTTAAAACCTTTAATTATTCCGCATTTAAACCACGAGACGGTTTTATATTTTTATTTATGAGTTGGGACCTTTGAGTTACTTGTACATTGAGGAAAAATGTAATATTTTATTGATTAATTTTTTTTAAATTTCCTCTGATTTTTGGGACGTCTCAAGTTGGTATCAGAGCTCTGATTTGAGAGAATTGGGTTCACAAGGGGTGAATTCCAAACTCAAGTCGAAGCATGAGTTTTCAAAATGAGTTTTTCAATTGTTTTAAAATAAGTCCAAATCCAAATTGAGAAGCAGCGCATCACGACGACCTTATGCCTCCAGTACTTTATTCATGAGATATTTAGTGTATTAAAAACGTCGCGAGTGATATTGAAATCTAAGAGGATAAAATAGAATTAACACGAGATGAGCGTGAATTATACGACTATATATATGTACCTATACTACGCTTATTGTTGTGAACTACTTGTTATGTGTATGGTATGAGGATGGGAGATCGTGTAATTTTTGAAACTGGCTCGAAACCATGACCTGGGTAGGTGCGGATAATAATAGAGGCCCCCTATTATTATACGCACATGACTAATGCCTATGTTTCAAAAAGGGTTCAAAGAGACCATTCGTCAAGCATCTAAGTATCATGAAAACCCTCAATATTATATATGAGAAAACAGTGCAATTAATTGAATGAGAGAATCATCAAACACGAAGTGATAAAGAGTTATAAAAACATGTCAAGAGAGAGACTAATAAATCAAATTGAGTTGAATTCGTTAAATGATTTAATTGAGTTATTAATATCTCGAGAACGATTGAGCAATCGTTAAAACAAAATAAACGAGAAACTAAGAAAAATGTTAATCAAATACGAGTAAATGTTTGAGAATAAATTAATTCATGTTAAATTATTAAATTTATGGAAATCAATAAATCAATGATGAATTAGAAATTATCCAAACAAATTTAAATGAAGAGATCTATTTATTTGAGAATTATTTTAATTGAGAATAGAGAATAATAATCGAATAATATAATGGAGAATAATTAATTCTTTTTTAATGAGAAGTTATGTATTGTGAGAAATTAATAATGAAGAGATGAATGCACATTTATTTAAAATGAATTAAACGGAAAATTATATTTAGGTTATAAGTAACTACTAATTTGAGTCAAGATGTTTGATCTAATAAATAATCGTGTTGAATAAATATGTTTGATTATTGAAAACTACTAATGGAGTAAGAGACAAAATTCTAATAGAGTTAATAAAAGTTGTAAACACTGAGTATGTGATAAAAGTGAGGTAACGAGGTAAATTCGCTATGTATTAAAAGAGGATTTTATTTAATAACAAAAATTGTTATATGGTAATAATAATACCAAATATGCTATGAGCAAACCAAAATGAGGATTAATACTCAGATTTGAGCAAGAGATAATCGTGAATGTGTAACGCGAAATAACAAATTGTGGTACTAATAAATGTAACAAGTTTGACTTATGGGAAGTCATAGAATGACTAATTGTTAATGACACATTAATAGAGAAGTAATTACGAGACTAATAAAGAGTAAGGAGTTATAATTGTATATATATATATATATATATATATATATATATATATATATATATATATATATATATATATATATATATATATATATAGAAGTGGGATCAAACCCGCGCGATGCGGCGGACTGCGAAATATATAAACCTGGCGATTAAAAGTCCATTGGTTACATACTTTTATAACGAATACAATACATAAACATAAACTGTGTATACAATAGAGGTAAAAAGCAAGAATTAGCATTGTCGTTGAAATGTTGTTTGGTTACATGTTTTGATATATAGTAGGGTACCCGCGCAAATGAGGCGGCGGGTACACTGATACATCTATTCCGCGACGATGTTGATGGTGTTCGTGTACATGTTTTTGTATAACGATTATTATACAAATGACTGATAGTTGGGAATTAAATATGTATAAAACTACATTGAAAACTTATCGGCGTTTAAAATTTGTTAAGTTACATGTTTTGAAAAAAAAAATCATACATGGGGAAGAATTATCACGTATATTATCCATCATGTAAGACCTCTCGATACACCACATTTGCTGTGTAAACGCCGTCAACATTAAATTGTTTTGCTGGAGTTACCAATACTTTTGTCGTCTGCCGTGAAATTCCTCTTGACAAGGCAACGTAAAGTTGCCCATGCGAGAACACTGATTCCGGAAGATAAACGCTGACGTTTGGAATTGTTTGTCCTTGGGTTTTTTGATTGTCATAGCGAAGCTTAGCCGAACCGGAAACTGTTTTCTTTTCAACTTGAAAGGAAACATGTCGGATTCGGACGGACATAGAGATATTCTTGGCAAGAAAACCCTTTTTCCAGCATGCTGACCAACAACTATTTCTGCATCAATCAGATTTGGCTCAAACTTTCTGCATATAAGTCTCGTGCCATTACATAATCCATGCGAGGGATCGAGATTCCGTAAAAGTATAATCGGACACCCAATTTTGAGCCGGAGAACATGAGGAGACAGACCACTCACACTAAGCGAGTTTATGAATTCCATAGGATATAAGTCGTTTCTGTCGTCTTCTGCTTCATCGAAACTATAATACGTTTTCTCTTCACCAAAAAATCTGTTGATCAACTTATCATTAAGTTCATCAACATGGTCGTTTTTTGTCGATAATATTGGCCTAGAAATGATATAATCAGCTGATCTTCCATTGACATCCATAGAAGGAAATATCGAATTAATCAACTCTTCCTTGGACGCCTCATTATCAATGTACGGAATGGCCATGCCGTTTGGGATGCGAATATACTTTTCATCTATAACTTCTTCGTCCCCATCCCCTACTCGTAAAAGAAAGTCGGAAAACCATGGATCCGTTCGCGCTCTCATATTGATAGTCAGCCTCATCTTTTTAATGACAGACCACAGCGGTGACATTCTTAGGCTGGAGTCTACAATTTGGGCTCGCGTTCCACGTCTAACAACCGGCAAGACTTGCCTAAAGTCGCCTCCCAACACCATAACTTTACCGCCGAAAGGGACTCTCCTCCCCGTGATGTCTTGCAATGATCGATCTAATGCCTCCACAACCTGCCTCTTAGCCATGGAAGCCTCGTCCCATATGATTAGCTTTGCTGCTGTAAGAAGCTTTGCGGTCCCACTTTGTTTGTTAATGCTACAGAGTGAGTTGTTTTCAAGATTTATCGGAATCTTGAAGCGAGAGTGAGCAGCTCTACCACCCAGCATGTTATTGGCTGCCGCGCCAGACGAAGCTGTCGCGAGTGCAATGAAACCACGAGAACGGACCTTTGCAAGGAGAGCTTTATACTGAAAAGTTTTTCCTGTTCCGCCAGGCCCATCTTTCAAGAAGACACCGGGAATGTTGTTATCCACATGCCTCAATATATCATCATACGCGACTCTCTGGTCGGAATTTAGTGAGTCAGAAGCAACCAAGTATTCTTCTTCCACAATTATGGAGTACTCCTTTTGTAATTCCCGAACAACCCCAGATGATAAAATCGCAACTTTTACTCGGAAAATATGGAAAGCAAATATTACTCGGAAAATCACGTATTTCAATGGCAATTTTGCACGATTTCTTCTTATGACGAATTGCAATGTTTCTTCTTATTAAATGCCTAAAGGAAAATCACGCCTAATATTACTCGGAAAATATGGAAAGCAAATCAGAATTTATAACATGTATTTCAATTGAATGGAAATATGTAAACTTCTAATTAGACGTGATTCTAATAGTTTACCATGTTATGGAAATTATATTAAAGGAAATGTGATAAATATAAATCGGAAAATATGGAAATCAAACCATTAATTCCGGTCGTTTTTTTAAACAGCTTTATTCATATAAATACCTTCCGAAATCACAAGTTTATTAATATTGTTTCTATTATTTTTCGTAAATCACATCACAATTCCGAAAATGTATTAATTAGTTATATATATGTTTGCTTTAACTAATTTAATAATGTTGGAATTAAATATTTTATCAAATTATGTCTCAAGTCATTAATACTAATTTATGTTCTTTTTTTAATATACGTGTTTTCAAGATCTAGATGATGTTTCACTTTCACATGTTGCGGTCTGATCTTGGGTAAGTGTACGTAGTTCAATTATCAAGTCACGGGTTGTAGTAACCATGTCTTTTTTATGTAAGAATAAACTGAACCAGCCTGATTAAGTAATTAACGGCTGTACATCAACATATATCTTTATCAAATCGTTGAACATGGGTTTTTTGTACAGAGCCCATACTTTATTAGAAGATGTTAAACTTTAAAAGATGGAAAAGTTGACCCTTTGTGTTTACGTAAGTTAATTCTTTTATACCATTAAAAGTAATAATAATTATGGTTTTGATAATGACAGCCCTAACTTAGGGCTGTCAAATTATAAATTAATTAAAAAATCACGAACATTAAATTGTAGAGTTTATATGTTGTTATCACTTTGCAAACAAATATTAATATTTGAGGAGATAATAGTTGGCCAACGACGATAAATTAGTTGCATATTGAATAAAAAAAAAACATATCACCAAATAGAGTAATTAAAATAAAGAAACAAACATTGCAAAATTGTTGTCTTAAAAAAGAATTGTTTTCTTCTTATAATACCAGACTACGACTCCATCATGCGGCAGTCTTCGTTTGGCCAACCTTACATGGCTTGTTCAATCTGCCGAGAAGATAACTTATGAGATTTTGATGATGTTGCTACATCATTTCCCTCCACATCGCAACAGTCATCTAATTGCCTCTTCAAGTTCACCAGGGTGCTGCAAAATTTTGATCGAGTTGATGACGGTGAAGGCTCGACTGAAATTGGGGTTATATCATCCCCGACTTCTGAAATTTGACTCTGTATAATAGATTCACGTAAAGATTAGTATGACAAAAAATAGGGTTACAATTTACAGAATATATTTTGAATTTAAAATGGTTCTCCCATATTACCGGGCAACCATTTAATTTTGTTTCTAACTCTGATAGTATTTCTTCTTTGTTAGTCATGGTTGCAATACCATAAACGCTACTACCCGACTCGATATTGTATTGCCTCATGTCTAACTTGAAGCCAATTTTTTATTTAAGAGCTGTTTAAAATCAGTAGGAATGGTTTTGAGGGGCATACCAACCTGTTTATAATAAGAAGACATATAAGGATTAAACAAATTAAGTAGAAACCATAGATGTAATATTGAAGTTCAGCTCTTCGAATTCATCGACGTAGTACTTAGCAGTTTTACCGAGCAAGTAATTAGCATCCCGGTCAAACATGGTAACAGTTAAAACTCTAGTGTTGTCTTCAACAATGACCGAAATTTTAAACCTTGGTGACAAATTTAGGAAAAAATTATATATTCGTAACAAATGTTTTACTTTAAATGGAAGAAAACGTTATGTTAGTTATATTTACCGGGGAACAAAAGACGGGGGTTTTCCTTTACATGGATCTTTAGAACAAACTTTAATAGACACATGATGGCTCCCTTGAGTACCGTCTTCGTTTTTCACCATGAACACCTTTTCTTCTATTCCACTTTTACAATAGGCACACACGTTGTAGTACCACGGGAAATCATCACCTACGCCGGTTATGGTGCATAACACAATAACTTTTTTAACCTGTCGCAAATATTACAGTCCAAGTATTAAATATAAATTTGTAAGACCATTCGAATTACATGTTGTTTATTTAGAATTGAACATTATAAATATTGTTAATGCAAAAAGCCTTACCCCTTTGGATCTTAAGATAACAAAACAACCTAGACTAGCTTTGATTTATATGTAGAATAATGTAGCTAAGTTTAGGTCTGATACTGAGTGATCAGTATTGGAACTCAGTATCAGTACTCAGTATCAGATAGTGATACTGAGTAGAAGGACTGAGTGATACTCAGTATAGTAACGGACTAAGATCAAATCCCTTGATCTTAGTCATTTTCCTTGCTTAGTCCTTCGGTTACTCCTTTGCTCATTATGTAAGATCTCTATAACATTATAAATAGAGATCATCTTGCAAAGGAGTACTTACCAATTCACTCTACACTTTCATATCTTGTAATTGATCAGTGGTATTGCTTTTCCGCAGCATACCACACTTAGTGGATTTGTACACCGACTCTAATACTGTGTTTTACACTTTAATTGTCTCTTGTATAATCATTCTAATCAATTAACTAACAAACCAGGGGTGTTGTGACCTAACAACTGGTATCAGAGCAGGCTAAATAATCTCTTAGTTAGTCGATCTATAACACTGGCAGCCATTTCCTACATCTATCCCTCCAACACTCAAAAATCCAAAATGTCTACAATTGTTGCACCAATTATGTCTGGAAAGGGAGTACCCATCTTTGATGGAAAAGATTTCCATCAATGGAAGCTCAAAGCTCAGTGGTATCTTGAATCTATTCACCATGAGATGCTCACTGTGCTAAATGATGGTCCCATCATTCCACAAACTGTGGAACCTGTTGCTGCTACTGATGATGCTCCTGAGGGCATAAGATCTGTACCTAAACTAAAGCACAACTGGACTGATACTGACCGTCAGTTGTATGCTTTAGACTCCAGAGCTAAAGGGGTGATTGGTAATGCTGTTACCAAAGAGATACTTAATGCAATTATGAAATTGCCAACAGCAAAGGCTATGTGGGATAGCCTATCAGTCACCTATGAAGGTACAGCAAAGGTGAAGTTGCAAAGAAAAAGCAACATGAGAAGGAAATATGAAAATTTCTTTTCAACTCCAAATGAAGACATAACCACTCTCTATAACAGGTTCAATACTGTTATCCATGATTTAATCAGTGTAGGCATTGTGAAAGAGGAAGGAGAGCTTGTTCAAAAGTTCCTGGATAGTCTTCCTCAACAATTTCTTGACATGACAAACTCTGTCAATGCTGCTAACAACATTGAGTCATACACTCTTCAAACTTTGTATGGTCTAATGCTGAATCATGAGGAGAATAATGCTGCAAGACTGATCAACTGGAAGAAAACTGACAAGTCTTCCACTGGTATGGCTCTAGTTGTGCAACAGGCTTATACTGTGACTGAGCCAGATGAACCAGAAGTTGATCTTGCTGATGCTGAGGCAGAAGAGCTTGAAACTCAAATGGCTCTCATGTCTATGAAGCTGGATCAGTTGAAGAAGAAGAGGCTTGGTGTCAGCTCTTCTAATACTGACCCAAGATCAGGTCTGTGCTATAGGTGTGGAAAGCCTGGACATATTGCTGCAAATTGTCATACCAAGTCTTCTGAGACTGACCAAAATGACAAGATTGCATACCGAGCAAAAAGATATAGAGACAAATATGTCAAGCTGAAGAATTGGAGCAAGGGAAAGAGGGCAGAAGGAAATGGAGCACCTCATCAAGCACTTTACTCAGAAGCCTGGATGGATGAAGAGTTAAGTGATGATGAAGAAGAGATTGAGAATAAAGCCTTTATGGCTTTCACTGAAGATGATTTAAAGAGTTCCTTTGAAAAGGATATCAAAGAGGCTGAGAGGATGAGTGTTCATACTGATTGGGATTCCACTCAGTTGTACAAGGTAAGTTCCTTTCAAACTTATTCAGTGAATGAAAAAACCAAGATTTTTGAGTATATGCTTGTTGATCTTAAAACTTCTGTACAAAAAGAAAAAGCTTTAAAATTAACAATTAAAGAACTTGAAAGGGTAAATAATGAAAACTTGGATAAATTAGCAAAATATAAAGATTTAGAACTAAACTTTTCAGATTTAAAAGACATTAACCAAAGATTAGCTGATAAAGCTCATTTACACAAACTTGAAAAAGAGAAATTTGAAAAACAGTGTAAATCTTGGGGAAATGCTTCAATAAAATTAAATAAATGTTTAAATGAACAATTTCCAGAAAATGTGAGGGCTGCACTTGGTGTTGATCCTCAATTTAAAAACAGGAACAATTTTGCTGATTTATTTGAAGAGTTCTCTACTATGAATCCTATTAATTTTGTAAAAGCTAAAACTTTATGTGAAGTTGGATGTCAAACTGAGTCAGATGATGAAGAAAATGAAATTTTAGAAAAACCTATTGGTCCTTCCATCTGCTCAAAGTGCTATACTGAGCTACAAGAACTCAGTATTGAATTTCAAATAACAGAAATTTCTGATACCGAGCTACCAATAGTTCAGTATGACACTTCTGCTGTTCCACCTTTTGAATTATTATTTAATACAACAACTTTTGTATTATATAATGATAATAAGACAACTTCTATCTCACATGTTTCATCAAATACAGAAGTTGCAGGAACAGAAACATTATATACTGAGACATCTAAAGAACCTGTTAAAGTTGTTCCTTCAAAACATGATAAACAAAAGACAACTTCAACTAGGTCTTTGGTTGGTAAAGACAAGAAGTCTACCACTAATAATATTAGAAAGACTTCTCTGTCAAATAAAAATAACAACCAGATCCTCCATCTCCTAAACCAGTTAAAAACAATGTTAATACATCTATTAGAAATAACAAAATTAACATTTTAAAAACACTTGGTGATCAGGTCAAATCTTTAAGTAAACAATTTGCAAAACTCGTTTATACTGACCTACCAAAAGTGAAACATTTTTCTAAAATACCATATGAAAATATGTTTAGAAATAGACCTAGAAAATATTATAGATGTCATCATACTGGTCATAAGGGAGATGAATGCTGGACTAATCTCTCAAGTCCTAGGTACTCAGTACCAAAGAAAAGGAGAGAAACTAAGTCAGTATCACCAAAGAAAACTTCTAAAGTTACCCCTGAAGTGATACCGACCTCTCCACATAAAGAGATCAAGTCAAATTGTGTTTATCCCACCAAAGGTCCCATTCAAAAATGGGTTCCTAAAAAGAACTAATTCTTATTTTGTGTCTTGTGCAGGGTGACAGAAAGTGGTACTTAGATAGTGGCTGCTCAAGACACATGACAGGCAGTATGGAATACCTTCTCAATTATACTCCAGAGAAAGGTCCTTCTGTCAAGTTTGGAGATGACTCGGTGGGAAAAACAAGAGGTTATGGTGTGATCAAGGCAGGAAACATAACTTTTAAAAGAGTTGCCTATGTAGAGGGTCTAAAACACAATCTGCTCAGTATCAGCCAGATGTGTGATGATGACAATGAAGCTCGATTCAGAAAGGTTGCAGGAATCATCTACAATGATAAAGGGCAACCTGTACTCATTGCTAGAAGAGAAAAAGACGTATATGTGGTCAACCTATCTGAAATAGACCTAACTATCCGAGTATGCTTGCTTTCTAAAGTCAAGCCAGAATTACATTGGCTATGGCACAAGAAACTCTCTCACATCAATTTTAGAAATATCAACGAGCTCAGTATGAAGAAACTGGTGAGAGGATTGCCCACAATTACTTATTCAAAAGATAAGTTTTGCTCAGCATGTGAAATGGGCAAGCAGAAGAAGAGTTCATTCAAATCTAAAGTCAATCATTCCATCAATGAACCTCTTACTATGATACATATGGATCTTTTTGGCCCCATCAGCACACCATCTTTGGCCAAAAAGATCTATACTCTAGTCTTAGTTGATGAATTTTCAAGATATACTTGGGTCATCTTCCTCAAGACTAAGTCAGATGCAACAACCGAAATCATTGCCTTTATAAAAAGAGAGGAACTTCAAAAAGGCAACAAGGTCAAACAACTTAGAAGTGACCATGGTACTGAGTTTAAGAACTCAGTATTAGCAGATTTCTGTGAAGAAAAAGGAATCATTCAAAACTTCTCTGCAGCCTACACACCACAACAAAATGGTGTTGTAGAAAGAAAGAACAGAACACTGATTGAAGCTGCAAGAACTTTATTATGCCATGCTGGACTGGCACTGAGTTTCTGGGCTGAAGCTGTAAACTGTGCAAACTTCACTCAGAATAGAGCCACTATAGTCCAAAGACATCTGAAGACTCCATATGAGTTATACAATGGCAAGGTTCCTAATGTGGAATATTTCCACATCTTTGGGAGTAAATGTTTTGTACTCAGTACAAAACAAAATTTCAATAAATTTGCTCCCAAAGCAAATGAAGGTGTGTTCATGGGCTACTCTGCACACTCTAAAGCTTTCAGAGTGTATATCATCTCAACTAAGATGATTGTAGAATCCATTCATGTTACATTCGATGAAGATCAGAATGAGCATTCTACCTCAGCAAGTGAAGACATAAGTGGCATAGATATTCTATGCAATCCAGAACACTCCATTGCTGAACAGCCTAAGTTTCATCCACACTTTATTCCTAATAAGTTTAATGAAACTGATCAAGTTCAAACTCAGTATCACTCAAATGAGACTAATACTGAGGTTCCCGTATCAGAGGACCTCCATACTGAGTTTCCAACCAATGATCTGAACCACTCTATTTATGAACAATGTGAAACATCCAACACTTCACAAGAATCCTCATCAACTCTGCAAAATGAAGATGAACAGCAACCTGCACTGTCTAATACTGATCAGAATTCCACTCAGTATCAGACAGACAACACACCAAATCAACAAGATATTGTTGATACTATTTCAAATGCTTCCTTAGGAAACAATTTAAGGGAACACAGAGACCATCCACACTCAAACATTATTGGTCCTATTGAAGAAGGTGTCCAAACAAGAAGAAAATTAGAATTTCCAACCCAAGCTACTGCAAACTTTTGTTTCTTCTCAAGTTTTCTATCTACCGTTGAACCAAAGAAAGCTGATGAAGCTTTATTAGATGAAGATTGGGTAGAGGCTATGCAAGAAGAGCTCACAGAGTTTGAAAGAAACAAAGTTTGGAACTTAGTACCACCTCCTTCTGGCAAAACTATTATTGGTACTAAGTGGGTGTTTAGAAACAAGATGGACAAGGATGGTGTTGTCATCAGAAACAAAGCAAGGTTAGTTGCTCAAGGTTACAGGCAAGAAGAAGGCATTGACTATGATGAAAATTTTGCACCAGTTGCAAGAATTGAAGCTATTAGGTTGTATCTTGCATATGCAGCCTTTAAGAATTTCAAAGTTTATCAGATGGATGTCAAAAGTGCTTTTCTAAATGGAAAACTACAAGAAGAAGTTTATGTTAAACAACCTCCAGGTTTTGTTGATCCCAAATTTCCTCATTATGTTTTCAAGCTTGATAAAGCTCTATATGGGCTCAAACAAGCTCCAAGAGCCTGGTATGACACCTTGTCTGAGTATCTTATTGAAAATAAGTTTACAAGAGGTAAAATTGATAAAACATTATTTTCAAAAAGGAAAGGTTCTAACATCTTACTCATTCAGATATATGTAGATGATATTATCTTTGGTTCCACTGACAAGTCAATGTGTGACTGGTTTGCTAAGATAATGTCAACTCAGTATCAGATGAGTATGATGGGAGAACTTACTTACTTTCTTGGTTTACAAGTTGAACAAAAGCCTGATGGCACTTTTATAAATCAAAGTAAGTATGTGCATGACATGTTAAAGAAATACAAATTTGAAAATTTATCTTCCATGCACACTCCTATGGGTACTCAAGATAAGATAAGTAAGGATGAAACTGGTAAACCAGTATGTCAATCCACATACCGAGGTATGATTGGTTCCTTACTTTACTTAACTGCTAGTAGGCCTGATATCATGTTTGCCACATGTTTGTGTGCTCGGTATCAGGCTGATCCTAAAGAATCACACATGAAAGCAGTTAAGCGCATCTTTAGATATCTTACAGGTACTCCTAACCTGGGTCTTTGGTATCCCAAAGACTCAAACTTTGACCTTGAAGGGTACACAGATGCAGATTTTGCAGGTTGTAGATTGGACAGAAAGAGCACAAGTGGAGGATGTCAATTCCTAGGTGGAAGACTAGTTGGCTGGTCATCCAAGAAACAAAATTCGGTAGCAACTTCCACAGCAGAAGCAGAATATGTTGCTGCAGGAAGTTGTTGTGCTCAATTATTATGGATGCAGTATCAACTCTTAGACTATGGGTTCAACTTTCATAACACTCCTATTCATTGTGATAACAAGAGTGCTATTGCTATCACAGAGAACCCAGTCTATCACTCCAAAACCAAGCACATTGATATCAGACACCACTTTATTAGAGATAATGTGGAAAAAGGTAAGGTTGAAGTAGATTATGTACCAACAAATGAATAATTGGCTGATGTGTTTACTAAACCTCTTCCTGAGGAAAGGTTTATGTATTTACTAGGGCAATTAGGTATGTTGAATCCTTAATCTTTATTAAATGTCTTTAAAACTGAGCGCTCAGTATCACTCCTGTTGATACTGACCACTCAGTATCATTAGTCTGTTATCATCAAAATTTAAAATTTTTTATTTTTTATTAATTTCAAGAGTGAATTAATTGTTTTTATATTTTTTAAATTTTTTTTTAAAATTAATTCTTTTTAACTCGGTATTGGGGTATGACGGCTCTTACACCGAGCTTAATCCTCATACTGCTCAAACGGTAACCTTTCTTAATAAGAAAGTTACCGTTGGCAGAGGATAAGGCAGTCAAATCAGCCGTTTTTACTTCCCAATACCTTAATTATCTTTCAAATCTCCTATAAATAACCGTTTATTTTTACTTCAAATTTTTTAACTGTTATTTCTTTCTTTCATCTTCAATTCTCTCTGCGATTAACGATTTCACTTTCTCTTAGCAAGCAAAACATTTTCAAATCACAATCACAGATGGCGAATTACACTTTTGTTGCTCCAAACGTTGAATCGGAAATCCAATTCCGCAACAATGAAGTACCCAGGTTTGCAAGGAACAACATCACAGCAAATTTTAATATTCCTCAAGCTTGGCTATGCCAAGAATTCACGAACATCGTGACTTTTATGAAGCATTGCCCAATTGCTCGTGCACTGACATTATCTCCTCGAGCAATTTACCCAGAAATGTTATGCGAGTTTTGGTACTCTGCCACACTCGATTCTCCAGATATGATTGCTGGATGGGTAATAAGGGATCAAAGAAGAGCTTTTGTTTCTACTGCAATCATTCGTGAAGCACTGAGACTTCCCGCCCAAGCTCAGTATGACCCATTTGTTGATAGATCAGAGGCACGCTCTGTACTGCCATTTCTGGGTCGCAGAGGAACAACGGGCACAATCAAAAGAAATGAATTTGGTCCTATGTGGGGTATTCTCATTACAACAATAATTCGATGTATGACCCACAAGACGGGAGCTTTGGACCAAATAAACGAATTTGGGATGCAAATAGTACATGCTCTGTACTATGGAAGAAATATTGATTATGCTCGCCTAATTTTCAATGAATTAGCTACTCTGGTTCGAGCAAATACAAGGGAATGCAATGTCCCTTTCTGCAGATTTCTATCACTCATCTTTCAACACTCAATGCCCACACACATTTATGATGAATTTCACAGTCCAAGAGTTGATCTTCCTCCACTCAGTGAGAAGATTTTCTTTTACAGACCAAGAGAAGGAGAACCTCTTCTAAGTCCTCCTATGTGGGCCATTGTTCAAGAACACATTGATGATGTAGAAGACATGTCTGATACTGAGTCAGACAATGATGATGATGATGATAATGATGATAATAGTGGTAATGGAGCACAGGCCGGTCAAGATATTGAGATGCAGGATGTTCCACAAGTTCAAGAACCGACTCAACAACATATCTCTCCACCTGCACAGGTTCCTGATGCTCCTCATATTGAAACAACTCTTGATACTGAGTCCTCAGAAGACACACCACTGGTCCTTCAAAGAAGAAGAAGGAATGTTTCTCCTATCATTATGGGCAACTTATCATCTGAGGAGGTGCAGCCTGCAAATGTTCCATCATTAACTGCATCTATTCAAGCCCAAAGCTTTGTTGCAGCCACCGCTGACCTTCCAGGTCCAGAACTAGCTCCACCTGCTCAACCAATTGAGGAACCTCATGTTCCTCTTGATGTGGAGATTCAATATGCACAAACTGCACTGGAAGGTGCTCAGCATGACAGAGAGGTCGGTATTGAAGATGTTGGTGCTGCACATCAACAAACACATGATCCTGCACCGACCTCTGCAGATGCTCGAAGGGAATCTGACAGAGTCTCAGGTATGAATTTCTAAAAAGCCCTTAAACTTCTATATATATATTTCATTCCCAAATAGAGACTAAGTATTGGCCAGTACCAACTCAATACTGACCAAAGTCTCAAACGATCTTTCAAATATATATCCTTTTATGGCCAACATAGCTAGCCCACTGCTGCTATGCAAAATTCATATACTGAGCACACTAAATTGATCATTGTCAGTCTACAGTTGTCTCAACATTTAAAGGGACAATGGTGGTTGATGTCATACTGACACCCACTGGTGCTGCTTGAATCATGTCCAACTTATTTTTGAGTTGGGTGGCATCATTCAAGAAATGATCACAAACCTTTAAGCCACAAAATCCAAATATTTCCATGGGGTTTAGCCGCATTTCTGTTATCACTCTAATACCGAGTGATAAACATTGAAAATATCAAGAAGCACATCCCAGGCTTCGAATTCCCAAACCCAAACCTTTTAGTAAATGTGACTTATCCTATACTGAGCTAATTAAATTTTCACACTCACCTTTACTAAAATCTTCTTACACATGCTATGCACAAGTCCACAATATTTCATCCTATACCAGATGAAATACAGACTTCACAAACTCTGTTTATATGATTGTAGAATTAAACAACACCACAATTCTATTTGATAAACCTTTCTTTCTAACCAGTTTTAAATATTTTTGTTTCTTTAGCACCATCTGTGCAGGGCATTCAGGCATCTCAGGCTGCAGCAGACCAAGTGACTCTGCAAGCAATCATGCAGCACATTCTGGCCATCCAACGAACTCAAAATACAATACTCGCCAGAATGGACAAGATGAGTGGTGATATTGACTCAATCAAACAGTCAGTCTCACTACTTCAACAACCACAACAACCTCCACAAACTCCACCATTCTCACATGGTGACCACAATGAAGAGGGAGAAGGAGAAGGAGGTGCTGGTGATACTGATGCTGCAACTGAGCCCATGCCCTCCCCTACTCTTGAACAACCTGAAGGGGACATGGGTGGTGATACTGATCCTCTTCCCTCCTCATCAAATGATAACAAAAAGGGGGAGAAGAGACAAAGAGATACTGAGGTTGATCAAACTGAGCCATCTGCTCAGGGGGAGAAAAGAAGAAGATTGAATGAAGATCAACCTCCACAACAAGAACAACAACATCAGCAAAGCCCTCATACTGAGCCAATTCGGATTCAGTATGAGAGAAGAAGACAAAGAACTAGGTCAGCATTACAAGTTCAAGACCCTCTTGAGCCATCTGCTCAGGGGGAGACTCATACTGATCAACCACAGCAAGCTTATACTGAGTCACCTGCTCTAGAAGAAAATAACTTGCAAATTGTGGTCTATAGACCTTTTGTGTGGCCCATTGCTGATGATGAAAATGAAGAACATCCAGTGGAATCAGAAGATTTTTTAAACTTTGCACTGGATGAAGCAAATAAAGAAATCTCTTCATCATCATTCTCAGATGATGAAAAGCATACAAGAAAATCTATCTCATCTCAAGCTGAAGGACCTTCTAGGATTCCTAGAAGACCAATAACCAGAAGAATGACAAATGTGGTTATGTCCTCAGAATCTAGTGAAGAACAAGATCCAGCTCCTCTGATCTCAAGACCTAGAAGATCTGCTCAGTTCACTGAGGAAAAGAGTGAAGCTGAGGATGAGATTGAGGCCCAAAAGTTCTTCCCTGTTAAGGAAGAACCTGAATCTGAGTCTGAAGATGTTCCAAGAAGATCTCATACTGTAAGAAGAACTGGAGATGAATTACTTGAACAGTATTGGAACATTGTGGCACAAAGAACAAGATATAGGGAAACAAGGATGAGTATGCTGAGGAAGAAAGCATTTCTAACTGTAAGAGACATATACTGGCTAAATGAGTTTGTCAACAAGATAAAGGTCAAAACTGTTGATAAATCAATTGTTGCAACTTGTACTGGGCCAGTCAGTCCTCCAATGAAGTTTCTCCTCCATGACATTCAAAATATGGGACTTCATGATTGGATAAAAATTGCTAGACTGATCAAGGAAATGCCCTCAAGATCTTCTGAAGCCCAAGTGATGATGGATGAAATCTGGGCTGTATCTGCTATATGCTATGAAAAAGGCATTCTTTATGTAGCAGAATACAGGGCACTCAGTGTGATGACTGAAGCTATGAGGAACAACAAACCTGAGTGTCTTAATACTTTCAGAATAATTCCCACATATACTGTTCCCCCTAATCTCATTTTTCAGGATCAAAAGAGTACCATATATCCAACATCTGGATACATGTATACTGACTCAGATGACAGGGAATGCTTCATTACTGAAGCAGATTTGGCAACAGCTCCTATCAGCCATTTGGTGGGCCTTAAATGGATGATAACCAAGAAAGAAGATGCTTGGTTTAGAAAAAAGATAGTTGCTGTACTAAACAACAGGCAAGATGAACTGAAGAAAAGAGAAGAGTTCATCCATGTGAAGAAAGAAGTCTTCTACGAGTTTGAATCGATCAACAAAGACTAAAGAAGAAGACTTTGCAGCCTGCAGCTTATTTTGTTTAGTTTTTCTTTGTAACTGTTTTGTTATCATTAGATAAGGGGAGATTGTTAAGGCAAAAAGCCTTACCCCTTTGGATCTTAAGATAACAAAACAACCTAGACTAGCTTTGATTTATATGTAGAATAATATAGCTAAGTTTAGGTCTGATACTGAGTGATCAGTATTGGAACTCAGTATCAGTACTCAGTATCAGATAGTGATACTGAGTAGAAGGACTGAGTGATACTCAGTATAGTAACGGACTAAGATCAAATCCCTTGATCTTAGTCATTTTCCTTGCTTAGTCCTTCGGTTACTCCTTTGCTCATTATGTAAGATCTCTATAACATTATAAATAGAGATCATCTTGCAAAGGAGTACTTACCAATTCACTCTACACTTTCATATCTTGTAATTGATCAGTGGTATTACTTTTCCGCAGCATACCACACTTAGTGGATTTGTACACCGACTCTAATACTGTGTTTTACACTTTAATTGTCTCTTGTATAATCATTCTAATCAATTAACTAACAAACCAGGGGTGTTGTGACCTAACAAATATCGTACCTCAGCAGGGGTCAAGATATCGGCGATAGCTACAAACTTATGGTTTATTAAGAAATCAGTCTTTATAGAGTAAGAAGATGTAACTTTCTTGGTGATGCTAGACGGTGGCGTGTCCAATCCCGATTCAACCATGACAGTTTTCATTCTGTAGTTAGGAAAAAGCTCATTATATATAGGGATGGCAATATAAGTGGCATATAAAAGTATACGTATCAAACGGTAATTGAAAGTTACTTATGATTGAAATCTTGTATCTCTTGTAATCCACCGTTGACAAACACACGAGTTGCATCAAAGTTAGTGGCAACCGATGTTGGACCTATACATTTAGAAACGAAACACTCGTTAAAGTTTTAATATTGACAAATAAAATATCATTTATGGTAATACTTAATATTATTAAATTTATTAATTAAAAAGTACCCTTCCATGTGTCTATTTTGGCAAATTGAAGTATTATTACGACACGATCGGCTGGTTGTATGGAGTCTAGGTAATCTTGCAAACTATGAGCATGTTCCCCCCACAAGGTTATAAGGATTTTGTCACCCCTGCAATTAAACCAAATAGATTAGTTTATGACATGAATTAGGTTTATTATATTACATATATAATGATTCGAAAGAACTCTATGTTTTTTATTTCTATTGGGAGCTTGTGCTTGCTTCTGTCTTCACTTGAAGAATTAAGGCTTTTGACGATGCAAAATTCTCCGATTACATCTACAAAAATTTCGTTAATTAGTATGGGTATAGGGTAATATGACATATAAATTCTACATAGTAAAATGGACTTTTCTTTTACCAATTGACTTTGAAGCTAGTAATGAGTTATTCAAAATCTTATCGTATGCGGCAAATTCAAAACCATGTAAAGGGCCATATTAGTTTCGGTCAATAAATACATTAAATTGGCATATCGTAATTACGTTTTGATTAAGGAAAATACTTATTCGATAAATTAAAAAACCGTTAGTAAAAGTCAATGTTTAGCCGTTTCACATATGGTAATTATAAATACATTAAATTGAGATATGGTAATTACGTTTAGATTACCGAATTATATGGTAATTACGTTTCAAGGTTCTAATACATTAAATTGAGATATGGTAATTACGTTTTGATTAAGGAAAATACATATGGTAATTACGTTTTGATTACCGAATTATATTAGCCAACATTGAACGTTTTTATAAAAATGGTAATTCAATTTTTTAGTCGGTATTTAAAAACGTAAAATATATACAGTTTGATTATGTGTTGACGAAATATTTTCATTAACACCACAAAATATATAATTCGAGTAGGTGCACAAAAGTGAAGCGTACACCAACAACAATTATTTGGTTCAGGACAAAATTAATATTATTAAGGCAAACCATATTAATACAAAAAAAAAACACCAATTGTGTCACAGAAACTTAGAGTAACCTAACAATTAATTATTGTCGTTCGATTCGCAGGTCTCTATTGTTTTGTGTGTAAGTCGATAGACGCTTATTTCCAGAGAGGGTAGTTCTTAGGCGTCTCAAACTATTATTTGGTTGCGTGTCAAACACGACATCGGGTTCTTCATCACATAAAAAAATGGCATCATCATATTGCACAATCGGATGGATGCGTTGAAGTGCATATGTTTCTGGCATCGGCGGGTTGAACTCGATGTTTGTAACGTCAGTAGAAACAAGATATTTGACTGAAATTTAACCAAATAAAAAAGAGATATCAATATATTTTTAATAAAAGTAAAATGAAGCACTTAATTGGAATTAACTTGTTAGTTTTATAATCAGTTTAACGTGACATGCGTACACAGTTATGTTTTCAGAAGCACATCTCCCAATTATTGTTGCCGTGGCTGCCGGTATATGATACAAGATGAGCTTGATACGGTTGCCCCTTGTCGGAAGTTACATTTTAAATGGGTTATTTCGTAGGTGTGGTGATCATGTAAATCAGGTATAAAGACTTACAGACAGTCATGCAACAGCATTGCACACGATATCCGACCGGATGTAAAAAAAAGCAACCGTTCGACATGTTTCCAGCAACGTCTGTGAAATGTTTATTAATTACGAAAAATAGTAAAATATTATTACTTTAAAGTAAAACATCTAAAAATGTAACGTAGACGTACCAATCAACATTTGTCGAGTTGTTTAAACCTGCAATAGCCATGTCGGAGATCAGACCAACGGGTACTTGGGGAACCAGGCATCTTCTCCATTCGTAGTTTCGGCAAGCTCGGTTTTAGTGCTAAATACTATTGCCCATTCATTACGAATAAAGCTATAGTTGTCGAAGCGAGGAAAGGATTCGACATCGGTGTAATCAATTTTGAAATACTTTAAAGAGAAGACACGCCTTCTAGTTTTCGGTTTTGGTATGCAGAAAATAAGATTGGGGGGGGGGGGGGTGGGGGGGATAATGGCTGCGAATTTGTACCTCTGAAAATAAATGATTATTAGTTAAAACCAAAAACAAAAAAATAGTATCTTAATTAGTAGGAACTTACAAATCTGTCAAGCAGGAACAAATATAGTTTGTTATGTTTGATGTCAAGCCAAACATATTCAACGCGAACAAATTTGCATTTGTACCACAAATGTGGAATCCAGAGGTCTTCAAAGTTTTCAACAGGTTCGTATCCATCAAAATCCTTTGAAAGAGGAAAAACAAAATTTTAGTTAACACAGAATTTATGATTGTACAGTAAGTAGTTGTAAGTCTGAATTTAGGTAAATAGACGAGTTATCTCTAATTCTTGTGTAGGTCGTGGAAGTGGTTGAAGCACTGAAGTACCCTACTGGGTGATTAAAGACATTTTTGGGTTATATTCGTTTGTATGATGCACAACAACTCCATCTATAGTTGATGGAGTATATATATAGGTTAAAAAAACGTAGAATTCAATATGTATTTAATATTTAAAAAAATGTAAATCAAAATATTTAGTATCTGCCTATTTAATATATGTATTTAATATTTAAAAAACGTACATCCAAGAAAACGTAGAAGTGAACATGTAAATTAATGTGTGTTTAGTTTGTAAACGGTTTTATAATTTTGGAAGGACAATAAATGCGAAATTTCTGTTAAGGCATTTGTCTCTTAATTGTTACGTATAATAGGTTAGTTAATTGTATATTAGTTGTAGTTATCAAAAGGATAACAAAAAACCACATGGCCCCGTGGTTATCACCTTGCCTTTTTTCCATAAGGTCTTGGGTTCGAATCTCGGGTAAGGCACTTTTATTTTGATTTTAAAGAGTGTTTGAACATTGCTAAAAATGGAAGTGTTGAAAATTCAGACTTCCTCTTTTAGAAATGTCAAGCATGCTTTTTAAAGTAGTAAGAAGTTAACACAGAATTTATGATCGTACAGTAAGTAGTTGTAAGTCTGAATTTAGGTAAATAGACGAGTTACCTCTAATTCTTGTGTAGGTCGTGGAAGTGGTTGAAGCACTGAAGTACCATATTGGGTGATTAAAGACATTTTGGGTTATATTCGTTTGTATGCTGCACAACAACTCCATCTATAGTTGATGTTGTGCAACTCCATCTATAGTTGATGGAGTATATATATAGGTTAAAAAAAACGTAGAATTCAATATGTATTTAATACTTAAAAAAATGTAAATCAAAATATTTAGTATCTGCCTATTTAATATTCAATATGTATTTAATATTTAAAAAACGTACATCCATAAAAACGTAGAAGTCAACATGTAAATTAATGTGTGTTTAGTTTGTAAACGGTTTTATAATTTTGGAAGGACAATAAATGCGAAATTTCTGTTAAGGCATTTGTCTCTTAATTGTTACGTATAATAGGTTAGTTAATTGTATACTAATTGTAGTTATCAAAAGGATAACAAAAAACCACATGGCCCAGTGGTTATCACCTTTCCTGTTTTCCATAAGGTCTTGGGTTCGAATCTCGGGTAAGGCACTTTTATTTTGATTTTAAAGAGTGTTTGAACATTGCTAAAAATGGAAGTTTTGAAATTTCAGACTTCCTCTTTTAGAAATGTCAAGCATGCTTTTTAAAGTAGTATGAAGTTAACACAAAATTTATGATCGTACAGTAAGTAGTTGTAAGTCTGAATTTAGGAAAATAGACGAGTTACCTCTAATTCTTGTGTAGGTCGTGGAAGTGGTTGAAGCACTGAAGTACCATATTGGGTGATTAAAGACATTTTTGGGTTATATTCGTTTGTATGCTGCACAACAACTCCATCTATAGTTGATGTTGTGCAACTCCATCTATAGTTGATGGAGTATATATATAGGTTAAAAAAAATGTAGAATTCAATATGTATTTAATATTTAAAAAAACATAAATCAAAATATTTAGTATCTGCCTATTTAATATTCAATATGTATTTAATATTTAAAAAACATACATCCATAAAAACGTAGAAGTCAACATGTAAATTAATGTGTGTTTAGTTTGTAAACGGTTTTATAATTTTTGAAGGACAATAAATGCGAAATTTCTGTTAAGGCATTTGTCTCTTAATTGTTACGTATAATAGGTTAGTTAATTGTATACTAATTGTAGTTATCAAAAGGATAACAAAAAACCACATGGCCCAGTGGTTATCACCTTGCCTGTTTTCCATAAGGTCTTGGGTTCGAATCTCGGGTAAGGCACTTTTATTTTGATTTTAAAGAGTGTTTGAACATTGCTAAAAATGGAAGTGTTGAAAATTCAGACTTCCTATTTTAGAAATGTCAAGCATGCTTTTTAAAGTAGTAAGATAAGATAGGATATATATATATATATATATAAGCATGTTTTTTAAAGTAGTAAGATAAGATATATATATATATATAAATTCTAATAAGAATATGAGAATCCAAGAGAAGGCTAATGAGAAAGTTAACAACTATTATGAGTAATAAATTATAAATTTTGTTTTTTTTATTTTTATATAAGTGATAAAATTTAATTAGTAGGGGTGTGAGAGGGGCGTAAAGAGTATACGTTGGGATCGACTCACATCTGTCCAAAGAGTTTGATTATCGAGGAATTAAATGAACCCTTAAAATATGTAATAATAAAATGAGAACCAACAAATCGAACTACTGAGTGTTCGTAACAAATTCTATGAGTATAGGATATATGAGATTTTGAGTGTCAGTTCCAAACTCGGGGTCGAGTTTTCTCCAAGTGGAGTTGAGGAGGAGTGAAATAAGAGATATTCCAAGAGAAAATGTTGTTACGTGTTATTATGAGCATATATGTACATATAACTGGCTAAAAAGTTATAAGAATGATTAATTAATCGAGAAATTATTCATGTGGGAATATAATGAGATAAAAAGAGTTTATTAAAATATGAGAATTTATTATGATTTATTCAAGTCAAGTTAAATGAGAAAAACATGATTATGAGAAGTTATTAAATTCACTCGAGAAAGTTATTGAACCAAATTATTGTGTTGAGTATTACACATTACCGAGTAATAATTATTTATCGAGGTTAATGGTGCAAATGAGAAGATCACCGTAATAAATTATGAGGAAAATTTATAATTACTGAGAAATTACCGAGCTATAAGAAACTAATAAATCAAGTTAAACGGATAAATTATTAGAATGAACCAAATGATAAAATGTTATATATGAACAAATATTAAATTTAAACTAAGGGAATTACCGAGTTAAATTATTAAATTGAATGTCGTCAAATATTATGCTCTATTGAGTAATTATTAAATCAAGAATAGTTATTAAAGTGAGCAAATGAGAAAAATATAAGTGTATCTAACAATAAAATTTCATTAAAATACTATGAGTTTCTAAATCGAGGAGGCACTGAAATTATAAAGTAATGAGGAAAAACCTTTTTGTTGAAAATGAGAATAACTGAGTAATTGAATATGCAGGAGGTAATGGGATAAGTAATTAACGTGTTAATTAATTGAGTAAGGACTAACCATTTTATTGAGGTGTTTGAAACTCAAAAATAAGATGAGAATTATAAATGGACTTGGGTCAAACTGATCAAGCGACAATTTAGATGAGAACAAAGCGAGAAAAACAATTAATGAGCAATATAAAAAAGAGTCAGCGAAGAATTATTAAATACGAGTTAGCAAAAGAACTAAAAATGTGGCTTAAAAGAGAAATTGTCTATTCGATTAGTCTGATAACTAAATTTGATCAGGTGAAAAATCTTAAAAGCGAGTAAATGTATACATTATGTGGACTGGTGAAAAGTCATTAAACGAGCTTTAAGTTTACATTGATGATATGAGCTTGCGTTGAGTTAAAAACAAGTTTTGGAGATTTGAGGTGAGTGCATTTGAGTATATGAAAAATTGTGTAAGAGGCATGAGTTGCCTACTATCTGAGGTTTATGTGTGATAAAGTACATTTATGTGAATTATGTACTTGTTGTGTATCGTTTGATAGCGGTGTGAACCACTAAATTGTTCATTTTTGTTTTAAAACAAACTTATGTCCCATAGGGTAGGGACCTTGAGATGCCATTATTGGTAGAGATTGACAATTGTAAGATTTTTTTTTTTTGTATGTTGATCAAATGTAAAAGTGATAATTTGTTGGATCTGTGCGGGAAAGTTTTTCCCATAGAAACTTTTTCTCCCTCTTTATCGCCATGAGAGGGCCGAGTGTGATTTTGAGCACGCGTTGGATGACTACCACGCCGAGATCATTTGTCGCCACAGACCAAACCGTAACAAATCGCCAAGTGGAGTTGAATCGGAGATTCAACGCAACGTTAACCGCAGGGTGCAACAATTGTGTTCGATCACGAGAGCAAGAAGACGCCTTCAGCAGAGCATCGTGGATTTGTTTGTACTTATTTTTGACATCTTTTTCATCGATAAAATGAGATCCCTAGAGAACGTTCCGATTTTGAGCCCATATCGTCTTGCGCCTATAAAGATGGAAGATTTGTACGAAAATTTGCGACAGCCGGAGTTCATTCTGATCGAGTAGGTCACCCTGAAGAGCTTCTTTTTATTCATTACCTTATCATTTTTCCCATTTGAAAATGTGTGTCGTTTGCGGGCCTGGGTCCGAGATGCGAGATTGCTACCCCGAGCTTTATCCGAGCAATGACTTCGGGGACGAAGTCTGGTTCAAGTGGAGTTGAGTTGTAACGCCCTGAAATTTTAATAATTAAATAATATTAGTTTAATCGTCATATTTAAATTGAATATGAATAATTAGTAAATTAATTATAAAGAATTATTCGGTTGGTTTTTATAAGGCGTTATAGAGTTAATAATGCTTTAAATACGTAGACACATTAATTATTTAGCTGACATGTAATTAGATGGTTCGTATTATTTGGACGACCTGTGATTAGACAGTTCGTACAAGTTACAAGATTTAATTATTAGGACACTTTAGTATTTTGTAGACGGTCATATATCATTAAGTGTAATTAAATAGTCCATATCGAGTTTGAACCAGTTATTTAATCGTAAAAGTGGAATGATATTCTTTTAAGTCGGGCCGGCTGAATGCCAAGGCTAAGGAACGAATCTTTTTGTTGTCGGGTTTTAATTTGTTTTTTGGCTTAAAGCCTATTATGAGCTAAGGGTCCATTAGTTAGTAGATTTAAACCCTAAAACCCCTTTCCTAATTTTAGTTCGATCAAACAAATACCCAGCCGACTTTCTTCATTTTCTTTTCCTCCGTTTCATGAGAATTCGATCGAGCATAGAAGCAGGTCTCGTGGTTGGCAGTTGTCATTCTTATATTGGGCCAGCAAGGTTTGATTTCAATTAATAATAGAGGACTATGGAAGTATTACATTTGGGTTGTCGGCAAGAAAAAGAAGACATTTCTTCCTTTGAATCGGTAGGAATGACCAACACAAAGCGATATGAAATCCAATTCTTTTTATTTTGAGCATGATGTTAGGCTGTGATATTTGCGGCATTTGAAGATTTTTATTATTCGATTTTGGGTCTAAGATTCAGCATCGCAGCAGAGGACTCTTGCCGAGCGAACCATTGTAACCAAACCGTAAACAAACCTTCGGTGGAATTCTTACCTTGTCTGTTTGTTCGTTCATTTACTTTCTGTTTCTTGGTGATTTAATCCCGTTTGTTGTAGGGTGATTGTGATATCGGGGCTGCGTTTGAGTCATAATAGGGTTCTGAGTTTTGTTATTGATTGTGTCGGTTGTTATCTTAAAAATCGTTTTTAGTTGCTGGCAGATTCACAACGTTATATTGACGGCTGTTTTTGAAGGTCTTAGAGTCTGTTTTGGGAGAGGGCCATCTCAGAGAAATTTGTAGCCCTCTGCGTTATCTTTCCGAGTTGCCCGAGAAATCGTTAAACGGGTTTACGGGTTGGAAGTTACGGTCGAAACAGTAATCTTCTGCAGTGATATTATGTGCTATTGTTACACTCATTTGTAAACCGTTTTGATATCGTGTCTTAAAAACAGTACTCGATTTCATGTCTAGATTAAATGTAGTTTCAGTTTTTATGATGATGGTTCCTTGTTTCGGTGGTGGTTTTCGGGTTGGGGGAAAAGTGGTTTTTAATTGGTTGAACGATTTATTAATCGAAAAACTGAAAACCGAACCCGTAGGGTTCTTGGTTTCCTAAATCGAGAAAGAATTTTAAAAAGAAAAGACTAGATTAATTATAGACATGTTTCTGAGTTTAAAAGTGAATTCCGGGATGTCGGGTGCCTCGGGAGTAAACGGGTTGATGTCGGGATTCAAAACGGGTTTTAAAATACATGCTAAATTTTGGGCAGATTCTGTTGGTTATGTTCCCAGGTCCGTTTTTACCACACTTAAAATACATTTTTGGATTTTTTTGCCCGCGAGGGTCTCTAGTTTTATGAGTCCTCTTTCTGTTGCCGCTGACGTCTCGTTAATTTGATTTGTCGTTTAAAAGATATCGCTGTTTTTGTAAACGATCGCAACAGCTTTTTCGGTGCAGCTTTTTCTGACTCGTGAGTCTATTTTGAGCCCCTTATGTTTGGATTCAAATCCCGAAGCCTTCTGACAGATTGTAGTACTCTGAATTGTTTAGCTACTGTTAAAGTCTGAATAAAATCTAATGAACCGTTTGAGAGTTATGACCATTTCCGTAAGAGTGTTGCGTGCTGTCAAATTCTGTTGGAAATAATTTTGAGCCGAGTTTTAATCCTAGTCGTGTGATGCATTGTAGGATCATTTAGGAGCTGAGTTGTGACTCTTGTGCGTGCCGAGGATTCCTTAGGAGCTTACGTCTATTCGAGGTGGGTGATCTCATTATAAACTTGCATTTACATTCACTTCATGATTATGTGCTATATGTCATGAATTGCTTTGAGATGATCTTGTTATTTGTTGATGTGTTGTGTGTTATTTATTTAACTCGTATTCTGAATTGAGATATGGATACTGAGTAACCGAGCTACATACCATATCATTATGTGAATGATCTGTGTACTTGAGTTTTGATTATGAGTTGTTATACACTTGGGTTGTGCTAGGTGGTTATATATCTATGAGATGATATACTTGAGCTTGAGCTGTTAGTTTTATAAAAGTACATGTTGTAATGGGTCAACACGTTAATAAAACTAACTACCTATATTTGAGATTCATGAGGTAGCCAACTCTTCCCGGGGGCCAAGTACAATTCACGACTGTCGACGTGGTACTGCGGGACACTGGTGGGTGTTGGAAGGGGTGCTAGTGACGAGCGCGAGAGCAGGGGCACGCGTTGTGGATTCGTCACGGCACTGGCGAACCAATTGAAATTTAATAGAGTCTCTAGGGAACACTTATGTGGTGTGGATAGTTTGTATGTGTACGTTTATTGTGTTGATTATTCACTCAGTGGTGGCTGACCCCAAACACTCCCCTCCATTTTGCAGGTACTAGCAAGGGCAAAGAGATGGTCAATGGTTGATGAGCTGCGTTTCTATTTTTATATTTATGGATTTGGATTAAAACATTTATTTCGTGTCAAACATGTTTTGTTTTTAAAACCTTTAATTATTCCGCATATAAACCACGAGACGGTTTTATATTTTTATTTATGAGTTGGGACCTTTGAGTTACTTGTACATTGAGGAAAAATGTAATATTTTATTGATTAATTTTTTTTTTTTAAATTTCCTCTGATTTTTGGGACGTCTCAAACCATATGGTTCTTCATACGTCAACTACAAGCATCATATCCCTGATACAACAAATCATTCTTTAACTATCTTATCGAGATGATCGGAAAGCCTCCACTCCATCACGATTCCAAACTTTCACAATAATCGGAAAGCCTCCAATCCATAGCGACTCATCAAATCTCATTAATCGGAAAACCTCTGATCTAACAAGATCCATGCAATACCATTCTATCTTGCATACAATTCATGTATGCATTATTCATTTAGCATCAAGCTATCATTTTCTTTCATAACTGAGCATTCAGTTTTTCCACTTTTCACATAATATTATCTTCGTAAAATCGTACGCCTCCCATCGGCCATTATTCCCAGTTATGCACTATACCACATGGTGTACACATAATCATATCTAGTGCTTTCCCCCAATCTACTCATTTATCAATCGTTCTTAGTAGATTCATTTCCTCATTACTGAAATCCTCAATCTTCCTTTTACCGTCGAGGTAACTAGGGGTGTTCAAAACCGGGTACCCGGATTTTCGGATACCCGAAATTCGGGTACCCGGATTTTCGGATAGTGAATTTTACTACCCGCATTTGGTACCCGGATTTCGGATACCCGGATTTCGGGTACCCGGAATTTCGGGTATCCGAAATCCGGGTATCCGGTATCCAGAAAAAACAAAATATTAAAATATTTTTCGAATATTTCGAGATTGTTTCGGATATTTCGGGTATTTTTCAGATATTTCGGGTACTTTTTAAATATTTTGGGTATTTTTGGGTATTTTCTCAAATATTTTGTGTATTTTTTGTATATTTTTTGAATATTTTTTGAATATTTTTTCGTATATTTTTTATTTTCGGGTAATTATTCGGGTATCGGGTATCCGAAAATCTTGAAAACACTACCCGTATTTGGTACCCGGAATTCGGATACCCGGATATTCGGATACCCGGATTTTTGGATACCCGGATTTCGGATATCGAGTAATTTTTCGAATACCCGGTTTTTCGGATATTTTTGAACACCCCTAGAGGTAACCACTAATACTTTCAATATTTTCCACGTTCTTACCGAATAATCCGGTCAACTCGAGTCACCCAATTGACCCCGATTCATAACTCATTATAAGATATCACACTTTTTTTACGTCATTTTTTTCCTGATAATTTATTATTACTCTTGACTTAGCATACCATTTCTGTAACATCTTTACACTCTGTCAATCTTACCTAGAAATTTTTTTACCACTTTCATATTCCGTCTTTGATACCCATGGCACCATAATTTTCCTCTTTACCATAATTTTTACCACTTTCATATATATATATATATATATATATATATATATATATATATATATATATATATATATATATATATATATATATATATATATATATATATGTGTTAGGTCACAACACCCCTGGTTTGTTAGTTAATTGATTAGAATGATTATACAAGAGATAATTAAAGTGTAAAACACAGTATTAGAGTCGGTGTACAAATCCACTAAGTGTGGTATGCTGCGGAAAAGCAATACCACTGATCAATTACAAGATATGAAAGTGTAGAGTGAATTGGTAAGTACTCCTTTGCAAGATGATCTCTATTTATAATGTTATAGAGATCTTACATAATGAGCAAAGGAGTAACCGAAGGACTAAGCAAGGAAAATGACTAAGATCAAGGGATTTGATCTTAGTCCGTTACTATACTGAGTATCACTCAGTCCTTCTACTCAGTATCACTATCTGATACTGAGTACTGATACTGAGTTCCAATACTGATCACTCAGTATCAGACCTAAACTTAGCTATATTATTCTACATATAAATCAAAGCTAGTCTAGGTTGTTTTGTTATCTTAAGATCCAAAGGGGTAAGGCTTTTTGCCTTAACAATCTCCCCTTATCTAATGATAACAAAACAGTTACAAAGAAAAACTAAACAAAATAAGCTGCAGGCTGCAAAGTCTTCTTCTTTAGTCTTTGTTGATCGATTCAAACTCGTAGAAGACTTCTTTCTTCACATGGATGAACTCTTCTCTTTTCTTCAGTTCATCTTGCCTGTTGTTTAGTACAGCAACTATCTTTTTTCTAAACCAAGCATCTTCTTTCTTGGTTATCATCCATTTAAGGCCCACCAAATGTTAATTTTGTTATTTCTAATAGATGTATTAACATTGTTTTTAACTGGTTTAGGAGATGGAGGATCTGGTTGCTTATTTTTATTTGACAGGGAAGTCTTTCTAATATTATTAGTGGTAGACTTCTTGTCTTTACCAACCAAAGACCTAGTTGAAGTTGTCTTTTGTTTATCATGTTTTGAAGGAACAACTTTAACAGGTTCTTTAGATGTCTCAGTATATAATGTTTCTGTTCCTGCAACTTCTGTATTTGATGAAACATGTGAGATAGAAGTTGTCTTATTATCATTATATAATTCAAAAGTTGTTGTATTAAATAATAATTCAAAACGTGGAACAGCAGAAGTGTCATACTGAACTATTGGTAGCTCGGTATCAGAAATTTCTGTTATTTGAAATTCAATACTGAGTTCTTGTAGCTCAGTATAGCACTTTGAGCAGATGGAAGGACCAATAGGTTTTTCTAAAATTTCATTTTCTTCATCATCTGACTCAGTTTGACATCCAACTTCACATAAAGTTTTAGCTTTTACAAAATTAATAGGATTCATAGTAGAGAACTCTTCAAATAAATCAGCAAAATTGTTCCTGTTTTTAAATTGAGGATCAACACCAAGTGCAGCGCTCACATTTTCTGGAAATTGTTCATTTAAACATTTATTTAATTTTATTGAAGCATTTCCCCAAGATTTACACTGTTTTTCAAATTTCTCTTTTTCAAGTTTGTGTAAATGAGCTTTATCAGCTAATCTTTGGTTAATGTCTTTTAAATCTGAAAAGTTTAGTTCTAAATCTTTATATTTTGCTAATTTATCCAAGTTTTCATTATTTACCCTTTCAAGTTCTTTAATTGTTAATTTTAAAGCTTTTTCTTTTTGTACAGAAGTTTTAAGATCAACAAGCATATACTCAAAAATCTTGGTTTTTTCATTCACTGAATAAGTTTGAAAGGAACTTACCTTGTACAACTGAGTGGAATCCCAATCAGTATGAACACTCATCCTCTCAGCCTCTTTGATATCCTTTTCAAAGGAACTCTTTAAATCATCTTCAGTGAAAGCCATAAAGGCTTTATTATCAATCTCTTCTTCATCATCACTTAACTCTTCATCCATCCAGGCTTCTGAGTAAAGTGCTTGATGAGGTGCTCCATTTCCTTCTGCCCTCTTTCCCTTGCTCCAATTCTTCAGCTTGACATATTTGTCTCTATATCTTTTTGCTCGGTATGCAATCTTGTCATTTTGGTCAGTCTCAGAAGACTTGGTATGACAATTTGCAGCAATATGTCCAGGCTTTCCACACCTATAGCACAGACCTGATCTTGGGTCAGTATTAGAAGAGCTGACACCAAGCCTCTTCTTCTTCAACTGATCCAGCTTCATAGACATGAGAGCCATTTGAGTTTCAAGCTCTTCTGCCTCAGCATCAGCAAGATCAACTTCTGGTTCATCTGGCTCAGTCACAGTATAAGCCTGTTGCACAACTAGAGCCAAACCAGTGGAAGACTTATCAGTTTTCTTCCAGTTGATCAGTCTTGCAGCATTATTCTCCTCATGATTCAGCATTAGACCATACAAAGTTTGAAGAGTGTATGACTCAATGTTGTTAGCAGCATTGACAGAGTTTGTCATGTCAAGAAATTGTTGAGGAAGACTATCCAGGAACTTTTGAACAAGCTCTCCTTCCTCTTTCACAATGCCTACACTGATTAAATCATGGATAACAGTATTGAACCTGTTATAGAGAGTGGTTATGTCTTCATTTGGAGTTGAAAAGAAATTTTCATATTTCCTTCTCATGTTGCTTTTTCTTTGCAACTTCACCTTTGCTGTACCTTCATAGGTGACTGATAGGCTATCCCACATAGCCTTTGCTGTTGGCAATTTCATAATTGCATTAAGTATCTCTTTGGTAACAGCATTACCAATCACCCCTTTAGCTCTGGAGTCTAAAGCATACAACTGACGGTCAGTATCAGTCCAGTTGTGCTTTAGTTTAGGTACAGATCTTATGCCCTCAGGAGCATCATTAGTAGCAGCAACAGGTTCCACAGTTTGTGGAATGATGGGACCATCATTTAGCACAGTGAGCATCTCATGGTGAATAGATTCAAGATACCACTGAGCTTTGAGCTTCCATTGATGGAAATCTTTTCCATCAAAGATGGGAACTCCCTTTCCAGACATAATTGGTGCAACAATTGTAGACATTTTGGATTTTTGAGTGTTGGAGGGATAGATGTAGGAAATGGCTGCCAGGGTTATAGATCGACTAACTAAGAGATTATTTAGCCTGCTCTGATACCAGTTGTTAGGTCACAACACCCCTGGTTTGTTAGTTAATTGATTAGAATGATTATACAAGAGACAATTAAAGTGTAAAACACAGTATTAGAGTCGGTGTACAAATCCACTAAGTGTGGTATGCTGCGGAAAAGCAATACCACTGATCAATTACAAGATATGAAAGTGTAGAGTGAATTGGTAAGTACTCCTTTGCAAGATGATCTCTATTTATAATGTTATAGAGATCTTACATAATGAGCAAAGGAGTAACCGAAGGACTAAGCAAGGAAAATGACTAAGATCAAGGGATTTGATCTTAGTCCGTTACTATACTGAGTATCACTCAGTCCTTCTACTCAGTATCACTATCTGATACTGAGTACTGATACTGAGTTCCAATACTGATCACTCAGTATCAGACCTAAACTTAGCTATATTATTCTACATATAAATCAAAGCTAGTCTAGGTTGTTTTGTTATCTTAAGATCCAAAGGGGTAAGGCTTTTTGCCTTAACAATATATATATATATATATATATATATATATATATATATATATATGGGATAGTGAGTGTGTGGCTGTCACGTACCTAAGCTTAGGTGTGGAACCGCCTATAACTACATAATTTTGATTGAAAAAAAAGTCAAAACGGTTAGTTTTACAATATCTTGTAACTTTTTCACCATATTAAAACACTTACATAATATAAAAACATCAACTCAACACCATTTCAAGAATATGAGATTTGTTCAATATAAACACCATTTCAAGAATATGAAACTTTAATCACCGATTCAATAAAATCATAATTAATATTTTAGATAATTGATAAGTTTTAGATGGGATTTTATATACTAATTAGTTTATGTAGTGAGTTATAAGTTTTTTTAACCTAAATTATGTAGTTTTAGTTGGTTCCACACCTAAGCTTAGGTATGTGACAGCCACACACTCACTTTTCCCTATATATATATATATATATATATATATATATATATATATATATATATATATATATATATATATATATATATATATATATATATAGGGTCAAGTTATGTAGAGAACCCAATATAGCGTGCAGAACCCGTAGAACCGTTTAATTTAAATCTCACCCGTATAAAAACAAATCCAATGGCTGAAATAAGAAGTGGCATTAATGTAAATTACGGGTGTGGTTTTTTAATTTCTTTTAAATAAAAAGGGTACATCGGTAATCTTCACATTGATATACACGGTTTTTTTAAAAAAAAAAAAATTTAAAAAGAGAAAGATGGTTATCTATAACAGGTAGTTACTTAATTTCCGTGATTACACCCCTGTAGCCAAAATTACGGAGGTTTTTCAAAAGAGGTTTTTTGATTTAAAAGAAGATAAAATCTCCCAAATCCGGTTAATTTGGGTGCCGATATTATCAAAAAAATGGAGAAGATTGCTATTATACAACATATATAACAGGAGAAGGTCCGAAATCAAACCATTGGAAGTCGAAATTGTTATCGGAGCTTCAAACGGAGACGACGAACAAAAAACCTACTCGAAAAATGATGACAGGTAAAAATCTCTTACAACATTCTATTTACGAAACGCAAACGAGTATATGCCTTCGATTTCATGTTTTTTTAAGCACAAAACGTGTGTGAATTTCATAATAAAATATTATAAAAGACTTCAATCTGATTTTTTTAATGGGTTTAGCATGGATGCAAAGCTGCTTTGAATGTACATAAAGCACTGATGGTTCGAAAGGATGTATTAGGTTGCACCAATGTTTCATATGCATACATGTATTAGTTTGGAAACAAAAAAAAAGTAGTTTTACAGTTGTTATGTAAGGAATAACATTAATTTTGTGATAATTATTTTTGAAATAGATTAATATATATTGAAATTAATTGACAAATATGTGAATTAGTGTAATTAGAATCAAACCGTTTTGGATTACATAACTGCACTGTAACGTTTGGATTACATAACTGCACTGTAAATATGTATCATGTAGTAAGTTCAATGTGTGGTTGTTGATGGAAAACATTGGTGGTTTATCATGACAGGGCCAACACGAAGTGGGAGGAAGAGAGAAAGAGGTGGTGATGAAATCAAGAAAAGCAGATCGTCTTCAAAGGATTCAGGTAATTTTTAGGGTAAAAAATTGTAAATTGTAAATTATAATAAATGAATTTATTAAGAAAACGTAACTTATAATTTTTATGGTCAAAATCAGGCAACAAATCTAAATCAAAGGAAAAAGCAAAGGTAACAACCAATTCACCAGCAAAGAACAATGTTGTTTTCCAAACAAGGTCAAGCCCGAAAGCTTTGTATTTGGTTATGTCTCATCTAAAACCTAGCCAGTTGGCGTGTCTAGAAGATATGGGTTTTGGGGGGCTAATTAACTTCAAAGTAGACGGAATCCCAACTAGGCTAGGATTATATGTTGTTTGACCAAAAAAACTATAAAAATGAAGACGGGAGGGTTGAAATCACTACCGGACGTAAAGAATGTAACATTACCGTGGACCAGTTAATTGTAAGATTTATCATTTTTTTTGTATGAAATCAGGTTGCATTTGTGTACTTACATATGTTTTATTTTTAACAGAAACAAGTATTTGCCCAGTATGTAACAAAAATGAAGCATGTCAAGGCAAAAAAATTTACCGAATCTGAGTTAATAATTGGAGATTTCAAATGGCAGAGTACAAAACAAAAGAAGATATCAGGAGTGTATGTGATGAGATGCATGGAGACATACTATGGGGAGGACTTACGGAAATGGGACAACGGATTATGTGGTGGAGCAACAAAAATTGGCAAGCAAATCAATCTGCTGAAACATAAGTATGCAGCCCGGTTGCTCCTCAGTGAATGCAACACCAGAAAGGACATGAACAAGAAAAATTTGGATGCAATGAAGTGAATTTGGATGATTTCCTTTTCAATATTTTGGTTTTAAATTAGTTAAAAAGACTACATGGTATCGTATTTTAAGTTTTAGGTTTGCTTTTATGGTTGTTTATCTTTTTTTGGTAACATGCATGGTTGCACTATTTGGCTATGGTTTTAACGAAGACAGTTACTTTTTTTTGGTTACATGGATGTTATATATGGTTTTCATGTTTTAAATTTGTCTAATAAGTAAGTAATGATAAAACATATGACAAGGACACATGAGTTCATCCTTCGTTCATAACTTAACTATCTTGTAAATATATACGACCGTGGATTAACTAGTAAATTAATTGAACACACATATAGGTGCAGACGTGCACCCTAACGACAAGCCTCGAAAATACATACATGTATTTTGCTAAAACAAACTGATGTGGTCCTTCTTACTGACAAGCAGGTGTGTACTAAATTCTAACTATTTAATTACAGATGTGTATTAACATTAAAAAGAGTATTACAAGACCATTAATTATAAAGACTAATAAATTGAACAGAATATCATATGTATCAACACCACAACCAAACAGAAACATTAGTTCAATAAAAAAAATTCTTAAAACATAAATGCAAACAAACTAAGCAGTTCAAAAGAAATTAAAAAACCATAATAATTAAAAATAATGTCTGAATTTAAGATTCTTCAATAAAATCACTATCTCCTCCAGCCGAAACGTCCTCCACATCCTCGTCTTCTGTATCATCATATTCCACTTCATCGACATCCTCTTCAACCACAACATCTTCAACCAAATCATCTTCGACCACATCATCTTCATCAACTGCATGTATCTCCTTCATATTCACCTTCTTCGGGTTCACACATGTTGTCCTGTAGTGACCTAACTGTCCACAGTTACCACATTCACGAGATTTAAAAGGAACTTTTCGTGAAGTTTTCGGTTTATTTTTGCTTTGACTAATTTCAGCAGCACTCTTCATTCTTTTCGAACCCTTATTACTGGATTTTTGAGGGTTTTTTATTTCAACTAGCTCGGGCTCTTTCACACCCAACAAATCTGAGTACAGTTGTTCCTTGTTTCCACTAACTATGGGAGGTGGATTCTTAGCTTCAAATTTTATCTTCAGTTCATTTATAGCAACTAATAATTCATTTAACTGTTCAACATCATTACCGATTAAACTTACACAATCCTCAAAAGCAGCCCGACAATCAGTTGATACTTTCTGTGTTTCCTCAATGCACGGACCGTACCTGTGCCTAGCTTCGATTAAATGAGCAGGTAGTGGTTTTTTAGACCACCTCGGATTAATATAAGCAATTGGGATGTTATCCACATCGTTCTCACCAAAAACACAAAATATGTGGCGACAAAGCCAACCGTGTCGATTATAATGGCCACAAGAACAATTGACGGTACCTTTAGACTTACAAAAAACAACCTGAAATACACCAAATTAAAAATTAACAAATTTTTAATAGAGCATTTATGCGAATAAGTTAGACTATAATAAAAAAAAGATGAGAAACATTTACCTCGGTTTTTTGGACAGTCTTATGATGCTTGTCCTTTTGAGTGACTGTGCAAGTCTGAACATCATCAACAATAACAGGAATGCTTTGTTTACATACAGCTAAGCCTTTGAAAATTTCTTTTTGTACCTGCCAAAAAATGGTATGCGAATATACCTCCATAGCATGTTGCTCAATTGGTAAATTCGTTAGAAAGGCGGGCTTTGATACATATGCAGAATTATCCATAACACGTTGGGTATATCGTTGTTTCTCCATAGCAGCTTCAAAACACAACATGAATTGGACAAACGTGTTGCCATTGTGGGAAAACTGTTGGAAAAACGCATTAGAACTCTCTGACCGCGACGTAGTCTTCATTAATCCACACATTGGAGCATCTTTAAAATATGCCGGTATCCACCTATCTTTAATTGCATACATGTCGGATAACCATTTATTCTGATGTAAATTGTAACGACTAATCAGATCAACCCATCTTTCTTCAAACACGTCGGGTTCTATGTAAACGTTCCAAATCAGTTTGTGGAAATCTTTCCTGAATTTTGAATCTTTGTCTAAGTCGCCCAAAACCTACAAAACAAAACAATATTTGCAAACGGTTCTAACATGAAAACATACATGCACCTAAATGTAATTGTAAAACGAAATAATAAAAACATAAGTGCAACTTGGTAATGTGTATCGTTACCTTGCCAGGTAGTTTCTGTGTTATGTGCCACATACACAGCCTATGACGTGACTCTGGTAATGATTTTAATATCGCCTTTCGAAGAGCAGGATCTTGATCGGTAAGGACTAACGGTGGCTGCCTTTTATTTACTTTTTTGAACGCCTCCAACAACCAACAATACGAATCATATGTCTCATCTGATAAAAGGGCTGCAGCAAATATAACACACTTCCCGTTATGATCAATGCCCGTAAACGGCACAAAAACAATATCGTACCTGAAACAAAAAAAAAAATTGAGAATATAAACCATTGTTAAATTAATTAATTATATAAAGAAACTTACTTATTCGTTCTGAATGTTGCGTCAAATGAGACTACATCACCAAATATATCGTAATTGGCCTTCATAGTCTCATCCGCCCATAGCATGCTAACAAGCTCAGAATTCACAACACAATGTTCAAACGAAAAACCTGGAACATGTGTGCTCCTATCTACCATTTTATTAACAAGCATCTGAGCATCCCTGTCTCCAATAAATAGATTGACGGAACGTCTAACATTCCTCCAATCCATTGGTGTCCCACGGACTCGTTCATATCCACCCATTAGACAAACTTTAAGTCGATGGGCTTTCGTAGCCCCAAGGTTAGACAAAGATGCACGGTGAATAAACACATAATCACTAAACTGTAGTTGTCTACATGTTCGTGACAAGTCCATATTACTATCACTGAAAAGAGGATGGTTGTGCTCTTCGACAAAAGAATTAACCTTAAATGCATCTGTACCAGTTACAGCTTTAAAACATATCTTGGCAAGGCAACCGGTTACGGTGGTCACCGTTTTGCGCTTCCTTTTGACGTCACCTCCTCTTTCCAAATTCTCAGCATCATTAGCCACTTTTAACGAATCCATATCAAATTTGGATCTACACTTTCCAGCACGATTACAATACACATATCTATGGGTTATTATACCCTTGTGTCGCTTAATACCAGACTTGCGTATGTTGAACCCACCATTATCAGCATACAATTTATACATTTGATACGCAGCTTCAAAGGATTCGTAAATGGCCCCAACAACAGGTTTATCAACAATAGGTACATAAGGGAACCAATTTTTAGTACCTCCAGGCGTAGATAAAACATCTATTTCATTGTTAATCACATTAAAAATTGACTCCTCTGCACAAACAAAATATAAATTAAGAACTATAAAAATCGGAATTAAGAATTCTGGGATTTTTTAATTAATACACGTATGTAATATTAATCATAGCTTATGAAACACATATCACAGCATATGATCATAACAATGCATAACAGCCACAGCGTAAAGAAAAAAAAAACCAATTACCGTCTTGATCAACTAGAATATCTTCGATACAATCATCCATCAATTCATCTTGAACTTCAATCAGGGGGGCGTCTACCAAATGATTACTGACTGGAACATCACTCGAACAACCAGGTGCGTCTGATTCAACCATGACGATATTCAATCAGGAAAAAATAATGGCGGAATTTCTAAAGCAATATGAAAAAAAATCGACTGCCTGCAAATTTTCGGAAAAATATGAACGTGTATAATGGGGTTATGATTAATGGCGTTGAATTTGCTATAATTCGGGAAGATATGGTGTAATCGGTTTCAATAGGAAGATAGTTAGATAGGATCAAATCTCCTCCCATAATTGTAGGGAATAAATTAATTAATTCCTAATTTCCGAAAATTACTAAACTACCGATTTTACCCTTATGAATTAAATAAATGGAAAATATATTACTAATTTCTTATTGGTCAATAAGGGTTCTACGAGTTCTGTACGATATATAGGGTTCTCTATATAACTCTTCACTATATATATATATATATATATATATATATATATATATATATATATATATATATATATATATATTTTCCCAAATAGAGACTGAGTATTGGTCAGTACCAACTCAATACTAACCAAAATCTCAGTCGAACTTTCAAATATATATCCTCTTATGGCCAACATAGTTAGCCCACTGCTACTATGCAACATTCATACATTGAGCACTTAAATGATCACTGTCAGTCTACAGTTGTCTCAACACTTCAAGAGACAATGGTGGTTGATGTCACACTGACACCCACTGGTGCTGCTTGGATCATGCCCAACTTATTTTTGAGTTGGATCACATGATCTAAGAAGTGATCACAAACCCTTAAGCCACAATAGCCAAATATTCGTCCATGGGGGTTTAGCCACATTTCTGTTATCACTCTAACACCGAGTGATAAACATTGAAAATAAAAGAAGCATATCCCACGCTTCAATTTCCTAAACCCAAAACCTTTTCAGAAAATGTGACTTATCATACACTGAGATACTAAATTCACACTCACTTTTTACTGAAAATTTCTTACACATGCTTTGCACAAGTCCACAATATTTCATCATGAACCAGATGAAATACAAACTTCAAAAATTCTGTTTAAGTGATTATAGAATTAATCAACACCATAATTCTATTTGATAAACCATTCATAACTAACGAGTTTTCAGTTTTTGTTTCTTTAGCCCCATCTGTGCAGGGTAATCAAGCATCACAGGCTCAAGAGGAATAAGTGTTTCTGCAGACAACCATGTAGCAGATCCTGGCCATGCAGAACACACAAAATAGAATTCTGGCCAGGATGGACACAATGAGCAGTGAAATTGACTCCATAAAACAGTCTGTTGCACTGCTCCAACAACAACATCAACCTCCACTAACTCCACAATCTCAACACAATGGAGATAATGAAGATCAAGGTGGAGATGATATTGAAACAAGGAAATCACCCTCCAATGCAGATTCTGAGGGTGATACTAATGCTGCTACTGAACATAGGCCCTCCCCTACACAAGAAGATCAAGAAGGGGACATTGGTGGTGATACTGAACCTCTTCCTTCCCCATCCAATGATAACAATAAGGGGGAGAAGAGACAAAGAGAAGATGAGGTTGATCAACCTGAGACATCTGCTCAGGGGGATAAAAGAAGGAAATTAAATGAAGATCAACCTCCACAGCAACAACAACCATCTCAGCAATTCACTCATACTAAACCACTTCGGGTCCAGTATGAGAGAAGAAGACAAAGAGGGAGGTCAGTCCTGCAACAACTCGAAGAACCATCTGAGCCATCTGCTCAGGGGGAGACTGGCCAACCTCAACAGGTTGATACTGAGCCTCCTGCTCAGGATGTGAACAACCTGCAGATCGTTTTCTACATGCCATTCATCTGGCCTATTGCTGATGATGAAGATGAAGAACCAAATCCAGTGCCAACTCAAAACTTTCTCAACTATGCACTAGATATGGCAGAACAAGAAAGCTCTTCATCATCATCCTCCGATGATGAAGAGCCAAAAGAGCCTCAAGTTATCAGAAGAAGAGGACCACCCATAAGAAGAATGACAAATTTGGTCCTCACCTCTTCTGAATCAAGTGAGGAACCTGGTCCTTTAATCACCAGACCAAGAAGACCTATCCGCACCATGGACAGTGATACTGAGCAGGTTCTAAGGAAGACTCGCCAACAACTCGTCGAAGAACAAGAGAGATTCTTATATGAACAAGAGTTGGGGTTAAAGAAGAACCAGATACTGACCCAGAGACTGATACTCCTAGCCCATCTCACAGAGTTACAAGAAAGGGTCCGGACTATATTGAACATTACTGGAATATGGTTGCTGCACAGACTTAGTATAAAGAGAACATGGAGGAGTTTTTGAAGACCAAGGCATTTCCCAATGTGAGGGGTATACACTGGTTAAACCTTGATGTCAATAAGGTGAAAGTGCAGTCCAAAGAAGGAAAAATTATTATCACCTGCATTGGTTTAATCAGTCCTCCCATGAGGATCTTTCTTCATAATATTCAGAAAATTGGTCTTCAAGACTAGGTGAAGATCACAAGACTGATCAAAGAGCTGCCAACCAGATCAACTATTGCTCAGATAGTCTTGGATGAGATCTGTGCAGTCTCTACAAGATGCTATGAGAAGGGACTACTCCATGAAGTGGAGTATAGGGCACTCAATGTGATGACAGAAGCATACTCAAACAACAGACCAGAGTGCCTTCATACATACAAGGTTTTTCAGAAATACCCTGTTCCTCCTAACCTTATATTTCAGGATCAAAAGAGTGTCATATATCCAACCTCTGGATATATGTACACTGACTTAGAGGATAGGGAATGTTTTATTTCTGAAGCAGATCTGCCAAGGGCCCATATCAGTCATCTGGTGGGACTGAAATGGATGATAACCAAGAAGGAGGACTCTTGGTTTAGAAAGAAGATCATTCTTGTGCTCAACAACAGAAAGGATGAACTGAAGAAGAGAGAAGAGTTCATCCACATCAAGCAAGAGGTCTTCTATGAGCAACAGTCCATCAACAGCAGATGAAGAAGAAGATTCAGCTGTTTAGATGAAGAAGAAGACTATGCGGTCTTTTTATTTATTTTTGTCTTGTTTTGCTTTATTCCTTCTCTTTGTAATATTGTCTTGTTATCGATAGATAGGGGGAGATTGTTAATGCAAAAACCCTTACCCTATTAGGATCTTAAGATAACAAGAAAACCTAGGCTAGCTTAGATTAGTTTGTAGAATAAATTAGCTAAGTCTTGGTGTGATACTGAGTAGGCAGTATTGGCCACTCAGTATCAGAACTCAGTATTGGCAATCCAATACTGAGTGGAAGGAGTGATCAAATCCCTTGATCTTGGTCACTTTCCTTTTTCCAGTCCTTCCATCACTCATTTGCCTATCTTTTAAGATCTCTATAACACTATAAATAGAGATCACTTGGCAAAGGAGTACTTACCAATTTACGTTTTCATATTCATACTTAGTAATTGATCAGTGGTCTTGTTTTTCCGCAACAAGCCACACTTAGTGGAATTATAGATTTGACTCTAATATTGTGTTAATGACTTTAATTGTCTTAAGCATATTTAATCTATCAATTAAACAAGAAATCCAGGGTTTTTGTGACCTAACATTGTGAAATTTAAACGACCCACTGTTCCAGCTTAGAAAGACGGTCCAACATTCTTAAAGAATTCATGTTCCCCCTAGTGAGTGTAGAAATGTTATACATAGGAATCGGGGAAAAGGAATCAGTTCCTCTTTGTTGGCAGTAGCAACCTTCCTCACCAGTTGACCAAAAATGAGGGAACCAAAATCAGCCCTAATGTCAGAAAATTGAGCAGCTCCAATAATCAACTTATGACCAGACACAGAGTCAAAACCTCCCATCTTGCTTGTTAGGCATTGGGAGATGGTCATGAAGAATGCTGACCATAGTGGACCCATCTTTGTTCTAGAAATTCCCCTTGAATAGGATCTCTGTTATTGGATATGCGGCAGAATGATTTTTTTCGCTTCTTCTAAGGTCGGACTTGGTTCATGGATTTGTGGAGGTCTTATATAGTCTAGTTTGGTTTCTTCCTTGAATGTTGAGAGGTTGAAGGAAACAGTGTGTATACCTTGCAGAATGGTTCTAGTGGTTACATCTTCCCCTGATTCGTTTGCAATTGTTCACGTATACCAAAATTCTAGCAACATCGGTTTTGATAGTGGGATATCAAAGTGTAATGTGTCTCATATCGCGTGTTGATCGAATAATTTGATGAGCTCTTTGAATTCAGGCCTTAAGCTCATGATTCGATAATTGAGAAAGCTTCTGGAATTGTTCTTTGTATAATAGATATTTTTATACGGATACGACATATTTGGGGAAGGAATGATAGAATCAGGTAAGGTGATCCTGAGAGGAATCCGCTTTGAGGACGCCATTGATGAATACCTAAAATTTTGTGAAGAGAATGAAAGGCTTTTTGACTGTGAGAATAAATTTTGCAAGTGAAGTGTAATGAAATTTTGAAGATGTGGAGCAATTTGGGGAAAATGTGGGAGACGGTTTTGATCGACGGTTAGAATTTAGACCGTTAAAATTGATCATGTGGTGGAGATGGGAAGTTATTTATAGGTAGGCTAGGAATGATGGTTTTAGTTTTAAATTCGTAAAGACATATTGGGAGTTACTGAAAAATGACATTTTTGATTTGGTGACAGAATTTTTAAATACGGGGAGTATGCCAAAAGGTGTCAATGCATCGTTCATCACCTTTGTTCCGAAGGTTTTAAATCCTTCATTAGTGAAAGATTATCGCTCGATTTCTTTTATTGGTCTCCAATATAAAGTTATTGCTAAACTTTTGGCTATTAGGTTGGAGAATGTTGTTGATACAGTGGTAAGTCATGAACAATCTGCCTTAATAAAAGGGAGGCAAATTCTTGACGGCCCGTTGATGATTAATGAGATCATTGAATGGTATAGAAAGAAGAGGAAAAAACTTTTAATTTTTGAAGTTGATTTTTAAAAAGCTTACGATTCGTTGAGTTGGGAGTATTTAGACTTCATTATGGCTCAAATGGGTTTCGGCGTCAAATGGAGAAATTGAATAAAGGCATGTCTTTCTTCTTCTAGGATGTCGGTATTGGTAAATTGAAGTCCGACAAAAGGGTTTGATATGTTCCGGGGTTTACGCCAGGAGACCCGTTATCTCCTTCTTTGTTCATTATTGCTATGGAAGGCCTTTATATTTCAATTTTAAAAGCAATGGAGGAGAATCGCATTAAGGGGGCTCTTATTGGCACCAATAATGTTTTTATCTCACATTTCTTCTATGTGGATGATGTGTGTTAAGGCAAAAAGCCTTACCCCATTAGGATCTTAAGATAACAAGACAACCTAGACTAGCTTAGATTAGTTTGTAGAATAAATTAGCTAAGTCTTGGTGTGATACTGAGTTGGCAGTACTGGCCACCCAGTATCAGAACTCAGTATTGGAAATCCAATACTGAGTGGAAGGACTGAGTTACATTCTCAAATGTAACTGACCAGATCAAATCCGTTGATCTCGGTCACTTTCCTTTATCCAGTCCTTCCATCACTCCTTTGCCTATCTTGTAAGATCTCTATGACACTATAAATAGAGATCACTTGGCAAAGGAGTACTCACCAATTTACGTTTTCATATTCATACTTTGTAATTGATCAGTGGTCTTGTTTTTCCGCAACAAGCCACACTTAGTGGAATTATAGATTTGACTCTAATATTGTGTTAATCACTTTAATTGTCTTAAGCATAATTAATCTATCAATTAATCAAGTAAGCCATGGTTGTTGTGACCTAACTACTGGTATCAGAGCAGGCTAAATATACTCTTATTTAGTCGATCTATTACCATGGCAGCCATTCCATATACATACCCTTCCTAACCTACAAAATCCAAAATGTCTTCCATAATTGCACCAGTTATGTCCGGAAAGGGAGTGCCAATCTTTGATTGCAAAGACTTTCATCAGTGGAAGTTGAAGGCTCAATGGTATCTTGAATCCATTCACCATGAAATGCTCACAGTACTGACTGATGGTCCCATCATTCCACAAACTATGGTACCCATTGCAGCCACTAATGAAGACATCACCTCTCTCTATAACAGGTTCAGTACTGTTATCCATGATCTTATCAGTGTAGGGATTATGAAGGAAGAAAGAGAACTCGTTCAAAAATTTCTGGACAATCTTCCTCAACAATTCCTTGACATGACAAATTCTTTCAATGCTGCTAACAAGATTGAAACATACACTCTTCAAACCTTGTATTGTTTAATGTTGAATCATGAGGAGAACAATGTTGCTAGACTGATCAACTGGAAGAAAACTGACAAATCTTCCACTCGCATGGCTTTGATAGTTAAACCTGTGCAACAAGCATATACTGTCACTGAGCCAGAAGAGCCAGAGGTTGAAATTGAAGATGCTGAGGCAGAAGAGCTTGAAACTCAAATGGCTCCCATGTCTATGAAGCTGGATCAGTTGAAGAAGAAGAGGCTGGGTGTTAGCTCTTCTAATACTGACCCAAGATCAGGTCTATGTTATCGGTGTGGAAAGCCTAGACACATTGCTGGAAACTGTCATACTAAGTCATCTGAAACTGATCAGAATGATAAGATTGCATACCGAGCTAAACGGTATAGGGACAAGTATGTCAAGTTGAATAACCTGAGAAAGGGCAAGGGTGCAGCTGGGAATGGAGCACCTCATCAGGTACTTTACTCTGAAGCTTGGATGGATGAAGAGCTCAGTGATGATGAGGAAGAAGTTGAGAACAAAGCCTTTATGGCTTTCACTGAAGATGATTTGAAGAGAACATTCGAAAAAGATATCAAAGAGGCTGAGAGGATGAGTGTCCACAGTGATTGGGATTCCACTAAGTTGTACAAGGCGAGTGCCTTTCAAACTTATTTAGTGAATGAAAAAGAAAAGATTTTTTAGTACATAATTGTTGATCTTAAAACTTTAGTACAGAAAGAAAAAACTTTAAAATGAACTATTCTTTCACTTGAAAGGGTAAATAATGAAAATTTAGATAAATTAACAAAATTTAAAGATTTAGAATTAAAGTTTTTAAACCTACAGGACATGAACCAAAGATTAGCTGACAAAGCTCATTTACACAAACTGGAAAAAGAAAAATTGAAAATCAGTGTAAATCTTGGGGGAATGCATCTATTAAATTAAATAGATGTCTAAATCAACAATTTCCAGAAAATGTGAGGGTTGCACTTGGTGTTGATCCTCAGTTAAAATATAGAAACAATTTTGCTAATTTATTTGAAGAATTTTCAGATATGAATCCAATTCAGTTTGTCAAGTCTAAAACATTTTGTGAAGTTGGATGTCAAACTGAGTCAGATGATGAGGACAAAATCATTTTTGATAAACCCATTGGTCCCTCTATCTGCTCAAAGTGCTATACTGAACTACAAGAGCTCAGTATTGAATTTCCTGAAAAGCAATTTCTGATACTGAACCTGATGTAGTGCAGTATGACACGCCTACTGTTCCACCATTTGAATTACTATTTAATACTATTATATTTGAAAAATATAATGAAAATGAAACCACTTCTACATCTACTGTTGTAACTGATACTGAAGTTGCAGGAACAGATGATTCATGTACTGAAGAACCAAAAGAACCTGCTAAAGTTGTCATTTTAAAACACGATAATCAAAAAAACAACTTCAACAGGATCTTCAAGTGGCAAAAACAAGAAGTCTAAACACAATAAGACTTCTTTGCCAAATAAAAAGAAGAAACCAGATCCATCTCCTCCAAAAACCGGTTAAAAATAATATTAGATCACCAACTAAAAATTAAAAAAGTAACATTTTAAAATCTATTGGTGATCAGATTAAATTTTTAAGCCAAAAGTTTGCAAAACTTACTCATACTGATCAACCAAGAGAAAAACAATTTTCTAAGATTTCTTATGAAAACATGTTTAGGAATAGGCCTAGAAAATGTTATAGATGTCATCATACTGGTCATAAAGGAGATGAATGTTGGACTGATCTTTCATGTCCTAGGTACTCAGTACCAAAGAAAAAAAGAGAAAATAAGTCAGTATCACCAAAGAAAACCTCCAAGGTTTCTCCTGAAGTGATACTAGCCTTTCCATCTAAAGAGATTAAGTCTAAACCTGTTTCTCCTACAAACGGTCCCATTCAAAAATGGGTTCCTAAAAAGAACTAATCCTTATTTTGTGTCTTGTGCAGGGTGATAGAAAATGGTACCTGGATAGTGGCTGCTCAAGACACATGACTGGCAGTTTGGAGTACCTTCTAAATTATACACCAGAGAAGGGTCCTTCTGTCAAGTTTGGGGATGACTCAGTAGGGAAAACAAGAGGATATGGAGTACTCATTGCACGAAGACAGAAAGATGTTTATGTTGTCAACTTGTCTGAACTATACCCTACTATAAGAGTGTGCCTGATTTTTTAAAGTAAATCCAGAACTGAACTGGAAGTGGCACAAGAAACTCTCTCACATCAAATTTAGAATCATTAATGAGCTCAGTATGAAGAAGTTGGTGAGAGGGTTGTCCACAATGAAGGATTTATGTGCACAGATAAGTACACGTGTCACCGTGTCCAATGTTATAAGACACTAAAGGGTCACACCGCTACTCACCCAATAATGGACAACCAAATAACGTAAGTTGTGTGGAATAATTAACTAGTTAAGTTAATTATAAAGAAGAGAATAAATAATAATAAGTTAATTATTATTTGTGAGGATGGTTAAATATTAGGTTAAGTATTTAACGGACAGTTAATTAATAGTTAATTAATTAACTAGTAAAAGTCCAAGGGTTTAAAGTGTTAATAGGAAGTTTAATTATGAGATTAATCATAATTAAACTCCAAGGACTTAACTATAACTTAAGTCCTTATAAATAAGGACTTAGGGTTAAGGCTTAGGGGTTGATTCACTTGCTTAGAGAAACCCTAAACACTCTCTCCCTCTCCTTCTCCCTTGCCGTCGAACGAACCAAAAACCCCAAAGGGTTTCGGTTTGATGTTCGTCGAAACACACACACCCACACAAGCCTTTATGTGATACTTTGTTGGTACAACGCTGTCTTGCACCGTGTCCAGGTGGTGCAATAGTGGTGGATCACTTCTTTAGCAATCTAAAGGTGATGTTCATCATCTCCTTCTTCTCGTGATCTCATTGTTTAGTAGAGATCCAGTAAGGTGGTATTCAAGTTCCGCCATGTGAATACTACAAGGTTTTCCTACAGTGGTATCAGAGCTCCCTACTAATCTCAATGAGATTCGGTTGAGTTTCTTTTCGTCTAGAAAAGAACCCTAGAAATTTCGAACCAAGCATGTGTTCTTCAAGTTTTGAATGAACATTGGATTGAATAGGGTTCTAGATAAAAAGAAATTAGATTTCTTTTTCTTCCTTGTTTTTTCGAAAATTTGTATATATATATATATATATATATATATATATATATATATATATATATATATATATATATATATATATAATATTAAGTTTTTTTTGTCTTAAAAAGAAACCTAGTAAATTTGATCCAAGAACATTGTTCAAGTTTATGAACAACTGGATTGAATAGGATTTTTAGATAATAAGGAAAAGGTTATAATTATTATTAATATTATTATTAAAATTAAAAGTGGGAGTCGAAACCAAACCAACCGAGATTCGGTGAGGCTTGGTTCGACGACCGAGTGGTCGACCGAAACCAAGTCCACCGAGTTTCGGTTGGATGATGGTTTCTTGGTGACCAAGTTATCGTATTTAGGGTACAAGATTTTATGTAACCTAAATCGGGAAAAAAAATCTACAAGATCTATGTATATTTTTTAGTTGTTAAGTCAATCTATGTAAATCTTTTGATTTTTGACTAACTATCAAGAATAAATCAAAAGAATAGATTTACATAAATCTTGACTAGTTTATTTTTTTTAATTAATAATAAATAATAATAGATTATTAAAACCAAAATAATTTCGAAATTAAGGAGGAATTAATAAGAAATCAGTTTATGGTAATTTAAAAATTATCAGTTTGGTAATTTAATCATTATCAATTTATTTATTTAATTAGAATGACATAACCCAAAAGAAGTGATATTGTGTTTATTTTAATTTTTTTCGAAATTTTTTATTTTTTGGAAATTTAATAAAGTTTTTTTATTTTTAAATACATGAAACACAAAACCAAGTCTTTGGGGTTATGGCATAGCAATTTTTCGAAAATTACAAGCATTATTTATTTTTCGTTTATTTATTATAATATGAAATATAAGATGGTGATTATAAACAGTTTGTTTAGAAAACGAAGATTTAATTATAAGATGGTAATTATAAACAGTTTGTTTAGAAAACCAAGGTATAAATTAATAAAATGGTGATTATAAACATTTTGTTTAGAAAACCAAGTTTTAAATTAATAATGGTAAAGTAAACAGTTTGTTTATAAACCAAGTTTTATTAAGATAAATTAAAAAGTGGAATTTATAAACAGTTAGTTTATAACACCAAGTAATTAAAAACTGGCTAATGTTTTTCGAACAAAGGAAAATCCTTTTTAGAAAATCTTAGATCAGAGTGCAACCCACCTAATGGAACACCTCACTTGTTCAACGATATTCACATTGTAAGGAGAAAGAACCTTAGATGTGGATTCAAATCATTACGAGTGTTAGGGTGCGTATGGTCTTGTGATAATCGGGAGTCCCGGTGCAAGGCATCGCACTATCTTAGGTGGTACGATCTATTTTGGTGATAATCGGGAGTCCCGGCCCAAAATGCACTAGAGGGATTAAAACATGTACAAGTTTGTTCTTCAACTTGATATCCCGAGGATCTAGGAATCGTTTCTAGTCTAGAGGCGATCGGTATGGCTGTACCTACCAGAAATAGTGTGGCTCTAATGGGAAGTGCCCATACCTTGCATTAGAGGGCGTGAAATATGGGTCATAGTCTAACTATTATTATTAAAAGGTAATAATGTTAGAAGTTATTTATGTATCTAATCTTACTAACCGTTTGTTTGTTTTTCTTATAGATGTCTGTACCGTCAGATATTCCGTTTTACTCACCAAACGAATCGTGAAAGTTCATCACTTGAAAATGGAAGCTTACTGGTCCAAACTACAAAGTTTGGAAAGTGCACTTTAGGAGTTACCTAAAAGCACAGAATCTACTGTACGTGATAGACGAGGTTCCCAAGGGACAACCAGGGCAAGATGCCCAGGATGATGAGCTTGACGCTTATTATCAGTATCTGGTTGACGAATCACAAGTTATGTAGATTCTTATTCTTACTTCATTATCAGATCTTACTGATAATCTACGTAAGAAACCATGATATGAGTTTGTCCAGTATCTTGAGGAGACGACAGTTCATTTTGCAAGAAATCTTTTCGTCAAAGATGAAAGATGATCAACCATTGAGTGACCATCTTATTAACATAAGAAAGTTACTAGATTGTCTCACCCTAGTTACTGGCAGATCAAACGAGCATGAACAAGTCTTGTTCTTGTTTGGATCTCTCACTCAGTACTATCAGGACAAGGTAGTACGTATAGTCGGGAATTTTGATCTGAGTGTCGCAGGTCTACACGAGAATCTCTTGTGTATACATGATGTTCAAAGGCTAGAGGAAGAATCTCTCCCTGAGATTCAGGAGGATGAGTTCCAAGAATGGTTGAATGACTTTGCTGATTTGTGTTGCCTAGCTTGTGGCAGCAAGGATATTTGCGAGCACACGTCTGACGTGGGGCTGTTGGACGCTGACTTTCTCATCGATTCAGGTATCTTTGTGATTGATTGTCTCGTTACTTCTAGTGAATCCTGGGTATTGGATACCGGATGTGGTCATCACATTTGCAATCATTTGCAGGGATTTAAGAAGAACAGGAGGCTAGGACGAGGGGATGTTGAACTATGAGTAGGCGAAGGTTCCAAGGTTGGAGCTGAAGCCGTAGGAACATATCTTCTCAAGTTTCCTTCAGGAAGAGTCTTGGAACTTAAAGATTGTTATTATGTTCCTAGACTTATTAAAAATGTTATTTCATTTGATTTACTTATAGACAGTGGTTTTTATTATGAGTTTTATGGAAAAACAATTTCGTGTTTAAAAGATGATATTTTATATTTTAACGCAAATTCTCATAATGGTCTATACACATTAAATCTAAATAACATAGAACGAGACATCTATCATATAAGTAAAAGATCCAAGAGTAACTTGAATCAAACTTATCTTTGGCATTGTCGTTTAGGTCATATAAACGAAACTCGCATAAAGAAACTCCACGATGATGGAATTCTAGAGCCATTTGATTTAGAATCATATGCAATATGCGAAGCTTGTTTATCTGGCAAGATGACAAAAGACCCTTTCAACCACTACAATGAAAGGGCAGGCGAGTTCTTAGGGATTATACACACAGATGTGTGTGGACCCTTTACTCCAGAAGCCAGAGGAGGATACCGCTACTTCATTACCTTTAGTGACGACTACAGTAGGTATGGTTATGTCTTTCTTATGAGACTAAAGTCTGAGAGCTTTGACAAGTTCAAGGAATATCAGAGGGAAGTAGAGAACCAACTAGGCAAGAAAATTAAGTCGCTTCGGTCTGACCGAGGAGGCGAATATTTGAGCCAAGAGTTCGACGATCATTTGAAGGAATGTGGGATTGTTTCACAACTCACACCTCCGTATACACCTCAGATGAATGGCGTATCAGATAGGAGGAATCGCACCCTGTTAGACATGGTATGATCGATGATGTGTCGCGCCCCACTACCACTATCATTTTGGGGACATGCACTCCAGACTGCAGCATTCACACTGAATAGGGTTCCGACCAAGTCAGTAGAAAAGACTTCGTTCGAGCACTGGACAGGGAGAAAGCCAAAATTATCTTTTCTCAAGATTTGGGGTTGTGAAACGTACGTTAGACGTAACTTCACAGACAAACTAAACCCCAAGTCAGACAAGTGTATCTTCGTTGGATATCCAAGGGAAACCTTAGGATACTATTTCTATCATCAAGAAGACAACAAAGTCTTTGTTGCTCGGAAAGGTGTCTTCTTGGAGGAGAAGTTTCTAGGAACTGAAACTCCAAGAAAAGAAATAGAGCTTCAAGAAATTGAAGAGAATGAAGATCCACCGACGACTTCAGTCGAACCAGTAGTTCAACAAAGAATTGTTGATTCCCAACCAGACCCACCGGTTGAGGAAGAAGAGACACGCAATCCGCGAAGGTCAAGTAGACCACGCCAAGAACCAGATAGGTATCTTGGATTCATGATCGATGAAGATGATGGAAGTCTACTACAACCATTGACCTACAGCGAGGCTGCTGACGTCATAGAGTCTGAAAGATGGCTCGAGGCTATGCAAGCAGAGATGCAATCCATATATGACAACCAAGTTTGGGTGTTATCAGACTTGCTACCACATCCACGTGTTGTTGGATGCAAGTGGGTTTTCAAGAAGAAAACTGACATGGATGGGAAAGTGCATACTTACAAAGCACGACTTGTCGCGAAGGGTTTCACGCAAACACATGGTGTGAATTATTCTGAAACCTACTCGCCAGTCGCTATGCTTAAGTCTATTATAATTCTTATGGCCATATCAGCATATTACGACTATGAGATATGTCAAATGGGTGTTAAAACCGCCTTCCTTAACGTGGAGTTGAATGAGGACGTATTCATGATACAACCGGATGGTTTTACTGATTCAAAGAATCCTGATAAAGTATGCAAGTTGCTAAAATCCATTTATGGATTGAAGCAAGCATCTAGAAGTTGGAACTTACACTTTGACAAAAGAATCAAAGAATTTGGTCAAGAGTGAGTTCGAGGCGTGTGTCTACACAAAATTTAGTGGGAGCATAGTAATCTTCCTAGTCTTGTATGTTGATGACATACTGCTTATAGGAAACGATATACCAGCATTACAAGGAGTAAAATCCTGGTTAGATAAATGTTTCCAGATGAAGGACTTGGGAGAAGCCGCGTTTATACTGGGTATAAAGATCTATAGAGATAGTTCTAGGCGGCTTATTGGACTTAGTCAAAGTACATACATTGACAAAGTACTGAAGAGATTCAGTATGAGTGATTCCAGGAGAGGACTCATTCCAATGACACATGGCATTACACTGAGCAAGGCTCAAAGTCCCACATCTAGCAAGGAAATAACTAGGATGAGTTTGGTACCATATGCTTCTGCAATTGAATCAATCATGTATGCCATGTTATATACTAGGCCCGATATTGCTTACTCCATAAGTCTCAGAAGCAGATATCAAAAGAACCCTGGTGAACCCCATTGGGTGGCTGTCAAGAACATTCTCAAGTATTTGAGAAGGACGAAGGAAATGTTCTTGGTCTTTGGAGGATCGTTGGAAGAACTGCGTGTAACTGGTTACACAGATGCAAGCTTCCAAACCGACAGAGACGATTATAAATCTCAATCGGGATTTGTCTTCACACTAAACGGAGGAGCTATATCTTGGAAGAGTCAGAAACAAGATACGATAGCAGATTCGACTACAGTTGCTGAGTACATTGCCGCAAATGATGCTGGGAAAGAAGCAATGTGGCTTAAGAATTTTATCGAGGATCTTAGAGTTATTGCCAGTATCTCTAGACCCATCGAAATATTCTGTGATAACAGTGGAGCAATAGCGCAAGCTGTTGAGCCAAGAGAGTAACAAAAGACCAGGCATGTACGCAGGAAATGTCACCTCATACGTGAGTATGTTAGAGAAGGTGATATTATAATTAAAAAAATACCAACGGATGACAACGTCGCTGACCCGTTGACAAAACCACTAGCTGGACCAAAGCATGAGAAACATGTGCACGCTATAGGCATACAGTACCTAAATTTTGGTAGCTAGTAATTTTGATTAGATTCATAGACATGTTTGAAATCGATACATTATGTAATAACATTTCGTGTGATTGAAATAGGAGGTTTTACGTAATATTTTCACATTGTCTATTCTTAACATGTTTTAAACCTATCCTTGATACACAAAGTTTTTGAGTATCTAAATTGTCTGTGGTTGCTTGAATTTAGTGGGAGCTAGATTCAAGAGTTAATACCATTATGAATATTTATCTGTTTCATAGTTATTGAATAGAGAAACAAGGGTTGTTAAAATAAATATTCATAGATGTTTATAGAGTTTGGTAAACATTAGACGTGACCAAAAGATCGAGATTACTTCATGGAGCCTAAGCATGAGTAATTTCGAGTAGATGTCCTTTGACCTGAGATGTTTTGGTTTGAGACACGATGACTTCTGATCTTTAGCATTTATCTAACGTCACACCGTAAAAGGGTGATCATAAGGAGCTTGACTAAGACATCGGAAGTCGTGGGCAAGATAACGCAAATGTCAAGATGGAATTTGCACCTTCTTTAATTAGAAGAGATATTTCATGGACGCTCGACGATTAAGACTACTGAAATGCGTGGCCGCGCTCGGAGAATAATTAGATCATTTGGTAATCCGTTACTGCAGAAAGTCGAAATCAGAGTCGAGAAAATTCGAGTATATAAAACAAGATCCCTGCTCCATGTCTATTACTCAAATTAAGAAATATCATGATGCGAAAGGAAAACCTGTTAGTGTTATTCATTTTATGAATATTATCTCTGGATGTAAGAGTTCTTATAACCTGGTTATCCTAAATGTCTGGCTAGGGACCGCTTTAGGCCAACGATGATCAGAAAGTGTGTCTTAACTTGCACAAGTGGGAGTCTGAAGGATTTATGTGCACAGATAAGTACACGTGTCACCGTGTCCAATATTATAAGATACTAAAGGGTCACACCGCTACACACCCAATAATGGACAACCGAATAAAGTAAGTTGTGTGGAATAATTAACTAGTTAAGTTAATTATAAAGAAGAAAATAAATAATAATAAGTTAATTATTATTTGTGAGGATTGTTAAATATTAGGTTAAGTATTTAACAGACAGTTAATTAATAGTTAATTAATTAACTAGTAAAAGTCCAAGGGTTTAAAGTGTTAATAGGAAGTTTAATTATGAGATTAATCATAATTAAACTCCAAGGACTTAACTGTAACTTAAGTCCTTATAAATAAGGACTTAGGGTTAAGGCTTTGGGGTTGATTCACTTGCTTAGAGAGACCCTAAACACTCTTTCCCTCTCCCTTGCCGTCTAATGAACCAAAAACCCCCAAAGGGTTTCGGTTTGGTGTTCGTCGAAACACACACACACACACACAAGCCTTTGTGTGATACTTTGTTGGTACAACGCTCTCTTGCAGCGTGTCCAGGTGGTGCAGTAGAGGTGGATCACTTCTTTAGCAATCTAAAGGTAATGTTCGTCATCTCCTTCTTCTCATTATCTCATTGTTTAGTAGAGATCCAGTAATGTGGTATTCAAGTTCCGCCATGTGAATACTACAAGGTTTTCCTACACACAATTACTTATTCATAAGATAAGTTGTGTACATCATGTGAAATGGGCAAGCAGAAGAAGAGTTCATTTAAATCGAAAGTCAACCATTCTATTAATGAACCTCTTACCATGATACATATGGATCTTTTTGGACCCATCAGTACTCCATCTCTGGCCAAAAAGATCTATACATTAGTCTTGGTTGATGAATACTCAAGATACACTTGGGTCGTCTTCCTCAAGACCAAATCAGATGCTACCACAGAAATCATTGCCTTCATCAAGAGAGAAGAACTTCAGAAAGGCAACAAGGTCAAGCAACTAAGAAGTGACCATGGTACTGAGTTCAAGAACTCAGTATTAGCAGATTTCTGTGAAGAAAAAGGAATCGTACAAAACTTCTCTGCAGCCTACACACCACAACAAAATGGTGTTGTAGAAAGGAAAAATAGAACATTGATTGAAGCTGCAAGAACTTTGTTATGCCATGCGGGACTGGCACTGAGCTTCTGGGCTGAAGCTGTAAACAGTGCAAACTTTACACAGAACAGAGCCACTATAGTCCAGAGACATCACAAAACTCATTATGAGTTATATCATGGCAGGGTTCCTAATGTGGAAAATTTCCACATCTTTGGGAGTAAATGTTTTGTACTCAGTACAAAACAAAATCTCAACAAATTCGCTCCCAAAGCAAATGAATGCGTGTTCATGGGCTACTCAGCACACTCCAAGGCCTTCAGAGTGTATGTCATCTCAACAAAGGTGATTGAAGAATCCATCCATGTTACTTTTGATGAAAATCCGGATGAGCATTCTACTCCAATGATGACCAACCCAAGTCTCACCTATATTACGTTGAACATAGTATGAGTGATACTGATCAAGATAAATCTCAGTATGATCGAATTGCTAGCAATACTGAGGTTCCTATTTCTGAGAATTCCAACTCTGAGTTCTCAAATCTTGATCTGAACAACTCCACATATGAAGATAGTGAAATATCCAACACATTCCAAAAGAATCCACCTCAAATCTGCAAAATGAAGAAGAACAACAACCTGAACTATCTCATACTGAACAAAATTTCGATCAGTATCCGACAGACAACACTCCAATTCAATAAGATATTGTTGCTCTTGCTTCAAATGCTCCCTTAGGAAACAATCTAAGGGAACACAGAGACCATCCACACTCAAATATCATTGGTCCTATTGAACAAGGTGACTAAACAAGAAGAAAACTAGCATTTGAACCCCAAGCCACTGCAAATTTCTGTTTCTTCTCAAGTTTTCTGTCTATCATGGAACCAAAGAAAGCTGACGAAGCTTTATTAGAAGAAGATTGGGTAGAAGTTATGCAAGAAGAGCTTACAGAATTTGAAAGAAACAAAGTTTGGAACTTAGTACCACCCCCTTCTGGAAAAATTATTATTGGTACTAAGTGGGTGTTCAGAAACAGGATGGACAAAGATGGTGTTGTGATCAGACATAAGGCTATACTGGTTGCTCAGGGTTACAGGCAAGAGGAAGGAATTGACTATGATGAAACGTTTGCACCAGTTGCAAGAATTGAAGCTATTAGGCTATATCTTGCATATGCAGCTTTCAAGAACTTCAAGGTGTATCAAATGGACGTCAAGAGTGCCTTCCCAAATGGAAAACTGCAAGAGGAAGTTTATGTTAAACAACCTCCAGGTTTTGTTGATCATAAATTTCCAAATTATGTTTTCAAGCTTGATAAAGCTTTGTATGGGCTCAAACAAGCTCCAAGAACCTGGTATGATACCCAGTCTGAGTACCTACTTGAAAATAAATTTACAAGAGGTAAAATTGATAAAACTTTATTTTCAAAAAGGAAAGGATCTGACATCTTACTCATTCAGATATATGTTGATGATATTATCTTTGGCTCCACTGACAAATCCATGTGTGATTGGTTTGCTAAGATAATGTCATCTCGGTATCAGATGAGTATGATGGGAGAAGGTACTTATTTTCTTGGTTTAGAAGTTGATCAAATGCCTGATGGCACTTTTATAAACCAAAGTAAGTATGTGCATGACATGCTGAAGAAATACAAATTTGAAAATTTATCTTCTATGCACACTCCTATGGGTACTCAGGTCAAGATAAGTAAGGATGAAACTGGGAAGCCAGTATGTCAATCCACATACCGAGGTATGATTGGTTCCTTACTTTACTTAATAGCTAGCAGGCCTGATATCATGTTTGCAACTTGCTTGTGTGCTCGGTATCAGGTTGATCCCAAGGAATCATATATGAAAGCTGTTAAGAGAATATTTAGATATCTTTCAGTTATTCCTAACATAGGTCTTTGGTATCCCAAAGATTCAGACTTTGACCTTGAAGGGTATACAGATGCAGATTTTGCAGGTTGCAGGTTGGACAGGAAAAGCACCAGTGGAGGATGCCAATTTCTTGGTGGAAGATTAGTTGGTTGGTCATCCAAGAAGCAAAATTCAGTAGCAACTTCCACGGCAGAAGCAGAATATGTTGCTGCCGGAAGTTGTTGTGCTCAACTCATATGGATGCAATATCAACTAATGGACTATGGGTTCAACTTTCAGAATACACCCATGCATTGTGATAACAAGAGTGCTATTGCTATCACTGAGAACCCAGTCCATCACTCAAGAACAAAGCACATTGATATCAGACACCACTTTATCCGAGATAATGTGGAAAAGGGTAAGGTTGAGGTAGATTTCGTTCCCACAAAGGACCAATTGGCTGATGTGTTTACTAAACCTCTCTCTGAAGAAAGGTTTATGTATTTACTAGGTCAATTGGGCTTGCTGAACCCTTAAATCTTCTCAAATTTTTCTGATACTGTATGCTCAGTATTAGTTCTAATACTGACCAGCCCAGTATCACTCGTCTAGTTTATCAAAATTAAATAATTTTATTTTTTATTAATTTACAGATTAAATTAAATGTTTTTTTTATTTTTAAATTTATTTTTAATTTAATTTTTTTTACCCAGTATTGGGAGTCCTGGAGTGTTAAAACTCATTCTAACCCTCATACTCCCCAATGGTAACCTTTCTTAATAGGAAAGTTATCGTTGGAACAGGATAAGGCTGTCATTTCATCCGGTTTAACTTCCCAATACCGTAATTATTGTCTTTTTACTATAAATAACCGTTTTTCTTTTCATTTAAATCTTTTAAACTGTTATTTCATTCTTTCTTCTCAAATTTCTCTCTGCGATTTAAATCTTTTTACTATTATTTAAATCTTTTTACTATAAATAACCGTTACTCTTTCTTTGAAAGCAAAAGCTTTAAGTGAAGTGTTCATCAATTAGATTATGTCTTAAAATACCAATAGTATTCTATTTTTTAATAACAAAATTCACAATTTTAAAATATCAATAGTATTCATATGGAGATTGGTGTTATAGGTGGTAATATTGCTGATTTTGATGCTGTTGTTGGTTCTATTTTTGAAGCTTAGGAAAGGAACAATAATGGGTTGTATTGTGTTAGACTTCAAAGTATTATGTTTATTTCTTGTTTTTGTTAATTGTTTTTTGGTTGTTTGTTTCCTTTGGGTGAAGAACAGGTCTAAGCTTCCTACTTTGGGGAACTGTTGGCCAATATGGATTTCCAACCCTAGTGACTGCTTTTAATCGGTGCTACTGTTTAGTTCTTGGGGTTTACTTCCTGTTTTTGTTAATTGTTTTTTGGTTGTTTGTTTTAGCTTTTTGCTTGGTTGTATGTTTTTCTTTTTGCTAGCTTCTTGCTAGCCTTAATAAAATTTCGTTCTTGGGGGCCTTGAGGGTGATGGCTTTGCCGAAGCTCTCGGGTTCTCCCTTTGCCGTTCAAAAAAAAAAAGTATTCTGTTTATTTTATTTTACCTGCATAGTTCCATTTGTATTTTGAACCAAGGCTAGTTGGTATGGGTATTAGTAGCTACACTATTTTTTTCAGCCACATCTTATGCCACATCAACAACCACACAACACTACACCACATCATCTTCCAAAAAATACCCACCACACCACATCATTTTATTTCCATTTCACCATTTTTTTTCATTTATTTTTTTATAATACTAGATTCTAATACCAGATTTTAATTCTCAAATGAATCCAAACCTAACAAAATTATTTTAGGTACCAGATAAAAACCCAAAATAACAAATGATAATCTTTTAAAAACCTAAATTTGTAACCCAATCCAAATGAAAGTCCAATAAAAGCTCAAACCTAATTTAAAAACCTAAATATAAAACCCATTTATCCTTCTTGTTCATTTGTCTGTGCAACCATCGCCATTGTCTTCTTCATCAGAGGTAAAAATACCTCGAAAACCATCGCCCCACGCCATTTCGATTCGTGGTCGTGGTCACAGCCCACGCCACTTCTGATCTTTCCCGTTCCAAAATTTCGGCAGCAGCTGGCGAACGGCAAGCTGATTTCAAACTAGCTAGACTCTAAGAAGATAATTAGAGAGAATAGAACTCGAGACAATTTAATAATCAAGATGCATTACAAATGTTTAACAATGAATCACATAACAAATAATCACATTGTACATGCACTACTACTAGCATATACATAGATGAACTCACCTGCGATTTAGCTATTTCAATATTACTTCAATGGAACTTCTGATTCCACCAACAATTGAACCAGAATCACAACCTTCGGACACTTGTGCTTTCCCAATTCTTTCCAAAGATACGACCTTATACATACAAACAAACACAATTCCCATTACTATCACAATCTCTACTAGATAACATGCATCATCAAAATTTCCCAAATTTGATGATAATCGTAAAACACTAATTATGAATCACTTCATAGCACAAGCTATAACTATAAATTACATGTCTAAGAACCTGTAACTGATGTCACATACCCTTAATTTCATCTTTTGAACCAATCTCAAAATTAGGGTTCTTAAATAAATCTATCATTTTAGCATATTCAACACATGCAACTTAATTGTTAAGGAAAATGCATGACCTTATAATCTTCCGTTATAATGAAAACCCCTCTATTTTGACCTAGGATTTGCCTTCAATCAGCTGGAATCGTCAATAACACACACACGCTTGAGAAAGTTTTTTTTTTTTTTTTGAACGGCAAGTTAGTAAGTTAGTGGTTCGAGCCTAGACAGTAACATCCACAAGGGGCAATATGCCTTCCCTCGAACCTTCCACCTATGGGGAATAAACCCCACGTCCACGACGGGACTTGAACCCATGACCTTGGCCATGGGCAACACCTTATCTTTTTCACCAATACCACTAGGCTGGAAGCCTTGGGTACACGCTTGAGAAAGTTATGGGTGGAAATGAGTTGATTTTGGGGTTAAAATCCTTTTTTATCGAATTGTACGGAGCTTGCGCCATGAGCTCCATCTGCTGGCGCTGCGAGAAACCCAAATGATGCAGATTTGACGTTTTTACTCAACGAGTGTTGTACTGTGCTTGCGCGGATATTGATTTTCTTTTACTATCTACTAACTTATAACCTGTGATAAATCACGGATGTATTCAATCTCCCCCTTTGTAATAGTAGAATAGGTTGCATATCTTTGAAGACTTCTGTGTTTGTAAGGCTGGAGCTGAGATTTGAACCGTTGAACAGTTATGTTGATAAAACAGCATCAGCCTTTGATCATCGTTGACAGACATACTTTTAATCGGCTTTTCAACCAATATAAAGTATTCCAAAAGACTTCATGCAAATCGACTGAATATAGACCCATAGATAGAGCGGTTAGCAGCGGAAGTCCTTTCTTGAAGTTGTGGCGTTTGTCGATTTGCTGCAGATCCTTGGTTCCTGATGTTTGTTGAAGTTGAAGCAGTGCGGAATGTTGATATGTTGTGGATTTTCTGACCGTTGTTGATAATGTTGGAGTATGGTCATAGAATCCCTTATCTGATTTATTGACTGTTGTTGATAAGATTGAAGTACAGTCATCAGATTTTATATCAGACATAGTGACCGTTGTTGATAAGAATGGAGTACGGTCGTCTGATCTTCGCACAAGAATGTATCAGGGTAACCCAGGATCACATAGATTGCCTGTTAGCACAACAGTTACAGAAACTGTGTGACCTACGTTCAGTGTTGGCATTGATGTTAGCACTGGTAGGATTTCCATTCAATCATCGTGGAATACCAATAATTTTGGTATCACTATGAATGTTCCGGCAATATCTCAAAGATATGCTTGGTAGAGTGCCTGTGTCCTAGAGAAATTTAATTCGGTTCTAGACTCTATATGTGGACAAACGAAGGCAAGGACTGGAGGTGGGTCCTCTTTTTCAATATCAACAATCTCCAAATGAGATGTCGATAGTGGATGTGGTTATCTCCGTGATTTTGAAACAAGTACTTTTTGTACTTGAGTGGTCAGTGGGGGTTGTGCATTGCAACACTGGGTCCATGATGTCTTAATCAGAAAGCAACATATGCAATCCGATATAGATGAGGTTACCCGGTCATTTGTTCGGTTTAGGGAGGGTTTTCCGTTATCTTTTAACCGTTTCACACACGCTCCTCACTCAACTCACTTTTTCATTTTTCAACCACACCCTCGTTTTTTTTTTTTTTTTTTACCATGTGATAAGCTGATTTGCACCCCATACTTCATACCCCCTCTCAATTTTTACCTCAGCGCACCCCAATCAAGATCCCATGATACTTGATTCTGCTCAACTAGACCTAGGGACCCTCACTTTTTAGTTCCTATATTGTCGGTGGCTCCGGGGAAGATCATGCTGGGTTTAGCAGATCATAGGAGTAATTTGAGAGTGGACTATTACGCTCATGTGCATTTTAATCAGCTTTCAAGATGTTGCATTTTAGTTCACATGGATTTTTCATCGGAATTTTATGTGTTTCCGGTATAAGTTGTTGCCTGAATGATTTTGAAGTTTAAGGCACAACAACTTTGTTCTTTTAAGGTAACACCGGACTCACATAGAGTATCCGTTGGCACACGGTATGAATCTGTAATCGTTTGCACAACCGTGGATTCAAATGTGTGACCTGCGTTTAGAGTTGGCGTGATTTTAGCTCTAGCAGGATTTCCACTCGATCCTCGTGAAACATCATATTGTGATGCCACTACGAGTGTTCCGATGGATTCACGGAGATCCATGTTTGTAGTGCAGGTGTCCTATATTGGAAATATTCTTGGGGTGAGAACTAGACACACTGTGCATACAAAGAGACTTAACCCGGGGCAGGAGGTTATTATTATTCAATACCGACATACTCCGAATGAGTAGTCAGTAGCTTTTGTGCTACGTCCCCTGATGAAATGAAACAAATCCCTGTTGAGAGGAATTTGAGTAGTTGGTGGTGGCGTGCATTTGCTTTACTGGGCCAGTAAAGTCTAGTTAAACATTCAACGAATGAATGATCACCTATTTAATTGGTTGCCCGGTTTATTGTCGGTTTGGATGCACTCAAAGGTGTGTTTTCTTAAAATTATCATGTTTTCACATCACCTTGCACTCACCTAAATCTATACGCTAGACATATACCCTCACATTTACCAATTTTGGCTAAAAAGTATTTCCCTGGGAAGGTAAGACCGGTTCTGGCAAACCATGGGAATGTATGTCTTTTAAAGTAGTAAGTAACGAGAATTAAAAGAATTTGTAATAAACAGATGCAATCTTTACTAGAGAACTAGTAAAGAGATCGTTTACGGATATTACAACAACTTATGATTAACGTTACAAACATAAATTTTTTTATTTGGGTATTTTGTTTTTGTTTTTCTGAATTTTCTCCCCCTAGAAATAATAATTCTCCCCCTAGAATTAATATTTCTCCCCCTCTACAAAACAAAAGTAATTGACAAGTTTTGAGATCGAAGGACGTACCTTATACATCGTCGGAGGGTTGAAGGAGAGTTTTTGCGGTTAAGCTTGATTGAGATTTGTGGTTTCTTTTAAGAGCGGGTTCTGAATCTGTTTTGATTAGAATCCATTTTCCTTTGAGGACCGGGTTTCAAGCCGAAGTACTTGAAAGCCATTACAATTAAAAACGGGTCATACACTGAATTGTGTAAGAGCCATTTGATGAAGCTCGAGTCATATACTGAAGTGTGTATAAGTCATTCTCCTACAAAAACAAATCAAACAACTTTTGGTACCCATTTTTGTTTGGGTCCGACAATGTTAGTGTGGGAATAAAACCACCGATAAGTTGTATCGATTTGATTTAAAGATTGAGAGTTCCAAGAAAAACTGAAACTTGATGTTTCACTGTCAAATAATTTCCGGGGAATTATTTGAGATGTTGGAGTTTTGGGAACCCATTGTGCTTTTAAGATTGAGGATGTTTTGTAAACATAAACAGGAGATGTTTTTGGCACTTGTGTAAAAGTCATAGTAGGTGCCAATGAAAGTAAATCATTTCTTGAGTATTTTAACGATTTAGTTTTGGAAAAGATTTTCTTCGAAGCACTCGAATGTTTCAACACGGTTGATGGTGTAGGTTTATCCAATTGAGAATGCTTAAGTCTATAAGAGGAACCTAATTTATTTGGAGTTTTAGGTGCGGAATTTCCTCTAATAACTTGTTTAAGAGCATTCAGTTTCTTATCAGAGTGTGGCGGGACCGTGGATCTCCTAGGCTTAGGCTTGGTAGAGGATCTGACTTGTGATTTCGGTTTAGGTGTAGAATTTCCTCTATGAACCTCAGTTTGCTTGATTTTATAAAAATCACGATATGCCATGACAGGAGAAAACATTCTTGAGCTTTTACTTTTATTCGTTGCAGTTAAAGGAGAATCTAAGTTCATAGATGCACTAGGCTTCTTAAGTTTCTGAAGATTCGACGATTTAGATTCTAAATTTTGAATTTGTGCTTGCAACTTTAGTTTCTCTTTATCATAAGATTTATGTGTTTCATCAATTTTATTTTCTAATTCATGAATTTTTGTTTGTAGAACTGATTTTTCTTTGTCAAACGCCTTATGTGTTTCATCTATTTCAGTTTCCAATTGACAAATCTCCATTTCTTTTTCAGAAATTGTATGAGACAAATTCTTAACATCATTATCATATTTGACATTCAATTCTGATACTTGATTTTGTAACTCCAGATTCTCAAGTTTGACATTTTTAATTTGTTTAATCTGTTGAACAAGTTGTTCATTTTCATTTTGCAAATTATTTAAACGTTCTTGAAATTGATTATTTAAATCTTTTTCATCTAAAATGTTTTGTTTTAAAGAATCAATTTCAGAAATCTGAGTTGTAACAAAACAAGTATCCGGACCAATAAGATTATCAGAATTTGAAAAGTGGGAACTGATTACCTCAAGTTCTTTGTTGGCCTCTTCATGAAATCGATCAGTAACCTCCATATGCTTTTCATCCTTAGGATCTGAATCTTCCATCCATTTACTATCTTCAACTAAGAACACTTTTTCATACTCAATTTGTTTAGCCCTCAACATTTTACGTTTATAATACTCGGAATCCCGAACGATTAATTTCTTTGTAGCATCCAAAGGTGTGACGGTTGGCTTTTTAGTTGAGATTGTAGCAGATATATCAGGCTTAATGTCGAATGAAGTTCTCAGATTATTGTTTGTAGGCTTTGAATTATATTTCTTCTCATGGTCTGAAATTTTTGCCATAACTCGTAGTACGTCGTGACGTTCTTTATCCAAATTATCATTGATAGCTGGTGTAGGTTTTTCCATTTGTTTATAATATTCGGCAGCTTTTCTCGCATTGGCAAGGTCTTTATCCATATTTTTGCGATTATTAGGATTTTGGGTAAAAGTTCTTGTGTGTTTAAAATGTAAAAATTTAAACGTTTTCGTGTTTAAACGTTTTCGAGTTTGGGTCGAGATCAAGATATGTTTGATTTGATTTTTACAAAAAAAAATGTAAAAATTAAAATTGTTTAAAAAGTTTAGAATTGAAAAAGAAAAAAAATAATCTTTTAAACAACTTTAAAAACTGATATTGAGCCGAAAATGATATGTAGCTATTGGGCTGAAAATATTGATATCTAGCTATTAGGCCAAAAATGATTTTAAAATTGGGCCTAACGTTGTGTATTAACGAATTGGGCCTAACGTTTTGGTTTTAGGCTAATAAGTGATTTGGGCTTTAAAACAAAATCTTATTGGATTTAAATTGTTAGGACGTAAATAGTTCTTGACGGAATCAATGTACCCAGTCGACTACAAGGGCATCTGAGCTCGAGTCGACTACAGGAATCTTCAAAATCGAGTGAAGCTGAGATTCAATTGATCTTGATACGAGATCGAGATGTTACGTCTATTGCCAAGATCAATTGCCGTTGTCGAGTTTTGATCATGCCGAACTATTGCCAATAAAGCATTTGACGTAATTTTGAACAAACTATGGCTGAACTATTTCTGAATTGATTCGTTAAAAATCGAATTGAGGAATCGAGATGTTTTAAAAGTCTGAATCGAATTGATATATTGAAGTCGAAATCAAAATCGGTACAAGATCAGTATGATTCGTTAATCCAGTCTGATTCTTCAAAACAATTGTCGAACTCTTTAATTTTGAATGTGAAATTGTCGATTAATTCTGGAGCAGTGATCGTAATGGCGAAATTGAATAGACTGTAATCGATTTAGGTTGTGGCCGAGATCAATTGAAGATCTTGATTAACCACAAGTCGAACACTTTGACAATTTGAGCCGAACAGTTTTGTAGAAGAACACTGATTGATCGAACCTTGAGATTTAAATAGAAATTGAGCGATTGTTTGATTCTGTTTGAATCTGATTGAATTAGTATTTCTATGAATTCTATTAATTCAATTGTAAACGTTTGTTGAAATCTGATGAAGGTATTGTTTATCTGTGAGCTAAAGCCGAAGAATGTGTGTAGCCGAACTTGATACTTGGGCCGAACTTAATGACTTCGGGCCGAACAAGTACTTCGGGCCGAACTACTATGTGGGCCGAACTACTTGCTTTTGCACTTCGGGCCGAACTACTCTGTGGGCCGAAGTGTGGAAGAAGCCGAACTTGTTGTTGTTCTTTCAGCCGAACTAATTGACGAATAACAGTACGTATCTTCTTCACTCTTTTTGATCCGATTTTGCTCAAAACTTGACCGATTTCAGTGATTTTTCTTGCTAAACGTTCGAAATCCAATTGCTAACACTTTAATCCGATCAATTTCTTCAATCCATTACGCAAAAGCTTCGAATCTTCGATTTACAGTGACTTTTGAACTTTTTCACTTTTTCTCTAAAATCATCAAATTGAAGGTCGATTGTTGATGGAATTGATCTGGAATTGATTCTATTCTTCTTAGAAACAATGGAGACACACTAATCCATGATCAAATCTTCGATTTGGACAGAAAAATTACAACATTAAATTTCTCATTGACGAACAAACTTTTCTTCACTTTTTCTCAGATCTAGATCATTTTAGCTCGATTTTGGATCTTCTCACAGAGAGATTTCGCTCTGATACCAATTGAAAAGCACAATTACACTGATTCAATCCATACTTTGGTGTTGATGATGATTTTAGGAAGAAAAGAGATGATGGAGATTAGGGTTTTAGATAGAGAAAGTTAGAGAGATGGTATAGAGAACAATTGCTGGAAATGAGAATTTGATTAATGGCAAAAGTTAAAGTTTTAAGCCTTACATGTTGGTATTTATAACATGGCTTAAAACTTGGTTAGTTAGGACTAATTCCTAAACAAAACTTAACATCTATACAATGTTTCACTTTTACCCCCTAGACTATCTATTACAACTTTGTAGTACCTAACAACTTATAAAAAATTTCAAAACAAAAGTTCGAATACGTAAAGTAACAAATTTCTATGCCAGCTTTAAACCAAGAAACATGAGGACGAAAATTACAATACATGTCCAAATTTATCAGTTATTTAACATAAAGTTATCAATCCATTATATTGAGATAGTATATCATACATCATTGTCATTTGCATCAAGGTCTGTAACATTAAATATTCGTCACAAAATGCAGATAATTCCCTTCAATTGCCACTCATTTAGAAAACCTAATTTAGGGTTTTTATAATTTGGTTTTAAGCAACTAATTAAAAAATCACATATCATAAGCATATGCTTTGCAAGATGTACTTCATCAGTACATTAATGAGACGTTTAATCAAAAATAAAAAAATGGACTATGCCCATCTTGACGTTAACGGGCAAATCATCGAACACTTCATGTGCATGACTAAAAACTATTATAATTTTGAAACATTAATCTTCAAAAAATTACCAGTATGTTATAAACTTGTATGCCACAATCGGTTACTCACATGCAACATTAATCTATAAGAAATTAACCAATTATGAAAATGAAGTAATGTTATACATTTTTTTTGAACGACAACCTAATCTACTCCTAAATCCACATATGTCTACTATGAGATTTGAACCCTCAACCTCAAGATTGGGGGCAAACACCTTATGACTAGGCTATTAGCCCTTTGGTGCAATGTTATACATGAATCACAAATTTAGTTACGCGATTGCTGATTGATGAACAATCTTCTCAAGAGAATGTCAAACCCCAAACCTTTTTTATATAAATTTAAGATTATGCATATTGCTTGAATTCTGCAGATCAATAAACTAAATAAATTTTAACATCACAAACTTCATAAAACTGAAAGAGAGTGAGACCTATAATGTGAGCTAAGGAAATCCAATTGACCATACAGTACCATATATTTGAAATTATAATTCTAATATTTAATATATTTTCTTAAATTATAAAGGTTACCATATATTTAACCGGAGTATGATGTAATGTTGTAAACTTCACGTAAATTATCAATTCTCAATTTTTGTTCATATAGTTAAAACAATTAATATATTTTCCTAAATAAGAGAAGTTAATGACATGTTATGAATTTGGTAACTAAATTCTTGCATTGTTTTGGTAATTCTATATTAACATTTTACTTTCATTGCCTAATTTAATTTGCAGACATTATGACATGTGATGAGTTGGCGTCCACGTGGCTTTGAATTATGACGTCATTATGACGTGGAAAGAGTTACGTGACGTGATTTCAAAAACGCTTTCTTTTATTATGTATAAAGATAAAGATAAGCACATGAAATAAAAAGACTCTTTTACCCTTAATAAAATAATTTATCTTATTTAAATGATAATTTATGTTCACGAATATTAAAATACGAAAAAAAACACAATTAATTTTTTTATCTTTATGTATTTAATTTGATAAAAACTTTTAATAAAATGTTTATGTTATTAAAAATATAAGGGGTGAAAACAAAACTTTTGATATATACTTACCAAATTTACCCTATTATAGGGGGTATTTGTGGAAACACAAATGTAAGCTCTCTTTTGATACCAATCGTCCAATGAATTGCATTTTTCTGCAAACGGTCCAATGAACCGTCAGTGAACAGTATGCTGGTATCCAAATTGTATAATAGGTACAACCAATTCACAAACATTACAATTCTACCATTACAAAACATGACTGAACTAGTCTTATAATACATAAATCCAAATTCAATTAAACTTAAACACGAGAATAGAAATGCGTATATTACAATTAATATCTTTAATTTCTGGGGCGACAATCAGGTACTTGTACAATATAAAGATTCGACGCTCTAATAAAAACAAAAGATAAAAAGTCGATCATGAATTTTAATTTATTAAATAGCAAGAGTACCTAAAAAGAATAATAATTGTTGCACATCACATGTATATGTACCATATATTGATTCCACTCTCAAATAAAAACAATAGAATAAAAAATTAGAAACTTTTACAGTATAATTAATTCCTAAATGTATTATATAACGAGATCCAAAAGATACATGCTCACAAGAATAATATCAGCATGAACAAAATAGAAGGAAAAGTGGCAATAATCACCGGCGGAGCAAGCGGCATCGGTGAAGCCACCGCCCGTTTATTCGCCAAACACGGTGCCCGTGTGGTAGTGATCGCCGACATCCAAGATGACCTTGGAAAGAAAGTCTCGGTTTCCATTGGCTCACACCAATGCACTTACATCCATTGTGACGTCACGGATGAAGCCCAGGTGAAGTCGTTGGTGGACTCAACGGTTGAGATCTACGGTCAGCTCGATATCATGTTTAGCAACGCCGGGATCCTTAGTAACTCCATCCAGACCGTCGTTGACTTTGACATGGACCAGTTTGACCGTCTCTTTGCAGTGAACGTTCGTGGGATGGCAACATGTGTTAAGCACGCTGCACGTGCGATGGTGAAGGGGCACGTGAGAGGAAGCATTGTTTGTACGTCTAGTGTGATGGGGAAACAAGCGGGAACTCAACAAACGGATTATTGCATGTCGAAGCATGCGGTGGTGGCGCTGATGAAGTCGGCGAGCAAGCAGCTGGGGCAGCACGGGATCCGAGTTAACTGTGTTTCGCCGTTTGCGGTGGCTACTCCGATGACTTGTGAGATGCTTAAGAAGGATGCGGCGGAGGTGGAGAAGTTTTATCAGCCTTTTACTGTGTTGAAAGATGTGGTTTTGAAAGCGGAAGATGTTGCCGAGGCGGTGTTGTTTCTCGCCGGCAGGGAGTCTGGTTTTATCACCGGACATGATTTGGTTGTCGACGGCGGGTTTATCAGTTGATTTGTTTATAATTATCTTGAAAATTTACGGATCAAGGTGTATCCTATATGTATGAAAATGATATTTATTTTTACAATTTGTTTTCCTTCATATTTTTAATCAACTGATAAGATGATTTATGTATTTTATTAATTTTTTTTTTAATATTATCTAATTTTGATAAATGTATGAGTAAGAATATAAGTATAAGTAAATAGTAAGAAACAAAATTATAACTCTAGATGTATTTTTAAATAAGTTATTCTAGTTTATTTTTTATTTTTTTAAAGGCAAACCTAATTTATTTCCAAATCCATCTATATTTATTAAAATTAAATTAGGACAAATACTTTTACCACTAGTCATTGACATTCTGATAAATAATTTATTCTAGTTAGCAGCACATGTGTCCTGAATGCACAGCCTAAACTAGAACATGATTGGTCTTTGTGTTTTGGTTAGAGCATTATTAATACTTCCTCCGTATTACAATAGGTGATACATTTGGAAAATCACGGAGTTTGAGGCAAACGATTAAAGTAATGTTAAAATATATTAAAGTAGATAGTTAGTGGATGATGGGTCCCATTTTTCTTGAATAAAATGATATTAATTAGTTTTAAAAGTAAAAGTAAGGGTATAAGGGTAATTTCACTTTATTAAAGTGGATAGTTAGTGGATGTTTGATCCCACATTTTTGCCAAATAAGGTAACTTTTGAAGTGTATCACTTTTTGTGAAACACCCATAAATGAAAAATGTATCACTTATTGTGATACGGAGGAAGTATTAATAATACTGTGATGAACTGAACTGCTTACTTTTGGTGTTTTATGTCACTCGAATTGGAATAATTGATTGCTTATTGATCTAGGATACATCATATGTGTCGGGAGTTTTGTAGATATAAGCGATGCATGCTTACATGTTCCTTTTATTAAAACTTGGACTAAGTTTAGTGTGATATGATGTATGGATTAGTCTAGTTTAATCAAAGTTATGAATAAATGTTATAGAAGATTGAATCTTTTCTTGTTTGATGGGACACACATTGTGTCTCGGTGGTTAAATTTACTCGTTTTCATATTGTGCAAATTGGTGACAAGTTGATTGTAACTGTTTTGGTTGTTCCTTCACTTCTGGAGAAGCGAAGACAATCGGTTGTATGTCGGTTTCGGTCACAATATATGTGACCATGGATCAATTGAGTATAATAGTAATTATTGTAAACTTCGTGAATGAGATGCTTGTAATTAAAATGGATGGAATTGTATACGTGAATTGAATAGTCCAAGTAGGACTAGTGTTTGTTATGTGAAAAAGTTGAAACTTTTATTGTGACCTGTCGGGTCACATGTAGTGACTTGTATAGTGAGAATCGGAAATACCTGTCCAAAGTGAATAAATTGATGCTTGCTTTTGTTATAGCCTTTAATTATGACAGTCGTCAATGTTAGTTATCTGAATGACCTGAAAATGTTTATGATAAAATAATGATTTGTTTCCTATGTTGAATTTGGAATCTAGAAAGTAACTAATTAAGTGTATGTGTAGATTATTTTGAGTTGACTTGCGATAGTAATAATTGAAGATAAAAGGGGTTGTAAGTGATTGCATTGATTATGAAATTATTTGAGAAGAGTTTTCAAAATCGTGATTTATACTTAAATCTAGTGTTTAGATTTAATGATTGTATTGAAATGATTTATGTTAATAAAAATTGATCATAGTTTAAATTGGTAATTTTTAAATTACTCAAAGTGATGATGATGTTTTATTAATTGTAATAGAAGTTGTCAAATTAAGGTCATGAGGTTTTATGAGTTAAGAAATATGTTTCTAGATCAAATAACATATTAGAATGATAAATGTTGTTTATACTTAATTGTGGAGTAGGTCAAGGACGGTGTAACATCCTGAAACCCGGATTAGTAGTTTTGGCTTTAAAAGTATTATTAAATGATATGTTTAGTGTTTTGTCTTTTTGTGATATTTTAATCAAGGGATTAAAAATATCCGATTTCTGAAATGTTTAAATGATTATGTGGTTTTTTATATTGTTAGATTAACTTTTGAATTTCAATCCCGAAAATATATTTGTTTTTGAAAATGGAGTCTGTTTGCTATTTTAAATAAATTAGCTGTGGACCAGATACCCTTTTGATAATGTTATTATGATATGTGCACCTGTTTTTTCCCCTTGTGCCACGTTTTGAAGGAGCTGTCAAAACCTCCTTCTCTTCTCTCAGTTACATATCACCACACACAACAAGATTGCATGTGTCTTTTCTCTCTCTAACTTCTCTCTAAAAAAACCCTCTTCACCTTCTTGCTTGTTCTTGGTGTCGTTTCAAGATCTAGGGCTTGTTTCTTGCTCAATCTAAATTCTAAACTCATTTTTGAGTAGGCCTTGAGGTGAGCTTCATCCTACATGTGTTCGTTTTTTATTTCATGCAAGTTGGTCAAACTAGGGTTTATGATTCTTGAAGTTTTGTAGGTGAATCTTGTGTTAGATGTTAGATTACATGTTAATTCAAGCTTTTACATGTATTGTGTGGCTATTTGTGGGAAGAAACTAAGTTTTGGTGAAACTCACCTTCAAGCTCCATTAATGGAGGTTTGGAGAAGATGGGTTTTGTCAAACCTTGAATTTCTTGAGGATTTGATGGTTATTGTTGTTTATTATGTTAATATAACATGTTTGGTAAATTACTTTTGTTGATTGTCAAGTATTGGTGGATTTTGTGAAATAAACTAGTTAGTGTTTGGATGATTTGGGTCAAAAAGATAAACTATTGATTTTGGGTAAAATAATTGGTCAAGAAAGGTGTTGATTTGGTTAAATTATGTAGTTACTCATGACTTGCTAAATGTGGTGTTTATATGGCTTAAAAGTCGGGATTTAGTAGTATTAGAACTATGTTTGGGTTTTGACCCGTTTGGATGTAAAATGTATAATGTGGTTAGCTGACTTGAATTATGAAAGTACGATATGATTATGACTTGTTTAGTTATTATTGCAAGTATTTAGATGTCATTTGGGTACAAAGTTAGTTTATGAACTTATTTGACAATTATTTATAATTTGGTGGAATTATGTACTAATTCGGTATTCTTTTGGATTCACAGGAAACGGGAGGACAACTCAGTGACATTAGACTAATGAGTTGGTGGCAAGGAGAATGTTACGGTGAGTGGATTTAATCTCCAACTTGTGTTTGGTTGCAATCAGTTAGTATTGCTCAGTTAGTGCTGACCCCGTTAGTGCTGATCAGTTAGCGCTGACCCCGTTAGTGCTGACCCCGTTAGTGCTGGTCAGTTAGTGCTGATCAGTTAGTACTGACCCAGTTAGTGCTGACTCAGTTAGTGCTGATCAGTTAGTGCTGATCAGTTAGTGCTGATCAGTTAGTGCTGACCCCGTTAATGCTGATCAGTTAGTGCTGATCAGTTAGTGTTGACCCCGTTAGTGCTGATCAGTTAGTGCTGATCAGTTAGTGCTGACCCCGTTAGTGCTGACCCCGTTAGTGCTGGTCAGTTAGTGCTGATCAGTTAGTGCTGATCAGTTAGTGCTGACCCAGTTAGTGCTGACCCTGTTAGTGCTAATCAGTTAGTGCTGATCAGTTAGTGCTGATCAGTTAGTGCTGACCCCGTTAGTGCTGACTCCGTTAGTGCTGATCAGTTAGTGATGATCAGTTAGTGCTGACCCAGTTAGTGCTGATCATTTAGTGTTGATCAGTTAGTACTGATCAGTTAGTGCTGATCAGTTAGTGCTGATCAGTTAGTGCTGACCCCGTAAATGCTGATCAGTTAGTGCTGATCAGTTAGTGCTGACCCCGTTAATTCTGATCTTGTTAGTGCTGACCCCGGCGCAGATTATTATATCATGCTTTTGTGGTTTATATGATTAATTGCGGTATGTTAATTATATGATAATGATATATGTCTAGTTGCGTGTGGATTGCGATAAATGGAATAGGTGCGCATATTTGAGGAGGCTTGGCTTCATCGGTAGCAACAACTCGGTTTAGTGGGAAGCCGAGGTTTGAGATGTCAGCAATGGTGGTTATCGGCTGGGCATAGTGTATTGTTGATCGCGGTATTCGGACCTTACCTGTATGTGTTACACGTAAGGGGGTTTACCAGACCATCGGGTACAGCGCCATCGGTTACCGTCGTTTGGCCAACGATGGTTTTAGGCTCCTGCAGGACCCACCGATCTTCTCAAACAAAACAGTGGTTATGTAATTATGTGGAACAGTGGTTATGTGGTTACGTGGCTTTTCGATCGTGGATATGCTATTACTTGCTTGTTGTGCTTTACAGAATTTGTAGATTATATTCATTCACTTAGCTTTGTGCTAATCCCTCCCTCGTTGAATCTTTTCAGGTGGATCGGTGCTTTGGACGGGATGATTGACCAAGCTCAGTTTGACATGTTTTGTAAAATGAGCTATTTCGTTAAGTAACATCGTTTTAAACAATTATATTTGTTTTGGGACTAATATCGGACTTAAACTCGTAGCGTAAACTCAACTACTTTTGGAATCGCTTCCGTACTTGCTATATATATATATATATTAAAAAAAACGCTTTCTTAATTTTGCGGTGTCACAACTTGGTATCAGAGCTTCGGTTTGGCGATGGATACACTGTTAGGTGTTTCATTCCCAAAACGTGGCTCGAGTTTGGTCAAGCATTCCGGACGAGTGGGATTAGAGTAACGGTGAATGAAGTTAGTTGTAGTTTGTATGTAGTTACTAACGATTTAAACTAAGTTTTCGTGAGTTGTTGTAATTGTTATAGATATGGCAGGTAAAGAGAACCCGACCCCCTTGGCCCTAGGAAATGTTGGCACCTCAAGGAACGATGCGGGAACTGACCGATGAGCATATATACGCACATTGAGAAATGAAGTGCATTAGAGGTGTTGAATTTTGAGCAAGAGAGAAATTGGCCTTGAGAAAAGAAAATGGGTTGTGGGTCAAGGACGGGGGCGGTCGGGGAACCTTCATCAACATTAGACCGACAGTGATAGCTCGGGATGTTTTGATAAACTCGATACTTGTGCTTATGTAGAATTGGTAATTGAGTAGGTCGCTTAATTGAGATTTGTGAAATGTTGTGATGAACTGAACTACTTACCTTTGGTGTGTTATGTCACTCGAATTAGAATAATTGATTGCTTATTGATTTGGGATACATCATATGTGTCGGGAGTTTTGTGGATATAAGTGATGCATGCTTACATGTTCTTTTTATTGAAACTTAAGCTAAGTTTAGTGTGATATGATGTATGGATTAGTTTAGTTTAATCAAAGTGAGGAATAAATGTTATAAAAGATAGTTTTCTTTTCTTGTTGTCGGCGCACACATAGTGCCTCGTGTGTTTAAGTTGTTCATTTATGTTTTGTCCAAATTGGCGATAAGTTGAAATTGGTTGTCTTAGTTGTTCCTTCGCTTCAGGAGAAGTGAAGAGAATCGGTTGTATGTCGGTTTCGGTCACAATATATGTGATCATAAACAAATTGAGTATGATAGCAATTGTTGTGAATATTATTAATGTAAGGGTTATAATGGTTATAATTATAATGAATATTATTAATGCAATCAGCTAGTATCCTAGTTAGTGCTGACCCCGTTAGTGCTGATCAGTTAGTGCTGACCCGTTAGTGCTGACCCCGTTAGTGCTGGTTAGTTAGTGCTGATCAGTTAGTGCTGACCTAGTTAGTGCTGACCCCGTTAGTGCTGATCAGTTAGTGCTGATCAGTTAGTGCTGACCCCGTTAATGCTGATCAGTTAGTGCTGACCCCGTTAGTGCTGATCAGTTAGTGCTGACCCCGTTAGTGCTGACCCCGTTAGTGCTGGTCAGTTAGTGCTGATCAGTTAGTGCTGACCCAGTTAGTGTTGACCCCGTTAGTGCTAATCAGTTAGTGCTGATCAGTTAGTGCTGATCAGTTAGTGCTAACCCCGTTAGTGCTGACCTCGTTAGTGCTGATCAGTTAGTGCTGACCCAGTTAGTGCTGATCATTTAGTGCTGATCAGTTAGTGCTGATCAGTTAGTGCTGACCCCGTAAATGCTGATCAGTTAGTGCTAATCAGTTAGTGCTGACCCCGTTAATGCTGATCTTGTTAGTGCTGACCCCGGCGCAAATTATTATATCATGCTTTTGTGGTTTATATGATTAATTGCGGTATGCTAATTATATGATAATGATATATGTCTAGTTGCGTGTGGATTGCGATAAATGGAATAGGTGCGCATATTTGAGGAGGCTTGGCTTCATCGGTAGCAACAACTCGGTTTAGTGGGAAACCGAGGTTTGAGATGTCAGCAATGGTGGTTATCGGCTGAGCATAGTGTATTGTTGATCGCGGTATTCGGACCTTACCTGTATGTGTTACACGTAAGGGGGTTTACCAGACCATCGGGTACAGCGCCATCGGTTACCGTCATTTGGCCAATGATGGTTTAGGCTCCTGCAGGACCCACTGATCTTCTCAAACAAAACAGTGGTTATGTGGTTATGTGGAACAGTGGTTATGTGGTTACGTGGCTTTTCGATCGTGGATATGCTATTACTTGCTTGTTGTGCTTTACAGAATTTTTAGATTATATTCATTCACTTAGCATTGTGCTAATCCCTCCCTCGTTGTATCTTTTCAGGTGGATCGGTGCTTTGGACGGGATGATTGACCAAACTCAGTTTGTTATGTTTTGTAAAATGAGCCATTTCGTTAAGTAACACCGTTTTAAACAATTATGTTTGTTTTGGGACTAATATCAGACTTAAACTTGTAGCGTAAACTCAACTACTTTTGGAATCGCTCCGTACTTGCTATATATATATATATATATATATATATATATATATATATATATATATATATATATATATATATATATATATATATATATATATATATTAAAAAAACGCTTTCTGAATTTTGCGGTGTTACAGACGGGGAGGTCGGGGAATCTTCACCAACTGTAGACCGACACTGATAGCTCGGGTATGTTTTGATAAACTCAATACTTGTGTTTATGTAGAATGGTTAATTGAGTAGGTCACTTGATTAGGGTTTGTGGAATGTTGTGATGAACTGAACTGCTTACCTTTGGTGTTTTATGTCACTCGAATTAGAATAATTGATTGCTTATTGATTTGGGATACATCATATGTGTTGGATCCCAACAACACAAATGTGTTGCGTTATGACAAGTAAAGACGATTAAGATAAAGAACACACAAGATTTCAATAATTAAGAGTTTATTAAAACAACTTAATGCAATACAAAGTTTGTGAAAATAGATAGTACACACTAACTAAAACTCTATACTTGAAGTGACACTTTTTGTTCGCTCAAACTAGAAGATAATGCAAGGAGAATTTATATCAGCTGATACTAACAGGTGATATTGAATGCCTGAATAATAACTACAAAAAAGTTAATATCAGACAAATAACAAACTCTCAGAGAATGTTCTTGTGCTATGAATTCTAAAAGGTGTGTGTAAATGCAAGCATTTATGTCTCTATATATAGCCCAAGATCCGTGTTCCTTTTTCCACAAGATACTCGACGTGTAAACATATCATTCGTCGATGTAGACTTGTCCACGGAAACATTAAATGCTCTTGCATAGATTATAGTCCCAAGTGTACTTTGTGTCAACTCCTTTTGCTACCTTTTCTGACGCACAGTGAAAAGGTGTACTATGATAGTACAAAAGTAGTTGACTTTCCGTTTACATGCTTAGAGAGACAAACGATGATGTACTGACATTTTATGTTCTATTCCAAAATAGAAGATCTTCATCGTTTTCTTCTTCTTTGAGCGGGAAAGGGAAATGTTCAAAGTGTCAAGAATATTTCCACTAAGTCTTTATCTGCAGCAAGTACCATCAGCTGATTCCACAATCAGCTGGATGATCTTCTTCTTGTCTTTGTCCTTTGGCCATAGACTTCAAAAGAACACTCTTCTATAGCTGCTGATTTGATTTGTTTTCCTAGAGCTAAGTACGTACTCAGCTGAAGGTTTATTGCATATACTTGCTTCAGCTGAGATACATACTTCAGCTGATATTATTCTTCTTAGCTATCGAGCATCAAATCTTATTTACTTAGTCTAGGGACTAACAATCTTCCCCATATTTGATGCAATCGAATAGCTGTATAAGTATGAACCTGTAATGATTCAGCTGTTTGGATCAGCTGAATGTTTATGTGCTTTGACCCTTTGGGTTCTTTTGTATCTTTTTACAGTATGTTTACAAGTATATTACAAAATTTGATTTTCTATTAATCGAAGCTGAAAAGTACAAGGAAAATAAAAAATAAACAAAATTACAATGTCTAGGGCATTGCTTCCCTAGTGACATTGTGATACAGTGAGCTGATGGCTGAGTCGATTAATTTCTTCATTTCTCTTCCTTCTTCAGTGGAGGAACTCAGCGACTTGTGATAGATCAAAAGTTGATCAATATCACATAGATACAATTCATCAGCTCGTTGAAAGCAAGTCACCTTCTTCTCCAGATAGCAAAAACCATAGATTGGCTCTTTGACGATTAGCCCAGGGGCAAAGTTTACTCCCATGGGGATGGCTCTTGTGATATTGAGTCTTGGTCGTTTTAAAAATATTATTGAAGACCCAATATCAAGTGTTCTGGAGTCAGCAAAGGGCTCGGGGAAAACAGACTTACGTTTCTCCCCTCTTGCTAAGGAGCTTCCACCAGCAAGTTCTCTGACTGCAGCTTCTTGAGATTCGCATAATTCAGCTTGTATGCGATATACTAAGTCAGGAGATTGTCTCCTGATTTTATCGCATAGAGCCTTGAAGGAGATGATTGCGACTCTAATCTCACTGTCCAAATCTGTTATAGTAAGCGATGGTTTTGCAGATTTGGTAGCTGCTAGCATCTCATTCCATTCATCATAGTTGAAATAAGTGCTGATCTTGTTCAGAGGGACCCATTCAGGAATGAAGACCCCTCCAGCTCTTTGTATGATGACTTCTGGTGGAGAGCTGGATGATGTTTTGGGGCCTCTGACGCTGGTGATTTTTGGTTCTTGCCTTCGTTTATAGAGAACCTTATTGAACAACCTAATGTTCTGAGTTCTCTCTGCTTCATATGCTTGAAACAGCTCTTGTTGAGTTTTTCTTTGAAGAGCAACAACTGTTTCTAGTTCAGCAGAGGATCTGACTTCATCTAGAAGTCCAGCATTAAACTCGGCAAGAATTAGCTCCCCTTCAGCAGGTTGAGGATTCACCTGTACAATGGGGTGAGGTTTTTGGATTTGCGGGGCTTGGACTTGTGGGCCCTCAACTGATTCAAAGGAATCAATGATTTTAACAAAACCAGTTGAGGTGTTTTCTATCCTGAGGCCTTCAGCAGTGGTGAGTGTTGATTGCATGGTTGTCTCACCTGCTGAAGTAGTTACCTCAGGTGTTTCAGTAGTGACGAGTGATGTTGGAATTTGAGTCTCACCTGTTGATTGTTGGTCAGCAAAGACTCTTGCTTTGACTATGCAAGAGCCAAACGATCGACAGCTGGTTGGAGAGGAGATACCTTAGAGGATAAGGTATTCAGCTGTCTTTCGACTTCTGCTTCAGATGCCCGAGCTTCGGAGAGAAGCTTGTCTTTCTCGACTCTGTCAGATTCGCGAATGGAGTTCAACTCTCGATGAATATACGGTTTGAGAGTGTTGAACTCGCTAGTGTTGATGCGAATCTGTTAAGAAAGAAGAACCAGCTGAGGAGTCTGAGTGTGAACCTCAGTGTGCAGAGAAGTTATGCTGGAAGAGAGATTCTCAGCAGTTTTAGCAAACTTCTTTGGAACATGCCTGCGAAGGGTGTCCATCTGCTTACTCAGCATGGCCATCCCAGGTCGAATCTGGGATGTTACAACTCTAGACATCAGAGCAGCAGTGGCTCTGATGGGAATGCTTCCTCCAGCTTTGCTGGATTCAACATGGGACACTTGGACGCTTTGGGGGAAGGGGTCCGGTATGTCTCCAGCTGGATGGGTAACCTCAGCTGTGGGAGTGGGTGTTCCTGAGTTAGGAGGAATGCTCCTATGGGATGCTCAGAAACTATGGGGGTGAGTTGGGTCCAGCTGAAACTTCTGGGGTTCTGTCAGAAGGGCCGACATCAGCTGTCGAATCAATTTGAAGCCAAGATTTATTTACTTCTTCGTCACCGGACGAATAGTAGGGCTGAATGGGCTCATCAGCCGAATAAACATCACATGAAATGTTGTTTGATTACCTTGTGCTTCAGTCTCACCAGCCGGCGAAACTGGTATAGACACTGGAGGAAGAGTTCCTCTTGGTGGTGTGTCAGCTGCCTCACAGCTCAGTTGGCGAATACGTTCGCGATCACTGGCAGCTTGGGTGGATGCCTCAGTAACAACTTGGTCTAAAGTTGTCTCTTCATTGGCGGTGGTGGTTTCCTCGACCACCAGCTGGTGTGTGCTGGTGATGTTATGGGAAACAGAAAGAACAGTTTCAAGATTGACTTGGCTTCCAGTCAATCTGTCATCAACTACTGACTCAGAAAGTGATGAAGAAGTTGGTGGTGGTGTGTGTGCAGCTGACTCTCGGGTGGCTTGGGTTGAGCCAAAAACTTCACCAGCAGTCTGTTGAGAGACTGAGGTTGCTTGTGGAGTTTGTTACCTTGTTACAACGACTGATAATGAATCATTCGAGGAGCTACGCAGAAGATTGGAGCCGGCACTAACTCCTGAAGAACGAAATTGTCGTATTGTAGTCTGCTGACTTGTTGAGAAATCAGCAGATGGAGGTTGAAGAGCAAAAGAGAGAAAAAGAGGATCAGCCAGGAGTGTCCGACCAGGAGCTCCGATTGTTGGTGGAGTTCCTAGAAAAACACTGCAAATCTGAAAATGAGAAGGACTATTCTCAGATGCTGGCATAGCATCTGATCGTAATCCTTCCATTCTGGGACTCGAGTGAGTACCCAGAGGACCCTGGCTGAATCCTGATGATGCTGCTTTCGCCAGGTCAGCATCATCAGCCACCACATTTTCTCCACGGGTAGCAGACCCTCTTACCCTCAGCTGAGGAGAAGAAGGAGCACGTGAAGTGGGCGAAGATGGCGGAGAGAATGAAGAGGAAGAACGGGAGCGATGAGGAGGTCGCTTAACTCGATTCCTCACCACCAGTGGAATATAATCGACATCCACATTTTCCACAACAATAGGCATTGAGATCCCAGTGGAAGTGGTGGTATTTCCATCAACAGTTTGAGGGCGTCCAGTTGATGGAAAACACTTCAGATGAGAAAAGGACGTACCTTCTTGTAGGGCAGATTCCTCCGATATTGTGACAACCCTCGCGATCAGGTACTTGACCTATCAACTATTATAAACCCACTTTTCTTATAAATATTTTCCATGGTTAGTAAAAGCAATTATTATGCATTTGAGTATAGCAAACATGTATATTATGTGTTCTTAATACACATCATCATTTATACACATAGTAGTTTATTTGTGTTTTATACACTTATAACTGTACATTTAGCGAGTTGGTGACTAAAGTAAACATTAAACTGAATCAAAAATATGAATTTAATGATACACTAATTCAATCAATTTAATTGTTACAAGATACAATAATCGGGTACAAGTGAAAATGAAAGAAATAAAAATTGGTTCATAGCACAAATGAATATACGAAGATATAAAATTTTAATCACTAAATACTAAATTCTTTTACTTCCTCCGATTCAAAATAAGTGATACACTTTGGATTTCATGGATTTTGAGGCAAAAGTTTAAAATGATAAGTAAATTAAATTAATTTGATGGTTAGTGGGAAAGGGGTCCCACACTTTTTGAATAAAGTGAAGTTAATGATGTTTAAAAGTAAAAGTAAGGGTAAAGGGGTCTTTTCACTTTGTTAACGTAGATAGTTAGTGGGTGTGGGTCCCACTATATTTTGCCAAATAAGGTAAATTTTCAAAGTGTATCACTTATTTTGATATACCCCAAAAAGGAAAGTGTATCACTTATTTTGAATCGGAGGAAGTATAAGTTATTATTTCAAATTAATAATTAAATTCATATCTTTTAAAATTCCCGACTCTTTATTTGAAAAAGTAAATGTGGCCTTTAATTTTATTTTACTATAAAAAGAAACAAAAATGTCTTTTTTTTCCACACCACAAATCTCACTTTTATTTCTTGTCTCCATATCTTGTCTCTCTCTCCGGCCATCTCCCTCGCTCTCTACTTTTCCGGCAAACAAGGTAACCTCCAAACCATTTTTATTTCTTTAATCATGTGTATCCTAAATTTATTTGCTGCTGGTCTCTCCCAAACACAAACACACAGTCATGGTGGGACGTATGGGTATAAGTACGCGTTTATGGGTGTTGTTTTCTGTCTTCCGGTTCCATCGTCGGCGAAACACACACACACCAGTGTGTGTGTGTGATTGTTTAAGATGCCGCCTGAATTCCGTAACCTGTTTTGTTTTCTATTCGTCGAAAAATCTCAGCCGTAGTCACCGCCGGCAGATGAAACCCAAATTCAGAAAAGTAGTCGGCGTTCGTTATTTGGAGTCTACAACTCTACAAGTGTCTGAGTCCAGTAGCTTAAATCTCGGCCCAGCAGATAAACTCAGCCCAGTTTCCTTTTTTCATGACCCAGTTTAATAGAGTAGCCCAGTCATTGATCCCTTTCGTCTAAATTAAATCATTTTCTGATTCATATACAAAGTTAAAACTAAACAAAATAGTAGATTGACAATTTTAATTATTTTTAAAAGTCAGCGGTCATTAATGACTTTTAGATTAAAAAGTTTTATAAGTTTACAAGCAGTCCAATTTTATTTTAAAAAAATCAACTTAATGAGCCCAACGTTTTGTGTTGCTGCTGATCTTAAACTCAATTACCGAACCCAAATATCAAATGGTATTCTAAAACTCAGGTTTAAATAAAACTTACTAAATGATTTTTGATAACCTTTTTAGATTACGGGAATAACATATATCTAATTAATAGAAGTCGGTTGTCATCTAAAGGTTATTATGTTAATTATTCATTAAATTAATTATTTATAATTATTTTAATAATTGTCTATGATACAAATAATTACTATTTTTTATCAAAGCAAATCGTTATATAAACACTTATAAAATTCAAAGTCAACATATTTAAGGTACGAATTAATTAATTCGATAAAGTCACCAACGTATCGCTCATGGTTTATTTCTATATATTTAGGTTAATAGAAGTCGTTTTGGTTGTATCTTGCATTTTGGTTACTTGCATTTGGGCTAGCATTGCATCAGGTGAGTTCACAGCCCCTCTTTACTACGTTTTTAATACTTTTAGGGTTAAAAACATATCAACTATTTTATAATTAATATAAATAATTCTATTATTTATAATCAATTATTTAATTGTGATGAAACTATTTTGGAAACTAGACCACGAATCTGTATGCTTGGACTAAGTTTAGAGGTACATGGAAGTGCGTATATGTTACCTACATAATCATTAGCTAGTTGCGACTAGGCCCTGGATATGCAAATAGTACTATTGGCGGAGACCTACCCTCCCACGTTATTGATCATTTATCGGTGTATACCGACCACGAGGAGTGTATATCTAGCACGTTTAAGGTTGTTGTTTCGATTATGGACTTAGGGTCAAAATTTTAACTCAAGGGTCTTGCAAATCTGTTGGGGGATCACCGTCAGTTGTTTCTACTACTGCTCTCGGAGCAGACTATTTTTAAACATTTATATCATCACTCAAATTTTTGCCAATGGTGGCATACGAGAACTATGGAACAACTAAACTTTATTATAAAACCTGTGAATTCACTCAACAATTTTGTTGATACTTTCGTTTATGTTTTTTAGGTAACTAAGTTTGAAGCATTGAGTACTATCAATTGGAGTCAAGCATGCATTTGTCAAGATGTCACAATTATAACTTTTATTTTACTTTAAAAAACTTGGTCTTTTGGATTCATATGTGACATACTTTATTTATAAAGGTTTTATTTGGGTTTAAATTATTGTTTACAATAATCATATGCTATGTTTACTTAGTCGCACGCCCGTTCTTCCGCAAACCATTTTCCTTTAAAAACAATTTTGGCGGGGTGTGATAGATATGGTGCCCAGTGATCGATCCCTTTTGGATCTGGCCCGATCATCAATGATCTTCAACATGTACGAGGAGAGGGGAAAATCCTTACCAGCTTCCTTCTTGGAGTTGAAGATGATGTTGGATAAGGCACGTACCTCAATCCATTCCCCTGGAAGGTCGTCATAATCAATCTCCAGCTTCTCAACCATCACATGAGCGATGCACAATGTGAAGAAGCGAAGATAGGGAATGTGATTTCCCTTTTCCTTCAGCTTGGCCTTGACCTCCTCGTAAACCAGTCTCCCATAATCAATCTGCTGACCGGTGATTAGGGCTTCAGCAAAGACTTGCAAGCTGGAGTTGCACTGGTTATGAGACCCAGAGTTGCCGCCTATGCACTGAATGATGTGCGTGAAGAAATAGGCCCAGGGTCTCGACAGCTGAGACTTCTTGAAGATCTGCACCTTGTCGTCTTCATTTTCTAATCGATATCTGGAGATACGGATTAGACTCTCTTTAGCATCATCAGTAGACTTCGTCTCCTGATAGACTTGGACGGGGAGCAAGTAATCGAACCAGCAAGTAGTTCGGAAATCATCAACCGTGATGGTGATTTGATGACCGTTCACCTGCGCAATAATGTCGTCTCTAGAGATGGAAGCAGACATCCAGAAATCACGCAAGAGTTCGTAAACACTCTTGGTGAATTGAAAGAATGCACCACAGATAGGGAAGTGACGCAAGAATTTTCCAATCGGTCGATATACATCGATGATTTTTTTCTGGTGAAGAGGTGTTGCCTACCAGATTCAAGTTTTGAGCGAACTCGATGGCAGCTCTAGAAAGAACAGCTTTTGAGGATTTCTTCGACATTTTTGGGAGAGGGAAGAAAGATAAAAGCTTTAAGAAGGGTTTTGTGAGAGGAATATTGAGAGAGAAGTTTGGGTGTGATGAAGATGAAGTGAGGGAATGGATGAGTATTTATAGGGGATTTTGGGACGGTTCGGTAAAACATTTGAAAATAAACCGGACCATAAATGGATAGTTATGATCCAACTATGGAAATGTTGGTTATCGTGCGAAAAAGTTGGTTGGATGTGACAGAGAGGGGTAGTGGAGCCGTTTCTGTGTCAGAGGTGTCATTCCCTCATAAATGTCAAATATTTTCACTCGAATGGAAATATTTCCCACAGAGAACGTGTGGATAGGGATAAAAAGTTGCCTTTTCAAGGAAAACCAAACGTTTTAACTTATAAAACTCGATAAGTTATCATTTTGAGATGTTTTATTCAGTTGACTGATTAAATTGAAACGTTTTTAGTCACCTGAATGTACGAAGTGACAAGGTGAACATATCAGCTGCTGATAGTACTACAGTAGTTGATTTAAGCATTTAACATACCCAGCTCGCTGATTAAAAAATTGAAACGTTTTTCTTCTAAAGGCTTAGTGAATAAATCAGCTAGCTGAAGGTCTGTTGAAATGAAATGAAGTTCAACGTCACCTTGTTCAATGTGATCTCTAATGAAATGATACCTTATATCAATATGTTTGGTTCTGGAATGAAGAACTGGGTTGTTGCTGATTGCAATAGCACTTGTGTTATCGCAGTAGATGGGAACTTTGCAAAAGTTCATATCAAAATCGACCAGTTGATTCTTCATCCAAAGGACTTGAGCACAACAGCTTCCAGTGGCAACATATTCTGCTTCAGCTGCGGAGGTAGAAACAGTATTTTGTTTCTTGCTTGTCCAGCTGACTAGCTTCCCACCAAGCAGATGACATCCTCCAGTGGTGCTCTTTCTATCCATCTTGCAACCTGCAAAGTCTGAATCTGAATAGCCAATTAGATCAAACCCAGAGTCTTTGGCATACCAAAGACCTAGGCTTGGAGTACCTTTAAGGTACCTCAAAATTCTCTTAGCGATGATTAAAATGAGATTCTCTAAGATCAGCTTGATACCTAGCACACATGCGAGTGGCAAACATAATATCTAGTCTGCTGGCGGTGAGATAGAGCAACGGCCCAATGATTCCTATGTAGAATGTGATATCAACTGATTTCCCAGTTGTATCAGCATCTAGATTATTCGGAGGAGCCATTGGAGTTTTCATGGATGATGATGAATTCATATCAAATTTCTTTAAAAGATCTTTGATATATTTTTCTTGATTTATAAAAATTCCATTTATAGATTGCTTAACTTGTAAGCCAAGAAAATATGTTAATTCACCCATCATACTCATCTCATACTTTGTAGACATAAGTTTTGCGAAACGTCTACAAAGCTTTTCATCAGTAGCACCAAATATTATGTCATACACATAAATTTGAACAAGAATGATATCACCTTTGATTTTACGAATGAATAAGGTTTTATCAATCTTTCCCCTGGTGAAATCATTTGCTAGAAGGAACGTGGAGAGAGTATCATACCATGCACGAGGAGCTTGTTTCAACCCATACAGCGCTTTATCTAACTTATACACGTAGTCAGTATTTAGGATTTTCAAAACCTGGGGGTTGTTTTACGTAGACTTCCTCTTGCAATTTACCATTTAAGAAAGCACTCTTTACGTCCATATGAAAAACTATGAAGTTCTTGTAAGCAGCATAGGCTAAAAATATTCTTATAGCTTCAAGCCTTGCTACTGGAGCAAATGTTTCATCGAAATCGATTCCTTCCTCATGTCTATATCCTTGTGCAACAAGTCTAGCCTTGTTGCGATTAACCACGCCTTCTTCATCCATTTTGTTCCTAAGTACCCACTTGGTACCAATTATTGTCTTACCAGCTGGTGGAGGTACCAGCTGCCATACTTTGTTGACCTCAAATTGGTTAAGTTCTTCCTGCATAGCCTGAATCCAGCTGGAGTTTTCCAAAGCAGCTTTGATATTCTTTGGTTCTTCAGCTGCTAAGAAACACGACCATAGGCAAAGATTACATGATGCCTTACTTCTTGTGACCACTCCTTGTTGTGGATCTCCAATGATTAATTCAATTGGATGCTCTGAGGTCCACTTGGATTGAGGAGCGACTGAAGAGGAAGAGGATTCAGCAGAATTTGATCCTTGATGAGCGGTTGAACGCTCAGCAGGATTGATTACTTCATTTTGAACAAATCTTCTTGAAGTATGAAGAGGTGGCTTAGAGATAGCCTTGGATGATGCTCTAGCTGTTGGAATTTCTTGTTAGACAGCTGCAATATCTACAAGATATGTGGGAGCATCGTGGAATGTATCATCTGAATCATTTATTGGAACTTCAAAAAGATTCAAAGCATCAGAGAATGCTTCAGCTGTATCATTAGAAGGTGGTACAACTGATCTCTGGAATGCGTCAGATGATTCAGCAGAGGTGGGATTTAAGGCTTTAGAGTGCTCTTCAAAAGTAACATTTATAGATTCTTCCAATATTTGTCTTCTTTTGTTGAAAACTCTGTATGCCTTAGATACAGTGGAGTACCCCAAGAAAATTGCTTCATCGGCTTTAGAGTCGAACTTACTCAGCTGATCTCGTGTGTTTAACACAAAACACACACAACCAAAGACATGAAAGAAACCGATATAAGGTTTCCTCTGACGGAGAATCTCATAAGAAGTTTTCTTGTGTCTCTTCACATAGAGAGACATGTTTTGAGTAAAACAAGCTGTGTTAACAGCTTCTGCCTAAAATTGCTTTGGCATGTTTGACTCAGCAAGCATTATTCTTGCAGCTTCTATTAGGGTTCTATTTCTTCTTTCAGCGACACCATTTTGTTGAGGTGTTCTAGCGGCTGAAAATTTTTGTGAGATCCCAACTTCTGAGCAGAACTCTTCCAATGTACGATTTCTGAATTCAGTACCATTGTCTGATCTCAGTTGATTTACTCTTGACCCATTTAGAAGTGACATCTTCTTGATGAATTTGATTACAATCGGTTCGGTATTGCATGTTTGGCAGGAAAAATGCAGGAAAATACAGGAAAAATGCAGGAAACGGACCTCTGTGAAGAGTTCATGTTCGTGAACTCTAGTTCACGTTCACGTTCGTGAACTATAGTTCACGAACTGTTCACGTTCGTGAACTCCGGGCAGGGGTTTTCGGGTCGTTTTTCGGGCGCGAATCTTTGACAGTTTGCTTGTTTGGTACCTGTTTGATCGGGTTAAGCGAAATAGGATATGTGCACATAGATGAAGAGGTTTTGCTTGATTGGTAGCAACAACTCGGTTTGATTGGTAGCCGAGGATAGGGATGTTAGTGTCGGATGGATAACGGCTGGGCATAGTGTATCGACGAAGCGTGGTATTCGGACCTTACCTGTATGCGTTACACGTAAGGGGGTTTACCGGTGAGTTGGGTACAGGCCATCGGGTACCATTGTTTGGCCGACAATGGTTTTAGGCTTCTGGCAGGACCACCGATCTCCCTTAGACAGTTAGTGTTTAGTTGTTCGGTGGAACAGTGGCTAAGTGGAACTGCGGTTAAGAGGAACAGTGGTTAGGTGGTTACGAGGAGTAACGATCGTGGAGATGTTTGTAACGACCCGAAATTTGTAAATAAATAAATTGTATAAAAATATGATAAATAAGGATAAATCGTTTAAAGAACGTAGGAAGTGGTTTCGTGTCATTTGGACACCGTATGAGGAAGTTATGGGCGAAACTGGGTCGAGACAACAACCGAAAAATGCAGCTCTGCTGCATTGAGGAGTTCGCGCCGCGAACTATAGTTCCCGATCGGGAACTGTCAACAGCGATTGTCACCATCGAGCGTGAAGTAGTTCACGACCACTTAACGATCGCGAAGTATGCGAGCGAGGTGCAAAGTTAGCGACGCGAACAAGTTCACGCCGCGAACTTGGGTCGACAGCAATAAATCGGGAAAAAGCTAGGGTTTTCTCATTTTCCACTCCTTCGCTTGGTGCAGCCGAGATTGGAGAAGAAGGAGGCGATTTTGGTGTTCTTGAGCTTAAATCTACACCATCTTTGAGGATCTATGCATCCAAGCTAAGATCTAAGGTATATTTCATCTCCTAGCTAGTTTATGAACTTATATGGGGAAAAATTGTGATTATGGAATTGGTATGTGGAAGATCTTGTTAAGGGTGTTTATGGAGGGTGTAAAACACCCATAAGTAGTATGTGGATCATGTGTACAAGTTGGATCTATGATTTGTTGGTGAAATCATGAACTAGGGTTTATGGATTTCCACCAAGCTTATGAGCTTGGTGGTTGGGGTTGATTATGATGATGTTAGGTGATGTCTAGTTATGGCTGATGACTAGAAATGTGATGATTTTGTTGTTAGGTCGCAAGGACCTAAGAGTTGAAGTTATTCCATAGGCGGGAAGCAAGGATTCGGGTTAACAAACGCGATCTGGAGAGCATCGCTAAGGTGAGTACATGAGACTTTTAAACTGAGTACATAGTAAATAGTTTTGAAAATACATATGATATTTTATGGGTCTTTATTAATAAATATGTTGATAAAGATAGTGACTGAAAATGTATGAAAGTATGTAGAATGTGATACTAGAATATGTCTAGTATGATTGGTGAATTTGAAGTAAAATATGATAAATTAAAGTAATTATGGAATCTATGTTAATGAACCATAATAATGAAGTAATTGATTAAAAGAATGTATACAGAGGGGGTATGTATTAGTAAAGCAATTGGGAATGATTTTATAGTAATGAGTACCTATTGGTAAGATATACTGATAAAAGTAAAGAACGAATATATATGAAAAAGAATATGATGTGACTAGTAATAATTGTGTATTATAGTCAAGGAAGAGATAAAAGTATTATGATACCGATAAAATAAGAAATGTATCTTATGTATAAAGTAAGTATGGACCTCATAGGGTTCATAGATGTAGAAGTAAATGTGGTTGCTTACGATCGGGTCCATGGGACCATACAGGTACGTTCACACTGTGTTGAACTAATTATATGTTGTTATTATTAGATAACTAACTTGTTTGATGATTGATGTGATAGCCGAAGGCTTTGATTGGAATAACTGATGAGTTATGGTAAGAACGAGATGATGTGATGTTAGTTAGTTCGGGGGCAACCCGATAACTAGACATGGTGATGTTTCTAGCTAGTTCGGGGGCAACCCGATAGTTAGACAGGATAGTGCTTCTAGCTAGTTCGGGGGCAACCCGATAGTTAGATATGTTTGTGATTCTAGTTAGTTCGGGGGCAACCCGATAACTAGATATATATTGGAGTTCTAGCTAGTTCGGGGGCGACCCGATAGTTAGATACGTTGAGATTCTGGTTAGTTCGGGGGCAACCCGATAACTAGATATGATTGCTAGGAAAGCATTGGGACGATAGGGTCACTATAGGGTGGCTAGCTTATAACGATGTAGTATATGTATATATATGTTCATATATATCTAATTATGAAACGACTATTATTGTTTTTGGGGTCTAAAACCCATGTATCTCACGAGACTATTTTGTCTCACGTACTACGTTTGTTTTGTGGCTATGTACTCAGGTACAGGTCGAAGTGATAGAAGGTTGCACTAGAAGTGGCCTAGAGATGCTTAGTTCGGGAGCTCATAGGTAGTTCCCGTTGCCTATGATTTTGATATACTTGGTGACGCCGTATTTTTGTAAACTCTGATAAGGGTTTTAAAGTTTTTGTTAAACTGTATTTTGGACAATATGTCATATATTGGGAAAAAATGTATTTTAAATGATTTAAACGATGTTTTAAAAATACGGGTGTTACAACTTGGTATCAGAGCTATAGTTTAAGTGAATTAGGTTGGATGTCCATCCTAGTCTTAGACTGTAGCAATAGGAATGTAAGATTCCTTGAGATCGATAGGTTGACCTTGAGACTTTATGTTAAGTTTAGGGTTGAACCTAGGGGGACCTATAGAAGTTGTTATGAATTACGAAATGTGAGTCTTTCGAGACCGTAGGGCATTGATAAGATAGGGTCGACCCCTATGAGAAATGCCATGTTTTGATCTAATTGTGTTGTTTTCGATGGTCGGGTGACCGTTTGAATCTTGTTTGTTGGATACGTTAGTATGGCGAAGGAATGAATGTGAAAAGTGAATGAGCTCCACTAAATTGGGAAGAGTTATGAATGAGAATGTGAACCAGACGTTTGATAACCGTATGAATGAGGGTAGGTGGAATGATTCCAATACCCGTACGAAGGAAGAGTCATTGAATGGCGAAGTCCGTAGTGGAAGTTACCTACATAAATAGGTAGCAAGACCTAATCGGAAGAAATTGAAGAATGTTGTATAAGGTCTTCATAGCGTGTAAAACCTATGTGTAATTCGGAAGTTTTGAACCGAAGATCACGATGTGGTGGATTCGGTAGATTTAGCAAGTGCTAGAGAGTAGCAAATGAAGGAAGAACGATATGGCGACTTTGACGTCACCATTATTGAAGGATGAGGTGTTGATACGGTGGAATGTGTTGTATGAAACTTTGTGAAGGAGAGCACGATACAAGAGGTTGTGAAATGAACTCATGAGTGAGTTGGAATGGGGAGTTGACCCGGAAGGGCCACCTCGGAGATCTTGGGTAAAATGAATGATTTGAGATTATGACTTAATTGTTTGATTGTTGCACGAATTGGTGCCTATAGAAATTGTAGATAAGTTGTATGATGTGGAGATTTAATTTCGGGAATAGTCTTCCCGGTTAGTATGTGAATAGAAATCATACATTGGAAATGATTATGGGCCGGTGTGTCGCATGTAGTAAAGATATATGGGTTGATGCTACTATGTAGTGACAAAGGGGGAACCATGAGAATGGTAGATGTTGTCAACAAAAGAATGATAGTATAATGAAGTACTAAGTCTTGGTAATAATTGTTAGTTGGATGAGAATTATAGAAATAGAAGCTTTGGAAATGGGACTTTGATATTCGGCAGGAATCCGGATACGCAATGTAATGTTATTATACGTGAACGGTAAAGGAAAGAATGACTAAGGTATAGTGATGCCTCAGAATTGATAAATGGAAACTATGTGGAAAAGAATAAATGTCGGGAACGACGAAATTTAATCGTTGGAATCAATTGAGTAAAAGTTGGCGCGTAGCCATAGCAAGTTATGTGACGGGATTGATGGATTCGACAATCTAGGGTGAGAAGAGGATTGTCGGTAAATGTGTCATAGCAATAGCGTGATATGTATGACGTAGTGTAGTATAAGACTACGATTGGGAAAGGAATAGTCCTAAGTCCCACGATGTATGAAAGTAGAAAAATCGAGTGTTGGGCCATTGGGTGTTACGCCATGGGTTGCAAGTGTGGGCCGGGGTCGAATGTTTGACTCAAGGATGATTGGAATTGCCGGTGAATTAGGTCTAATGGAATGTAGTGGTAACTACTCCGGCGGTGTCAAAAGACTCGGAAATCGTTAAGGAAATGAACCGGTTAAGGGCGGTTAATGTGTAAGTGAAACGATAAATAACAATTAGAGAATGTTATTAATTACCCGCGGGGTACGATGCATGTGCATCATATGATGGCCTTGGAAGGCATATAATTGTGGAAAGATAATATTACATCGTATGAAATGTGCTAAGTAATATGTCCTATGGGAGACATACGAATGGGAAGGAAAACGATAATGCGTTTTGTGGGAGAGGTGCTAGAATGCACGATAAATGATTTGATGATCGAATGGGTAAGATAGTAGCAAGGCTACACGATGCGAAAAGATGGATGTCAGATGACATTGGTGTGACATATACATATGTTTGTATATGTGCATGATGATGATGTTTATATGATATTGGAGTGATATATACATATGTTTGTATATGTGCAGAATAGAGGTGTTTAGATTGAATTGGCGTGATATATGTGTGTATATCTATGTGTGTGTATATGTTTTATGTGTTTATATGATGAATGTAGAACCATGTGGTTAATGAGTATTGCTATTATGTTATGGTAAATGAGAATTTGGTTCGAAATGCGGGATGCATTTAGGTCATGTAAGTGTAGGGGATGCCTACGGTTTATAGAATAGGAGGAAAGAGAAACTCCTAGTGAGCAAATTATCAGTTGTTAACCAAGTATGGTAAACTTGTATGAAATAGTGGAATTTGTTGCAATATGAGAACTAATTCCGGTAATGGAGAATAAGAGTTATGAGACTGATTGATGTGACACAAGGGTAGTTGAAAGAAAACTAGGTGATGGTTTGAGTGACCAAATGTTGGTCAAGAATCGGTAAAGGTCGATGTGACCATATGTGAATGTACGACTCTCGGATAACTGGGAGAGAAAATGAAAGTGTGGAAAAGCGGGGGCAATTGTTAAGGGGACAATAATGAGTGGAACCGGAAGTGAGATATTAGTGATGGTGCCGTGAGTATGAAATTGATTAGTTGAAAGAGTATGGTTGACTTCACGTAAGTCAAGGGTGACCAATTGGTGATTGGTTGACTTAGCCAAGGATGGGCTTTGACTCTCGTTATGAACGGTTAGTGAATGTCGAGGGCATAATGTGCCGATTGTATGTATGTGAAAAGATTAATGGAATAGTTGAAATAGTTGTAGTCAAATTATACGACTTTGACCCGTTTGGGTGTTGTCAAGATTGGATTTGGGAATCGAGTACATGATTGTAGATGGATCATAAATTAAAGGTCAATTGTAAAGGAAAGGAGGATTTATGGGATCCTTGACGAGAAGGGAAAATGTTAAAGTATAGTTGACTTTGTGCTTAAGTCAATGGGTAGATAATGTGGGGATATACCAATGTCGGGATATATCTGTTGGGTCAAAGCTAGAGTTTGACATTCGTTTAAATCAACTAGTTAATGGTATGATTGTGTTATACCATTGTTATGAGAATGAAAAGATCGGTTGAGAGAGTGTCGGTGTTATGGTCAAATTGTGAAATTTTGACCCGTTTAAGTATTATGAGTTTTTGATTTGGGTCTTGACCGTTCGGACTTAACGGGGTTAAGTAAATGTTTGGATACGTAATGTTAACGGAACCGGAATGAGAAAAGTTTGATGGTAATGACCACAACGGAATGAGAACGGAATACTCGGATAAAATGAGGATTGGAAAGTCCTAGTGATTCCGAGGACGGAATCCTTTTTAAGGGGTAGATAGTTGTAACGACCCGAAATTTGTAAATAAATAAATTGTATAAAAATATGATAAATAAGGATAAATCGTTTAAAGAACGTAGGAAGTGGTTTCGTGTCATTTGGACACCGTATGAGGAAGTTATGGGCGAAACCGGGTCGAGACAACAACCGAAAAATGCAGCTCTGCTGCATTGAGGAGTTCGCGCCGCGAACTATAGTTCCCGATCGGGAACTGTCAACAGCGATTGTCACCATCGAGCGTGAAGTAGTTCACGACCACTTAACGATTGCGAAGTATGCGAGCGAGGTGCAAAGTTAGCGACGCGAACAAGTTCACGCCGCGAACTTGGGTCGACAGCAATAAATCGGGAAAAAGCTAGGGTTTTCTCATTTTCCACTCCTTCGCTTGGTGCAGCCGAGATTGGAGAAGAAGGAGGCGATTTTGGTGTTCTTGAGCTTAAATCTACACCATCTTTGAGGATCTATGCATCCAAGCTAAGATCTAAGGTATATTTCATCTCCTAGCTAGTTTATGAACTTATATGGGGAAAAATTGTGATTATGGAATTGGTATGTGGAAGATCTTGTTAAGGGTGTTTATGGAGGGTGTAAAACACCCATAAGTAGTATGTGGATCATGTGTACAAGTTGGATCTATGATTTGTTGGTGAAATCATGAACTAGGGTTTATGGATTTCCACCAAGCTTATGAGCTTGGTGGTTGGGGTTGATTATGATGATGTTAGGTGATGTCTAGTTATGGCTGATGACTAGAAATGTGATGATTTTGTTGTTAGGTCGCAAGGACCTAAGAGTTGAAGTTATTCCATAGGCGGGAAGCAAGGATTCGGGTTAACAAACGCGATCTGGAGAGCATCACTAAGGTGAGTACATGAGACTTTTAAACTGAGTACATAGTAAATAGTTTTGAAAATACATATGATATTTTATGGGTCTTTATTAATAAATATGTTGATAAAGATAGTGACTGAAAATGTATGAAAGTATGTAGAATGTGATACTAGAATATGTCTAGTATGATTGGTGAATTTGAAGTAAAATATGATAAATTAAAGTAATTATGGAATCTATGTTAATGAACCATAATAATGAAGTAATTGATTAAAAGAATGTATACGGAGGGGGTATGTATTAGTAAAGCAATTGGGAATGATTTTATAGTAATGAGTACCTATTGGTAAGATATACTGATAAAAGTAAAGAACGAATATATATGAAAAAGAATATGATGTGACTAGTAATAATTGTGTATTATAGTCAAGGAAGAGATAAAAGTATTATGATACCGATAAAATAAGAAATGTATCTTATGTATAAAGTAAGTATGGACCTCATAGGGTTCATAGATGTAGAAGTAAATGTGGTTGCTTACGATCGGGTCCATGGGACCATACAGGTACGTTCACACTGTGTTGAACTAATTATATGTTGTTATTATTAGATAACTAACTTGTTTGATGATTGATGTGATAGCCGAAGGCTTTGATTGGAATAACTGATGAGTTATGGTAAGAACGAGATGATGTGATGTTAGTTAGTTCGGGGGCAACCCGATAACTAGACATGGTGATGTTTCTAGCTAGTTCGGGGGCAACCCGATAGTTAGACAGGATAGTGCTTCTAGCTAGTTCGGGGGCAACCCGATAGTTAGATATGTTTGTGATTCTAGTTAGTTCGGGGGCAACCCGATAACTAGATATATATTGGAGTTCTAGCTAGTTCGGGGGCGACCCGATAGTTAGATACGTTGAGATTCTGGTTAGTTCGGGGGCAACCCGATAACTAGATATGATTGCTAGGAAAGCATTGGGACGATAGGGTCACTATAGGGTGGCTAGCTTATAACGATGTAGTATATGTATATATATGTTCATATATATCTAATTATGAAACGACTATTATTGTTTTTGGGGTCTAAAACCCATGTATCTCACGAGACTATTTTGTCTCACGTACTACGTTTGTTTTGTGGCTATGTACTCAGGTACAGGTCGAAGTGATAGAAGGTTGCACTAGAAGTGGCCTAGAGATGCTTAGTTCGGGAGCTCATAGGTAGTTCCCGTTGCCTATGATTTTGATATACTTGGTGACGCCGTATTTTTGTAAACTCTGATAAGGGTTTTAAAGTTTTTGTTAAACTGTATTTTGGACAATATGTCATATATTGGGAAAAAAATGTATTTTAAATGATTTAAACGATGTTTTAAAAATACGGGTGTTACAACTTGGTATCAGAACTATAGTTTAAGTGAATTAGGTTGGATGTCCATCCTAGTCTTAGACTGTAGCAATAGGAATGTAAGATTCCTTGAGATCGATAGGTTGACCTTGAGACTTTATGTTAAGTTTAGGGTTGAACCTAGGGGGACCTATAGAAGTTGTTATGAATTACGAAATGTGAGTCTTTCGAGACCGTAGGGCATTGATAAGATAGGGTCGACCCCTATGAGAAATGCCATGTTTTGATCTAATTGTGTTGTTTTCGATGGTCGGGTGACCGTTTGAATCTTGTTTGTTGGATACGTTAGTATGGCGAAGGAATGAATGTGAAAAGTGAATGAGCTCCACTAAATTGGGAAGAGTTATGAATGAGAATGTGAACCAGACGTTTGATAACCGTATGAATGAGGGTAGGTGGAATGATTCCAATACCCGTACGAAGGAAGAGTCATTGAATGGCGAAGTCCGTAGTGGAAGTTACCTACATAAATAGGTAGCAAGACCTAATCGGAAGAAATTGAAGAATGTTGTATAAGGTCTTCATAGCGTGTAAAACCTATGTGTAATTCAGAAGTTTTGAACCGAAGATCACGATGTGGTGGATTCGGTAGATTTAGCAAGTGCTAGAGAGTAGCAAATGAAGGAAGAACGATATGGCGACTTTGACGTCACCATTATTGAAGGATGAGGTGTTGATACGGTGGAATGTGTTGTATGAAACTTTGTGAAGGAGAGCACGATACAAGAGGTTGTGAAATGAACTCATGAGTGAGTTGGAATGGGGAGTTGACCCGGAAGGGCCACCTCGGAGATCTTGGGTAAAATGAATGATTTGAGATTATGACTTAATTGTTTGATTGTTGCACGAATTGGTGCCTATAGAAATTGTAGATAAGTTGTATGATGTGGAGATTTAATTTCGGGAATAGTCTTCCCGGTTAGTATGTGAATAGAAATCATACATTGGAAATGATTATGGGCCGGTGTGTCGCATGTAGTAAAGATATATGGGTTGATGCTACTATGTAGTGACAAAGGGGGAACCATGAGAATGGTAGATGTTGTCAACAAAAGAATGATAGTATAATGAAGTACTAAGTCTTGGTAATAATTGTTAGTTGGATGAGAATTATAGAAATAGAAGCTTTGGAAATGGGACTTTGATATTCGGCAGGAATCCGGATACGCAATGTAATGTTATTATACGTGAACGGTAAAGGAAAGAATGACTAAGGTATAGTGATGCCTCAGAATTGATAAATGGAAACTATGTGGAAAAGAATAAATGTCGGGAACGACGAAATTTAATCGTTGGAATCAATTGAGTAAAAGTTGGCGCGTAGCCATAGCAAGTTATGTGACGGGATTGATGGATTCGACAATCTAGGGTGAGAAGAGGATTGTCGGTAAATGTGTCATAGCAATAGCGTGATAATGTATGACGTAGTGTAGTATAAGACTACGATTGGGAAAGGAATAGTCCTAAGTCCCACGATGTATGAAAGTAGAAAAATCGAGTGTTGGGCCATTGGGTGTTACGCCATGGGTTGCAAGTGTGGGCCGGGGTCGAATGTTTGACTCAAGGATGATTGGAATTGCCGGTGAATTAGGTCTAATGGAATGTAGTGGTAACTACTCCGGCGGTGTCAAAAGACTCGGAAATCGTTAAGGAAATGAACCGGTTAAGGGCGGTTAATGTGTAAGTGAAACGATAAATAACAATTAGAGAATGTTATTAATTACCCGCGGGGTACGATGCATGTGCATCATATGATGGCCTTGGAAGGCATATAATTGTGGAAAGATAATATTACATCGTATGAAATGTGCTAAGTAATATGTCCTATGGGAGACATACGAATGGGAAGGAAAACGATAATGCGTTTTGTGGGAGAGGTGCTAGAATGCACGATAAATGATTTGATGATCGAATGGGTAAGATAGTAGCAAGGCTACACGATGCGAAAAGATGGATGTCAGATGACATTGGTGTGACATATACATATGTTTGTATATGTGCATGATGATGATGTTTATATGATATTGGAGTGATATATACATATGTTTGTATATGTGCAGAATAGAGGTGTTTAGATTGAATTGGCGTGATATATGTGTGTATATCTATGTGTGTGTATATGTTTTATGTGTTTATATGATGAATGTAGAACCATGTGGTTAATGAGTATTGCTATTATGTTATGGTAAATGAGAATTTGGTTCGAAATGCGGGATGCATTTAGGTCATGTAAGTGTAGGGGATGCCTACGGTTTATAGAATAGGAGGAAAGAGAAACTCCTAGTGAGCAAATTATCAGTTGTTAACCAAGTATGGTAAACTTGTATGAAATAGTGGAATTTGTTGCAATATGAGAACTAATTCCGGTAATTGAGAATAAGAGTTATGAGACTGATTGATGTGACACAAGGGTAGTTGAAAGAAAACTAGGTGATGGTTTGAGTGACCAAATGTTGGTCAAGAATCGGTAAAGGTCGATGTGACCATATGTGAATGTACGACTCTCGGATAACTGGGAGAGAAAATGAAAGTGTGGAAAAGCGGGGGCAATTGTTAAGGGGACAATAATGAGTGGAACCGGAAGTGAGATATTAGTGATGGTGCCGTGAGTATGAAATTGATTAGTTGAAAGAGTATGGTTGACTTCACGTAAGTCAAGGGTGACCAATTGGTGATTGGTTGACTTAGCCAAGGATGGGCTTTGACTCTCGTTATGAACGGTTAGTGAATGTCGAGGGCATAATGTGCCGATTGTATGTATGTGAAAAGATTAATGGAATAGTTGAAATAGTTGTAGTCAAATTATACGACTTTGACCCGTTTGGGTGTTGTCAAGATTGGATTTGGGAATCGAGTACATGATTGTAGATGGATCATAAATTAAAGGTCAATTGTAAAGGAAAGGAGGATTTATGGGATCCTTGACGAGAAGGGAAAATGTTAAAGTATAGTTGACTTTGTGCTTAAGTCAATGGGTAGATAATGTGGGGATATACCAATGTCGGGATATATCTGTTGGGTCAAAGCTAGAGTTTGACATTCGTTTAAATCAACTAGTTAATGGTATGATTGTGTTATACCATTGTTATGAGAATGAAAAGATCGGTTGAGAGAGTGTCGGTGTTATGGTCAAATTGTGAAATTTTGACCCGTTTAAGTATTATGAGTTTTTGATTTGGGTCTTGACCGTTCGGACTTAACGGGGTTAAGTAAATGTTTGGATACGTAATGTTAACGGAACCGGAATGAGAAAAGTTTGATGGTAATGACCACAACGGAATGAGAACGGAATACTCGGATAAAATGAGGATTGGAAAGTCCTAGTGATTCCGAGGACGGAATCCTTTTTAAGGGGTAGATAGTTGTAACGACCCGAAATTTGTAAATAAATAAATTGTATAAAAATATGATAAATAAGGATAAATCGTTTAAAGAACGTAGGAAGTGGTTTCGTGTCATTTGGACACCGTATGAGGAAGTTATGGGCGAAACCGGGTCGAGACAACAACCGAAAAATGCAGCTCTGCTGCATTGAGGAGTTCGCGCCGCGAACTATAGTTCCCGATCGGGAACTGTCAACAGCGATTGTCACCATCGAGCGTGAAGTAGTTCACGACCACTTAACGATTGCGAAGTATGCGAGCGAGGTGCAAAGTTAGCGACGCGAACAAGTTCACGCCGCGAACTTGGGTCGACAGCAATAAATCGGGAAAAAGCTAGGGTTTTCTCATTTTCCACTCCTTCACTTGGTGCAGCCGAGATTGGAGAAGAAGGAGGCGATTTTGGTGTTCTTGAGCTTAAATCTACACCATCTTTGAGGATCTATGCATCCAAGCTAAGATCTAAGGTATATTTCATCTCCTAGCTAGTTTATGAACTTATATGGGGAAAAATTGTGATTATGGAATTGGTATGTGGAAGATCTTGTTAAGGGTGTTTATGGAGGGTGTAAAACACCCATAAGTAGTATGTGGATCATGTGTACAAGTTGGATCTATGATTTGTTGGTGAAATCATGAACTAGGGTTTATGGATTTCCACCAAGCTTATGAGCTTGGTGGTTGGGGTTGATTATGATGATGTTAGGTGATGTCTAGTTATGGCTGATGACTAGAAATGTGATGATTTTGTTGTTAGGTCGCAAGGACCTAAGAGTTGAAGTTATTCCATAGGCGGGAAGCAAGGATTCGGGTTAACAAACGCGATCTGGAGAGCATCGCTAAGGTGAGTACATGAGACTTTTAAACTGAGTACATAGTAAATAGTTTTGAAAATACATATGATATTTTATGGGTCTTTATTAATAAATATGTTGATAAAGATAGTGACTGAAAATGTATGAAAGTATGTAGAATGTGATACTAGAATATGTCTAGTATGATTGGTGAATTTGAAGTAAAATATGATAAATTAAAGTAATTATGGAATCTATGTTAATGAACCATAATAATGAAGTAATTGATTAAAAGAATGTATACGGAGGGGGTATGTATTAATAAAGCAATTGGGAATGATTTTATAGTAATGAGTACCTATTGGTAAGATATACTGATAAAAGTAAAGAACGAATATATATGAAAAAGAATATGATGTGACTAGTAATAATTGTGTATTATAGTCAAGGAAGAGATAAAAGTATTATGATACCGATAAAATAAGAAATGTATCTTATGTATAAAGTAAGTATGGACCTCATAGGGTTCATAGATGTAGAAGTAAATGTGGTTGCTTACGATCGGGTCCATGGGACCATACAGGTACGTTCACACTGTGTTGAACTAATTATATGTTGTTATTATTAGATAACTAACTTGTTTGATGATTGATGTGATAGCCGAAGGCTTTGATTGGAATAACTGATGAGTTATGGTAAGAACGAGATGATGTGATGTTAGTTAGTTCGGGGGCAACCCGATAACTAGACATGGTGATGTTTCTAGCTAGTTCGGGGGCAACCCGATAGTTAGACAGGATAGTGCTTCTAGCTAGTTCGGGGGCAACCCGATAGTTAGATATGTTTGTGATTCTAGTTAGTTCGGGGGCAACCCGATAACTAGATATATATTGGAGTTCTAGCTAGTTCGGGGGCGACCCGATAGTTAGATACGTTGAGATTCTGGTTAGTTCGGGGGCAACCCGATAACTAGATATGATTGCTAGGAAAGCATTGGGACGATAGGGTCACTATAGGGTGGCTAGCTTATAACGATGTAGTATATGTATATATATGTTCATATATATCTAATTATGAAACGACTATTATTGTTTTTGGGGTCTAAAACCCATGTATCTCACGAGACTATTTTGTCTCACGTACTACGTTTGTTTTGTGGCTATGTACTCAGGTACAGGTCGAAGTGATAGAAGGTTGCACTAGAAGTGGCCTAGAGATGCTTAGTTCGGGAGCTCATAGGTAGTTCCCGTTGCCTATGATTTTGATATACTTGGTGACGCCGTATTTTTGTAAACTCTGATAAGGGTTTTAAAGTTTTTGTTAAACTGTATTTTGGACAATATGTCATATATTGGGAAAAAATGTATTTTAAATGATTTAAACGATGTTTTAAAAATACGGGTGTTACAATGTTGGTGCTTGCTTGTTGTGCTTAACATAATTTGTAGATTATGTTCATTCACTTATCTTTGTGCTAATCCCTCCCTCGTTGACTCTTTTCAGGTTGATCGGTGCTTTGGGCGGAATGAGTGACCAGGCTCAATTGGATATGTTTTGTAAAATGAGCCATGTCGTTAAGTGACACCGTTTAAATATTATTGTTTTGGAGTTTATTTTGGGACGTTTGGTTTGTAAACCTAAACCTAAACTTAGTATTATCTTTATGTTTCCGCACACCTTTTAAATATTTTATTCAACCGTTTATTTCGGTTAGAATTAAATATTTCTTGTAAGGTGAAAGATAGGTGGCGAGATGGTGGGTGGTTTTTTAATTGGAGAAGGCAGGTTAGAGACGGTATTGAGAAGGAGCAATTCGACAATCTTATTTCCTTAATTACCTATACTCAGTTAATCGATGGTAGGGACAAACTAGTTTGGGAATTGGGGGATAGTTCCGAGTTCACGGTTGGGAGTACAAAACATGTGATAAATAATTGTCTCTTCCCTGGTTCGGAGGTAAAATTGAATTGGTGTAAAGCAATTCCGATTAAGGTCAATATTTTTATGTGGAGGGTGCTTATTGATCGGTTACCTACGAGACAAAATTTATCAAAAAGAGGAATGGAGATAGAGTCTATTATGTGTCCCTTGTGTAATAATAGCATGAAATCGGTTTCTCATGTGTTGTTCTCGTGCGGGCTTGCTAAGTAGGTTTGGCGAGCGGTTTATAAATGGTGGAATATTCAAGAGTGGGTTGCCGAGAACTTTGAGCAATGGTGGCTTCAATGTGCGGCGGTTCCTACGAGTCGTACGAGAAGATTGAAGACTCAGGCGATTGGATACACGACATGTTGGATGATTTGGAGATTTAGAAATTCTTTTTTGTTCGATAACGGTAAATTACGTAGGTCGGATATAGTAGATAGTATTAAGTTGTTTTCTTACTCGTGGTTTGTACATCGGAATCAAAAAATTAAGATTGCGTGGGTTGACTGGTTACTTAATCCCTTGTAATGTGGTTGGTTTTGTTTTTTTTAGTCTAGCGTTTTGCTAGACTCACGTTTTTTTAATAAAGTTTTGGAGGTCCTCGGGGGGGTGATGGCAATGCCGAAGCTCCGCTCGTTGCCTTCTTTTTGCTGTTAAAAAAAAAACCTTTTAAGAAAAACAGTTTCTAAAATTTACGATGTTATATACCAGGTCATGTTTTTAGCTTACGGTTCGGTTCATATATCATTTATTTTATCTAGTAGCTAAAGTAATTAATATAGTGATAATATTAATTATAATAGTCAATAGTTGACCGAGTTTTGTGCAAGTAGTGCACTTCAGCTACATGTGAAAGATAAGATAGTGCATGACATTATTTTAGGTAATTAGTTAGAGTTAGAACGTGTGGGATTTTTTTTTGTTTAAATACATTGTTAAGTTTATTATTGTAACTAGGTTATGACCCGTGAAAAATTACGGATTGTCAGTTATTTTTCTCGCTAATAATTTTTATTACCCTACAACTATTTATCGCTAATTGTATGAAACATTGCCCGCAGAATAAGAGAATATGTAATGCTTTTAAATGGAAAGTATTTTGTTTGTCTTTAAAAATTATATTAACATTATAAAATTTAAAATTACATGATCATATCGCGATAAACATAAAAGAAATTAGAAAAAAAACAAACAATTAAAACATTAATGAGTTAATGTTAAAAAGTCATGAAACATATGTATATTGTTCAAAACAACATATGTATTTGCTCAAAATTCATCCTTTGCTTTGCCTTATTAGCATACGTGTTAACAACAAAGTCAGTCAAAAATTGAACTTTCTGCCCGTAATATAAGATGATAATTAGGGATGCATAGAGTTTATCTTAAGCTATAAAACATATTCTTAGAAAACATAAATTTTGGAATAGAAATGATATTTGTTTATACTATTTCTGATTACTTATGTGTATGTCCATTCTCTGAACTTGACATATATAATCCATTAATTATCTTTTTTAATATCATATCTTGATTTTGACACTTATCATCATCAAATGAGTAGGCATATAAGTAGGCATAAGATGTAAGCACCAATACCATTTCTCATTTTGAAAATCAAAAAAGAAAGAAATCAAAAGATTAATTACATACCCGAAATTTAAAATTATAATTATGAGATTTATAGAATATATATCCTAAATTATAGAACATATTCTTAGAAACCCGAAATTTTGGAAATCAATTTCAAAATACGTTTGATTAAAATAATTCAACTTTAAAAATCAGATAATCTTTAGTTAAATTTGAAAATTTGTTTTGAATTTGAAACTTAAATAAAACTGAATTAAATCTTTTTTTTAAATCCAGAAACATATGCAGTTCAAAAATATAAATTTTGCCTGTTTTGAATATTGAAATGGTCAAAATATAAATTATTTGAATTCATCAAAACATATTGACTTTAAAAGTCAGTCCTAAGGATTTTAGAACTAAGATCAACTCTTAACCATATGTAATGTTAAGTTGACTTTAAAAGGAAAAAATAGTCAAAAATTTTATTTAAAACTAAAAAATTTGAAAAAAGTTCATAATTGAAAGAAATATTATAATACAGTTCATGAAGAACAGTTAAACATTCAACTTTTAACAATAGGTACTGTTATGTTGACTTTAAAAGTAAAACAACAGTCAAAAATTATGTTTTAAATTGAAAAATAAGAAGCGAATTATTAAAACAATGTTGACTTTAATATTATGTTTATTCAAACCATTATTATAATTGCATATATGAGAAGCGAATTACATACTGATATTTGCAAACAGGTTGAATACGACAGCTAATTTGAGGATTGCTGTGAATTACAAACGGGTTGCTGACAAGAACGAACTACAACAGGTTGCTCACGACGGGAATATTTTTAAAATATGAGAATGATAATTTAAAATAAACGTAAGCTGGAAAATACCTATTAGTTGCTCATTCTATAAAATTATAGATTTTGACTATAGAAGTCAATGTTAAAACTTCAAAACAGTTTATATTAAAGATTATGCATTATAAGATAATAAGACAAATAATAGATATCATGACAATCTAAAAAAAACTGGTTTGATATACATTAAATAGGGGTTCATACGATTATGACATGTGAAACACTGATTTTTGATAAATACCGATGCAGACTATACTACTGATGCATTATGCATGTTTTTGTACGTTTATGGTTAAAAAGAAAATTGAAAGGTCACAAAAATTATACCACTGATGCTGATTATCAAATCGTTGAGGCAGCGATATGCAAAACGTATTTGGTTCTTGGTAGGCTATAAATAGGAAAAAGTTTAAATTCTTATGAATTCTTGTAAATCAGGCAGTGATTATTAATTGGGTTTATATGTGGAGAAAATTTCAGAGTTAGACCCGGGCTAATTGTTAATTGGCAGAATAATTAAGGTTGTGAATACAAAGGTATTTAAATTGAGTTTATTATTGATTTTGGCAATTATATAGGAAACGATATACAACTTGGTAGGTGATTCGGTTAAATTAATGATTTGGAATTTAATGATTAATTTGGAAATTATATATAAAGAAATTCACCAGCATGTAAAATGGTCGAGAATCATAAACTGATGTTAGGCTTAGTTAATTAGGAAATTAGAAAATTTAAAAATTGAATATAAATGTGGGTAAGAATGGCTGGGTCAACTAATAAATCATTTCCAATTATAAATTGATGTTATTTCAAATTATGTATTTTCTTTTATTATGCAATAAATTCTGCCGCAGGTCACAAACGAATTTTCTTTGAGCCAGAAAATAAATAAGTTGACCAATAGGAGGCTGCCACATGTCAAGATGTGGATCTAAAAAAAGGCCACGTGGCATCCTAAATGTAACGACCCGAATTTTTGTAAATAAATAAATGGTACAAAAATATGATAAATAAAGATAAATCGTTTAAGGAACGTAGGAATTGGTTTCGTGTCATTTGGACACCGTACGAGAAAGTTATGGGCGAAACCGGGTCGAGCCAAAGATCAAAAAGTGCAGCCCTAGCTGTCCAGGAAGTTCACGCCGTGAACTTTGGTTCACGGATCGCGAAGTCGGACCAGCCATTTTGACCATCAGGCGTGAACTACTTCCCGACCAGGTCACGATCGCGAACTATGCGTACGTGAAGTCGTTCGCGACGCGAACTCTGGTCACGATCGGGAACTCTGCCCGACACAGCATTAAAGTCGGGATATCTTCATTAATGTCACACATAAACCCTAGTTTTCTCCTCTCAACTTGTGTGTGCGCTTTTTGAGTGTAAAGTGGCGATTGGAACTTAATCTTCACTAGATCTTGGAGATTCTTGCTCACATTTGAAGATCAAAGGTAAATCTTCATCCCTGTTGTGTTATAAGTCTTAGATCCAAGTAGGGAAGCTTGAATCATAAACCCTAGTTATGGGTTTGGGCATAAATGGTTAAATAAAAGTAATATAACTTAGATTCATGGTATTTTATCAAGGAAAATGTATTCATAATATGAATCTATGAAAAGATAGTGATTTATGGAATTAGGGTTTTGATGACTAAAGGGAAAATAGTGCTAGTAGTTGACTAGTCATAGATTATGTAGTTAGTATTGGTGATTGATGCAAACCATTGTATTGGTTTTGATAATAGGTTATCGATTGAAGGATTTGAGGCATTCAAATCTTGAGAAGTGAGATTGGTGTTCAAGGACACGATATTGGATAAGCTTGACTAAGATGAATACATGTGAACTTTCAAAACTGAGTACATAGTTAGTAAATGTTTTATGATTAAATGTTTTTATCGAGTCTTTAAGTAATTTAGTTATTTATGTGATTTATGATGAATTGCTTATACGATGACGAAATGATTAATTGAATGAGAAATGATGGAGCTATAGGCTCATAATGATAAGAGAAAAGTGATGATGATGATATTATCGTCCCTAGGGCCGTATTAGATTGGAGGCATTCTGGTTATTATGGTACCTTTAGGTTAGTGGTAGATTGGAGGCATTCCGATTACCCAATACCTATGAATCCCGGTAGATTGGAGGCATTCCGGTTACCGTGGATATGATGGTCTTGATAGATTGGAGGCATTCCGATTATCTTGACATTGGCCAAATGATGAAAGTAATAAAGTGACCCAAACGAACCTAGTAATATTATTTTAAGTTTAAATGATATTATTTGACTAGTTGCTTATCGGGTCTAAAACCCATGTATCTCACGAGGCAATTTTGTCTCACGTACTATGTTTGCGTTTTTGCTATGTACTCAGGTTCGGGATCGAAGATCTAGGAGGCCCGTTTAGAAGAGGCCTTGTTGAGATTAGCTCGGTGTTGATGATTAGAGTCCTTATCCTATGGTTAAGATATAATTTGTAACACTGTTTTTGTAAACTCTGATAATCTCGAACAAGAACCCTTTTCGTTTTTGTAAAACCGGTATTTGACACCGATACAATATCATGTATTTTGGATTAAATGTTATTTAAATGTTGTTTTGAAAATCGAGGTGTTACAACTTGGTATCAGAGCTATAGTTTAAGTGAACTAGGTTGAGTTGACCATCCTAGACTTAAACTGAGCTAGTAGGACCGTAGGTTCCATAGGATACTTATGAATTGGCCATTGAGACCTTAAGTGTAGGTTCAATAGGGTTGACCTTAAAGGAATAGGTCATGTTTGGTTTTGGAACGGTCAATGTTACCGTTACCTTGATAAATTGACTTCTAACTGATTGATGTTTTATTATAGCAAAATGGTGAGAACTAGAAGTGCAACAGGCCCACTCGATCAAGGGCAAGATTCAAATAACATTGTTGAACCGGTATTTGGCCCTCCACCTCGTGATGAAGTGGGGAATTCGGGTGTTGAAAGGAACACTCACACCCCGGTCACTATAGAACACCTCCAAAATATGTTCAACCAAATGAGGGACATAGTGAACGAGGATGTGAACCGAATCCTTAATGAGAATAAGGCTCGTGAAAGGCGGGAGGAATCTCCACCCCGCACGAAGAGCAAGTCAAGTAGTGTTGCTCAAACCGAGAGGTCTTCGACGGAAGAAGAGGAGAGTGACCCCGAGCCGAGGGAAAGGAAGGGGTGCACGTACAAGAACTTTGTGGCTTTTAAGCCCGATAACTACTATGGTAGCTCCGAACCAAAAGTCACGATCCGTTGGATCCGTGAAACCGAACAAGTCCTTAAAGCTAGTAAATGCAAGGAAGATGATATGGTAATTTATGCTTCTCGGTTGTTGAAAGATGAAGCCCTCGTGTGGTGGGATACCATGTATGAAACCTTGGGAAAGAGGGCGGTGTACAAGATTACTTGGGATGAATTTGAGAAACGGTTGAAGGCAAAGTTTTGCCCCGAGAGAAACTTGGAGAAGCTCCAAGAAGAGTTTGTCCACTTGAAGAAGGAAGGAATGAGTGTAGATGAGTACACCAAGAAGTTCACGGGATTGATCCCGTTTGTGATCAAATTGTATCCGGATGAGAGGTCTCGGATTGTTAGGTATGCTAATGGACTCCCGTGGGAGTATGAGTTGGAAGTAAAAAGGGCCGCCACACTCGATGAGGCCATCGGTGCAGCGAGGAATGTTGAGGAGGTTGGTCAAAGAAGGATCAATGAAAGACCAAAGTTTGAAAAGAGGAAGTTTGAGGGAAGCGGGATCGGTGAAAAAGGGAAAGTTCATCCCGACCCATTCTAAGCAATCGAGCGTTGCTGCTTGTAAGAAGTGTGGCAAGGACCACAAGGGAGAATGTTTGACGGATTCGAAATCTTGTTTCAAGTGTGGGAGACCGGGGCATATGGCAAGGGATTGCCGGGCCAAGCCGTTGGATGAAATCGAGTGCTACTCGTGCCATGAGAAATGGCACTATAGCAATGCTTGCCCGAAAAAGGGGAACGAGACCATGGTGTCGACCGCTCAAAAGAAAGCGGAGCCGACAAAGGTCAAGGGACGGTCCTTCCAACTTACCCGAGATGAAGCCAAGGAAGTCCACGATGTCGTATCAGGTACTCTACTCGTCAATTCTATTCCCGCCCGAATCTTATTTGACTCGGGTGCTACTTATTCATTTGTGTCGCATGATTTTGTTGTGGTGTTGAAAGCGCCTTTAGAACTTCTTGATGAGATTTATGATATAGAAATTGCGGATGGTAAAACCTCCATAGTTCAACATATGTGTCGAAATTGTGAATTGGAAATAGACGGGAAAAAGTTTAAGGTGAATTTATTACCAATGGAAATTGCGGGTTTTGATATAGTTATAGGTATGGATTGGTTGGGTGAACATCAAGCGAAGATTTTATGCGGGAAAAAGATAGTCTCGATTAGGACTCCCGACAACGAAAAAGTTTATGTGTATGGTGAGAGACAACACCATTTGCCATGTCTTATGACCGCGGTTAAAGCTATGAAATGTTTAGCAAAAGGGTGTTCGTCCTTTTTAGCATATGTGTTAGATGAAAGGAAGGAAAAGAAGACGGTGGATAATGTGAAGGTGATTCGAGATTTTTCCGAGGTATTTCCCGATGATTAACGGGGATTGCCACCGGAGAGACAAGTAGAATTCCGTATTGATTTGGTTCCGGGAGCGACACCGATAGCCCGTGCTCCATACCGTTTAGCTCCCACCGAAATGCGGGAATTGATGTCCTAATTACAAGAATTACTCGATAAAGGATTTATTCGTCCTAGCTCGTCCCCATGGGGTGCGCCCGTATTGTTCGTTAAAAAGAAAGACGGTTCAATGAGAATGTGCATCGACTATCGAGAGTTGAACAAGATGACTATTAAGAATCGATACCCGTTGCCTAGAGTCGACGACTTGTTTGATCAACTTCAAGGTGCCGACTATTTCTCGAAGATCGATTTGAGATCGGGTTACCATCAAGTTCGAGTGAAAGAAGGAGATACCGAGAAGACGGCGTTTCGTACACGTTATGGGCATTACGAGTTTTTGGTGATGCCATTCGGGTTGACTAATGCGCCGGCCATTTTTATGGACCTTATGAATCGGGTTTGCAAACCATTCCTCGACAAGTTTCTTATCGTATTTATTGACGATATTCTTATTTATTCAAAAACCGAAGAAGAACACGAGAGTCACCTAAGGCAAACGTTAGAAGTGCTACAACGGGAGAAATTGTATGCCAAGTTTTCTAAGTGTGAATTTTGGATTCGAGAAGTCCAATTCCTTGGTCATGTCGTATCCCAGGAAGGAATCAAAGTCGACCCGTCAAAGATTGAAGCGATTATGAAGTGGGAACCGCCACGAACTCCAACCGAGGTGAGAAGTTTTTCGGCCTTGCCGGACATTACCGTCGATTTATTCGAGACTTTTCTCGAGTGGCGACACCACTCACATTGTTGACCCGAAAGAGTAGTGAGTTCGTGTGGGGAGAAAAGCAAGAAAAAGCATTCGCCATATTGAAAGAAAAGTTGTGTAACGCTCCGGTTCTCACGTTACCCGAAGGGATGGAAGACTTTGTTGTGTATAGTGATGCTTCGCATAAAGGTTTGGGTTGTGTTTTGATGCAACGAGAGAAAGTGATTGCCTATGCCTCGAGACAACTAAAGAATGCGGAAGAAAGGTACACGACTCATTATTTGGAGTTGGCGGCGATAGTATTTGCCTTAAAGTTATGGATACACTACTTATACGGTACAAGGTGTACGTTATATACGGATCACAAGAGTCTTCAATACGTTTTTACTCAAAAAGACTTAAATATGAGGTAAAGAAGATGGATCGAATTGATACAAGATTATGATTGTGAGATTGTTTACCATGCGGGGAAGGCCAACGTAGTAGCCGACACCTTGAGCCGAAAGGTATATGAAAAGCCGAACAAAGGGAAGCTAACGCGTATTGAGGTAGTCTCGAGTATAGTAGAACGGATCAAGAATGCCCAACGAGAAGTGATGGGAAAAGATGAGTTAAGGCAAGAGCGTTTGGGAAAGAACCAACATTTTGTGGAAAACAAGCAAGGGTTGAAAACCGTTGGTGGTCGAATTTGGGTCCCCAAGTTCGGGGGTACCCGAAAGGAATTACTAAACGATGTTCATAAGTCTAAGTATTCGATCCACCCGGGAAGTACGAAAACGTATCAAGATATGAAGAAGGTGTATTGGTGGCCCGGGATGAAGGCAAGGGTGGCAAAGTATATTTCTAAGTGTGCCACGTGTGCACAAGTGAAAGCCGAGCATCAAGTACCTTACGGGGTAGCCGAATCGTTACAAATCCCGGTCGGAAAATGGGATGACATAACAATGGATTTTATTGTTGGATTGCCAAAGACGAGCAAGAACCACGACGCCATCTGGGTCATAGTTGACCGGTTGACCAAAAGTGCATTATTCTTGGCAATTCGGGAAACCATGCCACTTGAGAAGTTGGCAAAGTTGTATGTGGACGAAGTAGTAAGACTTCATGGAGTCCCGTTGTCGATTGTGTCTGATAGAGATGCGAGGTTTACCTCGAGATTTTGGAGATCGTTGCAAGAGGAATTGGGAACGAAATTGAAGTTGAGTACGGCTTACCACCCGCAAACCGATGGTCAAAGTGAAAGAACCATTCAAACGGTTGAAGATATGCTAAGATCGTGTGTGCTAGATTTTGGAGGAAAATGGGATGAACACTTACCATTAGTTGAGTTCTCCTACAATAATAGTTACCAATCGACTGTTAAAATGCCGCCTTATGAGGCGTTGTATGGAAGGAAATGTAGGACTCCATCGTGTTGGCTCGAAGCGGGTGAGACGAAACTCACGGGTCCCGAAATTGTAAAGATGACCAATGAAAAGATTGGAATAATCCAAACCAATATGAAAATCGCCCAAGATCGACAAAGAAGCTACTCGGGTTTGAAAAAGAGACCGTATGATTTGAATGTTGGGGACATGGTGACGTTGAAAGTATCGCCTTGGAAAGGCGTAATGCGGTTTGGTAAGAAAGGCAAACTGAGCCCAAGGTATGTTGGCCCATTTAAGATTTTGAATCGGGTCGGTTTGCAAGCTTTCAAGTTAGAACTCCCACCCGAACTTCAAGGTGTTCACGATACGTTTCATGTAAGTTATTTGAAGAAGTTCGTGGGTGAGGTTGAAAACATAATCTCATTGCAAGAGTTGCGGGTTGATGCCCCGAATCGATTGATTGAAGAACCCGAAGCAGTATTAGAGGCAAAGACCAAGAAACTTCGGAATAAAGAAATTGAATTGGTGTTGGTCAAGTGGAAGCATTCCCTTGGACCGAACTTGACTTGGGAAGTCAAGGACGAGATTCGGAAAAGATACCCGAACTTCGTGAACTATGATGAGATTCCGAGGACGGAATCTCCTTAAGGGGTAGATAGTTGTAACGACCCGAATTTTTGTAAATAAATAAATGGTACAAAAATATGGTAAATAAAGATAAATCTTTTAAGGAACGTAGTAATTGGTTTCGTGTCATTTGGACACCGTACGAGAAAGTTATGGGCGAAACCGGGTCGAGCCAAAGATCAAAAAGTGCAGCCCTAGCTGTCCAGGAAGTTCACGCCGTGAACTATGGTTCACGGATCGCGAAGTCGGACCAGCCATTTTGACCATCAGGCGTGAACTACTTCCCGACCAGGTCACGATCGCGAACTATGCGTACGTGAAGTAGTTCGCGACGCGAACTCTGGTCACAATCGGGAACTCTGCCCGACACAGCATTAAAGTCGGGATATCTTCATTAATGTCACACATAAACCCTAGTTTTCTCCTCTCAACTTGTGTGTGCGATTTTTGAGTGTAAAGTGGCGATTGGAGCTTAATCTTCACTAGATCTTGGAGATTCTTGCTCACATTTGAAGATCAAAGGTAAATCTTCATCCCTGTTGTGTTATAAGTCTTAGATCCAAGTAGGGAAGCTTGAATCATAAACCCTAGTTATGGGTTTGGGCATAAATGGTTAAATAAAAGTAATATAACTTAGATTCATGATATTTTATCAAGGAAAATGTATTCATAATATGAATCTATGAAAAGATAGTGATTTATGGAATTAGGGTTTTGATGACTAAAGGGAAAATAGTGCTAGTAGTTGACTAGTCATAGATTATGTAGTTAGTATTGGTGATTGATGCAAACCATTGTATTGGTTTTGATAATAGGTTATCGATTGAAGGATTTGAGGCATTCAAATCTTGAGAAGTGAGATTGGTGTTCAAGGACACGATATTGGATAAGTTTGGCTAAGGTGAGTACATGTGAACTTTCAAAACTGAGTACATAGTTAGTAAATGTTTTATGATTAAATTTTTTTATCGAGTCTTTAAGTAATTTAGTTATTTATGTGATTTATGATGAATTGCTTATACGATGACGAAATGATTAATTGAATGAGAAATGATGGAGCTATAGGCTCATAATGATAAGAGAAAAGTGATGATGATGATATTGTCATCCCTAGGGCCGTAGTAGATTGGAGGCATTCCGGTTATTACGGTACCTTTAGGTTAGTGGTAGATTGGAGGCATTCCGATTACCCAATACCTATGAATCCCGGTAGATTGGAGGCATTCTGATTACCGTGGATATGATGGTCTTGATAGATTGGAGGCATTCCGATTATCGTGACATTGGCCAAATGATGAAAGTAATAACGTGACCAAAACGAACCTAGTAATATTATTTTAAGTTTAAATGATATTATTTGACTAGTTCCTTATCGGGTCTAAAATCCATGTATCTCACGAGGCAATTTTGTCTCACGTACTATGTTTGTGTTTTTGCTATGTACTCAGGTTCGGGATCGAAGATCTAGGAGGCCCGTTTAGAAGAGGCCTTGTTGAGATTAGCTCGGTGTTGATGATTAGAGTCCTTATCCTATGGTTAAGATATAATTTGTAACACCATTTTTGTAAACTCTGATAATCTCGAACAAGAACCCTTTTCGTTTTTGTAAAACCGGTATTTGACACCGATACAATATCATGTATTTTGGATTAAATGTTATTTAAATGTTGTTTTGAAAATCGAGGTGTTACACTAAAGCTTCTTTTATTATATTTAATAGATTTGAATCAAGTGGAAATATACATAGAAACGTCTTTTTGTTTCTTATTGTTGTTTTGTTCATATTTGATTCCAACAGATATCACTATGAGCGTCACTAGGGCTGTGCAGTTTGAACCGGGACCGACCAAAACCGACCGGGACCGGACAAACCGGACCGAACCGGCGCCGAATCGTAGCTTCCGGTCCGGTCCTCGGTCCGTATTTTTTTAGAACCGGTACATCCGGTCCGGTCAGGTTTTAAACCGGTAAAACCGGAAAAAACCGGAAAAAACCCCGTCTATTACTGCTAAGCCCAATTCTCGATACCAATTAGCTGCTAAGCCCAGCCTTTTTTACTTTGGAATTAGGCCCAATATGCAATTAAAAAACCCTTTTCCCTGGCACACGACCGTCTACGACTTCTTTCGTTTCTACTCTACGCCTCTACGACTTCTTATTTCGTCTTCATCATTCTTGTTTCGTTTCTGCCCTGCTCCAGCAATCGATCAGTAATATATCGGACTTGCAATCCGATAATAGTGATTCTGAAATCCAGGTATAATTCTAATTGTATACCAAGTCTGAATTCTTAATTATACGTGCATGGTGCATTAGTTTTGAAATCATACTACAACAGAAATAACGTAATTATCAATTTGTGATCATGTGATATATAAATTAATGCTAAACTATGAATATCAAACCTATTTTATAATTAAGACGTGTACTGCTAATTGATTTGTGCAGCTAAAAATGGTAAAAGTTAAAGTGAAGAAAACAGTCGGTTATAACCGGTCCAAACCGGTCCAAAACCGAAGGAAACCGGAAATTAACCGAAACCGACCGTCGACCACCGGTCCGGTCCTCGGTCCATCGAATCTGGTTTTTCCGGTCCTTGGTCCGGTCCGGTCCCAACCGGTCCGGTCCGGTTTTTTGCTTCTGCACAGGCCTAAGCGTCACGGTCTTCAAATATGTCGCTAATTGTGACACCAAAAGCGCTTTTTGTAGTGCTTATGCTATATAAAACATTAAATCGGTTAAAGACCCTTATTTTTGTATAGACTTCCAAGACTACGAAAAACACCTCTAAAAGACAGGAGAAAGAGCTACAACAACTACAATATAAAATAACACAAACAAAACTCCATGTGCTCCTCCCCTGAGTATACTCGCTCCACGAGGAAGCTAGCAAGTAAGACAAACAGAATATGCAGAAGAGATGGAGAAGTTGTACCCCGTTCGTGCTCCTCACTAGAGGAGCACTCTGTCCATTGAGTTTGATACTCTATATTGCTACATAAGAAAAACATCCTACGACGACGACATGTTTTGACACTATAGTGATGACGTCTTTTGACTCTATATATATCCCAAACAAAAATGACGTCCTTTTGGTTATTATCATATGGCAAGTACATGTCGTTGGTACTTACTTTGAATAAAATAGATCTTAGTCAAACCTATAGAGACAATATGCCGTCCTCATAGAACTAACTGTAGCAACCGACACCCATAGATGTCGCCGGGACATAGGTAATTTCAGGGCCGGCCCCGAGAATTTGGAGGCCCTGTTCAAACTATCTAAAAAGGCCCCAACACTTGTAAATACTAAAACTATAAACAATTATGTTCTATTTTATATTTAAATCACAAGGCATAAAAACTTATGTATTGCTCCTTCGGGAGATTTATTGAATTCCTCAAATTTTTTGTATTTTCTTACATTTTTCATAGCCAGATTCATGTTTTTTAAATTTTATGTCGCATATTAAAGTACAGAAAAGAATAAAAAAAAAATCAAAGGAAAGAAAACATCTGATTTGCAAATTCTTTTAAGTCTCTCTTGAACACCAAATCAGATCATATTTTATATTGATAAATAATTACATATTTACATAATTACCTCCTTTAAAAATCGAATATTGCGAACCAAGAATTGTTAAGTAAAGTTAAAAGAATAAGAGATCTTAGAATCACAATTTGTAATCATAATTTATAATCAATAAGTCAGTAACACTATGAAACTAAGAATGAATGTAAAAAGAAATTTAAAATAAGTTGCCTTTAAATAAGGAAATAATTGAGGAAAAATAGGAAATCAAAACAAGAACCAGAAGGATTCTAATTGTGATCGACTTCTCACAATTTCATGAAGAAATCAAAAACCAAAATCATCGTCTTTGATTTCTGAATTCCTTGATCGAGATGTGGCAATGTAACGAAATAATGCCGTAATGGGTTGATGATTAATTGTATAAACCTAGCTAAGTAATTTGGGCTATATGAAACAAAAGATACTAAAACTTTTGGGCCCTTAAATGATCATGGGCCCTGTTCAATGGAACTCCTTGCACATGGCTGTGGCGGGCCTGGGTAATTTCTTGTAGTGTATATATATCCTTAAAATATATGAGAATCTATTACAAGATAGAGAAGTGGTATTGATGCTTATTATTCGTAGATACTCACCACAGTATGATATGTGTAATTATTATTTTTCATATTATCTCCTGATTTTGACAATATTCTTGATCATATGAGTATGAACAAAAGTAGGCAAAAAAACCATTTCTCTATAAAATTTAAGGGTTTTGTTAATGACAGTCCTTACGGCTGTCACTAACATGCATAAAAACTTGTACAATATTAAAAAAGTAATATTTCTAAAATTCAGGAGGGTTGTTGTAACATCCTAAAACTGGCCTAGTAGTTTTAGGTATATATTGATATATGATAAATAATTATTTGACTATTTGTGGAATCATTTGGTTAATTATTTAAATGGTGTGATATTTTAACCATGGGGTTAAAATATCTTTTTACTGAAATATTTTATGGTGAATATGATTTTTATATTTTTAGATTCTCTTTTAAATTGTGATTCCGAAAATATCTTCGTTGTTGAGTACAGAGTTCGCTTGGTATTTTAAATAAATTAACTACGAAAGGGACTTTTATATTGTATTGTTTTAAAAATTGAAAAGTTGGTGGGACCCTTTTTCCCTCTTTGTCTGGACGCATGGAAGACATGGGGTGACCCCCATTTTCCTCCTTTTCACCTTATCTCATCCTTTCCATTTATATTCTTTTTGATTTTAAGAAATCAAAATATCTCAAACTCTCTCAAAGTTCTTGGTGATTCTTGAAGATCATTGGTTCAAACCTTCTCTTCTTTGGCTTAGATTTCGGTTTTGTGGTAGTCTTGAGGTAAGCTTTGTCACCATGTTGTTTATTTTGTAGTTCTTGCAATATGATAAAGTATGGTGTTGGGTTTTTATAAGATTCTTACTAATTTGGTGACAATGATGATATCCTTATGTTGGTATTGGTTTGTTATGTTGATTACATGAAAGTATATGTTAGTTGTTCTTGAAATATGATGAATTAGGGTTTCAAGATTTGGTGGGTTTTTGTTAAATGGTGTGATTTATGAATCTTTTATGGTTTTATCGATTAGTTATAAGATGGTATGGATTTGATGTCCAAGTTGCAAGCTAGTAAATGGGTTTTAGTGACTAGTTGGTGATATTATGTTGATTGTGTGTTTTATGACATATATTGGTATTATGGGTTAAAGTAATAGATTGTATAAATTACTTATAGTCTAAGTCAAGTTTTAGTGAGAATATGTCATTTAGGTGTTTTATGTACTTTATATCTTGTTGTGTTAAAATGACATGTTAGATATGTTATTTTTGGTGGTTATTAGTTATAATGTCATATATAGGTTTTATGACTTTATTGCTAGAAATGTTAAGATAACATGGTAGAAATATTATGAATTGTTTATGTCAAGCTTTGATGGAAATTGATAAAATACTAGTTTTATAGTGTTTGGGTGGTTTATATTAATATATGATCTAGTAATTGTATTAGTGTGGCTAGTTGGGCTAAAATGTCATTTATACGTTCTTGGATGTAAAGTCTATATGTGTTAAATGCCATGATAAATGTGTTAGTTGTATTAAATCAAGTATTGGGGAGATTGATGAAATGATAACTAGTGTTTGGATGTTTTTGGTTAAAATGGTTAACTAGTAATTTGGAAGTAAAATACATTGATTGTTGGTGACTATGAACTTGATGAATTGCTATATGATTATGACTTGTTAGTTGTAGTAAGTGGTTCTAGATGGTGGAATGTTGGTAAGTATATAGTTATGTTCGGGCTTTGACCCGTTTGAATGTAAGACTTGCAAATGACTAGTTGACTTGTTATGTAAGTGTAAATGGTCATGACCTGTTCTTATGGTGATTTAAGTGTTTGGTTATTTAGTTAGTGCAAGTGTTAGTGTTAAATGTATATTTAACATTGTTTATAATTTGGTGGAATTATATACTAATTCGATATTCCTTTGATGTACAGGAACTGGGATCGAGACTCAGAAACATTAGACCTCTGAGTTCGACAAGTGGAAGTAACGGTGAGTGGATTTAACCTACAACTCGGGTCTCGTTCATTTGGGTTTGGTTTTGTGTACTCTAGTAAATTTGCAGGATTTTACCAGACGTGGGGAGTTCGCGTCGCGAACTCCCGTTCCCGATCGCGAAGTGCTTACAGAGAAAATGGGGATTAGTCGTGAACTCGGTCGCGTTTCAGTTCCCGACGCGAACTTGAGTTCACGAACGCGAACTGTAGTTCGCGTCTGGGAACTCTTTCGTGGTGTTTTCGCGGTGTATTCGTAGCTAGTCGATTCGTTATGTATGCTTAGTGTTAGGGGATTCTGCCTGGGATGCTTTTGATGCAGTCTTTCGTAAATAGGCTCGGTTGTTGGTATCGGTTTGATCGGGTTAAGTGAGATAGGATATGTGCACATAGATGAAAAGGTTTTGCTTGATGGGTAACAACTCGATTGGTGGAAATCGAGGATAGGTAAGAGGTCAGTGTCGGAAGGAGAACGGCTGGGCAATGGGTATCGACTAGTAGGGTATCCGACCTTACCTGTATGCGTTACATGGTTAAGGGGAGGGAGTTGCCCGGGTGTTGGATACGAAGCGCCAACGGTTACTGTGGTTCTGGCCAACCACGGTTTAAGGCCCGCAAAGCCACCGTTCCTCAGTGATAGTGTTTACCCAACGCGGAGATATTTTATAACTTCCGAGTTAGCAATCGGAGATGTAAAAGCTACTTCCGAGTTTAGTACGCGGAGATGTTTTATAACTTCCGTGTTAGTGATTAGACAGTTAGCGGTTACTGGTTCGGTGGAACAGTGATTCAGGGGAACAACGGTTTAGCGGTTACGAGGAGTAACAATCGTGGAGGTGTTGGTGCTCGCTTGTCGAGCTTTGTACAATTTGTTGTTTATGTCCATTCACTTAGCTTTGTGCTAACCTCTCCCTCGTTGAATCTTTTCAGGTTGATCGGTGCTTTGGACGGGATGATTGACCAAGCTCAATGGGTTGTGTTTGTAAAGTGAGCCATGTCGTTTAAGTGACACCGTTTTTGTATTGTTTAAGTAATGTTCATTTTCGAAGCTTATTGTCGGACCTTGTTTGTAAACTAAACTAAACTAAGATAACTAAACTAACCTAGAGGATAACCTAATCGCCTTCGGGCATTTAAAAAAAAAAAGCTTTCTAAATTTTGCGGTGTTACAGTTGTCTTTTGTTATTTTGTCTTCTTAATGACAGCCCTTCATTATCATTTTCCAAAATTTAATAGTTCCAAAACGTCCACTCGTGTATAGCTAGCTATCCCGATATCCATCATGTGTAGTTGTCCCCATGTCCATCATGTCTTGCCATCTCTCTACGTCTTGTAGGTGTAGACATGGTTCCCATGACAAAATTCCGTGTGTCATTTTGAAAACTTGTATTTTTATATATAATTGCGTCTATGAAAACCTTACACATGGTATTCAAGTGTGTACAACTGAAATAATATATACATATGCTATTTTGTCTTATTAAATTAAAGTCAAATTAAAATCCTTATAATATTGAAAGATAACAACAATCACCATTTGAGAGAGTCACTTAATATTAGACCCGCAAGAGCTTTAAAATAAATTTAAATTAGAAGGAAAACAAAAAAAAACATATACTGAACGTAGAACCAGCTGGCCTGACTTATTTTACGAAGAAACCAATTATGATCGAGGTAGTCGGGATAAAAACCATCATGCCAGCTACCACCTTTTGCTAATATCGGAAGTGGATCACACATCGCGTTGGCTCGTGGATTTTGAAGGCAATGTAGGTGTGTTTATTTGGTTTGATTGGTTTTATCTAAATCAAGGGTGGTCTCAAAAATTTAGAGGCTCTGTTCATTTTATTAGTAAATACGTATATATATATATTAGTATTAGATTAGATTAGTTTGATTGTATATATCATATATTTGAATAGGTAGATTCTGTAGATTATCTCTTTGTAATACCCTATATATAGGGATCATTATGTTAATGAAAGACTCAATAAATTAACATATCATAAACACTTTTATGGTATCAGAGCAAAAACCCTAAACACCCAAAGAACCCTAGCCGATATCCCTAGCCGCCGGATTCGATCGTAAGCAGCCATGGTCACGACCACTGATGCGTCGACTTCCGCAAACCCCAAGCCAACATCGTCGAATCTTCACCCGTCTATACCGTTACGAACATTCAAAACAAGGTTCGGGTATTAGATGGCACGACGGTGTCATACTCTTCATGGGTTAAGCTTTTCAAGCTACATGCTAGAGGATACAAAGAGCTAGATCACATCGACGGTACGCCGGCCCCTGCCGCAACCGACGATAATTATGATACATGGTCCGAGATTGACGCTATCGTTCTACAATGGATCTACGGAACATTGTCAAGCGATCTCTTGGCCCGTGTCCTAGACACCGATGCGACAGCTCATGATGCAAGGACGAAGATTCAAAACATCTTTCTCAACAACAAAAGCTCTCGAGCCGCCACCCTCGAGCATGATTTCACAAACCTCACACTTGCCGCATGCTCATCCATGGAAGACTATTGCCAAAAACTAAAGGCACTAGCCGAGCAACTCACTGACATGGATAACCCGGTAAGCCAAACCCGCATGGTTCTCCAATTATTCTGTGGCCTTCCTGCTGAGTTCGACACAGTGGCATCATTCATCAACCAAAGCTCTCCTACGTGGGACATAGCATGTAGCATGTTACAACTCGAGCAACACCGTCAATCCGGATCCGCCCTGATAACACCGTCGGCTCCCAAGTCTTCATCCGCAAACGGACAGTCACAATCTTCAAATGACAACCGGAACTACGGAAGAGGGCGTGGTCACGGTCGTTCTTCAAATCGCGGAGGACGTGGCTCGAGTTTTGGCCGTGGCATGGGATACCCGCCGCCTCCGCCACAACCCTACCCATCGCATGCATACCCACCGTGGGCTTGGTGGGCCCCACCGTTCTGTCCGTATCCGACTCAAGCACCGGGCTGGCCCGGCTCCTACAGCCCCTCCACCGGATCCAAACAAGCTGCCCCGGCCCAGGCCCATGTCGCTTCACACTCGGAGCCCGCCCAATAGTCATAAACACTTTGTAATACCGTTGCCAAAAAAACACTTTTACATTTTACCAAAAAAAAAATACCTTTAAACTTTTAAATTCGAAAATTATAGTCAATAAAATTTTAGTTTGTATTTACTTCCATCATGGTTACATGGGTATAAACTTAATTATTGATTTGGACCCAAGATTTTCGGTTGGGTATGGTTTATTCCGGGAGCTCGCCAATTAGTTAACCATAGACATATTTTAGTTAATGGTCGTATAGTAGATATACCAAGTTATCGCTGCAAACCCCGAGATACTATTGCGGCGAGGGATGAACAAAAATCTAGGACTCTAATTCAAAATTCTCTCAATTCATTCCCTGCTGAGGAATTGCCAAACCATTTGATATATACATTAATATTAATATATCAATATATAGTGGTAAAATTTGGGGCCCTATAAGAAGATGAGCCCTATTCACAAACACCTACTAAACTTCCCTTTGGATGGCCCTGATCTAAACCAAATAGATCAAATTAATTGATTCTTAGTGCTTGAAGATTAAAACTAAACCATCCAAACTATCTTAAAAATCAAACTAATCCAAACCAAATTATAATTTGGTTGGTCTAGTTTTGCAATTCAGTTTATTCTTACAATATTTTTATCGCGATATCCGTACATAAATATAAAACCTAGATAATAATAAATTTTAGCACTACGTTTAAAAATCTATTAAGTAGTCAATTTATTAATTAATCTACTAATTTGAAAATACTAAAAGAAACTAATATTTGAATATGTCCCTCATATCTAAACGAGTTAAGTCAGAACTATTAAAGCAAAAGGAAGTGATAGTAGGTTTATGTAAATTGTTTGGCATACTAACTCTATATATATGAAAAGTAAAGAGAAATGTTCAAGGAGGTACATTATATTTAGGAAGTCCCAAATCACATGTGATTTTAGTGTAAAATCATGTTTTAGTTAAAATCACATGTGATTTAGAATGCAATCACATGTGATTCATTATGCAATCACATGTGATTCATTATGCAATAACATTATGTGTTATTAATTAAAAATTAATTTTTTTTTAAAAAAATAATAATAAATAAATAATTTTTTAAAAAAAAAACTGAAAATTTTAAAATAAAAAAAATTCCAAAGTGACCAAAATACCCCTCAATTAAAAATAAAAAAAATAAAAAATAAAAAATAAAATAAAATAAATTGTTTTTTTAGTGCCAAATGACCAAAATACCCTTCCATGTATAAAGTATGTGACTAATCTTGACCATTAGATCATATTGATCAATGGTTGAGATTTGTTCTTCGAGACTTTGTAAAAATCATGGACCTCCTTGAACGTAACTCGAAAAGTAAATAAGAAAACTACTATTTAGTTTATTTTCGACTATTTTGTTCCTGAAAATATCAAAACCAAACCGAAAACACAAATAAAATTTTGATTCTTTTCCAAACCAATGCGGAAAACAAGAATCCAAATCAAATCAATTGGACAATTTGATTATATCCAAATAGTGAACACCCAAATTTCACGTGCCACAATTATATAGTAGACTAGATACACGAAAATTTTGACCAATCCAACATAGTTACAAATTAATATATAAGTATTTTAGTTACATAGAATCATTAGATTATGATCACTTATTCACTTATTTTTAGGTAATACCAACAACATAACTTTACAAACAAAACTAACGAATAAAAACCAAACATAAAACCACAACCATCACCGAGTTAGTGGGACCTCAACTGAGTTATGTACCACTGAGTTAACTCAGTAAGACCAAAAACCAAAGGCTTGATCATCTTCGGGGAGCCCAATATAGTAAGAGTTCACCGAATGTGGGTCCGTGTATTGGCCATTTTCAATCTTTGGTGACGTGTAATTATCGTCAGAAGGAAGAAACATTGTATTTAAGTTATTTTCTTCATCCAATGATCCATCACTTTGTTCTTGTTCAAATACATAAGATGAATCAACACGTTCTAGAAGCGATGTTTGAACCCCGTTGTCAAACTCGACATTTTCCTCTATGAAATTACCGTTTTGCCCATTTCCCGTGTTCACGCTTTTGGATACATCTTCATTGGACTTGTGATCAAGAACTTGTTTGCATACTTGTGGTTCAAATGGGCTTTTAGTACTTGATGAATCCGAGGTTCCCTTCTCTTGTAGCATCAACTTATCATTTAATTCATCAACCTAAACCAAGAATTCACTTAGATTAGGCAAACCTTAAAGAATCAAATTCATGTACTAAAAAAAAAAAATTAGAAAATTATCAACTCATTCACACGTCAGCATTTTGACGTACTAACCTACAAATTAATTGTTTTTTTTGGCCCAAAATGCATTTTACTATTCTGAACTTGGCTAACCAAGTACTCTACTACCTTAAACTATTAACAATGCAACATGGTATCCTGAACTTAACAAAATGATATATTTCATACCCGAACTCACTAAATTGGTTTTGTTTTCTCACGTGATTTGTTTCTAATAACACTATATTGAGATGTACGTATATTTTTTACTACGTTAAAAGATCCATTGGAAGTAAGTCAAGTATCAGATAAATTAGTCAGAATACTAAATCGATAATTTTGTCAAGTTCAAGATATTATGTTGCACCTTTAATAGTTAATGGTAGTAAAAAACCTACCCAGCCAAGTTCAGAGTACAAAAATGTATTTTGGCCTTGTTTTTTCTAATGAAAGCTAATATTAGAAACACAATTGAAATTTTAACAAACATGGTCCCCAATCAGTACCTCAGATTTGAGCTTTTCCTTCTCTTTAAGAAGATTCTCGTAATTAACTTTGAGTTTATTGTAACTTTCTTGCAAATCATCATAGTCTTTCTGTAGTTGTTTATTCTTCCAACGTGCACGACGATTTTGAAACCAGATTGCCACCTGTCTAGGTTGCAACCCGAGATCTTTTGCTAGCTGAATTTTTCGGTCAACCTCGAGCTTGTTATCTGACTCAAAACTTTTCTCCAAAGACCGAACTTGATCACATGTGAGCCGCCTTTTTTTCTCGGTTTGGTGAAAGTAATCATCGTATTCATCATCTCCATTGTCTTCATAATCAAATGATTGAAAAAATTGACCCCTGGACCCATTCCCTTTATCTTCAAAACTAACCATTGATCGAGAACCTGAAAAGATCGGAAGTAAGTGATTTTGTTGAATAATTAAAAGAAACAATAAAAGGTTTTATATAGAAATTCCAGTTTTTAATAAATTGTTGGTTATTAAACCCCATTTTATCTAAATCAGGAAAAAGGGATTGTATTGTTATGAACAACAGGATAAGTCGACTCTTTGGTCATATTAAGTATTGATCACAAAAGTCAACCATCAAGATTCAAGCTTTCTGATTATTTGCGTTTTCAAAACACAATATAATCTCCTTCATATCGCAATCCCAAACACTCCTTAAATAAACATTAATTTTTTACAAATACAATTATGGATGGACTAATTTGATACAAGAAAAGTCAAATATGAATTATTAATCAACAACAAGTTCAATAATGGTAGGGAAGCATAAACAAGATCACAACTTCAAAAAATAAGGTTAAAAATAAAATTATCATGAAACAATCAAACATCTTTTCAATTATACTTTCCAACACCGGATTAGATCTACAAGCAAGAAACACATAAAACAAAAGTGAACATAAAAAAGTCAACAAAATATATAACATAATTACCCTGAAAAGTAGCCGATCGGGGTGCAAAACAGGAATCAACAGGATTAAGAGAAGAAGAACAATGAACCCTTTTGTTTGTCATCAGAAAAGAGCCACCACCGGCGGCGGCCGCATCGCCACCATAACCACCACCGTAGAGAAAACTCCGAGCTGCCATGTTCAAAACGAAAAGAACACCACCCGGCTACTAGAACTCGATGATCAATACTCAATCAACCATAGAGATTTGTGGGTTTTTAAAATCTTGGATTAATGAAAACTTATAAAATTATGGAATTGGAGAACGGTTTTGTTTAAATCTTCTTGTGGCGGAAGAAGCTGGTGATGATGATTTCGGTAATATGGGAAGTATGGGAACACCTGTTGCTCACACCCATCACACCCAAAACTCGCCGGCGGTAACCCAGAAACCGGCAAAAGAAAGCTGAACCTGAAAAAATTACTATATCAAAAATTGTTGAATATATTTTTTAAGTTTATATAAAAATTGAAATTGTGAGAATATAAGGAAGGGGAGTGAGAGTGTGATCGAGGGGATTCCTTTTGGTTGGATGAGAGTGTGAGTGAATGTGGATTTTTATATCATATGCTTCGGATCGTAATTGTAATGTATTTCATATTTTAATTATTTCATAGTTCCAGGTAGAGCTGTCAAAACCTGATGCGGCACGACAAAAATACACGAAACGAAATTGGGACGAAATCAAAATTTGAATTCGTTTTTCGTGTCGTGTTCGTGTAAAACAAACACGAAGTCGTGTTGTATCGTGTTCGTGTTCAGTGATTAACACGAAATTGACACGATAGTTATGATTCTGAGAACATTTAGAAATTTATGTTATATTTTTATTGTGTTTGTCGTATTTTTAGCATGTCACTAATTAAGAAGTTTAATATATTTGTTATTTATATCGTGTTGTCGTGTTTGCCGTGTTTATCGTTTTTTAATCATGGCGTGTTCGTGTTAGCAAAATAACAAATGACTTCGTGTCGTGTTGTTTTCGTGTTGAACGAATTCATGTCGTGTCATGTGGTGTTACCCAGTATCATAAAACGATAGTATGATTTGACCAGCCTAATTCCAGGTGTTCATATACATGTAGCCAAATATTGCGAAAAGAAAAGTTTCTTTGGTCCGGTAACGAATTGGGCCACAGTCCAAACACAATCCCCTAAATAATTAATCGATTTTTCTTTTATAATAAATCATATTTTAAAAAAATGATTAAAAAAATGACATAAAGTTAATGAGATAATATTAATTTATTAAGTGGGTCCCTCCAATTCTCAAATGGGAAGTTTTTTGTGAGACAAAATTTTTGGATGAAACGAGAAGTTTTTTGTGGGACGATGAGAGTATTTATGTATCATTTATTTATTTATTTACTTACTTAATTAATGTTATAGGTGCTTCATCTGAGTTTCTGAACTTTCAAGTGTTCCTCTTAGGGTGTTTGGGAACTCATTTGAAAAGTAATTATTGACTTATAAGCTAAAAGTGTTTTTTAAATAGCTTTTTGAAAATCCTTTGAAAGGAGTTTTTGAAAAGTAAGGACCCCTTACTTTTCAACTAGCTTTTAAACTTTTCACTACAAATAAGACAGTAAGTCAATAAACTAATTCAAACACTACTTTTAAAAATTACTTTTTAAAACCAAAAAGTCAATAAGAACTTTTCCTTAAAAGCACTTTTGAAGCTAAATAAGTTAGTCATGTTATAGATTTGAAGTGGCTACGCAACATTGCAACACAAAGAAGAATTCATACGTCAGAAAAATTTACAATATAGATTAACTTTAGCTTAGAATTACTTTATTATTTAGCCAAGTCTTTTTAGGTCGTACCGAGTTAGTCTGTATATGTGCTAGTACTTGGTCATGCCGAGTACACAGACTGACCTAGAGCTTATATTTCTTACAGAGCGAATCAGTTTCTTTTGATCATGCTATTGATTTCATGCTTGCTCTAAATAGTCAGATTATAATTAATACCTTGTCATTTTTATGAGATATCTATGATTATAAATAGAGTTCATAAGCAATGGTTGGAAATACACTTACGTGAATATATCTTTATCTATTGTTGTTGGAACAAAATCACAGATCAACTTAATACTGATGCTGCAGTTAGTACTGATCATGTTTACTACTGATGAATGTTATACTTAGTACTGATGGGGCAGAATTACTTATTACTGATGAAGTTGATACTGGTGAAGTCTATAACTTAGTTACTACTGATCAAGGCATATTGAAGATACTACTGATCAATAGTAGTTACTACTGACGATGTATCTGGACTTACTACTGATCACCTTACTTACTACTGATGTTGAAAAACTTACTACTGGTGATTAGTTTTACTACTGATAACGCGTTTATAGAACAAATCAAGTCTGAGATCTTCGTAGAGATAGTTATAGAATGTAATTCAATGTATATCTTTATAATTCGAATGTAAATCAAAGTCCTAGAATAACTAGGGTAAATAGTTAGGCTTCAAGGACTATTATATATAGTTCCTTACGAATTGTAAACGTACGTGTGTATTGTGAATCAGTAATATACATTGAAGCTTTTTGTGAAACTGTGTTCTTAATATTCTCGTTTATTATTTACAGTTCATTGTTCTTAATTCATTGATATAGTGTTGATCCGCTGTAACTTCTATTATCAATTAGATCTAAGGTGTTTATTAACTTGTTCATAGTTAATCGATCCTGACAAGTGGTATCAGAGCATATTGGTTCTAGATCTACTAATTTCAAGAAGAACAAAAAGTTTTAATCTTTAAAACACACACATTATTAATAATGACTGATAATAATGAAAGTACTCAAGCCAACAAAATCCCTATACTCACTCCCAATAACTTTGGGATGTGGAAGAATCGTATTAAGCAATACATGCTTATTACAGATTACTCCATGTGGGAAGTTGTCATGGAAGGCAACAAAACTGGTCCTGGTCAAGCAAGCAGCTCTGCAACTGAAGCACACAAACTTAAATGTGAGAAGGAGAAGAAAGACAAAGGCATCGAACTCAAAACTCTAAGCACTCTCTTACTAGCCATTCCTAATGACTATCAACATCTCTTTGTTGAATATGATGATGCAAAGGTGCTATGACAAGCAGTAGAGAAGAGATTCGTTGGCACCAAGAGTACCAAGAGGAACATGAAGTCTGTTCTCAAGCAAGACTTTGAAAACTTCAAAGGAAAGCCCAATGAGACACTCACTCAAGTGTTTGACAGATTCAACAAGCTTATTGGTGAACTTAACCAGGTTGGGGTTAAGATGGATCAAGAAGATGTCAACATAAAGTTCCTACGGTCTCTTAGTGAAGAATGGGCCATGTATACAGTGATATACAGACAGAGAGATGCACTAGAAGAAAAGGAGTTAGATGAACTCTACAATGATCTCAGAGTATTTGAAACTGAGGTAAATCAAAAGAACCCTTCTATTTCTTCTCACAATGCTGCATTTGTATCTAGTACAGGTCAAGGTCAAGAAACTGCCACAGGAAAGGCTGCAGATTGTGAAGATGCTGCAAGAGAATCCTTCTTCACCAGTCATGTGCATACTGCATTGATTAGTGATGATTTGGAACAATTGAATCCAGATGATCTTGAGGAGATGGATCTTAAATGGCAGATGGCTATGCTGAGCCTAAGAACCAAAAGATTCTTAAAAAGGACTGGTAGGACAAGCCTCAACTACAACAAAGTTGACAAAGCTGGATTTGACAAAACAAAAGTCAAATGTTACAACTGTAACAATCTTGGTCACTTTGCAAAAGAATGTCCTCAGCCAGATAAAAGATCAAAATCAACTGCTCTTGTTTCACAACAAGGACAAGGCTATGAATGGAGCTTCCAAGCAGAAGAGCATGCTCAAAATCAAGCTCTTATGGCCTTTACTGACAGCAAATCTGAGGTAAAACCTAAACCTTGTACTTCTGAATGTGTTAAAATTGTTAAAAATTTAGAAAAAGAAAACACTAAATTAAATGAAGATTTAGCAAAAGCAGTAAGAAGAAACCATGAATTTGATGGTGTGATTGCTGATCAAGAACATCGAATAAAGGTGTACCAGATGATTGATTAAAGGATAAAGGAAGAATTGCTTCAAGCTGTAGATGAGAAAGAGTTTTATGAATTAAAAAATAAAGAATTAACAAGTAAAGTAGAAGAATGTCAACTTGAAATTGAACAAAATAAACTGACAATTAAAAAGTTTGAAAGAAGCACTAAAAATTCTAGATGAATTAACTAATAATCAAACTACAGAAAAAGTTGTTCATGGAGTGGGATATCATGCTGTACCACCTCCATATAAATTCATTCCTCCACTCAAAAACAGTTCAGAAAGAATAATTAATGAATTAAAAAATGAAAATCAAACTGAATCTAATTCTGAACCATCTGAATCAAATGATTTTTCTGATGATGATAGAACTACAAACTCTATTGAATTTACAATCTTTCAAACAGCATCTCCAAACTCAGTTGATACAAGTTTTCACACAGCACAAAGTGAAGAAAATTCTCCTAAATATGATGCAGAAAATATACCAAAAATTTTAAAAAGGGGAAATCAAAGAAACAGGAATCAACTCTTAGAACAAAGAAAAACCATAAAGGCTAAAGATAACAAATTAAAATGTGTTATTTGCAACAAAGTAAATCATTTAGCAAAGGATTGTCACTTCAATCCAATAAATTGCAAAGAGTTCAAGGAATTTAAAAATTTTAAAGAAAAAGCAAAAACACAAAAGTTAAAAGATACTACTGGTCCTTCAGTAGTGAATAAAAATAAAACTCCAATTGCTGAAACACCAAGATTTAGAAGAAGTGCACCAAGATTTGTGCAAAACAGAAGAGTTAGAAGCCCACAGAACAGTAATTACTTCAAGAACAATGGAAAATCAAATCAAAATCAACAATATTTTAAATTTTCCAACACCAGTAAAAACTATAACAATTTTACTACTGGTGTTAACCCTAATTATAATGCTGTCTGGTACCAATACAAAAATACTACTGGTAACAACCCTAATTTCAAAAATACTACTGCTACCACACCAAAATCTCAAAACACTACTGGTCAGTCCAAATATGGTAAGTACCCAAATACTATTGGTCCATCAGTAGTAAAGTATTCAAAAGCTAAACACAATGGGCATGGACCACGATCAGTAGTAAATTTAGACAAATCCAAAAGGTCAGTAGTAAAACAGAACACCAGTACTAAAAAGGTATGGATACCAAAAGTGTTCAAGGTTAACTGTTCTAAATCTGATTTCTCAAAGGATGAACCCAAGACATATAAAGCTTGGGTTCCCAAACTTAACTAACCATTTATTTACTTGTGCAGAGCATTCAGATCCCAGAAGAAGGAAGAACATGGCATATTGATAGTGGATGCTCAAGGCACATGACTGAAAATCTACAAATTCTTAAAGATTTCAAGTTATTTGATGGAGGTTATGTAGCCTTTGGTGAGAACCCAAAGGGAGGTAAGATTACAGGTAAAGGTACTGTTACTAATGGCAAAATTACCTTTGAGGATGTATTTTATGTAGCTGAACTAAAATACAATCTAGTCAGTGTGTCTCAAGTTTGTGATAAAAGGAACAAAATTCTATTCACAGACATTGAGTGCATCATTCTTTCTCCTGATTTTATTTTAGATGAAAAATATGTTGTTTTAAGAACTCCAAGGAGAAACAATGTGTATTGCCTGGATATAGGGGGAGAACTCATTTCTTCAAATGAGGTCAACTGTTTTATATCCAAGGCAAACACCACTGAATCAGAACTATGGCATAGAAGGATGTGTCACACTAATTTCAAAAACATGAACAATTTAGTAAAAAGAAATTTGGTCATTGGACTACCTCAAAAACAATTCATGTGTGATCATCATTGTGTTGCATGCCTAAAAGGTAAACAACACAAATCTTCTCATAAGTCCAAATCTGTTAATTCTATTTATGTTCCTTTACAACTCTTACATATGGACCTATTTGGACCTACAAATGTAATGAGTATTGGAAAGAAACAATATGGTCTTGTTATTACTGATGACTTTTCCAGATATACATGGGTTTTCTTTCTCAGGACAAAGGATGAAACAAGTGAACTCATAAAGAACTTAATTGTTAAACTGGAGAATACATCTGATCAAAAAGTTAAAGCCATAAGATGTGATAATGGCACAGAATTTAAAAATGCTAACTTAATTAACTTTTGTGATCTTAAAGGTATTGACAGGCAGTACAGCTCACCTAGAACTCCACAACAAAATGGTGTAGCTGAAAGAAGAAATAGAACCATCATAGAAGCAGCAAGATCAATGCTAGCAGATTCAAAGTTACCAATCACTTTTTGGGCTGAAGCTGTTAATACTGCCTGTTATGTTCAGAACAGAGTATTAATAGTGAAGCCACATTTTAAAACACCATATGAACTTTTTAATAAAAGAAAACCCTCTATAAGTTTTTTAAAATCATTTGGTTGTCCTTGTACTATTCTGATTACAAGAGAACAAATTGGTAAATTTGACTGCAAAGCTGATGATGGAATCTTTGTGGGATACTCCACTCAAAGCAAATCATACAGAGTATTCAACAAGAGATTAAGGATAATTGAAGAAAGCATCAATGTATCCTTTAATGAAAATGTTCTTAATGAACAAGGAAATGGTCCAGATTGGCTATTTAACATAGACAATCTAACCAAATCCTTTAATTCTAACATGGATTTAAATACAGGTGATTCAACTTGTCACACTCAAAAGGAAGGAACATCATCTGTTAATACTGGTCAAGAAATGATGAGATACATAATAGTTGATACTGCTCCCACAGTTAATACTGAGGACAGTAATAACTCAAATTCTGGAACCAGTAGTAACTCTGAGAATGAGGACAGTAGTAATTCAAATACTACTGGTACCAGTAATAGTACTCAAAATACTACTGGTCCTAGCAATAACCTAAATTCTCAAGATACTACTGATACTAGTAATAACAACAATACTACTGATCTCAATGAAGATAATAGCAGTAGTAATTCTGACCAAGATGATGATGAACCAAACATCAATGACAATGAAGGATCACTAGAGGAGCAATTTCCTGAGACAAATGAGTCCAACCTTGAAAATCAACTAGTAGTTGACAGAGCTACAACTACAAGGACTCAGAAGAACCATCCATTAGACCTTGTTCTAAGTGATGTTAACTCACCACTGCAAACAAGAAGCAAATTAAATAAAAGCTTAACTGCAAACATGTGTAACATAAGTTTAATTGCTAATGAATGTATGTTTGAATGCTTTCTGTCTCAGGACGAACCAAAGAAGATCCAACAAGCAATGAAGGACTCAAACTGGATTGAGGCAATGCAAGAAGAACTCCTTCAATTCAAGTTACAAGCTGTTTGGACACTTATACCTCTACCCAAAGGAAAAAGAGCCATTGGAACAAGATGGATCTTTAGAAACAAGAAAGATGAAAGAGGTATAGTGATCAAGAACAAAGCCAGACTTGTAGCCCAAGGATACACTCAAGAAGAAGGAATAGACTATGATGAAGTATATGCTCCTGTTGCTAGAATTGAAGCAATAAGAATATTCCTAGCATACGCTTCATTCAAAAAGTTCAAAGTCTATCAAATGGATGTGAAGAGTGCATTCCTATATGGGAAGATTGAAGAAGAGGTCTATGTCTGCCAACCTCCAGGTTTTGAAGATCCAAAACATGGTGATTATGTGTTCAAATTGGATAAAGCTCTGTATGGCCTACATCAGGCACCAAGAGCATGGTATGACACATTATCATCATATCTATTGAAGAATAACTTTAAAAGAGGAGCCATTGACAAAACTTTGTTTACAAAGAAAGTCAAAGATGATATACTACTGGTACAAATCTATGTAGATGATATCATCTTTGATTCAACCAATGATTTACTATGCAAAGAATTTGAAGAACTGATGCAGATTAAATTCAAGATGAGCTCTATGGGTCCAATGAATTTCTTCCTTGGACTCCAAGTCAGTCAAAGAACAGATGGTATTTTGATAAACCAATCAAAATATGTCAACGACATCTTGGAGAAGTTTGATATGAAAGACTGTAAAAGTGCAAGTACACCAATGGAAACACATAAACACCTACATCCTGATGTTGAGGGGGAGGATGTAGATGAACACCTATATAGATCAATGATAGGATCTTTGATGTACTTAACTGCATCAAGACCTGACATTATGTATAGTGTTTGTGTGTGTGCAAGATATCAAGCAAAACCTAAAGAACTACACTTGCAGGCTGTCAAAAGAATAATCAAATACTTGAAAGGCAAACCATCACTTGGTCTATGGTATCCACATGATTCACCCTTTGAACTCATAGCTTACACGGATAGTGACTATGGAGGTGAATGTCAAGATAGAAAATCCACTACTGGTGGATGTCAATTCTTTGGATCAAGACTGGTGTCATGGCAATGTAAGAAGCAAACAAATGTATCAACATCAACTGCTGAAGCAGAATATGTAGCTGCATCTGCTTGCTGTGCTCAAGTACTCTGGATTCAAAACCAGCTTCTAGACTTTGGTATCTCTATCCTTAAAACTCCTATTTTTATTGATAATCAAAGTGCTATTAGTATTGTGAACAATCCAGTAAAACACTCTAAAACTAAACACATTGAAATAAGATTTCATTTTATAAGAGACTGTAATGAAAAGAAATTAATCAAAGTGGTTAAAATTCATACTGATGATCAATTAGCAGATCTTTTTACAAAAGCATTTGATGTAGGAAGATTCAACTTCTTGGTTAGCAGTATTGGAATGATTTTAATAAATTAAAATCTCACTTAAAATCATGTGTAAAGTTTTGTTGTAAAAAGTTATTTATTTATTTAAAGTGTTTTACTACTAGTAGATCTGTATTACTGGTGTGTAGGAATGTGCACAAAATACTACTGGTAGGACAATACTACTGGTGTGTATTAGGTTTACATAAATACTACTGGTAAGTCAGTACTACTGATATTCACATATACTACTGGTCTTGTGTGTTGGTGGTTACTACTGATGTCTATAGTTACTACTGATGTCAAAATCCTTAGTCACTACTGATGTTCGTAGATACTACTGACGTGTTATTACTGGTATCACATTTACTACTGGTCTTTCAGAATCAAAATTACCAAACTAACCCCCGTGAAAATAACCGTTAGTTATGATTCGAAGGGCAATTTAGTCTTTTTACAGGTTAAATCGAAAGATATAAAAGGCGGCAGTCGATTAGTTTAGCATTATCTTCACTTCGATTTGCTAAAACCTCTCGACAAACCCTAACTTACGATCAAAAACCCTTCATCAGTAACAAAATTCTTACTCGTTTCTCAAAATCAACTCCAATGGCAACTCTACAATCTCTCAATGTTCAAACAGATCTCAAATATTCAGAGTTTCACAACATGTGTGCGTTTCTAGGCAATCCAGATGGTACAAAAGACTTTCGACCAATCGTTCAATTCTTAAAGAACTCATACATTAAGTTCGCTTTAACTGTGAAACCGAAAGCCTATCAACAACACTTGGTCGATTTCTGGACCAATGCCGAAAGAACAGAAGGTGCAACTGTACCTATGATAAAATCATCGGTGGATGGAAAGACGATCACAGTCACAGAGCAATCAATTCGACACCATCTACAACTACATGATGATGCAGGTATGTTTACACTTCCTAAGGAATTCATTGCTGAAACTTTAAATAAAATGGGTTATGAGGGAAGACTTAACATCGTAACTTTTCAAAAAGGTCTTCTCTCCCCACAATGGAAATTTCTTGTACATACTATTCAGCATTGTATTTCTCCAAAACGAAGTACTTGGAATGAGTTTAATAAGGCAATAGCCTCTGCTGTTGTCTGTTTATGCGCAGACCATGTAACACCTCAATTTTTAGAACACCTTTTAAACATATTTTTAAATAAAAATAATACAATGTCCAATGTTCCCAAAATACGGTTTAACAAAAACCATTAAAACATTTATCAGAGTTATAAAATCCGGTGTTACAAAGATAATATCATAACCATAGGATAAACGAGAACTACCTACGAGCTCCCGAGCTAATCAACACTAGGCCACTTCTAACGCGACCCTCTAATCCAACGATCCTGAACCTGAGTACATAGCCAAAAACAAAGTAGTACGTGAGACAAAATAGTCTCGTGAGATACATGGGTTTTCGACCCATTCTCAAAAGATTTATAAAATAATATTTATAACATTAAAAATACCTATCCTTATCATTTCTTATTAATTCATAACTCATTTTTCCATTCAGTTAACCGTATAAACTAATAAGCTTACCATAAGCTTACTCGTCATCTAATCACATACTTGTAAGTTATCTCCAAACTTACACTTTCATTATCACATCTGCAACGGACCTCTCCGAAGCCAACTCTCCCGATATGGGACGTCATAGGTAAACTATCAAGGTAATTGGGAACCCCCATCTTACCGAGATTCATAAGCTCTCCCCGTTCCCGGGTCGTCATGCTCACCCATCATTGGGTGTCGTAAAGTGTGACATTCTACTCTTTGCGCAGGGAGGTTCCACCCCAAGTAGACGTCTCATGCTCCCCCATTTCTGGGCGGTCTTATTCCGGATATCTCATTCATCAAATATGAGCCTCAGCTCCATTCCTCAATTCATCACTTATTAGAATACACCTATTCTAATTCATCATATTACTCTCTTTACTTATTCATTTTCAAATCTCGACTTGCCAAGTCCTTTACTAATTTAAAACATATTTATCTTTTATAGGAATCATCTTACTTTAACTCTTCTTTGACTAGAATACACGTTTATTACTAGTCACTTATTACTAAAAAATCATTGTCTCAAGCTTTATTAATACATATTATTAATAAACCGATTATCAAGCTCTTTTAAATCATTATCTTTATTCATACATCTTATTTATAAAAACTCATTAATTACTTTTCATAATCATAATCTCTTTCAAAATCATCAATCATTTAGACATACTAAAATAGTCTATTACTAGCATTTTCTCATCATATCAATCATATCTTTATTAAAAACGTTTATTAATAAAGACTCTTAAAACATCATAGTTTTCAAAATCATTTGCTATGTACTCAGTAAAAGTCTCATGTACTCACCTTAGCCAAGCTAATTCCAAATCGTGTCTAACAACACGAATCCTTGCTTTCCAACTTGTGAAATGTCACCAATCTTTAGGTCTTCTTGACCTACCATCAATATCATCACAATAACTAGTTATTATCCATAACTAATCACTAATCAATCCATATTCACATTCCTAACCACCAAATTCATCCAACTTGGTGGAATCTCAAACCCTAGTTCAAGATTTCCATCAATAAACCCAAATCAAACTTGTACACATCGATTACAAGCTTACAATGAGTGTTCTACACCCATGATTAGTCATCTTCCCCAAAGATGACATGGTTAGTTCCCCAAACCACCATTTTTACCCATACAAAGCTCACAATCAAGGTAGATAAGCAAGACAATCAAGAATACTTACCCTTGATGTTTCAATCCTTCAAGATGATGAAGATCTAAGCTCTTGAGCTCCAAAATCGCCCAAGTTTGCCCCCAAATCGGCTGCACTATGTGTGTGGTTGAATGAGGAATGAAACCCTAGCTCACACACAACAATATATATTCCAGACCAAATTCGCGCCGAGCTCGCGCCGAGCTCGCGCCGCGAAGTGACGCGGGTTTGCCTGCTGGTTGCCGCTGAAATACAGACCTCGCGTTTCGCTCGCGACTAGCTCGCGTTTCGCTCGCGGCTCTTGTCTCAACTCTTGATTCTCGCGTTTCACCTCTGGAGCTCCTGTTCAACCTCGCGACTGCCTCGCGCCTGGCTCGCCCCGCGAGGGCTGTCTGGGTCAGTTTCTTGCCTTTTAAACTTGTTTCCATCCAAGTCTTGACCCATACTTGGTTACACCAAGTCCCAAACATCCAAACACTCGATAAAACACCACGGAGACTCGATTAAACATTTTACTACCTTTATTCCTCAGTATTTCCGTTTAATTCATTAACCGAAAATTCCGGTCGTTACAACTATTCACCCCTTAAAAAGGATTCCGTCCTCGGAATCAACTCAAGGATTTCCAATCCACATTCCACTTCCAAATTAGGATCCAATAACACTTATGCATTTGATTGCCTTACTTGACTCCGTTAAACTCAAAGGGGTCACAAACCAACTTGAGTTCTTAATACCCGAACGGGTCAAAATTTTACAATTTGACCTTAACACCTTCAATCATTTAATTAATCCCTTTATCCACATTGGGACGATATGACCCAATTAATACTACTAGTCAATTAACCAAAACGATTGTCAATGCCTAACTTTGACCAAATTGTCAACATTGACAAATTTTTGACTTAAGCACAAAGTCAACCATATATTGATAATTTCTTTATCCACTAGTGGTTCCATTAACCATCAATTCCTTAACAATCGACCTTAAATTCACGGTCCAACGCCAATCACACTCGGTTCCTAAATTCAACCCGAAATATCCAACGGTCAAAGTCGCACCCCTTGACTACCATTATTTCCATTAATCCATTAACCACTATCATACACATGTAGATGATACATTATGCCTTTACTCTTGACTCACCACTTTAAACGAAAGTCAAAATCCAATTTTGACCTAAGTCAACAATCCACTAGTTGACCAACCTTGACTTATGAATAAAGTCAAACTTTGCTAAATTCCACATATTCTTTATTACTAAGGCATCGCTTCCCAAGCTTTTCGTTCCCTATTCCAGTATTTAAATTTCCTTTCTCAATTGTTTCTCTCTTCTCTGATTTCAATTTTCTACAATCGATTAACAAATTCCATCTAAATCGATACTGATCTCTATTACTTTTTAACTTTCATCCAATTACTTATACCACATATAATTTCCTTCAAATATCCTTATACCATACTTGAAATTCCCGATCGCCGGCTCTAGAGCCTCAATCATATCCAATTGTGGCCTAACCACCCATATACATCCTTCACCACTCATTGGCTACTAACCAATCTTGCTTCCTAGAGCATTCCTTTTTCATGAATCATGAACTTGTAGGCATCTCCTACACCTACTTATACTTAAACACTACCCGTGTTTTCAACCCAAGTTCTCACTTGCCATAAAAATCATAACAACAACTAACCATACGGTTCTACATACGTCAGATACAAACATCATATCCCTTATATAACAAATTATACTTTAACTATTTTATCTAGAGGATCGGAAAGCCTCCAATCCAACACGATCCCAAACTGTCACAATGATCGGAAAGCCTTCAATCCAAAGTGACTCATACAACACTATTTCATCTTGCATACAATCCATGTACGCATCTTTACACTTAGCATCATGCTATCATTTTCTTTCATATTTGACCTTCGATTTTCCACTAATACATTATACCACACGGTACACATAGAATCGTTTCTAGTGCTTTCCACCAATCTACTCATTTATCAATCGTCCTTATTCGATTCATTCTATCATTACTAAAACTTCTTATTATATATTTTTTTTTCTTTCACCCGGTCATCTTGAGTCAACCAATTGACTTCGATCGATACCCATACGTACACTATCATACTTTTTCAATAAACCTTTACCGAAACAAATTATTCACTCTTGATGTCACACCCGACATCCCCTACACAACCATTTGCCATGGCTATTTGCCAACACTCAATCAATCGTATCCAATCACTAAGGTTCCTTTTTATATTTACATATATTCTTTTCTTTTTCTTTTTTTTTTTTTTTTTTTTTTTTTGTATTTCACGACTCACGCTAACACTTATTACTTCATTGTACTACCATTCTCATATGGAAAATATTCACCACCCTCATGATCCAACTTTCAATATTTTTACGCTAACATAATCCTTCCTATTCTTATTTCTCGCGACATACCGGTCGCCAACCCATTCGACTATACACATAATAACCCGGGGAGATTATCTCCCAAATTTATCTTTTCACATCATACATTCCATCAATAATTATTCTCACACGTAGATCACATAAGCACTATATTGAGCGACACATAAGCAATTAAATTCTAATCATCTATCAAAACTTCATAAACGAATTACCTGAAGCGGCTCCATGAGTTCCCTTCACCCGATTCTTGTTGGCGGTTGTTGCTGACGTGTCGTTTCTCTTCCTCGGGCACGCACTACTAAAGTGTCCACCTCGTGACAAGTGTAGCATTCCACTTCTTCGAGGTTCCTTACTTTGCAATCCTTTGCTCGGTGCCCTACTCGTCCACACTTGAAGCATATGGCCGAATTTGCTTTACATTCTCCATGGTGATTTTTCCCACAACTTTGACAACTCCCAATACTACCATGCCTTGACGAACTCGGTTTGAACTTTTCTTTCTTCATTGATCCTAAGATACTATCGAGCTTCTTCTCTTCTTCTTTTGACGCCGATTCTTGTGCTTTTCGCCGAAGAACCCTCTCAACACCTCGAGCGGTACAAATGGCCTCATCTAACGTAGCCGCCCGCTTGACTTCCAATTCAAACTCCGGTGGTAGTCCATTTGCATAACGAACCACCTTCATACGTTCCGTCGGGTAAGACTTGATTACAAACGGAAGTAATCCCGTAAACTTTTTGGTGTACTCTTCCACCGACATATCACCCTTCTTGATGAACATGAACTCTTCCAGCAACTCTTCTAGATCTCTCTCGGGACAAAACTTTTCCTTCAACCTACTCGTGAACTCCTTCCACGATATCTTGTACACTTTCCTTCCCAAAGTCTCATACATGGTATCCCACCATGTCAACGCTTCATCCTTCAACTGTCGGGATGCATAGGTGACCATATCTCTCTTCAAACACTTGCTACTCTCTAGTACTTGCTCAGTTTCCCGAATCCAACGCATCATGACCTTGGGTTCCGAACTTCCATAATACACACCGGGGTTGCACGACATGAATGTCTTATATGTACAACCTTCCCTTTCATCCGACCCCGAATCATCACTTCCTTCGGTCGATGGCTCCTCGGTACGAGTCTTGCTACCCGAAGACTTACATCCCCCATGGGACTTAGAATCATCTCGCCTTTCCACATTCAACCGGTTATCGATAATCCGGTTCATATCCACGTTCACCTCATCCCTCATCTGATGAAACAAATTTCTGATCGCTTCCATAGTTAACGGGGTTTGGTTTGCATCCAAACCGAAACCTTCTCCATTATTACCGGGATGAGTCAGGATTCGATTTGAATCCGTCTCGCGATCTCGTGGGATCTCTCCACTTCTTGGGTTCACCATTTGCTATACCAACATATTAAACCATTAAAATTCAAAGATTGACTTATTAGTCAAACATAGCCCATAAAGCCCAAACATTATCTTTTCTCTTAGGGATCGACCCTAACATACCCATACTTTACTGTCTCAACGGACTGATCAAGGACATCCTATGGAAACATATGGTCCTACTTAGCATAGCTTAAGACTAGGGAGGTCAAACCTACCTAATTCACTTAAACTATAGCTCTGATACCAAGTTGTAACACCTCAATTTTTAGAACACCTTTTAAACATATTTTTAAATAAAAATAATACAATGTCCAATGTTCCCAAAATACGGTTTAACAAAAACCATTAAAACATTTATCAGAGTTATAAAATCCGGTGTTACAAAGATAATATCATAACCATAGGATAAACGAGAACTACCTACGAGCTCCCGAGCTAATCAACACTAGGCCACTTCTAACGCGACCCTCTAATCCAACGATCCTGAACCTGAGTACATAGCCAAAAACAAAGTAGTACGTGAGACAAAATAGTCTCGTGAGATACATGGGTTTTCGACCCATTCTCAAAAGATTTATAAAATAATATTTATAACATTAAAAATACTTATCCTTATCATTTCTTATTAATTCATAACTCATTTTTCCATTCATTTAACCGTATAAACTAATAAGCTTACCATAAGCTTACTCGTCATCTAATCACATACTTGTAAGTTATCTCCAAACTTACACTTTCATTATCACATCTGCAACGGACCTCTCCGAAGCCAACTCTCCCGATATGGGACGTCATAGGTAAACTATCCAGGTAATTGGGAACCCCCATCTTACCGAGATTCATAAGCTCTCCCCGTTCCCGGGTCGTCATGCTCACCCATCATTGGGTGTCGTAAAGTGTGACATTCTACTCTTTGCGCAGGGAGGTACCACCCCAAGTAGACGTCTCATGCTCCCCCATTTCTGGGCGGTCTTATTCCGGATATCTCATTCATCAAATATGAGCCTCAGCTCCATTCCTCAATTCATCACTTATTAGAATACACCTATTCTAATTCATCATATTACTCTCTTTACTTATTCATTTTCAAATCTCGACTTGCCAAGTCCTTTACTAATTTAAAACATATTTATCTTTTATAGGAATCATCTTACTTTAACTCTTCTTTGACTAGAATACACGTTTATTACTGGTCACTTATTACTAAAAAATCATTGTCTCAAGCTTTATTAATACATATTATTAATAAACCGATTATCAAGCTCTTTTAAATCATTATCTTTATTCATACATCTTATTTATAAAAACTCATTAATTACTTTTCATAATCATAATCTCTTTCAAAATCATCAATCATTTAGACATACTAAAATAGTCTATTACTAGCATTTTCTCATCATATCAATCATATCTCTATTAAAAACGTTTATTAATAAAGACTCTTAAAACATCATAGTTTTCAAAATCATTTGCTATGTACTCAGTAAAAGTCTCATGTACTCACCTTAGCCAAGCTAATTCCAAATCGTGTCTAACAACACGAATCCTTGCTTTCCAACTTGTGAAATGTCACCAATCTTTAGGTCTTCTTGACCTACCATCAATATCATCACAATAACTAGTTATTATCCATAACTAATCACTAATCAATCCATATTCACATTCCTAACCACCAAGTTCATCCAACTTGGTGGAATCTCAAACCCTAGTTCAAGATTTCCATCAATAAACCCAAATCAAACTTGTACACATCGATTACAAGCTTACAATGAGTGTTCTACACCCATGATTAGTCATCTTCCCCAAAGATGACATGGTTGGTTCCCCAAACCACCATTTTTACCCATACAAAGCTCACAATCAAGGTAGATAAGCAAGACAATCAAGAATACTTACCCTTGATGTTTCAATCCTTCAAGATGATGAAGATCTAAGCTCTTGAGCTCCAAAATCGCCCAAGTTTGCCCCCAAATCGGCTGCACTATGTGTGTGGTTGAATGAGGAATGAAACCCTAGCTCACACACAACAATATATATTCCAGACCAAATTCGCGCCGAGCTCGCGCCGAGCTCGCGCCGCGAAGTGACGCGGGTTTGCCTGCTGGTTGCCGCTGAAATACAGACCTCGCGTTTCGCTCGCGACTGGCTCGCGTTTCGCTCGCGGCTCTTGTCTCAACTCTTGATTCTCGCGTTTCACCTCTGGAGCTCCTGTTCAACCTCGCGACTGCCTCGCGCCTGGCTCGCGCCGCGAGGGCTGTCTGGGTCAGTTTCTTGCCTTTTAAACTTGTTTCCATCCAAGTCTTGACCCATACTTGGTTACACCAAGTCCCAAACATCCAAACACTCGATAAAACACCACGGAGACTCGATTAAACATTTTACTACCTTTATTCCTCAGTATTTCCGTTTAATTCATTAACCGAAAATTCCGGTCGTTACAGACCAAGTCTTTAATTTTTCATACATGATTTTTGAAGGTATGTTGGGAAATCTTAGTTCCACAAAGTTTTTAATGTATCCCAGATTTCTCCAACATATCATAAACTGTGAATTACAAAACTTGTCAACTCCCAAAAATATTTTTATCATTCCTGAGTTGAACAAGAAAGTTTTCTCTAATATGAGAAAACAATTTAAATTTTCGGGTAAGGAAACCCCTTTGTTTCCTAATATGATCAAAGATCAACCACTTCTTGGAGAGGGTTCAATCGTAGATACAACCCAAATTGAACCTCAACACACTCCATCACCCCCAAATGCAGCCCAAACACCACCCCAAACAGTCACTCAATCACCCACAAATATAGAAGTCCTGAATGTGTCCCAGGAACTTGAAATAAATCCTCAGAGTGCTACTCTTCACTCTGTGGAAGACCTACCCAATTTAACCAAAAATATTTCCACAATCTATAAAAGAAAGAAAACATCTTTAAAGGACACCATGGGACAAATCGAGTCACACCCAGGCTCAAAGAGTTGTCCTCCAAGGAGGAGAGAGGACATGAGGCGAGGACTTTCACTACTGATGCCCCAAAGGTGGGTGCACAGGACAGTGAAAACATCTCTAAGACCCAGACCTCGGCAACTTTAAGTGATGACTCATTTGAGGAGTTACTTAAAGGACCCCGGGGCCAAGAAACCACAAGTGGGGGCATCTCTGCTTCTTCTAGGAAGAAGAGGGTGTCTAAACAACCAATGAATCACCAAGAAGTGATGAGGGTAGATCTATGGATTTGATGGAAAGGATGGAAAACCTTAAAGCCAATGTACCAGTCCGTGAGCCCGATGATCTTGCTAGATGGAGTGAGGGCAGTATTAAAACCAAACAATTGACGGATAAAGTGGATTCTCTTGAATCCACTGTACAAGATTGTCTTAAATATCTCACAAATCAAGGGAAAACTATTGCAGTAATGAAAAGGCATGTCAATACCATTAACAAAAGGATGAGGTTTTATGAGCATAGGCTTCATCAACAAACTAAAATCATAAGGAAATTAAAGAAGAAGCTTGATGATAGTGAGGCTCCTCCAGTTGAGCTCACTAAGGGGGAGAAGGATAATATTCAAACAATGATTGATGAATCCATTGCAGCAGCAGCATCCTCTCTCCTAAATTTAAAAGAAACAACTATTGATGAAGGCCAAGAAAAGATGGATATTCATGATGAGCCAACTACTACTGCTCCCATGGAAGAACAAACTGAAAAAGAAGTATCAGTAGGAACTCCTACTACTGATATCATAGCAGTAGTAAGTCAGGAAGAGGAAATAAAAACAACAAATACTACTGATGCCCTATCAGTAGTAACTCCTGAAGTCACACCAGTAGTAACTACTTTGGTTACTACTGAAGAGGAAGAACTTCAACTCCCAGAGTTATTTGAAAGGGAAAGACATGTCATTATCTCCAAACCACCAACTCATAATCAACCACTTATCATAACTGACATTGATGATAATGTGAATTGGTTTGAGGTAGATGAATGTACACTTCCTCCGCACCCTAAAATCTTATCAGAAGATCAACTACATCTGTTTTATCCAAAACTTCTGATTCTGGGTGTACCTGATATGAAATACACTCCACCTCCACCATCTGCATGTATTAGAAAAGGAAAGGAAGTTTATGATGAAGACTATCCAAACAGAGCCTTAGGTCACCAAATGGTGAACAAAATAAATCATGTAAGATCAGAAAAGCAGTCTAGATGGAGGGTAAAACACAAGAAATTTTTGGAGAAAGTGGAGATGTATCAAGCTCTTGAGGAGAATAAAAAGAAGAAAACTCAAGAAGCAAAATTACCTGTTCAAATAGAAAATGCACAGATAGAAGCTCAAAAAGCATAATTCAAGAGGCTCAGAAAAGTTGAAGAAGAACATATACAATGTCTTGAATACTTAGTATCTGAATGCAAAAGAACTAAAAGTGATTTAACAGATGATGTATTTGAACAGAAGGCCAATATGATTGAATTTTTGAAATCTAAAGGGCTTAGTGCAAAGTCTCTTGGCAGAATGAAGATGATTACTATTATAGACAAATATTGCACTGCTAAGAAGAAGGATTTGGCTAAACAAGAAGCAGAAGAAGAAAAGAAGTCAAAAGAATTAATTCCAATCAGTCCAACATTAATCAAAGCTGGTAGTGTATCAACTACTGGTGATTCTTCAACTCCCCAATCAAAGAAGAGAAAAGCTACTACTCAAGAACAGAGCTCTAAAAAGAAGTTAAAAACAGAACAAAACATACCTGTTCTTGAAGTGCCTGTTTCTCCCTTGCAGAACAATCCAATCATCAATTGGAGGGTTATGCAGAACAATGTCATAGAGATTATAAGGGAAGATAAAATTGTTCAAAGATTTACTGGATGGTTACCATTGATCAGTTCATGTTCTAGAAGTGATGTAATCAAGCTTCTGATCATTGGAAAACCAAGAATGACAAAGAAGTCATGGAAAGAGTCTGGTGCTGGATACTTAACAAGAATGATAGATGCTGCATTTTATCCAGACAATTACCCAGAACAATTTACAGATCCAGGAAATGTTTATGCTTGGAATGTCATTCCTACTGCCAATATGTATTTCTTTGAAAAATCAGGCAAAGTATGTGAGCTGTACTTATATGAAAAAGAATATCCACATTCTGAGAAGACTATGTATCAGATATTCACAAATACAATGATGAAACCATATGATGATGTTATGTTTCAGAACAAGTTAACTTATTTTACAAAAAGAAACAGCAAATACATTATTGAGCAAAGACATCAACAGAATCAAAGAACATTGGAGAAAAGAAAGAAAGAAGAAGAAGAACAAAAGAAACTTATGTGATTGAAAAGAAATCAATAAGTTTAGGGGGGGATTGTTGGAACAAAATCACAGATCAACTTAATACTGATGCTGCAAGTACTGATCATGTTTACTACTAATGAATGTTATACTTAGTACTGATGGGGCAGAATTACTTATTACTGATGAAGTTGATACTGGTGAAGTCTATAACTTAGTTACTACTGATCAAGGCATATTGAAGATACTACTGATCAATAGTAGTTACTACTGACGATGTATCTGGACTTACTACTGATCACCTTACTTACTACTGATGTTGAAAAACTTACTACTGGTGATTAGTTTTACTACTGATAACGCGTTTATGGAACAAATCAAGTCCGAGATCTTCGTAGAGATAGTTATAGAATGTAATTCAATGTATATCTTTATAATTCGAATGTAAATCAAAGTCCTAGAATAACTAGGGTAAATAGTTAGGCTTCAAGGACTATTATATATAGTTCCTTATGAATTGTAAACGTATGTGTGTATGGTGAAACAATAATATACATTGAAGCTTTTTGTGAAACTGTGTTCTTAATATTCTCGTTTATTATTTACAGTTCATTGTTCTTAATTCATTGATATAGTGTTGATCCGCTGCAACTTCTATTATCAATTAGATCTAAGGTGTTTATTAACTTGTTCATAGTTAATCGATCCTGACAATTGTAACTAATCAGGTTTTGTTTTTCCGCAACAAGCCTCGTTGTGAAAGTTACGTTTACCTAAAATGTTCTAAAACTTATATCATTTGTTAATTAACACAATCAATACAATATATACAATCTAGTGTTGTTGTCACCCGACAAAACTTTTTCAAATTTGACACATGGAATGTGTCAATTCTGCTGAGTTCTTGTGGTAGTTTAAGTTTATAAGTGATGACACCAATTCTTTCCAAAGAAAATTAAATGGTCCGGTGTACCTAGGGTTTAATATCCTACACTTTCCATTCGGGTAACACCTTTCTAAGGTGAGACTTTCAAAAAGACTACCAGACGTTAAATTCTAACAGCTTTCGTCTATTATCAGCATAATTATTTTGTCTATCCCGTGCATGGAATTGACTTATACCTTAATCGTGATGAGCATGATATCGATGATCTTCTGAATAAAACCATTTGTTCTCTTTTTGAAGATTCTCATCGTAATTAGTTGAGCAAAAAAGATAAAAATTCCTAAGTGTCGAGAACTTTTTCTTCTAAGACTTCAACAACAAGCTACTTCTACTACCAACTGGTTAGACGGGTGCCAACGGGCACCGTCCCTTTGCCGCAGGTTGTCGCCAGTTTGGTGGTACCGTTGGCACCATTCCGCCAGTGGTACCGCCACCTTACTCACGCCGCTTTGGAGACGGGGATGGAGGGACTCACCAGTTTAGTGGGTGGGTCCAAAGGGGTATTTTTTGTGTGTGTGTTTTGTGATGGTGGGTCCTAAAAAATTAAAAGGAAGTGGTATTGTTGGGATGTGTACGTCAGTTTAGTGTCAGTTGGAGGGTGAGCTGACGTGGCGCTGATTTGGCAACAACTGACGGCGTCAGTTTAATTTACCATTGGGAGTGGTCTTAGTCTTCTTGTTGTCTTCGGCTTTCGGTCTACAACAAAAAAATTCTAACTTCTTTTGCACCTAAAACTAATCTCTAAGACCGTTCGGTATGGGCCAAGGGCCGTTGTCGTGGGGCTGAGGTGGCAAGGCCTCAACAGCGTGGGGCTAAGGGGAACATCGCCCCCCTTAACGCCGTGTTAGGGCGTGGTGGTGAACCAGGGGCACGATAACGAGCGGCAACGGGCGTGGAGGCTTGAATATTTGACCGTTGGGACGAGGGTAACGCTCATATGACCGTTTGAACTAGGGGTGTCAAATTTGTACCGGACAAAACCAACCAACATGCTACCAACCGAACCAATTAAAGTTGGTAGCCAATATGTTGGTAGCCAACATGTTTGGTTGGTAGTACCTTGCCAATTGAGTATTCATGGTACGGTAATGGTATAAATTTTTATATACCACGGTAATACCGTACCAACCAATATATGTATGCATTTATATAAATTAATTCTTACAATATATACTTACATAAATTGTGGTCTAATTTTTTTATCTTTAAACATCTCTCCACCATACAATATATATAATTGATTTTTTAACATAGATAATTTTTATATAGCATTAATAAATCATCATTTTATTTACATTTCTTCGAGTTTGGAAAGTTTGTTAATATGTTTAAAATGATGGATGATAATAAAATATCGTATTATAAAACATATATTGTTTTTAATATTTTTCAGTTTCATATTAGTTTGTAATCTTGGTATGCAGTACCAATGTGTACCAACCAACATTGTTGGTAGCCAAACAAATTGGTACCAAGTTTACTTGGTATGGTACTGGTAGTTAAATTAGTGTACCAACTATAGTTGGTACCAACTATAGTTGGTACGGTACACGGTATGAGGAAAATATGAAATGTATCGTACCATGTTCACCCCTAGTTTGAACTTAAAAAAAAATTAGTTTATTTATTTTTTTCCCCTATATATACATACAATATACCTTATTTTTTACACAACCACAACCACACAATCTCTACAAACTCTACAATCTTACTATTCTCAATACCAAATGGCTTCCAACCAAAGCTCACCCGAATCATCCCCGGTAAACCCCAACACGAACGACCAAAGTAATCTTTGATTTGCCCACTTCGACCAATATGTTAATTTGCTCAACCACATGAACTCCCATTCAACCAAATCCCCACTACCAACAACATCAATTCCAACACCCACAATTCCAAAACCAACCATTCCAAAACTAACTATTCCAACACCCACAATTTCAACCAACTCAATTTCAAAACCCTCCATTCCAAAACCCATCATTCCAACCAACTCAATTTCAACAAAGTCAATTTCAAAGTGCACAATTCCAAAGTACACAATTCCAACAAACAGAGGCTGTGGTAGCGGTAGCAAGGCAAAAAAGAAAGGAAAGGGGAAAGCCAAGGAGAAAGTAGTTGTTGATACTGACGGTCCAATGACTTGGACGACTGAAGAAGAAGTTGCTTTGTCTAAAGCTTGGTACACCGTCTCAAAAGACCCAAGGGATGGGAATAGCAAGAAAACGAAAGGGCTATGGGAGGCTGCGTCCAAAGTTTTTTACGATCTCATGAAGAGCCCGGTGTACAGAAACCACGACCAACTGTTTGGGAAGTGGCGTCAACTAGTCACCATTTTAACAAAGTTTAACAGTACCTACAACAAGCTTATGTCTGAAAAACGGAGCGGCCAGAGTAATTTTGATGTTATGGACGCGGCAAGGCTAGAATACAAAGCTGGTGGCCGTCATGGTTTTGAGTCAGAAAAGCAGTGGTTGGTTGTAAAAGACGACCCAAAATGGTTAGCTTCAGTTAGTGCACAGGAGCAACAAAGAAAACAACAAAGACAACAACAACAACAACAACAACAACAATCAAAACGGTCTAGTAGTTCCCAATCGGTGGATGTTTCTGATGGTCATACAACTACTTCGTGTATCGACCTTAATGTTGGGGACGACGACATACCCGATGACATATACGATGAAGTCGAAGAAACCCCCACTCCAACCCGACCGGTAGGAAGAGATAAGACCAAACGAGCACAACGCCATGCGGCGCAACATGCATCGTCGACCAATACGATGGAAGAAGTCGCAAAGATGTTGGCCGACCACGGTGTGACGTCAAAAGAGAAGGTCCAGTTGAGGAGGGAAAAACGGCTGACGGACAAGACCGCTACCGAGGGAACAATTATGCTCAATACCATCCCCATTTTGAAGCATAAAGAGGACGATTTGGATGGGGAGGATCTCGAGATTTTGAGGGAAGCGAAAGCGAAGGCGAGGGCCACTTTCTGCAATTTAAGCTAGTTTTTTTTTCAAGTATTGTGTTAGTCCCCAGACTAAGTAAATAAGATTTGATGATCGATAGCTAAGAAGAATAAATCAGTTGAAGTATGTATCTCTGCTGAAGTACAAGTATATTCATAATCCTTCAGCTGAGTACGTACTTAGCTCTAGGAAACAAGTCAAATCAGCAGCTATAGAAGAGTGTTCATTCGAAGTCTATGGCCAAAGGATAAAGACAAGAAGAAGACCATTCAGCTGATAGTGGAATCAGCTGATGGTACCTACTGCAGATAAAGACTTAGCGGAAAATGTTCTTGACACTTTGAACATTTTCCTTTCTCGCTCAAAGAAGAAGAAAACGATGAAGATCTCATGTTTTGGAATAGAAGATAATATGTCAGTACATCATCGTTTGTCCCTCCAAGCATGTAAAGGGAAAGTCAACTACTTTTGTACTATCATAGTACACATTTTCACTGTACGTCAAAAAAGGTAGCAAAAGGAGTTGACACAAAGTACAATTGGGACTATAACCTATGCAAGTGCATTAAATGTTTCCGTGGACAAGTCTACATCGACGAATGATATGTTTACACATCGATTAACTTGTGGACAAAGGAACATGGATTTTGGGCTATATATAGAGACGTAAATGCTTGCATTTACACACACCTTTTAGCATTCATAGCACAAGAACATTCTCTAAGAGTTTATTATTGTATGGTATTAACTCTCTCATAGTTATTACACAGGCATTCAATATCAGCTGTTAGTATCAGCTGATATAACTCTCCTTCCATAGTCTTCGAGTTTGAGCGAACAAAAGTGTCACTTCAAGTATAAAGTTTGAGTTAGTATGTACTATCTATTTCCGCAAACTTTGTACTGTATTAAGTTGTTTTAATAAACTCTTAATCATTGAAAACTTGTGTGTTCTTTATCTTATCGTCTTTATTTGTCATAACACCACACATTTGTGTTGTTGGGATCCAACAACTGGTATCAGAGCAAGTGTCAAAGTTGCTCTCCATCAACTTTGAGCATCTGTTATGGCTGAACCTACAACATCCGATCTTCCATCATCTGGAAAACCTCCCAAACTTACTCAAACCAACTACCCCATGTGGAAAACGCGTATGTTATCTCACATGGTTACCTATCACCCAAAACTAAAAGATAATATAAAGATAGGAAAATACATTCCCAAAACCCTTATTCCTGGTACCCCTTGTTGTGAAATCTGAAGCTCAATGGACAGACGCTGAAAAACGTCTTGTTCACCTTGAAAATAAAGGAAGGGATATGCTTTTTCAAGCAGTTGGTGATGAACTGTGTTGCAACATTCAATTTTGTGACTCAGTCAAAAAAATGTAGGAAAGGTTGGCTGAAGTGTATGAAGGCACATCCGTTGTGCGCGAACACAATAAAAACATGCTCATTCATGACTACGAGCTGTTTAAAGCCAAACCTAGTGAGACTATAGCTCAAACATTCAATCGTTGTAACATTTTGTTAAACGAGCCGAAGTCTCATGGGGTTGAAAAGGACGATATGTCCAAAATGTGTAAGTTTATGGAAGGCTTACCCTCTAAATGGGCTACCATTATAACTTGCATAAGTACATCTCCCACTTTAAAAGATTACACTCTTTCTTCTCTCTACGACATGTTTCTAAGCCATGAGAAAATTGTACTCAACAAATTTCAACCTCCAAAGGATTCTAAAGTGAGCTCCTCAGGATCTTCAGCTGCTCTTGTTTCTCTAAACAAACCCAGCAGAACTGAATATCCTCCCTCATATGATGAAGCTGACATAACTTCAGCTGTTGATCTGTTCAACATACCTGAGGTCAGCATCGAATAGATCGATGAAGACGAAGATAATGAGGCCCTTATAACTGAGCTTGCCCTACTTGTCAAAAATAGAAAAAAAAATTCAAAGGAAAATATGGCTCCTCAGCTAGAGGCTCAAGAAGCATACCTATCTCATCAGTTGCACCTTTCAGACCTTCTGGAAGTACACCTGATATCTCTGAGATAACCTGCTACAACTGCAACAAAAAGGGACACTATGCTAACGGCTGCAAGCAAAAGAAAGCTAGTTCATCCTCTTCAAGTGGTGAGTCCATTGAAGAAAAGTACAAAAACATACAAGCCTTCACCAAAAAGATCCTAGAAAAAAGAAGGCACTTGAAGGCAAAGTTGCTGACAAGGGTCTTGTAGCTGAAACTCACGACTGGGCTGACTCTGGTGACAGCTCATCTGATGATGATGAACCAACGGCCACAATGTATTTGATGGCTCGTGCTGATGAAAGGATTACAGCTGATGATGCTGGTTCGTATCAATGGGTCAACATAGTTCACAAAAAGGTATCCTCTTTAATCTCTGATGAGGCTTCTGAAGCCAAAGATATTGTTGATTCCATTATCTGTAACTTACACTTCATTGATCAGCTGAAAGGTGAATGTTTAGATAAACACAGTGCTATTCTTCGCGAAAATACTTTTCTAAAAGAAAGATTAATTGATCACAAAACCTTAAAAGAAGAACTTTCTGAAAACAAAATTTATAAACTCAGTTCTTCAACACGATCTCAATGAGAAAATTAAAGAACTTGAAGCAATTAAAAAGATTTGTGAATCATGGTCTCGTTCATCCAAACGTGTGAGTGAGTGTGTCAACTCACAGATTCCTAGTCAAGTACAAGTTGTATTAGGAGGAGATTTCCTTGCTGCAGCCGATGTAACTGATAGCAGTACGGATGATCCGTACTACTCGCCAGCTGATGCTTCTGTGCCAGACGAGGAGTTGGTGTTTGGTTGCTTTGTTAAGTCTACCAAAACCTATGCTACTGAGATAGCCAAGGAAGATCCTTATGACACTACTGGTGAAGAGTCATCAGCTGAGTCTTCAGCCATAGTTGTTAGGACACCCACAATAGTTATTGTTGAGCCAAGTAAGTCTATTCTGGGCTCAAAACCTGCTGTCTCTTCTGCTAGACCTCAAAGGAAGACTAGCAAGACAACAGGAAAGAAAATTGTTCTTACACCCTTCAAGGGTGAGACAACTGGAGTTCGTACTCAAGCTGCAAAGAACAAAGGTAAGAGTGTTCTCAAAAACACTCCAAGTCCTTCTTCAGTTGGTCCTGAAGGATTTATGTGCACAGTCAGTCAACCTATGATGATACATCCATGCCTACGAAACACTTAAGGGTCACACCGGTGAGTGCATGTAACACGAGCAAGTTATGCAACGATACTACGAAGAGGAATGATTCATAATAGTCATTATCAATCAGTTAATTATTAAGTTAAATTTAACTTATTACTAGATTAGTTTAACTAACTAATTAATATAAGTAGTTGTACGTTTACTAGTTAAGTAAATATACAATGTGTTAATTATAGATTATCCATGATATGATTTAAGGCTATTAAATCATATAGTAATTGGATAATATTATTGTGTAAATTATATAAAGGATATTATATAATTAACTATTAAAAGTATAAATACAAGTATATATAATTCGTGTATATGGGTACCGAATTATTAGTGTGTTAATACTAGACATTTAGTAGTTAAGTGCAACAATAATAAACTAGTTAAACTATAAGGGATGGAAGTGTAAAAGGATAAGTTTAATTAAGAGATTAATCTTAATTAAACTAGAAGGGCCCTAAGTGAAAGTCCATCTATTATAAATAGAGGGCTTAGGTATCACTTATTAGGTTACACCTTTAGAAGCCGAATCCCTTACCCCCTTTCTTCCATTCGGCCGAACCAAGAACATCAACACTTGGTGTTCTTCGTTCTTCGTGTTCTTCATTCGTTCTTTGCGTTCTTCAAGTCTTGAAGATCCAAGATCGTTGCAAGTGATCATCTAGAGGATCGTTCGTCGTGTTCATCATCAGTGGACTTATCTTAAGCATTAACCTAAGGTATGATTCATGGAACACTCTTTCCTCCTTCTCCTCTTGTTCGAAGTCGAACCAAGAACCCTAGGGTTCTTGGTAGTAGTCGACGAACACACACAAGTATGTGTGTGTGTGTTCGAGTTCTTCGTACAAGGTTTCTTTCTTGTTAACCTAATCTAGATTTCCAACATCCCAATCCTTTAGGGTTTAAGGATTAGGTTTACTCCTAGTTCCGCATTTAGGGATTAAATCAGCTAGTTGGTTTTAACCGGTCAAGAACAAGTTCATGTTCTTGGTCAGTCATGTTTCGAACCAAGTATACTAGGAGGTCGATCCTATGGGTCGATCAGTCGCATGGTGTGTAGTGAAACCCAACAAGTCCTGTCAAACAGCTGAAAGGAAAGGTCAGCAAGCTGACATCACTCGTGCAAACTCTGACTATCTCGGATAATTAGAAAGGGATTTTGGGTCCAGTACCCAGCCCTGCTGCGTCGCCCTCCACTCCACTACAAAAGAACAGAAAATGTTATAAGTGTAGAGATCGTGGGCATATGGCAAGTGATTGTGACAGCACAAGCTTAAGACCCTCTCTAGCTTCAGCGTGTGAGTCCATTAAGAACCCAACCCCTATAAGTTCCAGCAAGAAATCACAAGGTCCCACAGAGGTGTTGGTTCCCAAAAAGAACTAACTCTTTTAAACTTATGTGCATGGTTATCAAAGCAAACACGTCTGGTACCTAGACAGTGGTTGCTCAAGACACATGACTGGATACAAATCCCTGCTTGGAGAGTTCGAAGTTTGTGCTGGTCCTCCAGTAATTTTTGGTGATAATGGTAGAGGCTCAACTGAAGGTTATGGATCTGTCTCTAATGGATCTATAAAGATCACAAGAGTTGGGTATGTGAATGGGCTGAAACATAATTTAATCATTATTAGCCAACTATGTGATGCAGAGTTCTCAGTGAACTTTAATAAGTACAGAGGAATGGTGACAGATAAAAGTGGAAAAGTCGTGCTTATCGCACAAAGAAACAACCATGTATATACACTTGACATGAATCCTCAAAATCAAGAAGTTTGTCTATTCTCTCACTCCACTGAAGAGCTGAATTGGTTGTGGCATAAAAGGTTATCTCACTTAAATTTTAAAAATATATCGAAGCTGTCCCGAGGTCAGCTGGTGAATGGTTTGCCACAGATCAAGTATGAAAAAGATAAACTTTGTTCAGCTTGTGAACAAGGCAAACAACATAAAAGCTCCTTCAAATCGAAGCAATATTTCTCCATCGACAACTGCCTGCACATGCTTCATATGGATCTCTTTGGTCCTATGAGTACTGAAAGTCTAGGTGGAAAGAAGTATACACTTGTTATCATTGATGAATACTCACGATATACTTGGGTTATATTTCTTTGTAACAGAAGTGATGCAGCTGATGAAATTATCAAATTCATCAAGAAGATGGAACTTCTAAATGGGTCAAGAGTAAAGCAGCTGAGATCAGACAATGGTACTGAATTCAGAAATCGTACATTGGAAGACTTCTGCTCAGAAGTTGGGATCTCACAAAACTTTTCAGCTGCTAGAACACCTCAACAAAACGGTGTTGCTAAAAGAAAAACAGAACCCTGATAGAAGTTGCAAGAACAATGATTGCTGAGTCAAACATGCCAAAACAATTAAGGGCAGAAGCTGTTAACACAACTTGTTTTACTCAAAACAGGTCTCTCTATGTGAAGAGACACAAGAAAACTTCTTATGAAATTCTTCGTCGGAGGAAACCTTATATCGGTTTCTTTCATGTCTTTGGTTGTGTGTGTTTTGTGATAAACACACGAGATCAGCTGGGTAAGTTCGACTCTAAAGCTGATGAAGCAGTTTTCTTGGGGTACTCCACTGTGTCTAAGGCATACAGAGTTTTCAACAAAAGAAGACAAACATTAGAAGAATCTATAAATGTTACTTTTGAAGAACACTCTAAAGCCTTAAATTCCACCTCTGTTGAATCATCTGATGCATTTCAGATATCAGCTGTACCATCAACTGATGATACAGCTGAAGCATTCTCTGATGCTTTGAATCTTTTTGAAGTTCCAATAAATGATTCAGATGATACATTTCATGATGCTCCCACATATATTGTAGATATTGCAGCTGTCCAACAAGAAATTCCAACAACAAGAGCATCATCCAAGGCTAGATCCAACTCTAAGCGACCTCTTCATACTTCAAGAAGATTAGTTCAAAATGAAGTACCCAATCCTGTTGAGCATTCAGCCGCTCAACAAGGATAAAATTCTGTTGAATCCTCTTCCTCTTCAGCCGTTTCTCAATCCAAGTGGATGTCAGAACATCCAATTGAATTAATCATTGGAGATCCACAACAAGGAGTGGTCACAAGAAGTAATCTTTGCCTATGGTCGTGTTTCTTAGCAGCTGAAGAACCAAAAAATATTAAAGCTGCCTTAGAAAACTCCAGCTGGATTCAAGCGATGCAGGAAGAACTTAACCAATTTGAGGTCAATAAAGTGTGGCAGCTGGTCCCTCCACCAGCTGGTAAGACAATAATTGGTACCAAGTGGGTATTTAGGAATAAAATGGATGAGGAAGGCGTGGTCATTCGCAACAAGGCTAGACTCGTTGCACAAGTATATAGACAGGAGGAAGGAATCGATTTCGATGAAATATTTGCTCCAGTAGCAAGGCTTGAGGCTATAAGAATATAGTTAGCTTATGCTGCTTACAAAAACTTCACAGTTTTTCAGATGTACGTACAGAGTGCATTCTTAAGCGGTAAATTGCAAGAGGAAGTTTACGTGAAGCAACCCCTAGGTTTTGAAAATCCTAAGTACTTAGACTATGTGTATAAGCTGGATAAGGTGATGTATGGGTTGAAACAAGCTCCTCGTGCATGATATGCCACTCTCTCCACATTCCTCCTAGCAAATGATTTCACCAGGGGAAAGCTTGATAAAACCTTATTCATTCGTAAAATCAAAGGTGATATCATTCTTGTTCAAATTTATGTGGATGACATAATATTTGGTGCTACTGATGAAAAACTTTGTAGACGTTTCTCAAAACTTATGTCTACTAAGTATGAGATGAGTATGATGGGTGAATTAACATATTTTCTTGGCTTACAAGTTAAGCAATCTAAAAATGGAATTTTTATAAATCAACAAAAATATATCAAAGATCTGTTAAAGAAATTTGATATGAATTCATCATCATCTATGGAAACTCCAATGGCTCCTCCAAATAATCTAGATGCAGATACAACTGGGAAATCAGTTGATATCACATTCTACAGAGGAATCATTGGGTCTCTGCTCTATCTCACTGCCAGCAGACCAGATATTATGTTTGCTACCTGCATGTGTGCTAGGTATCAAGCTGATCCTAGAGAATCTCATTTAATAGCTGCTAAGCGAATTTTAAGGTACCTTAAAGGTACTCCAAGCCTAGGTCTTTGGTATGCCAAAGATTTTGGGTTTGATGTAATTGGCTATTCATATTCAGACTTTGCAGGTTGCAAAATGGATAGAAAAAGCACTACTGGAGGATGTCAGCTACTAGGTGGCAAGATAGTCAGCTCGACAAGCAAGAAACAAAATACTGTTTCCACCTCTACAGCTAAGGCAAAATATGTTGATGTTGGAAGCTGTTGTGCTCAAGTCATTTGGATGAAGAATCGGCTGGTTGATTTTGATATGAACTTTTGCAAGGTTCCTATCTACTGCGATAACACAAGTGCTATCGCAATCAGCAACAACCCAGTTCTTCATTCCAAAACCAAACATATCGATATCAGGTATCATTTCATTAGAGATCACATTGAACAAGGTGACGTTGAACTTCATTTCATTTCAACAGACCTTTAGCTGGCTGACTTGTTCACTAAACCTTTAGATGAAAAACGTTTCAACTTTTTAATCAGCGAGCTGGGTATGTTAAATGCTTAAATCATCTGCTGAAGTGGGTATTTAGGAATAAAATGGATGAAGAAGGTGTGGTTATTCGCAACAAAGCTAGACTTGTTGCACAAGGATACAGACAGGACGAAGGAATCAGTTTTGATGAAACATTTGCTCCAGTGGCTAGGCTTGAGGCAATTAGAATATTTCTAGCCTATGCTGCTTACAAAAACTTCACAGTTTTTCAAATGGATGTGAAGAGTGCATTCCTGAACGGAAAGCTGCAAGAGGAGGTATACGTTAAGCAACCACCAGGGTTCGAAAATCCTAAGTATTTAGACTATGTGTTTAAATTGGATAAGGCGTTGTATGGGTTGAAACAAGCTCCTCGTGCATGGTATGATACACTCTCCACGTTCCCCATAGCAAATGATTTCACAGGGGAAAGATTGATAAAACCTTATTCATTCGCAAAATCAAAGGTGATATCATTCTTGTTCAAATTTATGTGAATGACATAATTTTTGGTGCTACTGATGAAAAACTTTGTAGGCGCTTTTCCAAACTTATGTCTACAAAGTATGAGATGAGTATGGTGGGTGAATTAACGTATTTTCTTGGCTTACAAGTCAAGCAATCTAAAAATGGAATTTTTATAAATCAAGAAAAATACATCAAAGATCTTTTAAAGAAATTTGATATGAATTCATCATCATCCATGAGAACTCCAATGGCTCCTCTAAACAATCTAGATGCTGACATAACTGGTAAGTCAGTTGATGTCACATTCTATAGAGGAATCATTGGATCATTACTCTATCTCACCGCTAGCAGACCAGATATTATGTTTGCTACTTGCATGTGTGCTAAAGCTGATCCTAGAGAATCTCACCTAATAGCTGCAAAAAGAATTTTGAGGTACCTTAAGGGTACTCCAAGCCTAGGTCTTTGGTATTCCAAAGACTCAGGGTTTGATCTAATTGGCTATTCAGATTCAGACTTTGCAGGTCGTAAAATGGATAGAAAGAGCACCACTGGACGATGTCAGCTGCTTGGTGGAAAGCTAGTCAGCTGGACAAGCAAGAAACAAAGTACTGTCTCTACCTCCACAGCTGAAGCAGAATACGTTGCCGCTAGTAGCTGTTGTGCTCAAGTCCTTTGGATAAAGAATCAGCTTGTTGATTTTGATATGAACTTCTGCAAAGTTCCTATCTATTGTGATAACACGAGTGCTATTGCAATCAGCAACAATCCAGTTCTTCATTCTAGAACCAAACATATCGACATAAGGTATCATTTCATTAAAGATCACATTGAACAAGGTGATGTGGAACTCCACTTCATTTCAACAGACCTTCAGCTGGCTGATCTATTTACTAAGCCTTTAGATGAAAAACGATTCAACTTTTTGATCAGCGAGCTAGGTATGTAGAATTCTTGAATCAACTGCTGAAGTACTATCAGCAGCTGATATGATTCACCTTGTCACTTAGTACATTCAGCTGACTAAAACCTTTTGAATATATCAGTCAGCCGAATGAAATCTCTTAATTGATAACTTATCGTGTTTTATAAGTTAAAACGTTTGGTTCTCCCATAAAGGCATCTTTTAACCCTATCCACACGTTCTCTGTGGCAAATATTTCCACTCGAGTGAAAATATTTGGCATTTATGTGGGACAAGACACCCTGACACAGAAACGGCTCCACTACCCTGACACAGAAACGGCTCCAGTACCTCACACTATCACTTCCAACCACCTTTGCACGATAAAAACGTGTCTATAGTTGGTTTGTAACTATCCAATTATGACCCAGTTTAAATTCAAATCTTTACCCAAACCGACCCATAAATCTCCTATAAATACCCACCTCTCTTCTTCACTTCATCCTCATCACTCCCACAATTCTCTCTCAAAAAACCCTCTATTTCTAACCTTTATCTTTCTTCCATCTCTCCCCCAAAATGATGAAGAAAGCTCAGAAGGTTTCTCTTACTAGGGCTGCCATTGAGTTCTCTCAGAACTCAAATCTTGTAGCCAACACTTCCCCACCGGGTGATCTTGTCGATATTTATCGACCGGTTGTGACGTTTGTGCGTCACTGCCCTATCCGTGGTGCATTTACCAGAGTCACCAAGAGTATCATCGAACTCTTGCGTGATTTCTGGATGTCCGCCTCCACTTCTGGAGACGACATCACTACGCAAGTAGGGAATCATTAAATCACCATTACTATTGATGATTTCCGAGTTGCCTGCGGATTCGATTATCTGCAACCTGGAGAGAAATATCAGCAGACTAAATCTGCTGATGAAGCTAAAGCGAATCTAATCCGTATCACTGGATACAGATTAGAAAATGAAGAAGACAAGGTGCTGATCTTTAAGAAGTCTCAGCTGACGAGACCCTAAGCCTACTTCTTTACCCACAACATTCAGGGTATAGGCGGCAATTCCGGGTCTCTCAACCAGTGCAACTCCAGCATGCAAGTCTTTGCTGAAGCCCTAGTCACCGGTCAGCGGATCGACTACGGGAAACTGGTGTACGAGGAGGTCAAGACCAAGCTGAAAGGCAAGGGAAATCATATTCCCTATCTTCGCTTTTTCACATTGTGCATCGCACATGTGATGCTTGAAAAGCTGCAGATAGATTATGAAGACATCCATGGGGAATCGGTGATGGTCCGTTCCATTTCCAACATCATCTTCCAAAAGAAGGATGATGAGAAGGCATTTCCCCTCACCTCGTACATGCTGAAGATCATAGATGATCGAGTCAGATCCAAAAGGGATCGAAAGAAGGGCGCAACATCGAAGAAATCTGCCCTACAAGAAGGTAAGTCCTTTCCTCATCTGAAGCGTTTTCCCTCAACTGGGCGACCATCCCCAGCTGCTGATGGGAAAACCACCACCTCAATAGGGATCTCAATCCCTGAGAATGAGGATTCTGCTGATACAAATGATTCTCCTCTGGTGGTGAAGAAGCAAGTTAAGCGACCCTCTCATCACCCTCCTTCTTCTTCATTCTTTTTATCATCTTCTTCTGCCACCAGTACCCCTATTTCTCCTCTGCTGGAGGTTAGAAGGACTGCTACTATTGGTGCAGAGAAGATGATTGCAGATGCTGAACTGGAAACAGCTGCAGCATCTGTACTTAGCCGGGGTCCCAGAGAAGATCGCTTACGATCAGAGGCTTCATCAGCTTCTGATCTTTGTTCTTCTCATTTTCAGATTGGCAGTGTTTATCAAGGAACTCCACCAACAATCAGAGCTCCTAGTCGAACACTCTCGGCTGTTCCCCCTTCCTTTCCTTTCATCCACTCTCTTCTCCTGATTTCTCAACAAGTCAGCAGACTTCAAAACGGCAATCTCGTTCTTCAGGAGTTAGTGCCGGCTCCAAACCTCTGCGTAGCTCCTCGACTGATTCATTATCTGTCGTTGTAACACGGGAACAAACTCCACAAGCAACCTCAGTCTCTCAACAGACTGTTGGTGAAGTTTTCGGCTCAACCCAAGCCATCCGAGAGTTAGCTGCACACACACCACCCCCAACTTCTTCATCACTCCCTGAGTCTTCAGCTGATGATAGATTGACTGGAAACCAAGTCAATTTTGAAGCTGAACCTTCTGTTTCCCACGACGTCACCGGCTTAAACCAGCAGGTGATCAAGGAAACCACCACCGCCAATGAAGAGACAACTTTAAACCAAGTTGTTACTGGGGCACGAACCCCAGCTGCCAGTGATCGCGAAAGTAATCGCCAACCAAGCTGTGAGGCAGCTAACCCACCACCCAGAGGAACTCTTCCTCTAGTCTCCATGCCAGTATCGCCGGCTGGTGAGACCGAAGCTCCAGAGACTCAAACAGCATTTCATCTAATGTTTGAGTCGACTGATGATTTTATTCAGTCTTACTATTCGTCATCCGACGAAGAACATTCTGAGCTTCAAAGTGTTTTGACAACTGAAGTCGGCACTTCTATTATAACCCCAGAAGTTTCAGTTGGACCCAACCTACCCCCCATAGTCCCTGAGCAACCCATAGGAGCAATTCCTCCTAACTCAGGAACACTCACTCCCACAGCTGAGGTTACCCCTCAAGCTGGAGACATGTCGGACCCCTTCCCCCAAAGCGTCCAAGTGTCCCATGCTGAATCCAGCAAAGCTGGAGGACGCATTCCCATCAGAGCCGCTGCTGCTCTGATGTCTAGAGTTGTTACATCCCAGATTCGACCTGGGATGGCCACGCTGAGTAAGCAGATGGACTCCCTTTGCAGGGATGTTCCAAAGAAGTTTGCCAAAACTGCTGAGAATCTCTCTTCCAGCATAACTTCTCTGCACACTGAGGTTCACACTCAGGCTCCTCAGCTGGCTCTTCTTTCTGATCAGATTCGCCTCAACACCAGCTGGTTCATCTCTCTTAACGACTACGTGCGTCAAGTGTTGAACTCCCTTCGCGATTCTGACAGAGTCGATCAAGACCAACTTCTTTCCGAAGTTCGGGACAGCCTGGCTCGTGCCCAATCAAAGCAAGAGTCTCTGCTGACACTTACTCATCGCCACTTTCTAAGGCTATTGAGGAGTCCGCTTCTGCTGTGTCCACCAGGTTGGACAAAATGGAGACTGAAGTCAGCTCGCTGACTTCCCAAGTTGCTAGTCTCCAAGGCACCCTTGACCTCATTCTTGCAAAGATAAATGAGGGTGCCGCTGTTGTCCGTCCTGCTTCAGCACCAGAGAGTACCCCTCTTCTTCGGGCACTCTCTGAGGGGGAGAAAGAGGCCACTTCAGCAGGTGAACAACAAGGTGAACAAAATAGTTCACAACCTATAGTCACCTCTGCTGTTGGACCCAATACTGAAGACGTTCCAACAGGTGATATCCCAAGAATTTATCTATCACCTCTGCTGGAACACAAGAAGAAGAAGTTGTACCCCAACTGGTTTTGTTAAAATCGTTGATTCTTTTGAATCAGTTGAGGGCCCACAAGTCCAAGCCCCGCAAATCCAAAACCCTCAGCCTATTATACAGGAGATTCCTTATCATGCTGAGGGGGAGCCTACATCTGTTGCGGTTAAAAACTTCATCCTAAATGAAGTTGGAACCGCTGCTGATCTTGATGCAGCCATTGCCCTTCAAAGAAAAACTCATGAAGAGCTGTATCAAAAAGCTGAAGCCCAAAGAGCTGAGAACATTAGGTTGTTCAACAAAGTTCTTTATCAGCGTAGGCAGGAAGCAAAACTCGCCAGCGTAAGGGCCCCCAGATTCGATCCCAGCTCTCCTGATGAAATTGTAATAACAAGAGCTGGAGGAACTGTTGTCAATGAAAAGTTTCCTCTGAACAAGATCAGCTTCGTTCTCAACTACGATGAATGGAAAGAGGCTGAAGCAGCTGCCAGATCTGCTAAACCATCACAGATTATAACAGATCTGGAAAACGAGATTAAATTCGCAATCTACTCCTTCAAGACTCTATGCGATGAAATCAGGAGACGAGCTCCTGAGTTGGTATATCGCATACCTCCTGAATTGTGTGAATCTCAAGCAGCTGCTGTCGGAGGATCTGCTGGTGAAAGCTCCTCAGCAAGAGGGGAGAAACGTAAGTCCGTTCTCCTCGAACCCCTTGCTGACTCCAGACCACTGGATATTGGGTCATCAATCATATTTGCAAAACGACCAAGACCCAATATCACAAAAGCCATCCCCACGGGAGTTAACTTTGTCCCTGGGCTGATCGTAAAAGAACCAATTTATGGCTTTTGCTATCTGGAGAAGAAGAAGGTGCAGTGCTTCCAGCGAGCAGATGAGTTGGATCTATGTGATGTGGATCAACTTATGATCTATCACAAGCTACTGAGTTCCTCCACTGAAGAGGGAAGAGAAATGAAGAAATTAATAACCCCAGCCTTCAACTCACTGTATCGCAATGTCGTTGGATCAGCTACATCCAAGGCATTATAGTTTTTTTTTTTTATTTTCCTTGTAATTCTAATTGCCTTATCAATAGAAAATCAAAAAAATTTTATATACTTGTAAAAAAATTGTAAAAAGATAAACATATACAAAAGAACCCTAAGGGTCAAAGCACATAAGTATTCAGCCGACTTCATCAGCTGAATCATTACAGGGTTACAACTCATACAGCTATCCGATTGCATCAAATAGGGGGAGATTGTTAGTCCCAAGACTAAGTAAATAAGATTTGATGATCGATAGCCAAGAAGAATAAATATCAGCTGAAGTATGTATCTCAGCTGAAGCAAGTATATACACTAAACCTTCAGCTGAGTACGTACTTAGCTTTAGGACAACAAGTCAAATCAGCAGCAATTAACGAGAGTTCATTCGAAGTCTATGACCAAAGGACAAAGACAAGAAGAAGACTATTCAGCTGATTGTGGAATCAGCTGATAGTACCTGTTGTAGATGAAGACTTAAAGGAAATGTTCATTGACACCTTGAACATTTCCCTTTCCCGCTCAAAGAAGAAGAAAACGATGAAGATCTTCTATTTTGGAATAGAAGATAATGTCAGTACATTATTATCGTTTATCCCTCCAAGCATGTAAAGAGAAAGTCAACTATTTATGTACTTATGTAGTACACCTTTCACTGTGCGTCAGAAAGGGTACCGGAAGTAGTTGACACAAAGTACACTTGGGACAATAACTTGTGCAAGAGCATTTAATGATTCATAGACAAGTCCACATCAACGAATAATATGTTTACACGTCGTCAAACTTGTGGACTAAGGAACATGGATCTTGGGCTATAAATACAGACGTAAATGCTTGCATTTACACACACCTTTAGAAATCATTGCACAAGAACATTCTCTGAGAGTTAGTTATTTGTCTAAGTATGTACTCCTCCATAGTTATTACTAAGGCATTAATATCAGCTGTTAGTATCAGCTGATATAAATCTCAGTGCATACTCTTCTAGTTTTGAGCGGTCTAAAGTGTCATTTCAAGTATAAAGTTTTAGTTAGTTTTGTACTATCTATTTCCACAAACTTTGTACTGTATTAATTTGTTTTAATAAACTCTTAATCATTGAAATCTTGTTGTTCACTTATCTTATCTTCGTTACTCGGTCATAACGCAACACGTTTGTGTTGTTGGGATCCAACAATTTCCATAGTTGGTTTCTAACTATCCATTTATAGCCCGGTTTAAATTCAAATATTTACCCAAACCGTCCTACAATCCCCTATAAATACCCATCTATCTCACCCCATTCACCTCACCACCCTCTAAACTTCTTCCCAAAATTCTCTCAAGAACCCCATATTCTCTCGAGCTTTTGTCTCTCTTCATCAAAGCATTTAGCTTTCTTCTCACCCAAATATGTCTAAGAAATCAAAAGCTCCTTTCACTAGAGCTGCCATCGAGTTCACTCAGAACTCGAACTTGGTAGCAAACACATCTCCACCAGAAAACCTCATAGATGTCTACCGTCCGGTCGGAAAATTCTTGCACCATTGTCCTGTCAGGGGTGCTTTCTTTCGCTTCACCAAGAGTTTCTACGAACTCTTGCGTGATTTCTGGATGTATGTCTCCATTTCTGGAGACGACATTGTTGCGCAAGTAGGAGGTCATCAAATCACTATCACTGTTGATGATTTCCGAACTGCTTGCGGGATCGACTACTTGCTTCCTGTCGAACTATATCAGGAGATGAAATCTTCGGATAATGCAAAAGCAAGTCTAATCGGTATCACCGGATATCGATTAGAAAAGGACGACGACAGGGTGCAGATCTTTAAGAAGTCTCAACTGTCGAGACTATGGGCCTACTTCTTCTTGCACATCATTTAGTGCATAGGCGGCAACTCTGGGTCTCACAACCAGTGCAACTCCAGCCTTCAGGTCTTTGCTGAAGCCCTAATCACCGGTCAGCAGATTGATTATGGGAGACTGGTTTTCGAGGAGGTCAAGACCAAGCTCAAGGCCAAGGGAACTCACATTCCATATATTCGATTCTTCACTCTTTGCATCGCTCATGTGATGCTTGAGAAGCTGAAGATCGATTATGGTGACCTTAAGGGGAATACTTTGAAGTTCGTACCTTATCTAACACCATCTTCAACTCCAAGAAGGAAGCTGGTAAGGATATTCCCCTCTCCTCGTAAATGCTGAAGATCATTAATGATCGGACCAGATCCAAAAGGGATCGATCACAGGGCACCACAACGAAGAAATCTGCCCTACAAGAAGGTAAGTCCTTTTCTCATCTGAAGTGTTTTCCCGCTGCTAGTCATTCGCTAGCTGCTGATGAAAATACTCCCACTTCAACAGGGACCTCAGTGCCCATTGATGTGGAAAATGACGATGAGGAGGTTGCTCCTCTAGTGGTGAAGAAACGAGTCAAAAGAACGGCTCATCGGTCTCCCACTTCCTCTCCTTTCCTTCCCCCACCTTTTCCGACTTCACGTGCTCCTTCTTCTCCTCAGCTGAGGGTAAGAGGGTCTGCTACCTGTGGAGAAAGTGTGGTGGCTGATGATGCTGACCTGGCGATAGCAGCATCATCAGGATTCAGCCAGGATCCTCTGGGTACTCACTCGAGTCCCAGATTGGAAGGATTACGATCAGAAGCTATGCCAGCATCTGAGAATAGTCCTTCTCATTTTCAGTTTTGCAGTGTTTTTCCAGGAACTCCACTAACAATCGGAGCTACTAGTCAAACACCCCTGGTTGATCACTTCTCTCTTTCTCTTCCTCTTTTTCCTCTACCTGCTGATTTCTCAACAAGTCAGCAGACTTCAATACGGCAATATCGTTCTTTATGAGTTAGTGTCGGCTCCACCCCTCTGTGTAGCTCCTCGACTGATTCATTATCAGTCGTTGTAACAAGGGAACAAACTCCACAAGCAACCTCAGTCTCTCAACAGACTGCTGGTGAAGTTTTTGGCTCAACCCAAGCCACCCGTGAGTCAGCTGCACACACACCACCACCAACTTCTTCATCACTTTCTGAGGCAGCAGTTGATGATAGATTGATTGGAAACCAAGTCATTCTTGAAACTGTTCTTTCTGTTTCCCACAATGTCACCAGCTTACACCAGCTGGAGATCGAGGAAACCACCACCGCCGATGAAGAGACAACTGTAGACCCAGTTGTTACTGAGGCATCCACCCAAGCTGTCAGTGATCGTGAACGTATCCGCCAACTGAGCTGTGAGGCAGCTGACACACTACCCAGAGGAACTCTTCCTCCAGTCTCTATACCAGCTCAGCCGACTGGTGAGACTGAAGCTCAAGGTTATCAAACAGCATACGTCGTGATGTTTGACTCTGCCGATGAACCCATCCAGCCTTACTATTCGTCTCCAGACGAAGAAGTAGATGAACCTTGGCTTCAAATTGATTCGACAGCTGATGTCGGCACTTCTGACAGAAACCCAGAAGTTTTAGCTGGACCCAACTCACCCCTCATAGTTTCTGAGCATCACATAGGAGCCATTCCTCCTAACTCAGAAACACCCACTTCCATAGCTGAGGTTACCCCTCCAGCTGGAGACATACCGGACCCCTTCCCCCAAAGCGTCCAAGTGTCTCATGCTGAATCCAGCAAAGCTGGAGAAAGCATTCCCATCAGAGCCGCTGTTGCTCTGATGTCTAGAGTTGTGAAATCCCAGATTCGACCTGGGATGGACACGCTGAGGAAGCAGATGAACACCCTTCACAGGGATGTTCCAAAGAAGTGTGCTGATGCTGCTGAGAATATATCCTCCAGCATCACTTCTCTGCATACTGAGGTTCATACTCAGACTCCTCTGCTGGTTCTTCTTTCTGATCAGATTCAAAAGAAACACTAGCGATTTCAACACTCTCAAAGCTTACATTCATAGAGAGTTGAACTCCATTCGCGAATCTGACAGAGTCGAAAAGGAAAAGCTTCTCTCCGAAGCCCGGGCAACAGAAGCAGAAGTCGAAAGACAGCTGAATACCTTGCACTCCAAGGTATCTCCTCTCTCATCAGCTGTCGATCGTATTGGTCTTGCACAATCCAAGAAAGAATCATTGCTGACCAATACTCATAGCCATCTCTCTGAGGCTATTGAGGAGTCTGCTTCTGATGTGTCCACCAGGATGGACAACCTGGAGACTGAGGTCAGTTCTTTGACCTCCCAGGTTGCTGGTCTCCAAGGGCCAAGGCACCCTTAACCTCATTCTTCAAAAGCTAAATGAGGGTCCCGTTGATGTACATCCTGCTTCAGCACTAGAGAGTACCTTACTTCTTCAGGCACTCTCTGAGGGGGAGAAAGATCAAGCTACTTCAGCAGGTGAACAATCAGGTGAACAAAATGCTTCATAAACTATAGTCACCTCTGCTGTTGGAGCCAATATAGAAGACATTCAAGCAGGTGAGACTCCAATTTCTCCACCACTCACCACTGGTGGAATACAAGAAGGAGAAGAAGACGTTTCAGTAGTCGAGACACCAATTATAACAACACTCGTCCCTACTCAAACACCTGAGGTAATTGCTTCAGCAAATGAGACAACAATGCAATCAACACTCATCTCTATTGAAGGTCTCAGGGCTGAAGAAACCTCAACTGTTCATGTTAAGATCGTTGATTCATTTAAATCAGTTGAGGTCCCACAAGTCCAAACCCCGCAAATCCAAATCCCTCGGCCCATTGTACAGGTGAATCGTCAACCTGCTGAGGGGGAGCTAAATCTTGCCGAGTTTAATGCTGGCCTCCTAGAGGAAGTCAGAACCACTGCTGAGCTTGAAACAGTTCTTGCTCTTCAAAGGAAAACTCAAGAAGAGCTGTTTCAAAAAGCTGAAGCAGAGAGAGCTGAGAACATTAGGTTATTCAATAAGGTTCTCTATAAACGAAGGCAAGAACCAAAAATCACCAGCGTCAGAGGCCCCAAAACAACATCCAGCTCTCCACCTGAAGTCATCGTTTATAGAGTTGGAGGGGTCTTCATTCCTGAAAGGGTCCATCTGAACAAGATTAGCACTCAATTCAACTATGATGAATGGAATGAGATGCTAGTAGCTGCAAAATCTGCAAGACCATCGCTTACTATAACAGATTCGGAAAATGAGATAAAAGTCGCAACCATCTCCTTTAAGGCACTATGCGATAAGATCAGGAGACAATCTCCTGACTTGGCAAATCGCATACCAGCTGAATTGCGTGAATCTCAAGCTGTTGCTGTCAGAGAACCTGCTGGTGAAAGCTCCTCAGCAAGAGGGGAGAAATGTAAGTCCGTTCTCCCCGATCCCTTCGCTGAACCCAGAACACTTGATATTGGGTCTTCAATAATTTTTGCAAAACGACCAAGACTCAATATCACAAGAGCCATCCCCATGGGAGTAAATTTTGTCCCTGGGCTGATCGTCAAAGAACCCATCTATGGCTTTTGTTAACTGGAAAACAAGAAGGAGTACTTTCAACGAGCTGATGAATTAGACATGTGCGACGTTGAACAACTTATGGTCTATCACAAGCTGCTGAGTTCCTCTACTGAAGAGGGAAAAGAAATGACTAAATTAATCAACTCAGCCATCAGCTCAATATATCAAAGTGTCGTAAGGGAAGCCATGCCTACGACATTGTAATTTTTTTATTTTGACTTTCCTTGCACTCAATCAGCTTCATATTAATAGAAAATCAAAATTTTGTAATATACTTGAAAAAATACTGTAAAAAGATAAACATAGACAAAAGAACCCAAAGGGTCAAAGCACATAAGCATTCAGCTGATCCAAACAGCTGAATCATTACAGGTTCATACTTATACAGCTATTCGAGTCCCCAGACTAAGTAAATAAGATTTGATGATCAATAACTAAGAAGAATAAATCAGCTGAAGTACAAGTATATTCATAATCCTCCAGCTGAGTACGTACTTAGCTCTAGGAAACAAGTCAAATCAGCAGTTATAGAAGAGTGTTCATTCGAAGTCTATGGCCAAAGGACAAAGACCAGAAGAAGACCATTCAGCTGATAGTGGAATCAGCTGATAGTACCTGCTGCAGATAAAGACTTGGCGGAAAATGTTCTTGACACTTTGAACATTTTCCTTTCCTGCTCAAAGAAGAAGAAAACGATGAAAATCTTCTATTTTGGAATAGAAGATAATATGCCAGTACATCATCGTTTGTCCCCCCAAGCATGTATAGGGAAAGTCAACTACTTTTGTACTATCATAGTACACCTTTTCACTGTACGTCAGAAAAGGTAGCAAAAGGAGTTGACACAAAGTACAATTGGGACTATAACCTATGCAAGTGCATTAAATGTTTCCGTGGACAAGTCTACATCGACGAATGATATGTTTACACGTCGATTAACTTGTGGACAAAGGAATATAGATCTTGGGCTATATATAGAGACCTAAATGCTTGCATTTACACACACCTTTTAGCATTCATAGCACAAGAACATTCTCTGAGAGTTTGTTATTGTATGGTATTAACTCTCCTATAGTTATTACACAAGCATGCAATATCAGCTGTTAGTATCAGCTGATAACTCTCCTTGCATAGTCTTTGAGTTTGAGCGAACAAAAGTGTCACTTCAAGTATAAAGTTTTAGTTAGTATGTACTATCTATTTCCGCAAACTTTATATTGTATTAAGTTGTTTTAATAAACTCTTAATCATTGAAAACTTGTGTGTTCTTTATCTTATCGTCTTTATTTGTCATAACGCAACACATTTGTGTTGTTGGGATCCAACCTATTGTATTTTTTTCTAGCATTGTAATGTTTAAATTTTTGTTTTAATGAAATTTTATATTATGTTTAAAATTAAATGGAAAAGAAATGATGAGATAGAAAAAAAAAATGATGTGGTGTGGTGTGGTGTGGTGTAGTGTGAGTATTTCCTGAAAAAAATGGTGTGGTGTGGTGTGGTTGCTGATGTTGCAGATAATGTGGCAGAAAATATGGTGTTATAGTGAGGCTCATACCTAATAGCCTAATATTTCCAGTTGGGTAACCTACCTAACTGATTATTTATTTATTCTTATATTTCGGCTGAAAACATTTGGTCAAACTTTGTGAAAATAATGAAATCGAGGGGTGTGTATCAACACGTCAGTAAAGATTAAAGAGATGAGGATTCACGACGACTTTTGAAAAACGGTATCCCCGTGCGTCGTTTTCAAGTTTCAATTCTTCCACTAACAAATATAGCTGTATCGATCGAAACTACCTTCGTTTGTATCATTCTTGATCCTATAAATTGGTTTCATTCTCCCTTTCAATCTTCAAATCCACTTGGTAAGCAAGCCCTTTGTGTTTCTTTCAACAACCAGGTCATTATTTTCATAATTATTAGTTATTTTCAACTGCTTTTTGAAATTCGTGATGTACAGTTTGAGTTTTTGGAAACGGAAATTGATTACGTTATGTCCTTTTAATGTTTAGTTGAAATACAGTCCTTTAATTTAGAATAAATTTAGAATTAGAGAAACCCTAGTTCTGATTTTGATTAATTTGTTCTTTACTACTTTGATTTACCACGATTATGCAATTATCACCATGATTTGGTTTTACGTTTTCAAGAATATAGTTATAAATGGTGATTGATCAAATGATTTAATCAATTTGATTTGTATAATTGTATCTACTTAGTCTAGAATTGTGGTTTCTTTTATAGCAACTAAGGTGTTCGATGAAATGTCTATGCAGTAACTAGTGGTTATTTTGTTGTAAAGATCATGGGAAACTTATTATGTTTGGTTCAAGTGGACCAATCGACTGTTGCTATTAAGGAATCTTTTGGGAAATTTGATGATGTTTTGGAGCCTGGATGTCATTGTGTTCCATGGATTTTTGGTAAACAGCTTGCTGGTCATCTTACTCTAAGAGTTCAACAATTGGATGTTAAGTGTGAGACTAAAACTAAGGTATTATCCAATATTCAATTAGAATAATTCAAAACGTTGTATGTTTCAAGGATCACTAAAACAATTTGTGTTTGTTTTCAGGACAATGTTTTTGTGAATGTTGTCGCTTCCATACAATACCGTGCTCTAGCTGAGAAGGCAAACGATGCGTTTTATAAACTAAGCAATACAAGATCACAAATTCAGGCTTATGTTTTTGATGGTAGAAAAAAATCTTCAATCTTTATATAATAATTGATTATTTTTTCTTGTCATTTTATTAATATGGTGATTTGCAGTTATAAGAGCTTTTGTTCCAAAGCTTAATCTCGACGATACTTTTGAGCAAAAGAATGAAATTGCCAAGGCTGTTGAACAAGAACTTGAAAAGGTTAATAAATAATAAATACATTTTTTGTTAATATTTTGGTAATTTTAATGTTGATGAAGCATGATGGTTTTGCTTAATCTTGTTTGTAGGCTATGTCTGCATATGGATATGAGATTGTTCAGACATTGATTGTTGATATTGAACCAGATGAGCATGTGAAAAGAGCAATGAATGAGATAAATGCTGGTAACCATCATATTATTATTATTTATTTATTTTTTGTGTAAATTACACAAATAGTCCTTTAGGTTTTTACCAGATTACATATTTGGTCCTTTAGTTTCATAAATTACAATGGTAGTCCTTATTTCTGTAAGTGTCGACACGTTTGGTCCTTTAGTTTCATAAATTACAATGGTAGTCCTTACTTCTGAAAGTGTTGACACGTTTGGTCCTTTACCTAAACAAACGTTAACTTTTCACATCAAAGCAACGCGTTTTTACGGGTTTCAAATTGGTGAAAGGAAAGGGAACAAGACAGATTTACCCCTCCGTGCGTCACACGTGATCATACTTGACGGGAAAAATAAACGTTTGTCTAGGTAAAGGATCAAACGTGTCAATAGTTTCAGAAATAAGGACTACCAGTATAATCTATGAAACTAAAAGATCAAATGTGTAATATGGTACAAACCGAAAGGACCATTTGTGTAATTTACTTTTTTATTTTTGTTAAAATAAAAAACCATCAATACTTTTGCACCATCTTAACCAAATCAAAACGATATATAAATAAATATATTATATTAAATCTGCAGCTGCAAGGTTAAGAATGGCAGCTACTGAAAAAGCAGAAGCCGAAAAAATCCTCCAAATCAAACGGGCTGAAGGTGAAGCTGAATCAAAATACCTATCAGGTTTGGGAATTGCTCGTCAGAGACAAGCAATTGTAGACGGTTTAAGAGACAGTGTGTTAGGTTTTTCAGTTAATGTTCCTGGTACAACTGCAAAAGATGTTATGGATATGGTTTTAGTGACTCAGTATTTTGACACTATGAAGGAAATCGGTGCATCTTCTAAATCATCAGCTGTTTTTATCCCTCATGGGCCTGGTGCGGTTCGTGATGTGGCCCAACAGATTCGTGATGGGCTTCTTCAGGGCTCGGTGGCTAATTGATTTGCGGGTTTTGGGTTCGTGGTGAAGGTGTCGGTTTGCGTATAGGGTTTTTTGTTTTGAAGTTTAATGGAAATATATGTAATAATATGCGTTTTGCAAGTGTTAATAATTGGATGTGTGGACCATGGTTAATTTTTTGTTTTCATATGGTTAATTAGTTTGGTTAATGTCATAATATGTGTTGTTAAAGGGGTGGTGGTCTAATCTTTGGGCCATGCACAAAATCGTGTGAGTATTTGGACCAAAAAAACCGGATTGAATCGCAAACTAACCGAAACTGCAAACATATAATCGGTTTGGTTTCGGTTTTAAAAATTTATCATTTTCGTTTTCGGTTTTGGTTTTATTGGTTTCGGTTCGGTCCTCGGATAGGATGAGCATTTAAGTTAAAAAACAAAACCAAAACCAAAAAAATGTAATCGCTTTCGGTTTTTTAAAATTAATCATTTTCAGTTTAAGTTCGGTTTGGTTTTTAGACCGTGCTCACTCCTACCATAAGGTAATTGTTTTCCTCAAATAATTAAAAAATTTCGGTAAAATTAAAGGTGTCGCCTACAAGACATATCTAAGAATAGCTCATACCAACTCGACACAACAATATGAAACTCATTCGGAAAAACAATGAGAAAATTTGATTTGTTGATTAAACTTTTATTTCTAGTCACTATTTTGAGGTTGGCGGCTCAAATCCCGTCGTGGACATAGTATAGAAATTAGGTGTAGATTATGATTTGGCGTTCAGAAAAAAAAAAACATTATTTTTCTTAATCAACAATATTTTTTCATTATTATGATTATACATATGAGATTAACAGCTTTTTATAAGGATTATGGTTTACAACCGTTGATCAACTTCTAGTTTGGCCGAGTACGTTTTATTCTTAGAATTCCTTTCCTTCTTCGTCTTTCAATTCTAACTACCATTCTGGTTCCCGCCCTTCTTTTTCTTCTTATTTTTAGCCTTTTCCTTGCTTTTTTCTCATCTCCCAATCTAATCCTTCTCGTGTTTCTCTTTCTTGTCGTGCTTTTTTTCTTTGGTTGTCGTGCCATTTTCTCGTCTCTACTATTTTTTTCAACTCCTCACAACAATTTCGTCATTTTTATTTATTATACAAACAAAACTATTGTAGGAGGGAGATATTCTAATTTTATTGAGGTTGAACTATCAGATTACCTAAAGCTATAATGAATTATAAGAATAGATTGGAATCGAAGGAGTCATCTTATCCTTTTATATTAAATGCGTTGACTAATTTTGACGTTGATAGAAAGCCAACTATAAAACTTGTGGGCTTGATTATGTCAATACCCCACAAATGATGCATTACGCTATGAAAGATTGTGGCCTAAAATAAAGTTGCAAATCCTTATTTAGTCAAGATTTTGAGCAAACAATCCAAACTTGTAAATTATGGTTTTAACAAGTTGGGGATTCGGACTTTTATTTCTCATTTACAATTCTCTCAGCATTTAAATAATAATAATTTATTAAATAATCCGCATTTGCCAAATATTCAAACATAAAATCACTTATTTCAGATAATGCAATGGGAGATTATTTTTACACTACAATTACATCACACACCGCGACAACTATGTTATCGTACCATGTATTGTTGCTATTACGTGTCACTTGGGTTATGTTATACCACTAGCAAATCAAGTATGCTAAAGAAATAACTAATTAAAAGTCGACATAAGTATATTATTTCTTATGCAACTAAGGGTGAGCATGATCCAGAGACCGAACCAAACCCAAACCAATAGAACCGAAACAGAAAATGAGGAATTTTCAAAACTGAAACCGAACTGATTACATGGTTTTGGGTTGGTTTGGTTCGGTTTCGGTTCAGTTTTTTCGGTTGAAATGCTCACCCCTAAATATAACTACTATGGATAAAGAATGTTTTGGGGTCAACCCAACCCGTTTCAACCCCTAAAATGCATTAGGCATTTTGACTCCCATCCATTTTTCCACCTCAAAGTCTAATGTATAACCAAAAGGCTTATAGACTAGTGATATATGGAGATGTTGGAAATACATACAACTAGTGCACCTCAAATATGTTAACTTAATACTTCCTCCCATTCAAAATAAGTGCAACACTTTCCAAAAATAGGTGATTCAAAATAAGTGCAACACTTTCCTTATTTGGCATATTTTTATCTATAAAATTACTATTTTATCCCTACTTAACTTTATTAAACATCATTAATTTCTCTTTCTTCAATAAAGATAAAAATTATGGTGGGACCATTTTCACTAATTATCCCTTTAATTTATCATAATCTCCATTAAATTATTTTACTTCAAAATCCGTGAAAATGCAAATATTGCACTTATTTTGAATCGGAGGAAGTATATAAATTGCAGCTCAAGAATGAAATTGAAGTATTTGTTGTTTAAGTTGAAATCTGATCTACAAAATTTTAATCATAATTAGGGTTTCCATACACTTATATAGATGATACAACAAAACCATGAAGAAACACCAATTTGAATTTATTCATCATCAATGTTGAACCCACCAATCCGATGTTTCCTCTTATCAAAAACCGCTTTAAATGATTCCTTTTCAGCACGAATTTGTTCTTGGAATACACTTTGACTTTTTGACTCCACAACTGGCTTTACATACTCTTCTTCCGATAACGGGTTTGATTTCTGAAACAACGCTAAATCATTAATGGGTCAAAATTAAAAAAAAAAAGTCAAACTTTAGACAACTTACCAAGTTGTAGCCAGGACCAGGCCCAATAACTAATGATTTTGTGTTTGTTTTTCTTGATGCACTTATTGAGAACCCAATATTTCCACCCTGCAAAAGAAAAAGTCAATATATCACAAAATATAACAAGGAGATCAACAAGGAAATTGGGGTAAGCACAAATATTGTTTATTTTATTTAATTAGCCTTAATACCCTTTTCTCAAGCGTTATTCGCCATTACCACTAAAAAACTAATCTTTGATACATGTTTTGAGTTATTTTTCTAAAATATTATCGGCCAAAATACATTTTAGTACCCTGAACTTAGCTGACCAGGTCTTCTACTACCTGAACTATTAAAGGTGCTACATGGTACCCTGAACTTGACAAAATGGTTGATTTAGTACCCTAAAAAATGGTGATACATACATACCTGATCACCCCATCGTAATGATTTACCTTCCTTGCTATATGCTTGAATTAACCCTGAAAGACCGTTCTTTCTATTATTTGCTTCAATTAAATCATTTCCATCCAAATCATTATTTGACCATTTACTTTTACTCAAATCCTTCACTTGTTCTTTTTCATTCTTCCTCATAGGATTATCATCATTCACATCTAATCATGAATTTGAACAAAATGACATGTATTATTATCAAGAAATAATGTGTTAAATATATAATTAGTAAAAATAATATACATCATTTCACTAAAAACATACCATTGTGTGTAAAATCATCCACCTCATCTTTAATTTTGTCTTGTGGACTTTTAGTTTCAGATCCCTGTGAAGCATCTTCATCTTCCATATCCATGTCCACCTGTCAATCTCAAACGGGTCATTATTCATACCCTAAAAAAACAATATTTTTATAAAGAAACATTGTGTTAAACATGATCTCAAAATATATTATTTTGAGAGGAATGATTTCAGAGGTTTTATGCATCTTAATTATGAAAATCATTACATATTAATTAGGCTTTACCTCTTGAATCCCACTTTCATCAAAACCATCTCCATGGAGTAAAGACTGCAAAAAACCAATGAAAATAAGACTAAATCATATTAAGTTCCAAAATTAGGGACGAAATCTAAAATTTCATACAAAGCACAAGGACTATTTATGAAATTTAGGATGGTGGGAGTAAAAGTTTCATCAAAATAGAAAGTAGATGATGAAAAGAAACCTTAATATCCATTCGCAAGTACAAAGATGGAGCTTCTTCCCATTGTGTAGCCATGTTCTGTATATCATCTAGGCTAAAATTATGTACATTCCTAGCCGCACAACCCTAAAAAAATATTTTTATTATTATTATTATAAAAAAACATTCATTTTTCTTAACTATATAACACTTTACACTAGATTAATCTGATTATGTAATATTAAGTTTTCCAAATTAATTGATAATTTGCAATCACAATAATCAGATAATCAAATTTAAACAGCCACTAACTTACAGCTGGATCCTTGTAAGAAGCCTCCACTAAGTATACTTCATACCCCGATCTCTGCAAATAAAAAAAAAATAAACAAATCAACAGATACCACAACATATATATCACTAAATGCCAGCTGGCATTTTGAACTTGATTGGAACAGATCACCTACTGAATGAAATATTGATTTGATTTACATTATCACAGTAATAACTAAAAAAAAAAAGAGTTAGATTTATTAAAGTGACAAGAGGGGAACATAAATGGGTCATTTTCCTCTAATAAGGTCATAATGGGTCATTTTGTGTTGGTTTCACCCGCTAACATACAACTAAAATCAGGTAACAATATCATCTCCACAATTAGTAATAACAATAATATTAATAGTAATAGTAATAATTTTAACTATAGAGCAGTCATTAGGAGTTATAACTGCCTCTCGAAAGCGAGCATGAATATATTATTGAGTCCTATAAATAAACTAATAAATAAATAACCTGCAGCAAGCCCAAATTTGAAACAATTACATAAACCAAAACAAAATAATACACAATGACAATGTTACTTCATTAAAATCTACAAATACACCTTTTCTCAAGTTAGAGAATCTCATGCCTTTGCCTTATTCAAACCATAATCACTCTGAATTACCCGTTTATTCCACCATAAAACTCAAGATTACAAATGGGCAGGTGATTTCGACACCACAAAAAATTATTCTACAAACCACAATTGTTGTTTCACACTACTTGTACAGTTTGCTTTAAATGTTGTACGGTGTGGTAGAGCAGAAATAAGAAGGAAAAAAGAGAGTTAAGGGTATACCTTAGCAACTGCCCAAAATTGAGCAAAATCAGCTACCCGCAGATTGCGGTCATCCACTAAGACCACCAACAACAAATAAGTCAATTCTCTCAACAAACGAAAACTGCACTTTTTTCGTTAGTCTCAAACTTAATCTACCAGTTGACTTTTTTTTTAAATCATATATATTATTATTATTAAACTTCACCAAACCCTAAATGGATCTAAGCACCTACTCATTCAATTCAAATAACACAAAAAAGGATCAACTGCAAACGAAATATTATTATTTAATATTTATTACGTACAAACACTTGTGTACCATACCAATTATGAAGGAGTAAACCCCTTCATCAAGAGTCTTCTTGAATGCCTTCAACATGCTTGCTCGATAAGCCTATGCAAACATAATATATATTAGAATATTTTTAGTAATAATAATAATATTATATTATAATTAGTTAAATACCTCCTCCATTTCAGGTTCATAACAATACTCCATCACTGTCTTCGTTACTTGTCTCTTGCCTCTAAGAGAACCAGACACCTCGCTATCTTCAGCCTAAAAGGTTAAAAAAGTCAATTATACAACAACAAAAAAGAGTCAAAAAAGTCAATTACACAACAAAAAAAAAAGAGTCAAAAAAGTCAACTATAGAAACCTTTTCAACTTCAGTCATGAAATACTCATCCATAGAATGGATTCGTGGTGCTTCCCCTCCATTTTCAACTTCAATATCACGCAACATCTTTGACAAGTAGCTCTTTCCACTACCTGCTTGCACCAAAAAAACATTAAATTAATTAATAAAAATCACCACAAATATTATATTACTAAAGCCCAAGAAATATACAACAATAATGGTTAACTTTAACTGATAGGGAAAAAAATACTACTTTAGTAAAGAGAAACAGTAAATTACATAAATCGTCCTTGTGATTATGATTTGTATGAAACTTTGGATTTCGTCCCTCGAATCTCTATGACACGAATATTCCCTAATTCTGAAACTTGTAACACTAAAGCAAAAATGCCATTTAGTTTTTAGGGATGGTTGATGTTACAAGTTTCAAAATTAGGGACGAAATTAATAATTTCATATAAACCGCAGGGACGATTTATGTAATTTACTCAAAGAGAAATGTAAATTACCTGGAAGCCCTCGCAGGATTATCACCAGATGATCAGGACGAGATGCTCGGTGTGGGTGCTTAAATATGTGAGAAGCATCAATAATATTTGGCTTCTGAAATTCCTATCATTATATCACTATAATTCACTAACTAACTTATAAAACGAAAAAGAAAAACTTCATTTTCATAAATCATAATCATACCTCATAAACATGTGCAGATGGTTGGTTTTCAGAACGTGATAATAATGAATCCGTTGAAGAACTAACAGCAACAGGAAACAAATATGGGTTTTTTGTTGGTGGATTAATTGGCAATGGCGGTGGTGGTGAAGCAGGAAGAGGTGGTTGACCACCAAAAGAATTGGGTTGACCTTTTGATTCAGACCAATTATATGGTTGTTGATAGTTATGAGCCTTCAGATTATGATTCTGTATCGAATCAGCAGTTGGTTGACTATTGTGTCTACTGTAATCAAGGTCAAATTGTGAATGACCAACTTCATCCCTATGACGTTTTGATCTCAAATCATCCCTAACTTCACAAGTTTCCCCAAATCTCTGATGTGCATTAGCAGCATTGCCATGATCATGAATCAATTTCAATATTCTCTCATTATCAGATGGAAAACACCTTGATGTATCCCCAATTCCACCACTTATAAATGATCCACCCGTGTTGTTATTATCAATTGGTTCGATTTTCATTCTTTTAATTCCGCCATTATCATAACCATCATAACCGTAGCTAGCAGAACCAACATACGGACTCGTATCTAAGCTAGGGTTAATTCCGTGCCAATTAGGTCGTCTTCCGTCAATAGGATTGTGATCATAGTTGTAATTTAAAGTCTGGTGATTTGGGAAAGGATGATGATGGTGATGATCGAAATAGGGTCTTTGATGATTGTAGCTGTGTTGTGGTTGTGCGTAATGAAATCTAGGGTTTTCGGCAAAAGGGGGAGGAGGGCAAAACGGGAAGTGGGAAATTGAGCAGATTGGGCAGATGTTTCTGTTGTTGTTAACTGGTATTGGAGGCATCGATGGAGGACGCCATGAATGATCCATCTGATTGAAGAAAATTATGAGCGATTGATGGTGGCAACGATCAAGAATCAAGATTATTGGTTATACAACAGGAGTCACAACTCACAATACAAACACAACGTTCTTTCTAAACTTGACCTAGATCATTTGCCTTCTTAAACGATTTTGCTAATAATTCGGTCAAGGATAATAATGTACTTTATTTTTAACTTTCATTTTTTCTTAATTATTATCCAAAGAAAAACCCATAATCTAGTTATTTTATTTGTACCTCTGAACTTTAATAACTAAAAGAAACCAAACCATTAAAAAATTCATAACTAAAATATCTTTTACTTCTTTTGTTAAGTACAATGAAAGTACCACAAACGAGAATTCTTCTAATAAAGCCTCTTCCTCTAATGTTTTTTAAACAAAGTCTTGGTCCGACAATTTCATTAGTTTACTTTTTCTTTTCTTTTTTCTGCAATAATAGTGAAAGATACTGAATATTTTTTTTTAATTATCTTAAATTTATAAATTTGTTTTTGAAGTCGAAGATTGACTATTGATTTCTGCAGATTGTCAGGGTTGAGATTAGTTTAGTCAACGGCGATTAAGTCAAGGTTGAGAAAAGTTCAATGAGCAGATGACTAATGTTAAGTGCATTATGTTAAGTTTAATAGTTTTTGTTTTAATATACGACTTTAGGGTTACTATATTTTTGTATTAAAATGTTATTGAGTTAAAATCATAACGGACCCAACTTAGTATATTTGCCCTTTTTGTCATCTAAGAAAACCGAAACCCAAATCGAACCCAAAAGGAATTGAACCCGAAAAACATAACCATTTGAAAAACCGAACAGAACAAGTTTCAAGAACCGATTTCTGACATCAATTATGCATCTCAATAAAATGCAGTTCCCAAACATAAACCACACACATCATTGCAAAATTTTCAGTACAATCAAGTGATTTTGCATTTTAAACTTTAACAAACATGATCAAAGTTTTTAGACTCTCAACTCTAGTAAATGCATCTCAAAACTCACTAATACAAACAAAAATTTGTAGGGCTAAAAACAGTAGAATTAACCATAAATGAATATGCTTCCTTAAAATGACTCAAAGCACACACCTTTAACATCAATTCTTCAAATTTGCACTTAAGTTTGCCAAAGTGCAACAAACCCTAGCTTCTGATGCCAAAGAATTCACAACCGATTCAATGGATTTCACTTCTTCACAAAACTCAGGATGCATTACCAATGAAGAAAAATGTTCATCAATTACCAAACCAAAACATTTGGTAACATTTTCAAGTGAAGGAACTGCAGAAGAAATTTTAGGGCTTGAACATGCTTCTGGGAATTTCTGGTATTTTACCAACCATTTCTTCAAATAACGTACAAAACTCATAATTTCTGAACCATTTAACTTACCAATACAAGCTGAAAATATCACATCATCAAGATTTGGGGATGAAAGAAGATAATGCAAACACAATTCATTAACTGTAAACTCATCATGAGCCATCATGAGCAAAACTGCAGTTTCTTTAGCTGAATTTAGACTTTTGTCAGTTGCCATTTCAATGGCTGAAATTGTTTGGTTCTCCCATTCTTTCCTTATGGATTTCATAGTGTTGTAAGCATCTTTAGGTGGAGAAAGAAAGAATTTCAAAACCGAAAGTATATCGGATATTTGAAGATCAGAAACATGCTTAATACACGAACAAACCAAATCAGACCTCTTTTTTTCAATCAAATTATGAACTAGATTCTTAGAACAAGAACCATCAATTAGCTCACCAACAATCAAAGTTTCTAAAATCTCCCAAATTTCGAACGTTAAACAAGCCTCTAAAACCAAACCTAAAACAGCGTCACTCATCAAAAACCCTACATTTTGTATCAGTACCTTGGTGTAATCCTGAGCCTTTGGATCAACCGCTATTGATATTCCAACTTTCTCGCTGTTCTTCTCCAGATACGAATTCAAGATGCTGATGAATTCAGCTTTAGTGAACGATTTAAGATTTTTAAGCTTGATTTTCAGCTTCTTATAAAACTTCTGCCCTAACTCGATAACATCACTATCTGTTTGAGAAATTTTCCAGCCGTCAACACGATTAATGAATGAATCATCATCGTTTGATTCTTTGCCTCGAGGTTTCAATTTGATAAAAATAGGGTCTGGATTAAGAACTATCGGGTATTGTGAGTCGGAAGTTAGTTGTTCGGATGTAGCCGAAGCTTTGGTTATCAATTCGAGCATAGACATTTTGAGTGTATGTAAAACCGAATCGAAAATTATGTTAATGAAGATACAAATCTTGGAACAGAGGATTAGGGTTTAAGAACAGCGGAGCTACGGCGGCGATGAAGAGGTTTTAGAAGCCGAATATGCTGCCTGCTTTTGGTATTTGGCGGAGTGGTCGTTTTATATGAAAAAGGAAAAGAAAGTTTGGCTTGGGCTTTATTTACATGGGCCTCAGGTGCTTTGATAAAATACCATGTTAATTGTTTTAGTTTTTAGGCTAGTGGGTATCTTTTTCGCCACATCATCACCACCTCACACCCCCATACCATCACCACACCACACCATTTTATTTTCCAACTCATCATTTCATTTCCATTTATTTTGCACATAAATAATATTTTATATAATTTAAAATTACATTACATTAAATAAAATTAAAATGACAATACTTTTAATTAAAATGAAAATACTAGAAATTAAACATTAAAATACTAGAAATTAAAAATTACAATAATTAAAATAAATTATTACTCTTCATCGTCTTCATCGTCGGCGTCTTCATCGTCGGCATGTGCGTTGTTGTAGAGATGGTCCGCCAAGTCCTGTCGAAGTCGTTCGTGTGTTGTTCCGTCTCGAATGTCGACAACCCTGTGCAAATATTCTGCACTTCCCGGTACATACAAAGCATGTCGGGGACCGTCCGGCACATATGGAGAAATCATCCGACCAGTATCTTCGACAACCATATTATGCATTATAACACATGCATACAAAATATATCTTAGTCTTTCAAGGTCATATGAACGGGCCGCGTTTTTGACAATGTGCCACTTCGCCTTTAAAACTCCAAAAGCCCGTTCCACATCCTTACGTGCGGATTCTTGTTTTTTGGTAAACAAGACCTCTTTTGGATCAACTGGATGTCGGTAGGCTTTGAGAAACGTCGCATGACGAGGATATATACCATTGGTAAGGTAATAACCGAATCTATATGGATTGCCATTCACCGTAAAAGGAGCATCTGGTGCCTTTCCTGATAACAAGTCGTTGAATATTGGTGACTGATCAAGCACGTTAATATCATTATTAGAACCCGTAACCCCAAAGTAAGCATGCCAAAACCATAAATCTTGGGAAGCAACAGCTTCTAATATTAACGACGGTACTCCATGATGTCCACCGGTGTACTCACCTCTCCACGATTGTGGACAGTTCCTCCAATCCCAGTGCATACAATCAATGCTACCAAGCATTCCAGGAAAACCATGTCTCTCTTCGTGTGCCTCATATAATTTTTGCACATCGGTTACTGTTGGTTTTCGCAAATAAATAGGTCCGAATATTTCCAAAACCCCTTGTGAAAATCTATACATACTTTCCCTAGCAGTTCTTTCAGACATGCGTAGGTACTCGTCAAGAGAATCAGGGGATGACCCGTAAGCCATAGATCGAATTGCTGCCGTACATTTTTGCAAAGCAGTGAATCCCCGCCTACCTCTAGCATCGTATCTCAATTGAAAAAAAGGATACATGTTTTCTAATGCGGTACATATGCGCATAAATAAATGTCTGGACAGACGAAACCTTCGTTGGAAATTGTTGTCGTCATAAACAGGATCATCCGCAAAATAATCTCGGTATAGCATGTCGTGTCCAGCTTCTCGATTTCTATTTAGCTTCGCGGTTCTAGTGTCAAACACTTCTTCACTTTCATCGGAGGATATATCATCGAGGAGTTCTGAGTATATTGTTAGCATAAACAAGTCATCGTCGTCAGATGACGAACCAAGATAATTCATTATTTGTGAGTTGGGGTATTTTGGTAGAGTTGTGGTGTGTTTTGGTAGTGTTTTGGTAGTGTTTTAGTAGTGTTTTGGTAGTGTGTTTATATAGGAAATAAATAAATTAAATAAATTAATTAATTTTTTTTTTAAAAAATCCCCAACGGCTATATTTTTAGCTGTTCAACGGATATGGTGATGTTGAAAGTGTCACCTTGGAAAGGTGTGATGCGGTTTGGTAAAAAGGGAAAGTTAAGTCCAAGGTATGTTGGACCGTTTAAAATATTGAAACGGGTCGGGCTTCAAGCTTTTAAGTTGGAACTTCCACCCGAACTTCAAGGTGTGCATGACACCTTTCACGTGAGTTACTTGAAGAAGTTTATCGGGGAAGTTGGAAATATTATTCCATTGCAAGAGTTGCGGGTTGACGGCCCGAACCGGTTGATTGAGGAGCCCGAGGCTATATTAGAAACGAAGACAAAGAAGCTTCGGAATAAAGAGATCTAGTTGGTGTTGGTCAAGTGGAAGCATTCACTTGGGCCGAATTTGACTTGGGAAGTTAAGGACGAGATTCGGAAAAGATACCCGGATTTCGTGAACTATGATGAGATTCCGAGGACGGAATCTTCTTAAGGGGTAGATAGTTGTAACGACCCGAATTTGTAAATAAATTAAATATGTAAAAATATGATAATTATGGATAAATCATATAAATTACGTGGAAATTGGTTTCGTGTCGTTTGGACACCGTACGAGAAAGTTACGGGCGAAACCGGGTCGAGACAAGTTGGAAAAAGTGCAGCCTTGCTGCCATCAGGAGTTCGCGACGCGAACTATAAGTTCCCGATCGGGAACTTGCTCCAGGGAGTTTGGCCATGTGTCGCTAAGTAGTTCGCGACTAGATAACGATCGCTAAGTATGCGTATAGAAGGAGAGTTCGCGACGCGAACTATGGTCGCGCCGTGAACTTGTGTCTGGCAGCATTAAAGTCGGGATTTGGCTCATTTATTGCCAAGTGAAACCCTAGTTTTTCTCTCTTCGAACTTGTGAACGATTTTGGGTGTCAAGCATCATTTGGAGTCGATTTCTTCATCAAATCTTGTGATTCTTCACTCCTAGTTGAAGATTTAAGGTATATCTTCAATCCTTTGTAGTTGTAGCTTTAGATCTATGGGTTTAGAAGCTTGGGGTTAAAACCCTAGTTCTTGGGGTTATAGATTATGGTGATATAAATGGTGTATACACTTAATAGATGGTATATTAATAAGGAAATCAAGTGTATGGTTAAGATTTGTAAGAATCTTAAGGGTTGGTTAAACCTAGGGTTTGGTAAATCACCATATTTGGGGAAATGGATTGATGGGTGTTATCTAGAGGTAGATGAACACATTGATAGTAGATTGTGATGTTGATCATTGTATGATCATTGTTTAGGCTTTCGGTGACATCTTGGAAAGTCGGTGAAATTGTGAAGCAAGAGCTTTGGTGTCAAGAACACAGTTGGAGCATCTTTATTGCTAAGGTGAGTACGTGTGGAATTTACTGAGTACATAGCCCTTTTAAATATTTTCATTACTTGTGTTATGGTCTATTTGCTTAATTGTGTAGACTAGTAGTTGATAGTTAGTTATACCTATGATAGTATTGAACTAACTTGTTGATGATGAAAGTGCTAGCAGAGAGCTAGATTTGGCATAACCATAGGGTTATGATTAGATTGAGATGGTGTGATGGTACGGGTTACTCCCGATCATGGGGTGTGGATTGAGGGGCAGTTGGGCGTATTCCCATCGACTCTTCCACGTTAGTCATGAGATGACACGGGCAACTCCCGGTCATGAGGTGTGGAGTGAGGGGCAGTTGGGTGAATTCCCAGGTGAATTCCCATCGACTCATCCACGTTAGTTATGCGATGTCACGGGATACTCCCGGTCATGAGGTGTGGAGTGAGGGGCAGTTGGGGTGAATTCCCATCGACTCATCCACGTTAGTTGTGATTTCTAGGTAAGCAAGATTGATAGGGTCACGCTAAGGTGACTAGACTGGATAGTTGGATATATATATGTATATTGATTGGTTATATGAAATGTGACATTCATTTTATTATCGGGTCTACACCCATGTAGCTCACGAGACGTTTTTGTCTCACGTACTCCTTGTTTGTTTTGCTATGTACTCAGGTTCGGGATCGAAGGCTTAGGTTCGCACGGATAGAGTTGCGGGACCTAGAATAGAAGAACTCTAGATTGGATTTAGTCTTAGCTTGGTTATGATATATTTTGTAACACCTACTTGTATACTCTGATTTCATACCAAGGTTTTTGTAAATCCGAATTGAGGGTGTTCTTCTATTTATAAAATGTTTTATTTTAGCCGAATTTTTGGTATTAAAATTTGAGGTGTTACAACTTGGTATCAGAGCTATAGTTTAAGTGAATTAGGTTGGATGACCATCCTAGTCTTAGACTGTAGCATTAGGAATATGAGATTCCTTAAGATCATAGGTTGACCTTGAGACTTTATATTAAGTTTAGGGTTGAACCTAGGGGACCGATGAATTTGATATGATTTTGAGTATTGAGTCGTACGCGACTAATGGGTTGTACACAAGGTACTAAATGTTTAATGTCTTTCGTATAGTCTTGATCGAAAGAAATGGTGAACACTCGTAGAAGTGGGAAAGCCCCGGAGAACCGGGAGGAGGAAGTACCTCCTGTTGAGAGGGTGGATGAGCAAGAAAGTCAACCATCAATGCATCGGGTTGATGAATCGGAGGTCGGAGCTAATAGAACTCCGGTGACCATGGCGGATCTCCAAACTATTATCGACCAAATCAAGGGAACGGTGGCCGAGGAAGTGCACCGAATTATTGGAGACCGTGAAAGGTCGGGTGGAGACCGGGAATCCGAGGCTAAGTCGGATGAGAAAACCGGAGGTAGTGGCACCGGGGAAGGGAAGTCCTCCACGGGTGGCCAAAGTGATGCAAGGGCTAAGCCCGTTGTGAAAGAAGGGTGTTCGTTTAAATCATTCATGGCTTGTAAGCCAAATGTGTATTCGGGTAGTTCGGACCCGAAAGTAACCATGAGATGGATCCGGGAAACCGAGAGGGTGATCGGTAGTAGTAAATGTAAGGATGCCGATATGGTGACGTATGCGTCACAATTGCTAAAAGAAGATGCGATGGTTTGGTGGGACATCGTATATGAGACCCTAGGGAGGGAGGTGATTGAGAAGATGTCGTGGGACGAGTTCACCGCGAGATTGAAAAAGAAATTTTGTCCCGAAAGGGATTTGGAAAAGATGCACGAAAAGTTCGTGACCCTCAAAAAGGGTGATATGTCGGTGGAGGAATATTCGAGGGAATTCACGGGATTGCTCCCGTTTGTTGCTAAAACCTACTCGGATGAGAGGTTGAGGGTGGTCCGGTATGCTAGTGGGTTACCGTGGGACTACAAATTGGAGGTGAAGAGGGCGACTTCACTAGATGAGGCCATTAGTGCCGCCCGTGGTGTGGAAGAGGTGAATGTGGCACGTGTTGCCGAGAGGGCCCATGTGGGCGAGAAAAGGAAAGCCGAGAGCGGCTCTAGTTCGTTCAAGAAAGGGAAGTTCACCTCGAGCTTCTCTAAGCAAGGTAGTGTTGGCTCGTGCAAGAAGTGCGGGAAGACTCATACCGGCGGGTGCCGAGGAGAGTCGAAATCTTGTTTTAATTGTGGAAGGGCGGGGCACATAGCCCGAGATTGTAGGGCCAAGTCGTTGGCCGATGTTGAATGCTTCTCGTGTCACGAGAAGGGGCACTATAGCAATGTGTGCCCAAAGAAGGGAATCGAGTCGATGGTGTCCACGGCTCAAAAGAAGGTGGAACCGGCCAAGGTGAAGGGACGATCCTTTCAACTCACCCGAGAGGAGGCGAAGGAGGCACACGATGTGGTGTCAGGTACTCTATTCATTAACTCCTTGCCAACTCATATTTTGTTTGATTCGGGTTCTAATTATTCGTTTGTGTCCTATGAGTTCGGTTGTAAATTGAATGTGCCGTCCGAAATGTTAGATGAGGTTTATGAAATAGAAGTAGCCGACGGGAAAACGTCTATGGTTGAATGTATTTATAGAAATTGTGAACTAGAGATAGACGGTAGAAAGTTTAAGGTGGATTTGTTGCCCATGGGAATTAGGGCGTTTGATGTGGTTATTGGTATGGATTGGTTGGGTATGCACCAAGCCAAGATTTTGTGTGGGAAGAAAATTGTGTCGATTAGGACACCCGAGAACGAGAAAGTGTATGTATACGGGGAGAAACGACATCACATGCCTAATGTGATTACCGCTATTAAGGCGAGGAAAAGTATATCAAAAGGTTGTGCATCGTTTATTGCATATGTATTAGATGGTCGGAAAGAAAAGAAGTCAATGGATGATGTCAAAATTATTCGGGATTTCCCCGAGGTATTTCCCGATGATTTGCCCGGTTTGCCACCGGAGAGACAAGTTGAATTTAAAATTGATTTAGTGCCGGGAGCGACGCCGATTGCCCGTGCTCCCTATCGTTTAGCTCCCACCGAGATGCGGGAATTGATGACCCAATTGCAAGAATTGTTAGATAAAGGTTTTATTCGTCCGAGTTCGTCACCGTGGGGTGCACCGGTGTTATTTGTTAAAAAGAAAGACGGTTCGATGAGGATGTGTATTGACTACCGAGAGTTGAATAAGGTAACTATTAAGAACCGTTACCCGTTGCCGAGGATTGACGACTTATTCGACCAATTGCAAGGTGCTAGTTATTTCTCAAAGATCGATTTGAGGTCGGGTTATCACCAAGTTCGGGTGAAAGAAGGCGACACCGAGAAGACGGCTTTTCGTACACGTTATGGTCATTATGAGTTTCTAGTGATGCCGTTTGGTCTTACAAACGCGCCGGCTATTTTTATGGATTTGATGAATCGGGTTTGTAAACCGTTCCTTGATAAGTTTTTGATCGTGTTTATTGACGACATTTTGATTTATTCGAAAACCGAAGAAGAACACGAAAGTCATTTGAGGCTTGTTCTAGACGTGTTGAAACGGGAGAAGTTATATGCAAAATTTTCAAAGTGCGAGTTTTGGTTGCGGGAAGTGCAATTCTTAGGTCACGTGGTGACGTGTGATGGTATTAAGGTTGATCCGTCCAAGATTGAAGCGGTGTCAAATTGGGAGCCTCCGAGGACTCCTACCGAGGTTAGAAGTTTTCTTGGATTAGCCGGTTATTACCGGAGATTTATACAAGATTTCTCAAGAATCGCGATCCCACTCACGAAGTTAACGAGAAAAAGTGAGAAGTTTGTGTGGGAGAAGAAGCAAGAAGAGGCGTTTAAGTTGTTAAAAGAAAAGTTATGTAACGCGCCGATCCTTACGTTACCGGATGGTATGGAAGATTTTGTGGTTTATAGTGATGCTTCGAATCAAGGGCTCGGTTGTGTGTTGATGCAAAGAGGAAAGGTGATCGCGTATGCCTCGCGACAATTGAAGAATGCGGAATTAAGGTACACGACACACGACTTGGAATTGGCGGCGATTATTTTTGCCTTGAAGTTGTGGAGGCATTATTTGTATGGCACTCGGTGTACATTGTACACGGATCATAAGAGTTTGCAATATGTGTTTACACAAAAAGACCTTAATATGCGACAAAGAAGGTGGATCGAGTTGATTGCCGATTATGATTGTGAGATTGTGTATCATGCGGGGAAGGCGAATGTGGTGGCCGATGCCTTAAGTCGAAAGGTTTATGAAAATCCGAACCGAGGAATCTTATCACGTATAGAAGTTGTCTCGAGTATTATTGAAAGGATCAAGAATGCCCAACGGGAGGTTATGGGAAAAGACGAGTTAAGACAAGAACGGTTAGGTAAGAACCAACATTTCCTCGAAAATGCACAAGGATTGAAGACCGTAGGCGGACGTATTTGGGTTCCTAAGTTCGGTGGTATCCGAAAAGAGTTGTTGTATGATGTGCACAAATCGAAGTATTCGATTCACCCGGGAAGTACAAAGACGTATCAAGATATGAAACGGGTTTATTGGTGGCCCGGAATGAAGGCGAGAGTGGCCAAGTATATCTCTAAGTGTGCCACGTGTGCACAAGTGAAAGCCGAGCATCAAGTACCGTATGGGGTAGCTCAATCATTAATTGTACCGGCCGGGAAGTGGGAGGATATAACTATGGATTTCATAGTAGGTTTACCGAAGACGAGTAGAGGTCACGATGCCATTTGGGTCATAGTTGACCGGTTGACCAAAAGTGCGTTATTTTTAGCAATTCGGGAAACATTGCCACTTGAGAAGTTGGCTAAGTTGTATGTTGATGAAGTGGTTCGACTCCACGGGGTTCCGTTATCGATTGTGTCCGATAGGGACGCGAGGTTTACCTCGAGATTTTGGCGATCTTTACAAGAAGAATTGGGTACAAAGTTGCGGTTGAGCACGGCTTATCACCCGCAAACCGACGGTCAAAGTGAAAGAACGATTCAAACGGTCGAAGATATGTTGAGATCGTGTGTGTTGGATTTCGGTGGTAAATGGGATGAACATTTACCGTTAGTCGAGTTCTCGTATAATAATAGCTATCACTCGACTATTAAGATGCCGCCTTATGAGGCGTTGTATGGTAGAAAATGTAGAACTCCATCTTGTTGGTTGGAAGCGGGAGAGACGAAACTCACGGGTCCCGAGATCGTGAGAGTGACAAATGAAAAGATTGGTATTATTCAAAACAACATGAAAGTCGCCCAAGATAGACAACGAAGTTATTCGGGTTTAAAGAAAAGACCATACGACTTGGATGTCGGTGATATGGTGATGTTGAAAGTGTCACCTTGGAAAGGTGTGATGCGGTTTGGTAAAAAGGGAAAGTTAAGTCCAAGGTATGTTGGACCGTTTAAAATATTGAAACGGGTCGGGCTTCAAGCTTTTAAGTTGGAACTTCCACCCGAACTTCAAGGTGTGCATGACACCTTTCACGTGAGTTACTTGAAGAAGTTTATCGGGGAAGTTGGAAATATTATTCCATTGCAAGAGTTGCGGGTTGACGGCCCGAACCGGTTGATTGAGGAGCCCGAGGCTATATTAGAAACGAAGACAAAGAAGCTTCGGAATAAAGAGATCTAGTTGGTGTTGGTCAAGTGGAAGCATTCACTTGGGCCGAATTTGACTTGGGAAGTTAAGGACGAGATTCGGAAAAGATACCCGGATTTCGTGAACTATGATGAGATTCCGAGGACGGAATCTTCTTAAGGGGTAGATAGTTGTAACGACCCGAATTTGTAAATAAATTAAATATGTAAAAATATGATAATTATGGATAAATCATATAAATTACGTGGAAATTGGTTTCGTGTCGTTTGGACACCGTACGAGAAAGTTACGGGCGAAACCGGGTCGAGACAAGTTGGAAAAAGTGCAGCCTTGCTGCCATCAGGAGTTCGCGACGCGAACTATAAGTTCCCGATCGGGAACTTGCTCCAGGGAGTTTGGCCATGTGTCGCTAAGTAGTTCGCGACTAGATAACGATCGCTAAGTATGCGTATAGAAGGAGAGTTCGCGACGCGAACTATGGTCGCGCCGTGAACTTGTGTCTGGCAGCATTAAAGTCGGGATTTGGCTCATTTATTGCCAAGCGAAACCCTAGTTTTTCTCTCTTCGAACTTGTGAACGATTTTGGGTGTCAAGCATCATTTGGAGTCGATTTCTTCATCAAATCTTGTGATTCTTCACTCCTAGTTGAAGATTTAAGGTATATCTTCAATCCTTTGTAGTTGTAGCTTTAGATCTATGGGTTTAGAAGCTTGGGGTTAAAACCCTAGTTCTTGGGGTTATAGATTATGGTGATATAAATGGTGTATACACTTAATAGATGGTATATTAATAAGGAAATCAAGTGTATGGTTAAGATTTGTAAGAATCTTAAGGGTTGGTTAAACCTAGGGTTTGGTAAATCACCATATTTGGGGAAATGGATTGATGGGTGTTATCTAGAGGTAGATGAACACATTGATAGTAGATTGTGATGTTGATCATTGTATGATCATTGTTTAGGCTTTCGGTGACATCTTGGAAAGTCGGTGAAATTGTGAAGCAAGAGCTTTGGTGTCAAGAACACAGTTGGAGCATCTTTATTGCTAAGGTGAGTACGTGTGGAATTTACTGAGTACATAGCCCTTTTAAATATTTTCATTACTTGTGTTATGGTCTATTTGCTTAATTGTGTAGACTAGTAGTTGATAGTTAGTTATACCTATGATAGTATTGAACTAACTTGTTGATGATGAAAGTGCTAGCAGAGAGCTAGATTTGGCATAACCATAGGGTTATGATTAGATTGAGATGGTGTGATGGTACGGGTTACTCCCGATCATGGGGTGTGGATTGAGGGGCAGTTGGGCGTATTCCCATCGACTCTTCCACGTTAGTCATGAGATGACACGGGCAACTCCCGGTCATGAGGTGTGGAGTGAGGGGCAGTTGGGTGAATTCCCAGGTGAATTCCCATCGACTCATCCACGTTAGTTATGCGATGTCACGGGATACTCCCGGTCATGAGGTGTGGAGTGAGGGGCAGTTGGGGTGAATTCCCATCGACTCATCCACGTTAGTTGTGATTGCTAGGTAAGCAAGATTGATAGGGTCACGCTAAGGTGACTAGACTGGATAGTTGGATATATATATGTATATTGATTGGTTATATGAAATGTGACATTCATTTTATTATCGGGTCTACACCCATGTAGCTCACGAGACGTTTTTGTCTCACGTACTCCTTGTTTGTTTTGCTATGTACTCAGGTTCGGGATCGAAGGCTTAGGTTCGCACGGATAGAGTTGCGGGACCTAGAATAGAAGAACTCTAGATTGGATTTAGTCTTAGCTTGGTTATGATATATTTTGTAACACCTACTTTTATACTCTGATTTCATACCAAGGTTTTTGTAAATCCGAATTGAGGGTGTTCTTCTATTTATAAAATGTTTTATTTTAGCCGAATTTTTGGTATTAAAATTTGAGGTGTTACAGTGTTCGTCTTGATGGCCACGCCGTGGCTAAGCCACCTCATCCCCACGCCACACCGGGCGTTGGCCCGTACCCCTCAGTCTTAGTGCGGAATAATATTTTTTTTTTTGGAAAAACTGGTTAAGTTTGGGACGGATCTTCGGCATTGCCATCACCCCTCCAAACCCACCAAGAATATTATATATATATATATATATATATATATATATATATATATATATATATATATATATATATATATATATATATATATATATATATATATATATATATATATATATCAAACCACAACCACATACAATCAAGCATTATGCGTCCAAAATAAGAAACACCCTACAAACAAAGACAAGACAGAAACCACTATCCAGTCAAAACATGAAAATCAATCTCCCAATCTTTTGCCACATTCAAGACATTCTGTGATCTCTTCACCTTAAGTCCCATAAGTTGCAATCTAATACACTCTTTAATGCAATTCAACAGAACATCAGCAGGTTTACTTTTGATCTTAAAAAGCATGTCGTTCCTCTCCTTCCAAATATGATATACAGCAGCTGCAATAGTGATTCTCTTCAATATACTATAGATGTTATTGTTACAATTCATGCCTGCTAATTGGCTAATAATAGTCCTCCACTCCTGAGCCAACATATTAGCATTACACAATTTCTTCAGCTCATTCCAAATGTAATTAGGGTAATCACATTCAAAAAACAGATGAGTATGAGAATCACTAGTCTGATTACAAGAAGGGCAAAGCATATTATTGTTGCTAGCCCAATTTTGCATTCTGTCCTGAGTGAGAAGTCTCTCATTTATAGCAAGCCACATTATAAACGCATGTCTAGGGTTGCCCTGATTAAACCAGACAACCTTATGCCATGACACAGTCCCTGTAACTGAATTGAGATTTTTCAAAGCACCTTTAACTGAAAAATCAATAATTTTTCCATTTTGCAGCCTCCATTTCACTAGATCTTCTCTTGAATCATTAGTGATAGGGTTACCAAGATTCTGTGACACTGGAAACATTTGTAACCAGTCATTAGGCCAGTTCCAAATCCCACCAACAGTCATATCCGCAATAGTAGCATTGTCACTCAATCTAGCCTCATAAATTGTTCTCTTGCTAATGATTTTTTATTATGGCCCTATGTCATTCCATCTATCATACCAAACTGACACTTTCCTGCCATTACCAATATTATGTACAACATAATCAGACATTTAATCTCTAATTCCCAGGACAGTTTTCCACATCCATCCATCTTTCATGGTTGGTATCACATCCCATAAATTCCTTTCTTTTAATTTTACACGATTGACCCAGTCAACCCACATAGTGTTCTTTTTTACAATTATATTCCACACATGTTTGCTTAGGAGAGCAGTATTCCATTTTCCCATATTCTTGAGCCCCAAACCACCTTGATCCTTAGGAGTGCAAACAACTTTCCAGGCTACTTTGGCTCCACCCTTCTTTGCCTCACCCTGATTCCAAAGGAAATTCTTCAAAACCTTATCAATTTCTTTAATTACCATCTTTGGAAGGAGAAAAACTGAGGCCCAATATACACTAATAGCTGACAGGACAGAAGAGATTAATTGCAGCCTCCCTGCATATGACAGAAACTTATTCTTCCACTTGTTAACCCTGTTTTTTATTTTATCAATCAGCTGCTTACAATCACCAATACCCAATCTCTTACCAACCAATGGAACCCCAAGGTATTTTACAGGCAATTTACCAACCTGAAAGGGCATTTCTTCAAGAATTTTATTCCTGGTATCATCAGTCACATTACTGTAAAAAACAGTACTTTTTCCCATATTAGCAATCAGACCAGAACTGTTACTAAATTCCATAAGAGCTTCTTTTATCACTCTTACTGAATTAATATCACCATTACTCAAGATTAGGAGATCATCAGCAAAACAAAGGTGAGTCAATTCAATTTCTTTACAGCCCCTGTGATATCTAAAGTTAGGAGTATTCCTTATTTTCCTTTTCATCATCAAAGTAAATATCTCCATCACAAGGGTGAACAAATAAGGAGAAATAGGGCCTCCTTGCCTCAACCCCCTACCACTTTTAAAGATTCCCTTTCTTTCTCCATTGACACATATAGTGAAAGAAGTAGATGTAACACATTCCATGACCCACTTAATCATTTTCGTATGGAACCCAAATTGCTTCAGAATACAACTTAAAAACTCCCAACTAACTGTGTCATAAGCTTTAGCAATGTCTATCTTGAAAGCACATCTTCTAGGCCCTTTATTTCTATTATACCCTTTCAATAGCTCCTGGGTAACTAATAGGTTATCTTGAATCAATCTTCCAGGTATAAAGGCACTTTGATTCACATTGACTAGTTTTTGTAATCCCACTTTAATTCTGCTTGTTAAAATTTTGCTAATACATTTGTACACCACGTTACAACAAGCAATAGGTCTGAAATCAGTGACCGTTTTAGGATTGGGAATTTTAGGAATTAGAGATACAACCGCTGCATTGACTTCTCCAAGGAGTTTACCATTTCTGAAAAATTCCTTTATAGCTTTACAGACATCAGGGCCCATAATATCCCAGGCTTTTATAAAGAAACCAGAAGTATATCCATCCGGACCAGGGGCTTTGTTTTGGTCAATATCAAACATTGCTTTTTTTATCTCCTCATCAGTGACTTCACCAACCATATCATTAGCTTCATCACTGCTAAGCACATTGTTGAATAAAGAATCTGAAGGGTTTCAAATAACCTGATCGACCACTTGGGTCAACCTCCTTGTACACTTGGTTCGACCATACTGACCAAGAACATGAACTTGTTCTTGACCGGTTAACACCAACTAGCTGGTTTAATCCCTAAAAGCGGAAGTGGGATTAAACCTAATCCTTAAACCCTAAAGGATTGGGATGGTGGAAATCTAGATTAGATTAACAAGAAAGAAACCTTGTACGAAAAACTCGAACACACACAATGTTTGTGTGTGTTCGTCGAACACTCACCAAGAACCCTAGGGTTCTTGGTGTTCTCGTTCGATCGAACAAGAGGAGAGGAAGAAAGGGTGTTCCATGAAACATACCTTATTTAATGCTTAAGATAAGTCCACTGATGATGAACACGACGAGCGATCTTCTAGTTGATCACTTGCAACGATCGTGTTCTTCAATACTTGAAGAACACGAAGAACGAACGAAGAACACGAAGAACACAAACTTGTGTTCTTGTGTTTGAGGTTTCGGCCGAATGAGAGGAGGGAGAGGGGTGAATTTCGTGTAAAGAGGCAAGGAATCAACATCTAGGTTTAAGTCATAAGCCTCCTATTTATAATAGAAGATCTTAGACTTAAAACCCTTCTAGTTTAATTAAGATTGACTTCTTAATTAAACTTCCATTTTACACTTTCATCCCTTATAGTTTTAACTAGTTTATTATTGTTGCACTTAACCATTAAATGTCTAGTATTAATATACTAATAATTCGGTACCCATATACACGATTATATATCCTTGTATTTATACTTTTAATGATTAATTATATAATAACCTTTATATAATTTGTACAACAATATTATCCAATTACTATATGATTTAATAGCTTTAAATCATATTATGGATAATCTATAATTAACACATTGTATATTTACTCAACTAGTAAATGTACAAATACTTGTATTAATTAGTTAGTTAAACTAATCTAGTAATAAGTTAAACTTAACTTAATACTTAACTTATTCATAATGACTATTATTCATAATGACTATTATGAATCATTCCTCTTCGTAGTATCATTGCATATCTTGCTCGTATTACATGCACTCACCGGTGTGACCCTTAAGTGTTTCGTAGGCATGGATGTATCATCATAGGTTGACTAACTGTGCACATAAATCCTTCAGAATCAACATTGTCAATTGCAATATAATTTCCAGCTAGCCTCAAAAAGTTCTGGAAATGTTTTATAAACTGCTCAGAAATCGCATCTCCTTCATACTCTACACCATTAGTATCATTGATTTTCAATATTCTACTCATTTGACTTCTGTTCTTAATAGTATGGTGGAAGAACTTTGTGTTTTTATCTCCTTCTTTAAGCCATTTAATCTTTGCATTCTGATAAAGAAGTAACTCCTCATCTTTTGTTGGAATATGCTTCACGCGTATAACATATAGTTATATGGCTAGTAGTTTGTGAGCCTAAAGGGTCACACACTTAAACACTTAACACCATAAGATATAGTGTAATTAGGGTAATTACATTATATATTAATATAAGCTACATGCTTGTATATAAGTTTAATATTAAATGTTAATATTGAAACCTTATAGTGAGCAAACTAGAAGGAACAAAAGATAGGGACTTGTGTGTAAATATTGATCAATGGTTTATGGAAATCATTAATGGGAATTAAGGCACCATTATGGAGTGTAAATGACTCCATATACTCCCTCTCTTGACCCTCATTTCGGCCGCACCCTCACACACACATCCTTTCATCTTTTGCTTCCATTTGCTTGAAGAAAGAACTAGCATTCTCTAGTGGTGTTCTTGTAAGTGTTGTGTGGGCTTCTTTTAGAGGTATTCTCCTTTAGAATACTTGGTTTCGGTCATCATATTCGTCCATTCGATTCCACAAAGATCAAAGGCTTCAAGGGTATGAAATGTTCTTCCTAACTCTTTGATTTTGATTATAGTTTGATTGTATGATTAATATCAAGATCCGTTTATGGTGATTTAATTATTTCCGCTGCGTTTGTTAATTGTTTTAACCGAAAATCACCTATATCTTTGACTGCTTCATCATATTCTTCTAGCAGCCTTTTGACCTGGTTTTTAATTTGGTTATCATGAGGTTGAGCTACCATATCAGTTTGAGCTTTCTTTAACTTCTCCCTTAAATCCTTCACTAATTCAAACATATTTCCCTTTCTCCAACTCATCTGATTCATATGACTTTTCATAGCTTTTAATCTTCTGACCAAAATATACATTTTCCTCCCCTGGAATTCCGTTCCCCAATTATCTTTCACAATCTGCAAAAAATCATCCTTTCTAGTAAGATAATTAGAGAACCTAAAAACCTTTTTTATCTTTTTCAGATTCCCAGGGAGCACCATCACAATGGGACTATGATCAGAAGTAATATAAGGAAGATATTGAACAAAAGCCTGCCCATGCTCATTTATGAATTTAGTGTTTGCCATTCCCCTGTCTAGCTTCTTCATAACACTAGAATTAGGGTTTTTAGGAGACTTAATCCAAGTAAAGTAAAGACCAGAACTGCAGACATCTTCTACTTCAATGTTATTGACACAATCAATCAGGTCTTGCATGTCATTATTTATAATAGAACTACCCATAGAGTGTTCACTGCACTTCATTGTTACATTAAAATCTCCCATAAGGATCCATGGGTGACAATTAGTAATGATTTTAGCCAAGTAAAGGCCTTTCCACAACATTTTCCTTTCAGTGCCAATGTTAGCAGCATATACAAAATTACAGAAGATGCACTTCTTAGTTTGTTGTATTTCAATTATACATAAAATAGACTGTCTAGAAATGTGAATAGGATTCACATTAGCAGTATTTTTGTCCCACCCAACAACAATCCTGCAACCATTCTTATTGTGGTCACTATTGGAAAGCCAATTCCAATCCCCAAAGACTGCCTCCATAATTTTATTCATATTTTTAGATTTCACATGAGTTTCAAGGATAGCACAAACTTGAATATGCTCATCCTTAATAAGCCTCTTCACCTCATTCTGTTTTTTCAACTAATTCATACTCCTAATGTTCCAAGCAGTAATTTTTAGATCCATAAAAATTAAATGGACAAACACCACTAACAACATACACTTACTATTCATTAAGAACAGTGTAATCCCCCTGCCCCATTTCATTCTGGCCCATACACATAGAATTGTCATTCTTACTTCCAACCACATCATTATCATCATTGGTTGTGTTTTATTTCCATTTGGATTTAAAATATTCCACCATAGCCTGAGACCATTCATTAATCACCTCCTTTGGGGGTGGCAATTGCTCATTAACATACTTTTCAACCTTGTTCATTTCCTCTTTTGAGATCACATTCTGCTCACCTTCCAAATTTTCAAGGGCTGCAAATTTATTAGAGTTCCTGTTTTCATTGTTTCTCATAGTCTTCCCTTGCTCTTTATTTTCAACCCACCTTTCTTCTCTCCTTTTATCATTTGTGTTTCTCTGGCCATTTTTCCTGTAAGCAACCTTAGTGAAATTACCTTCATCTGCATTCACTTGTGCCTTATTCTTCTCTTTCTCAACTGATAGTTCTTCCACAGTTTTTGGTCGTTTGATACAGTTATGGGTATCATGTCCAAAAACAGAGCAGAAAGAGCAAATATCTGGTTTCCACACAAATTCCACATTCACCGATTTGCCCCCTTTTACACGATTCTCTTTGTCCCTATATTGTAACTCTTTCTTTGTACCCTTTTTTCACATCAACTTCTATGAGTACTCTAGCATAATCCATTTTCCCAACACCATTTTGGCATATGTTTGCAGTCATTGAATCCATAACCAATGGAACACCTACACTGCTAGCAATAGCACTGATACCTTCCAAACTCCAAGCTTCAATAGGGACATTTGTCAATTTGACCCAAAGAGGAATCTTAGTTGGTTCTATTTTCTCCATTCCCACCTCTGGGCTCCATTTTTGAACAAATAATGGTTTATTGTTAACCATCCAAAGTCCCTTTTCAAGAACCTTATTCATACCTTCCTCATGTTTGAATTTGAACATGTAATTTCCATCATTATAGAATTTTACATCAATTAATCCAAACTTACCCCACATCCTTTTCAGATTGTATCGCAATTCACTTATATGCATGGAGTATCCAACAAAATACCCACACACAGTCAACTTCCATAGCAAACTTCCTTTGCTAACAAGTTCTTCATCAAAAACTACCACCTCGTCTCCATTATCATTCATTTGAGTTGGTATATACTTCAATTTAGTAATTGTTTGCTTTTCTTCATGCTTCAATACGTTAGCGTATGACTTAGGTTTCGTTTGTTCAGTATTATCAACATTTACATCATTCACAGGTTTGTTCATGTCTAAATTCTCATTAACATGCATATCTACATTATTATCAGTATCACAGTATCTTCATTATGTATACTTACAGAATCATCGCTGTATTCATTGCTAGTATCAGATCCAGAAATCTCATCTCCTTTCATCTTAGATCCCTCATTTGAAACCCTAGGAATTTCTTCAACAAATTGATTCCCTCCAGAGCCATTAACGTTTGAATTAAGAGTATCGTTACTCTTACTAGCAGTTTTACTCGTTAATTTGTGCAACAAATCACCAAATTTCATTGGAATCTTAACGTTCCTCTTTGATCGTCTCGAAGACATCGCAGAAAGGAAACGAACCAGAAATCACTCAGCAACAACTGGTAAAAACGAGGAAGAATACAGGCAGAATCAATTGGAAGAGAATTAGGATCGAATTGGAACACTCAAGAACCAGCAGAGATCAACGACATATCGTAACAGAATTTCCCGCCAAAATCGCCATTCGAGAGAGAAAGAGATAATTCGAAACATCAATTTAGTTGTTAATCAGTGCTGAATAAATTCAGTATTTTTAAATGGTCCTTTAAATAATCTAGAACTGTAAGTTTGATTCTTTTATGTCACCAATCCTTTATTTACCGTTATGTTTTATGGTTGGTCCTTTGTTAAACATCTTGTCAAAAAGTCTATTAAGTAGGGCACTTGCCCTCCACACGAGGATATTTATGTCATTAACCACTTTCTCATAACATATTAACTCACAGATGCACAAATAAAAATGATCGATTACTTTCTAAAAGGATATCTAGATTCTAGAACACGAACTGGAAAATAATGGCGAAAGGTCAAAAGGAAAAAGAGTTCAAATTAAAACCTAAATAATTATTGTATCATTGGAGGAAATAGGAAGGGAAAAAAAACAATAAATACCCTCAATTTTTTTTGCACGTAAGGAGGTTTCACGGATCAATTTAGACGGACTTTAACGAAAAGTAGATATATAAAATTGAAAACCACATGGGCAAAAATCCAAAAAAAAAAGCATAGAAATAAAAATTTCAGAAATTTGACTACATGCAACCGTTTGATTTACGAAAAAGTCAAAGGAAAATGCATAGTGTAGGTCCAATTTCTGTAACATAAAGGCTAGTGGGTTTTTATTGGTGTACATAACTTAGCCATCCCAAATCCAATAGTGTTTCAAATTAAAACTCATAATATAACATAACACCCGCCTTAAAAACAAGCTACTTTTACTCGTCGTTTGCCAAAGAGCCGTTGATACATTTCAGTCAATGAGGTCAACAACGGGCTACTTTTACCCGAATGCCAGGGGTAAAAACGTCTTTCTATTCAGCGCGAAAAAGTAGAGTTTAAGTAGAAGGTGGGATTTGCCAGTTTTGCGGGACGGGACCCACATCGTATATGACTTCTCTATGGCATGACCACACAAGTTTTATAGCTTCAGGAGTACCTATTCCTGCTCCCCTTGGATCTCCAGCTGGCCCAAACCTACAAAACATCACATTTTATCACAAACAACCCATATTTTAAAAAGTTTTTTCTTTTTTTATATTTTTTTTATTAATTTACTTTTTTGTTGTAAAACAACCTTTATTCTTAGAGATGCCAATTTCAGCCAATTAACTTAGTGATTTAATATTGTATTTGACATTTTGCCGGTAAAACCTTTCAAAATAGTTTAATATCTTAATTATTTTTATAAGTATATTTTATGGTTTACCCCTTAAACTATTCTGTCTCAATATTGGAAGATAATTTTTGTTATAAAAATTGCATGTTTAATTTAAAATTTAAGTTTTTATATGTTGATATGTGAATATTTCCAATGACTTCATATTTGTTCCAAAATTTTGCTCCTGTAATTTTTTTGTTATAAAAATGGGGTTTGATTGCAACAAAAAAAAAGTAGGTAGAAAATTCCAAAAAGCTGATGACTGAAAATGAAAATAAGATGCATAAGGAATTAAAAATGAAAATAAAACAATGTTTTCCTACTACTCACCAGTGATTCTGTGGTGCCCCTGTGGTTCTTGCTCTAAGTCCAGCATAAGTGGTTCCATTAACTGTTTTCCCAACTACCTCCTGCAAAGCAGTTACAACCATCAGTATACTTAAAATCAGTTAAAACTATAATAATTAGCCATAATTGGAAACTGAATTGTCATTGTAATAATATAGTATTATGAATTATTTAACCTGAATAAATAATGGATCATTTGAAACAACAGCAGCTGTTAAATGTGCATGCATCCTTTCAAGGGCATCCAACACCAATTGGAGTTCATTATCTTTGTACTCTGTAATAATCTGAAACCCAAAAATAAATATATAAAAACAAAAATAAACCTTTTCTAGAAAAAAATTCAAGGATAACTCGAAAAAAAAGTATTCAGATTAAGTCTTGAAGGGAAAATTTTCATGGAAAACAGAAAACCCAATATTTCAAGTTTATTACTAAATTTCATAAAAAAAAAAATTTTATTTTCATAAATAGGAAAACTCCCCTTGTTTTCTAAAATGGAAAAAAATCATGAAAAATATCATTTTTTTTCTAGGTTACCTGAAATGGACCAAAAATTTCTTTTGTAACAAGTTGATAATTTTCAGGCTTTAGTATTTCTTGAATTGGAACAAATACAGCTGTTGGTTTTATAGCACCATAAATTGCAGGAATCGAATGGTTTTGTAATTCTTCACCACCAAACAGTAGTTTGGATCCAGGAATTTCAAGCAATTTCTTCATGTGATCTACCATAGCTTCTGTTGTAAACTGCATTAAAACAATCATTTTAACTTTTTTTAATTATTATAAAAAATAACTTTTTTTAATTATTCAAAAAAGTAAACACACTTACGGTAAGAACTGGACCAATGGTCAAGTCTTCAAGCTTCCTCCTTGCAGCAAGCTCAGTCAACTGACGCAAGAGTGATGTTTTGCTCCAGTTCTACAAATAATAATTATAAATAGAGTAAATTACACAAATGGTCCTTTAGGTTTGCACCATGTTACATGTATTTAGTTTCATAAATTACACTGGGAGTCCTTATTTCTGAAACTATTGACACGTTTGGTACTTTACCTAAACAGACGTCTATTTTCCCGTCAAGTATGGTCAGGTGTGATGCACAAGAGGGTAAATCTGTCTTTTTCCCTTTCCCTTTACCAATTTGAAGCCCATAAAAACCCGTTTACTTGACGGGAAAAGTTAACTTTTGTTTAGATGAAGGACCAAACGTGTCAATAGTTTCAGAAATAAGGACTATTAGTGTAATTTATGAAACTAAAGGACCAAATATGGACATATGGTGCAAACGTAAATGACCATTTGTGCAATTTACTCTTATAAATATAGTTGAAAAAATAATTACAAAAATTAATAACATTATTTAATACCTCTTCCCAAATAATTATTATAGTTATAAACAAAGATCATGCGGTAACTAACCTCATGCATGAAAAGCATAGATTGTGCAGAACATTTTTGACCACTGCATGCGTAAGCATCTTGATCACAAACCCATGAGACATAATCAACCTAAAAATTAAATAAATATATTAAAAATATTAACCAAAAATAAACGCGACATTTTGAAGTTAACAATAAAATTTAATTATTTATGTACCTCATGAACATCAGGACCGAGAATTTTCCAGTCAAATCCTGCATCTTCCAATTTAATTCTACCATTTAAATCATCAGCTAACTTGTCTGCTACTCTTGAGCTACCAGTAAAAAGAGTCATCCGTGGTTTTGCCTAAATAAAACATATTATCATAAAAGTTACATAAATCGTCCCTTGACTTCTTATATTAGACCAAATAGTCCCTAATTTTGAAACTTGTAACACAAACAAAAACCAAACCTCTAGGAGTAGCTTGTTCATTGTTTTTCCATCTGAATTGATGAAATCGACATCATCAACAGGCATCCCACAATCATGGAGTAACCGAAGCATTTGTTCCATAACAATACACACCTACAAACATGAATTAAAAATTAAAAAATATTATTAGATATAAAAAGGGTGATAGAAAAGCAATTTTGAAACATAAAGTCAGTTCAATTTATATTCTATAGAATCTACCTTGCTATCAACTTTGAGAACAGGCTTGTTTCCCATATAAAGTGCTCCCATCAACTGGAGTAGAGGAATTTCTAGAGGGAAATTGAATGGGGTAATAATTGCCACCTGGCAATATTAAAGGAATTAATTAATAATTAACAATAAATAAATATATAATTCATATATAGGTGAAGGAAATCCTACAGGTCCATAAGGCCATCTGAACCCATGACTTTGCTGTCCAAGATGATTCCCAGGCACTCCAAATGATCTTGCCAAAAAGCGTACCTGTTAAATATAAAAAATAAAAAAATTGGAAATAATGAGGATAATTATTTGCTTATTACTGTTGAAAGTAATTTTATAATTCATCTAAATTATTCTACAACAGACAACCAAACACTAGCATGAATGTATGAATTTACATCAATTATTTGTATTTAGGTTAAAATTTTCAAACCCTAGATAATGATCATGTACCTGATCACCAGAGAAGTTTTCTAGAAACTTCCCAGTAACATAAACCTCACCAAGAGCCTGCTGGTAACTTTTAGGTACAACCCGTTGTATTAACTTAGCAAAAAAATCAGAAACCTGAAACAAAAAAAAATGAAAAATTACTATAAAATAAGTGACATGTTTTTGTAAGTCAAAAATTGGAGGAAAATGTCTATTTATTATGTTTTCTTGATATAATTATTAATGTAATACCTCAGGCTGGGAAAGCATATGGCCTGCTTTTGCAGATATGTCTCCATACAAAAGGTACCTGTAAACAATTGGTTGTATTAAATTTTGACCCATTTTTAAAGTCAAGGGACGAAATGCATAACTTCATACAAACTATAGGGACAATTTATGTAAATTTGAGGAGTGTATGCAAACCTCTCTGGGGATTTAAATGGGTTGTGCATGCCATGTTTGGGACACTTGGATAAGCTTTCTACAAAAGGCTGCAAAACAAGACAAAAAAATATCGATAACACAACTAGAAAGAAAGACTTACAGAAAAGAAAAGAAAATTGTAACAACATACCTTGATTCCACTTTCATCCACTTCTGAAACTTTTATAAATGATTCTCCATTTAAGGGGTCCACAATTGTATTCCAATCGGAAGATGTGATCCATTTTCCCTGGACTGTAAAAAAAATGACAAAACATGTAGATCTTTTTTGATAAGTCGATGTTTACAGATCAATGCATTTGACCACCATCATCAGATCAATTTCCTATAAATACATTTTCTTTGCCAGTTTGATGTTGTCATACTAATTCAAATGAATCTGATTATTTATTGTGGTCTGAAGTCTGAACTGTGTTTCAACATATACATCTGACTCAAACTACAGAGTTCACGATTAAAAAATGAACAGTAAAAAATGATTACTTGCTCAAGAAAAAGATTAGCAGCATCATGGCACAAAAAAATAAAATCTAACTTAATCAACATAAAAAATGATTAGTTACTCTAGAAATAGACTGATAGCATATTAACTGAATCTGATCATAAATCCTTGTTGTTAAATCGTTACGCTAGTTGTTTCATGGCACATAAAACACTTTTTAACTAAACTGGTGTACTATATTTCTGCAGACTACAAGATATACTTCACAAATTGAAGACTTGAAGTAGTTACCCAAGTTGTGTACTTCAGCAGGCTTAGATCCAGAAATCTCTTCAGCTTTCACCGTTGCAAATCCAAGAGAATGAACAAGCCTGCATATGAACATTTTTAACATAAAAGGATATAATTTAAGTAACTCCACATTTTTTTTCTAAATAATCCTACAGTAAAAGCGTTTCATTAGAAAGAAATGTACAAACAAAACCATACAACAAGTTCAATGAGGCGGAATAATGAAGCCTGGAACTAATCCATCAACACTTTACCTCATAAAGTTATATCATCATGCAGTACCAATTTAAGCCCTAATTTGCCAATCATACACATCAACATGATGATCGAACTATAACTGAAAATGCCGACAGCGAAAACAAAATACATATTCAATCATCAAATCACGTTAATCAAACAGAATCAGAACTAATCGAAATCACAAAATCCATATAAAACTATGATCAAAAAACAAGTAGAGAGTGTTCATGTTTAATCAAATTGAACAATCGCTGAAATTAAAACATAAAACCGAAATATACCTCGAGAATCTGAGTAAAGAAAGATGATCCGATGCTGTTTTACGAGAGGCATTTGACCTAATTCCTTTGCAGAGACGAAGTAACGACATTTTCTGGTTTGATCTGTTTGTGGAAACTCGAGTGATAGGTAGTGTGTGATTAAGTGGAGTTTAATAGAATGATTTGAGTCAGTGTGACGTGTCATATTTGGATTTTTGGACAATATCCTTTTCTATTGCTTCACGGCTCCGCACCTCGATTAGACGAGTAACACGTGTTGTTTTGTACCTTGAAATTTGAATATAAATAGTACTACTAGTGCAAGTATATACTTTTTTTTTTTATTTTAACTCATTTTACGAGCCAGTTAATTGAAGATTATCACTCATTTAGCGGATCAGACTAGGAATCAAAAACCAGACGGAATAGTAGGTATAAAGTAAATTGCCCAATGTTTCCAAATTAATCCAACTTCGTACCTTTCCGGCATAAACCATATATATCAGAGAGGTCGTATTTCTTTGGGTTGGTAGTAATGGAATGCTTACATTATCAAATGAAGAACATTTCCCACCAAAAGATCAGTCCAATAATACCACTCACTGGTAAATAGCAACGCATGTGAACCTCCGTAATCACAATGGGATATTTTTTTCTCCTAGCAGAGATTGACCCCATGATCTCCAGTGAATTTCACCCTTATGAATATCAAATTTCAACCATTAAGCCACCACCCTTATAGTTAATAGGTAAGCAGTCATACCTTTACCTAAAGGCAAAAAAACTGCTTCTAGAAAGTGGAAAAAGTACGACTCATAGTGCATGCGTGTGCATGCCATAAAGAGTTAAAAACATACATAAGTAAATAAATGTGAGTCTAAAATATGTGTTACAGAAAACATGTGTATGTGGCGTATGTGTGCGAGAGTATGATGATTATGCAAAACGTGTAAATATAAGTATGTATGCATGTAGCATATGAGTGATAGTGTTTCTCAAGTATTCAAATAACATGTATTAACCAAAAAAACATCAGTTAATAAATAAATAGATGCATATGCATTCATGCATGCAAAGCATAAGGGTTAATAATTGTTTCAAGCTCAAATCTGATCCCTTAATTTTATTTTTTTGTAGTATTTTCATATTTAATTTTGGTTAAGATTCTAAATCAGTCAGTATGACAATAATTGTTTTATACGTTTATATAATTTGCGGTAATATTTCGCACAATGTGATATATGCATCAAGAAATATGATATAGAAATTAACTCCCATCAACAGTAGCTACATAATTTGTTTTTACTTTGACTATGCATGAATTGATAGTACTTTCTGCATTAGTCACTTGTACAACTAAATATTTGGCAAATGCTTTATAAGAGATGTAACATCGAATCAACTCACTCGCAAATATATCCGTCAAAATTTCCACAACTAATAACAAATACTATGTAAAACAAGTTAAAAATAACAAGGAAATTGCCAACAATCGTTCAAGTAAAATCTAACCAAATAAACTTAGAGAAATAGTCAACCCTAATAATTTGATTAACGACGCTTGTACATGCATGGCTTCAATTCAGGCCATTTAATCTCCTTACTCGAATTATTATTTGGCTGCAAAAAAAATATACAAATTTCAAGAAAATGATAAATCAAGAAAATGAGATAAAAAATCAAACCTTTTTCTTGAAGTATAAAAGTATGAACATCTTATTCGAGAAGTCCTGCATTTCCAAACATTTAAACTTGAATACGCAGGTTGGTAAAGTGGAAAAAGAGGTGGCTTGATTTCGGTTGACCCAAAACACTTTTAATTGAACATATAAAAGAATAATAATTAATAATTACCGTGTACAATATGATAACAAAAATTGTTATGCAATAATAACCGAACTCTATGAATAAAATTATTTACGAGGCATTAAAACTATAATAAAAATAGTTTTTTGTTTATAACATTGGAAAAGTAAAGTTTTCTATTTCCCATACAAAATTTCTTTAAGAGTCCATTTTGAACCGTTTTTCGAGCTTTCCTTATAAACCTTATTTATTTATAAAAGTGGCACAATTTTCTACAACTAAAGAAATTTTAGAAAATAAGAACAAACCTTTGATACAGAAGTAAACCCTAGTTCACAAACGGCTTTAGAAAAGCTATTAGGATCTGCACCACCATTGGTTGGATCAAATCTACTCTTTACCTCGGCTATCAAAAGCCAACCACTAACAAAAATGTAAATTAAAATATTAAAATATGCTAATTAATTGTTTTATGTTTAATTAATAGTGTATTAATTAGTTATTAGATACCTTGGTTTAAGTACTCTGTGTGCTTCCAGAAGAAAATTAGGGAAGTTGGTACCCATTAATGAAAGACAGAAAACAGCAACATCTATTGATGAAGAATCCAGGGGCGTCTGCAAGTTTAAATTTTGTCAAGAGTAAATTACACAAATGGTCCTTTAGGTTTGTACCATATTACATATTTGGTCCTTTAGTTTCATAAATTACACAGGTAGTCCTTATTTCCAAAACTATTGACACATTTGGTCATTTACCTAAACAAACGTTAACTTTTCCCGTCAAACATACGGGTTTTTATGGGTTTCGAATAGGTGAAGGGAAAGGGAAAAGGACAAATTTACCCCCTCGTGCATCACACGTGGCCATACTTTATTGGAAACATAAATGTTTATTTAGGTAAAGGACCACACGTGTCAGTTTCAAAAATAAGGTTGACGAGTGTAATTTATGAAACTAAAGGATCAAATATGTAATATGGTACAAACCTAAAGGACCATTTGTGTAATTTACTCTTTTTTAAATTATGAATGAATCTATTTGGGTCAACCCGGCCCACCCGTTTGGATGGAAGACTTACATTGGACATGTCACAAGCAATCACTGAAGGATCTTTTGAAACAAGATCTATAGAAAAGACCTTATTCTTTACACCTTTTGAAAGACGTGCATCCCCTATTATACACAAAAAAACATTAAATATATATATAAACATTTTAAAAAAATAATATTAAATGTTTATTATGTGCTTACCACACCCAAAATCAGCCACAACTAAAGAAGAAGGGTGATCTTTTAGCCATTTCATGATAATATTAACTGGTTGTTCGGGCCAACGTGACATTTGCTCTTGATATCCTGTATGATACTGAACAGTTGAGTTAAGATATTAGTGATATTTTTTATATCTAACAGGTTGAAAATTAAAAAAAATTATAAGGAGACAGGTCCAAATGGGTTGAAAGTTGTCCAAAGTATGTTTTTAGGGCATAAAATAAAGGTGGTGATTTCTACACCACAATAGTTGCTTTATATGTTTGTACACTCTGCAGTAATACTTGTACAGTGTGGTACAAGCATAAAAAAATGTGGTGCAAGAATTAATTCCCATAAAATAAAACCCCCTAAAACAATTGTATTCATACCAAAACCCTAATCAACAAAGAATATATTTTGGAGTTTGAGACAATATAATATTACCATATTAAACAATGAAGGGTCTTCTTTGAAGTATTTCAGGGCTTCATCTCCACTACATAAATCAATTACATAATTTAACAAATTTAATTCATAACAAAACCCTAATCAACAATTTAACATTCTTCAATGAATACAAATATCTGATTAAAAGCATATGATAAAATAGTTTAAGAAACATGAAATTATTAGGGCTTACGAGCAGGTATAAAGCTTCTCATTAATCATACGAAAATGCCCTCCTGCTAACTTCGCTTTCATCTGATAAAAACAAACAAATAATCAAATTCAGCTCAAAAGAGTAAAATTTTTAAAAAAGAGGTACCTTTTCGAGGAAAGATGAGGGTTTTTGGGAGCTTTTAGAAACAGTAGATGTTGAAGGAGTAGATTTTTCAGTGGTTGAACTCTGATTTGTTGAGATGATTTCGGTGTTTTTGCGTTTGTTTCTCTTACGTTTTCGATTTCGACCACTTGTTTCTTGATTCATCCTTGTTTTTTTTCTTTTGATTACAGCCTTTGAGCTTGTTTGATATGATAGTTGCTGATTGAGTTAGCTCTGAGTAAGATTACAAATTAACACCTCAATGTAGATTTAAATAATTGAAGATGCTAAAGGACATAAATATCACAAGAATTTGAAGTTAAACTCAACAAAATTTTAAGAAAGTTTGATACAATAGAAATCATCAGAGTAACAATTACCAGTAAGCACAAATCAATTTGCAGTTAAAGGTCGGTACAAACAATTACCAGTAAGAACAAATAAATATCACAAGAATTTGCAGTTAAAATAAAGCCATATTACCAGTAAGTCCGAAAATTTCTTTCATCAAAGTTAGTTCTTCATGAACGATACAGAAATCAAATTAAACATCCAGCGATAAGGTTTGATCGGAAGAAAATATTAGGGTTTTGTTTGGTGTGTGAATTCAGGTGAAAGGTAGGTACAAATTATCAAGGACTATTGCAGGAGGATATACACCTGGTACAAATTATCAAGCTTTTTTAATAAGAAAAAACCATCGTTGACTGACGCGTACCTGTTGGGGGTGAGACGCCGGAGAGCAGGGGCGACGGAGACGGGTTTCTGTCGCCGGTGGATGGAGGTGGCGAGGCGGAGGCGGGAGTTGTGGTTAGGGCAAAAGAGAAGATGGGTGTTAAACTGTTAACTATCAGACTAGTAAAATTGGGCTCTGACTCCAAATATTATTATTCGGTTTTGGGATTATTTTGAATCAATGTTTTAAGCTCGAGTTGCTTGATTATGAGCTCGACTCGTTTATCTTGTTCAATATAATCCTTTTAAGCTAGTTTAAAATTCTAAGACATGTCACGGATAAATATTAAGGGACAAAAACTAAATCATTGGTCTTGGGTTCAAAATATCGTGCAATCAAAAATATATTTTTAACTAGAAATTAATATCAGCCGACTCATTCGATTCGAGACTAGTAACAAGTTCCCGAAAAAGCAGTTGAGTATTAAATTATTAGGTTTGGATCGTGAAATTAACGCAGTATTGTTATTGTTATATGTTTGAGCTTGACTTGAAATCGAAATAGTTTAAGGTCCAGCTCAAATAACTCGTACATTACTCGAATATTTAACACTTGTAAGTATTCGGATAAAGAGGTTAGAGGCTTAGAGCTTTGGAGTATAATAAAATATAATGTTTGAAATGGTGATTGAATTTTGGCAAACTGTTTGCAATTCAAACATCCTAACTCTGAAAACCATTTTCATTTTTGTGCTTGTTTAACATTATGGTTAATGTAAACGCAATCTAGTTATAACCTACGGTTTCAACCACTTATTAAACTTGAACTTATATTTTGCGGAATTTTAATTTATTATGTTGATAGATCAGGAATGGGCCGAGGGTAAGCCCAAAATCTAAAGGGCCCCACATTTATTATATTGAAAACTCCTATGATTTCCCCTTTAAGGCTTTAACCATCAACAAATATATTTTCCCTCACATTTCATATTTTACATAATAAGTGTACATCTCAAAAACAGATAACCAATATTCACTATTATAATACAACACAAAACCTATATTATTAAACATTACTTATTATGCTAATCAAGATGTAGGATTATCAATTTCATTGGGATCAATAACGATCCCATGAACGGGCTCAGATCGGCCCAAAAAGCTTCTTCTGGAGTTGTGGGACGAAACATCCGGTATATTAACATGAGGTGGAATTGGAGTTTCATCCGAATGGCCCGAAATGCAAAGGGTACCCGCATCATCTTGGGCCCACAAAACTTGTACCATAACTCCTCTTGGATTTTCTGTTGAAATTGTTTCAGGAATTCCTATGTATCTTGCTCCAACTGGTATCTGTATAAAATATAAATCTGTTGGATTAATTCTAGGTGCTGATAAAACATATTAGAGTAAATTACACGAATGGTCCTTGTGGCTTGCCAAAAGTTTTGGATTTAGTCCTTAGTCTCAGAATTTACACGGATGGTCACTATGGTTGAAACTTTGTCATGCTTTTGGTCCCTAATACTAACCGTCATCGAAATTTGCTATTAAACATTTTTAATTGACAATTTTACCCTCACGGATTTATGTGAAGAGATGAAGGAAAGAGGAAGGAGATGGTGGGGGTGAGGGTAAAATTGTGAATTAAAAAAGTTTAACAGCAAATTTTGACGACGGGACCAAAAGCGTGACAAAGTTTCAACCATAGTGACCATTTGTGTAATTTCTAGACTTACGAACTAAATCCAAAACTTTTGGCGAACCACAGGGACCATTCGTGTAATTTACTCAATATATTATTATTAATTATTATTATTTTTTTAATTTGAGTTTGGAGACTTACTTGAAGAGAAGTTCCTGAGGTCAAAGTCAACGTGGTAAATCTACCTTCAGCTGCAGCACTTTCAAACTCTGCCTCTTTTGCAATGTTGAGGAAAACTTCTTCGAGAGTTGTAAGACTCAGTTGGATGTCTGATATGCCAAATTCCTCCTTTTTATTTTCCAACTCCTCGAAGAAATTCTAATACAGAAAAAAATATATTAATTAAAAGTATGGTTTTTGAAATATTAAATATTCAATTAAATTTGTTTGTTTGTGCATCTAATATTGGTCAAACTCGTCCATACAACCTCCTAAATCATTTTATTAAAAAATACAAATTATTATTGTAATAATATAGTTTTTTAGGTAATTGTTCAAGATAATCCTTGATTTTTTTGTAGTCCCAAGGGACACACCTCAACCATTGATCAATAATAATTACTGGTCAAGATTAATCACATATTTTACACATGGAGGGGCATTTTGGTCATTTGACACTAACATAAATTTTAACCCAATTTTTTTATTATTATTATTATTTTATTATTTTTTCTCCTTAATAAAAACAATATTGTGCGATAATCACATGTGATTATATACTTAATCACATGTGATATTTGTGTATAATCACATGATTATTTAAACAAAAAAACATTTAAAAAAAAAAAAAAAATTTTAAAACTATGCGAGTGTCAAATGACCAAAATGTCCCTCCATTTATAAAATACGTGATTAATCCTGACCATTAATTATTATCAATCAATGGTTGAGATGTATCCCTTGGGACTACAAAAAAATTAAGGACTACCTTGAACACATCTCTAATTTTTTTAATTATCATGATACTTATTTATTAGGAAATTTTTAAAAAAGGGTTACCGTTAGCAAGGCCTCCTTGTCATGTGGGATAACAAAAGTGAGAAAAGACTTGTTTTCGTCTTTTGGGACGACATCTAAACGCTGCAAAAATAACCGAAAATCAGAAAATAATATATATAAAAAAAATGAAATACTACGTATAAAACAAGTTATAAAAATAAACATACATCTTTAAAGAAGCGGTTGACTTCATCAGGATGTGATGTGCCATCATTGGAAAAACTTATATTAGCAATATAACCGGTACCAAATCTTGATTTTAGCCTGATTGAATTACCAATGCAACGAAGCCTGCCTTTTGTCATGATTCCTATTCTATCACTTAAAATATCAGCTTCTTCCATTGAATGAGTTGTCAGAATAATTGCACGCCCTTTTTTTGCATTTTCAATAATGTCCCAAACGTGTCTTCTTGTTATCGGGTCCATACCAGTAGTCTGAACACACCAATATATAAAAAAACTAGGTATATATGGTTAAAAAAACAAATATTTTAATTTTAATTTTATTTACCGGTTCATCTAAGATGACCAACTTTGGTTCACCAATTAGAGCTATTGCAACACTGAGTCGACGTTTCATTCCACCACTGTAGCTACGGGATCTCACTCGGGCTGACTCAGTGAGTCGCACCTCAGCCAATGATTTTTGCACCACCTGTATGTATAACAGTCACAAATTAAGGATATACTAAAAAGGGATAATTTCTTTTATATCCTTGTAAAATTCATAAATTGTTTTTATATCCTTCTCAAATTCATAAATTATCTCTATATCCTTCTAAACTTTATAATTACCTACATATCCTTCCAAACCTTTAAAACTCCTTTTTATGTCCAAAAACCTATTTTATTATTTGTTAAATCGTAAAATATCAATAATACAGGCACATAAACATGATTTCTAATACATAATCAATAAATATATTGCGTACTTATTTGATAATTATTGATATTCTCACGATTTAATAAATAAATAATATAGGTTTTTGGACATAAAAAATAATTTTAAAGGTTTAGAAGGATATGAAGGTAATTATAAAGTTTAGAAGGACATAGAGAGAATTTATGAATTTGAGAAGGATATAGAAATAATTTATGAGTTTTACAAGGATATAAAAACAATTATCCCTAGAAATAAAAATAAAAAATAAAAAGTTACATTATTTAAGGACTGACCGTTTTAAGTGAAGCAGGGGGAAGACCCTTGATACGGGCAAAAAGATAGAGGTGTTCTTGACCTGATAATGCATCCCAGAGAATATCAAACTGTAAACATTAAACACAATGTTAATTAAAATGCTAGAGGGATAAACGGGCGGGTCGACCCGACCCGCAAACACTTGTCATACATTAAATTTTATGAAAACAATTGGGTGTTGGACCAACCTGGGGGCATACACCTATCATTTTCTGGATATTTGACATGCCAATAGAGCTTCGAATAGAATGTCCATATATCAGAGCTGGTGGTGATCATGATGAAATAGGTAACTAAATATATTCTATATATATGTATGTATGTATGTATGCATGTATGTATATGTATGTATGTATATTACCATCTCCTTCAGTGACAGGTGTAATTCCAGTTAAGCAATTGATTGCAGTAGTTTTGCCAGCTCCATTGGGTCCTAGAAGACAAAATAGCTGATCTTTTGGGAAGTTCACCCATAACCCCTGAAAATAAGCCCATTAAAGAAAGCTCCAATATATGTAGAAAAAATATTTTTAATAATAAAAAATATGAAAAAATAAATAAATTTATGTACCTTTAGTGCATGGTAAGGTGGGCTTTTCTTGCAAGTGCAACAACCAATGTTAGTTCTTCCAGGATATACTTTTACAAGACCATGTATTTGAACTGCAAGATTCGGGTCAACAACACCTTCTGTATGTTGTTGTTTCACATTGTTTTCCTCTTCAAGTACATCTTCATCATCTGGGGATGTATGTTCTAATGGTGGAAGTGACCGCATGCAATCACAAATTCCACCCTCTTCAAAAAAATAAAAAAATAAAGATGGTTTAGTAAAACCAATAGACATTGCAAGAGTACAAAAAACATATGTTTGTTATTGTTATTGTCATTATTATTATTAAAATTACCTTTAACCTTGTCACCACCTTTCCCTGACCAGTATCCAGGGTTCAAAAAGTAGAATGTTGGTTTTCTCACACCTGATGAATTGGGGAGAATATTATCCAAGTAGATTGCCAGAACAACCCACAAAATAAATGTTGCTAAAAGCCATATATAGATATCATTCTGTCAAACCACATATATGAAACGGGTCAACTATAAAGTCAATGGGTCAAAAAATCAAAATTTCCACCTCTAACATACATATAAATATTAAATACATACCATCTTAATTAAACAGTCAGTATCATTTGGTGCACATTTCCCAATACGGGCCCAACTGATACCAGGGTCTTCAGCAGTAGCAGTTGCATCAGAAAGCAACTGAAGGGCTTTAGCAAGAAGATTAGGCGGGTAAAAAGACCAAATTGCCCTGTATGAGCTAGAGAAGTCGTCACTGTAGGGAAAACCGAATGCAGTAACCAACTGCAAAAGGAAAAAAATGTTAAAATATTAAACATGACAGAATGAGTAGTTTTGATAAATATAATAAAAAAATGAACTATATATTAAACCTGTGTGAGAAATCCAACTATATATACTGAGAAACCGACACTTGTAGCTGAAGTGGATTTGCTGATGAATGATGAGAACATGAATGCAAAACCAACCTGAGAAAAAAGAAATATAAAAAGAAAGAACCGTTGAAATTTCTGATTTTGTCCCTCGACTTTTTCTATTACACAAATAGTCCCTAATTTTGAAACTTGTAGCACCAACAGTTTGTACAAAGATTAGGGACTATCCATGTAATAAAAAAAAGTTAAGGGATGATTTATGAAATGAAGAAAGGGTGTTACCATGTTTAATTGGAAAAGGAAGAAGACAAGAAAGACAACTAGAAAGCTGTTGTTTAAGAAGAAATCAAACTGAAACATCATTCCAAAGAGAACTGTGAAAAGAGCTGAAAATAGGCTGATAATTCCTTCCCATGTAAGCCATGATAACCAATAAGCAGTATCATAAAGACCCATCATAGACATTGCCTGTAAGGAAAACATATATATCATTTTTTATAAATAAAATAAAAAATGAGTGGGTTAGGCTCGCTGGGTAACGGGTCAATATAAATTGAGATCAATACGGGCCATTATTTAGAGAGGGTTGGACCATTGATCGTGTTGGACCAACTTGTACACACTTTTTTATCCATTTCATTTGAGTTTTATAGATAATTAATGTGTATTACATTATTAAAACAAGTCAAACTGCATAAAAAGGTACTCAACTTCTACTAAACTACTTTCTATCAATTAAAGGTATCAAAGTTCTTTTAGCGACCAAAATGATGATTTCTTTTTTACCATTTTTAGAAAGTTCTCGGTTACATTTTGGTCAAAGAAAGTCCTCATTTATTGTTATAATAAAATCTTTAATGTCTTTAGGAAGTTAAAGAAGTCCTCATTTTGGTCACCAAAAAAAAACTTCAGTACCTTTAATTGTGAAAAGAAAAATAAAATGTTCAGTTACTCAGTACCTCAAATGGAAAATTTTAGAAAGTTGTGGACCTATTTGTGCAGTTTGCCCTTAAAAAACTATATAAATAATGCAACTTTTTTAATACAACTTTTTTAGGTGTTTTATGATCTTGAATACATTTTGGTTAGTCTTCAACCTGTTTGACCCGTTCAACCAATGTAGCATGTTTCCTTTATAGTTTAGATAATTCAGGTTAACTGAATTTACCTGGCGAAGTTTGAGTTCTTTTTCAACAATCAAAGAACTAATCTGCAACACAAAACCAAACATGGCAATTGCCAGAAAAAAACTTGGTCCAACTGTGCCCACAGAAGAAAACGTTTCAACTACAGGGTGTGCAAATTCCTTCAGATTAACAACCCAACTGAAACCAGGATCTGCGACATTAATTAAAAAAAAGAAAAAAATATTCTCTCAGCTATTTGCAAAAATGGATAGTCTATTAGAACACACAAGGATATAAGAGATGTTTTTACCTCCTATTAAGGATCTTGCAATTTCACGCTCAGCAGCAATTTGAAGTGGTATTTGGAATTTAAAAGTTGGGTCTTCATAATCTCCTCGTTTGGCAACAGGTGTTGAGTTTGTTTGTAAACCGTAACTAATTACAGTTGCAGTTCTGTCTACAAAATGTAGAGCTCCAGGACACATCATAGGATTAGCAAAAAGCCATGCATCCACATCTTCCTTTGTTCGAAATGATCTGACCTATACACAATATGATGAATAATCAATCATTCCAATGACAACTTGTTGATCAAGGGCTAATATTCACATTTTAAAGATTCTCCACAATTTCCATTAATAAAATAAGTGTTTTGTTAGTCTATATCAGTAAAAAGTAAGAAAGCTCTTTCAATTCTGGATTTTAGAGATATTTTAGAAGTGTTTCATTTAAAGGACACCTGAGAGCTAATTGCATTCTGGTAGTGTCATAGCAAATAAAAATGTTTCTGTTTCATTAATACTAGCCTATAACCCGTGATGAATCACGGGCGACTTATAAAATTTTTTATAATATTTTACTAATAAAGAATATTTAATTCATTGGAAATTATATACCATAATTTGAAATAATTTCGTACGTATCACAATATTTTTATAAAAAATTTCAGAGCATATGCCTACGCGGCCCCATGATTAGTTAGCTGAAATCAAAGATACATTTTCTGTTGATGCATAAGAATCACAAGAATGGAGGTTCACACATAAATTCTCTCTCAAAATTGTTCAACCTTCGTGAGAATCAAAGGCGCGCACTCAAAAACCAAAACTTTATACTATGATTACAGATTTTGAGTGATTACACCTTAATAGGAAAGCAACATTCCACCATCTTTTAGTAATAGGCAAATCAGATATGTAGTGGGCCACATTTCACGGGACTTAAATCATATCGTATAAGAATTTGATTTTAAAAAAGTGGAGGTATCCAGCCGGAAGTAAAACGCATGTGTGGAATAACGACTTATCATAATAACATCGCACCTTTAATAGTTTTAGACACAATATATTATATTTAGAAGCTCATAATAAATCAATTTTGGACACATTATATAGTAATTAATGTCATTATAAAACTGATTAGTAACTGGTAAGTTATTCATAATAATAATTTATACATTTGAACATACAAAAAGACTATTTGTTAGAACGAAATATATAGAGTAGACACGCACAAGTTACATGGCTTTTAATATGTCATTAATTTCACATACACCAAAACTGGTAGACATAAGTAAGCTTTTAATTGGTGTCTTAATGCAATTTTACCATGGGCTGATATGAGTTAACTGATTATACCTATACACATAAGCGTGATGACACGTAGATATTGAGCGTACACATAAGCTTCATATATGGCACAAGGAATGATGTGCTATTTTGACATAACTAACATGACATGTCAAGATTTCAAAAAAACTTTAAATATATATAAAGATAAAGAATATTTTTTGACTGATTATTATAAATTAAAACTTAATGTAACCGTCGGTTTTAACAATAACAATCATCAAAAAATATAACCAAGTGTTCTATCGTATAACATGAAATAGAAAAGATATACACGTATTTACATTTAAGATTGTTTATGTGGATAGTTACAACCTTAATATTCCATTTCATTGCATTTAGAAAAGATATAACCAAAAAATATAACTAAGTGTTATATCGTATAACATGAAATAGAAAAGATCTACACGTATTTACATTTACATATAGTAAAATATAGGAGTTGGTTCCTATAAAGGTCAATAAAAGTGAGGTGGCTTAAAAGTGCATATGTGGAATTTTAGGTGGGAATAATGACTTGGCATTCAAGTGCCAAGTGGCATCATACATGGCATAAGGTATGATGTGCCATTATGACATGGATTTAAAGATTTCAAAAAAACTTTCTTTTAATATATATAAAGATTATTTCAGAAGAGTTTTAATAATACTGTTTGTTAAAGCAAAAATGCTTATGTTGATAGACAATGATTAAATCCTGTAAATGTTGTTACAGTAACCTGTATAGAACAACTCTAATTGAATAATTACTTGACAAAGAGTAAAATTTGAAAATCAATGAGGATTACCTTGGAGGAAGGAATAGGTCTGCCAGGATTATTAGCCCTAATTTGATCAACAATCGATCCAATTCTCGCGCTATCACTTCCGCTCCAAACAAAATCAAAACACGGACGCTTACTGTAAAACTTATCCTCACACGGAGGGATCGGAGGATCGATTAGCGAATCAGGATCACGTACGCTCTCGAAGGCAGTGGAAGAGCCGAATCGAGCTTCGATTGCTTTCTGTATAATGAAAAGCAAAAATATGAAGAATATTGATGAAAATAGCTGAAGGAATGTAGCTCTTTTGTTCCGCCATGCGAGTAGCACGTTCTTCGTGAACAAAGCTTTGTATTGCTGAAGCAATAGCTTGTATCCTTTCTGCAATTCCATTTTCACTTTCAATGTGTGTGTTTAATGTGTGTATATGAATCTATACATATATATGTATCTATATGTGTGTTGAAGAATGTGAGATGGGAAGGAAGAGAACGGCGGGTTTTTGATAAAATCTCAGAGTGCAGTTTTTCGTTTTATTTGGAGTCTAGTCTCTCTAAAACGCGTGTAAAAAAATGATATTTAAAAACGCCATTGATTGATTAAGAAATTACAAGGTGTGCCATTGTCAACGGGCAGTTGGATTAATTACAGTTCACCCCCATCGACTACTAAAATAGCTACAATAACCCCCAAAACGTTTGTTTGTCGTTATGTTTCCTGTTTTATTAGCTCTTTAAGGTGTGCCGTAATGCCGTGTGCATATTCTGGTCCAAGTTGGCGGGCGAAAACATAAGTACCCTACATTACCAAGATAATTTGACAAGTATGTCTAAATCACTCGTTTATTGGCCCAATAGTATGTCTAATCGATTTCATGATTAACACGTGGCGTAAATATGTTTTTTTTTTCTTATTTCAAGTTCGATTTTTCTTCGAAATCAGCTAGATATATCAACCATTTATCTTCTTTAATTAAATCCAAAACCAGGTCTAATCAATTCCGATTCCAGTTAATTTCCATTTTTTATTCGGTTTTTTCGGTTAAAATATATACCCTTTAACTCCTTAAGCATAAGCCAAGCAAAAGGATTGTACGAGAATTCACACGAACAAATTTCACATATTGCGATCGTGAGTCATTCGGTTGTGAATTGTATTTTTTTTTTCTTTATGTTTACACGGATATATTTGTCATTTTCTTTGAAATAAATATTTTTTTTGTCTTTATTCTTTAAATGCGATGGTTCAATTTATACATTTACTAAGTACATTTTGTTTCTAGTGTTAATTAAGAAAGTTCTCATGTTGCTAAAAAAGAAATGTATACTGAAAATTAAAAAACCTGTGAATAACCTAATTTTATATTACTTCTGTGAACCGACAAATGCAAAATAGGAACTGGCTAGGAACAACTCGGTCCCTTCGGCGTGGTTTGCGGATATGCAAAATCCCTTTGTTTTGGTATTCCGGTTCAGTACAGGTTAACACTGTATGAGCTAATATCAATTTTCATTAAATAAAATACAATTACAATAAGGGAAATTGACGAAAACGTTTACAAAATATTGAAACAAACTAAATAGAACAAACAAGTACAAGGTTTTGGTTGAGTCTCGTGAAATTCACGATCCCCTTAAAATAGATTCGTTGTCTATTTCCCAGGGTAAAACAACCGAGTAGTTTTACACTACCGAATATAATCCAAGCCAGAACAAGTACCGAAATTGAGAGCGTTTTCTAGAGAGAAAGTTGTGATGTATAAGAAGTAGGTGTAGTAGATGTGTCTACAAATGAGACTCAAGGTCTCTTTTTATAGTGTAGGATGAAGGCTAATGTTTACTCAAAACATTAAATGCATTCAATGTCCTTAAACAAGAATTCAAAACAGTAATCTGCACTAATTGCAGAATTTTCGTAACTGTTCTGCTCAGTATACGAACTCAGTGCAGCGAAGTCAGTGCAGCAGCTCAGTACACGTCGAACACTCAGTGCGAGGAGGTCGGTATTGATCAGTTCAGTACTGAGGTGATCAGTACGAACTCAGTGTCGATGAGGTGCAAAAATTGACCTGTACGAGCCCGGAATTTCGGAGCTGTATTCGTGCCCGCAGATCGCTCGGGGGTACATGAGTTCAAGCCATTTCGGGTCACTCAGTCAGGCATGCGGGTAAAACGCATGTATAAGGATTTAATCTTCCATACTACTTCCAACCTTATAAACCAACAAATGGTTTGATCTTTTTCCAATGTGGGATACTCTCCCAACATATATCCCCACTTCCAAGATTTCTTGTTTCAAACACCCTACTTTGAAAGTCGATATCTCATTCACCACAACTCTACTTTGGACACGCTATATACCGTTGCGTAGCTCTCACAAAGGAGAACACAAAGCTACCAACCAATAACTATATATAACAAATATATATACAATTATATAGATCCAAAGTTGGTGAAAAATCATTTTATCACAACTTTTCCGACAAAGACACCTTCAATCCGCTTTTGACCATGTGCGCATGCTTAAGATCATTTTCATGATTTGTTTTTAAAAATATAAGTACTATTACTAGTCTCCTTTGTTTGATATGAACTAAAAGTTAATTAAAACAAAGAAATTTAATAATAATCAAGAGTAAATTACAATTTTTGTCCCTGTGGTTTGCCTGATTCTGCGTTTTTGTCCTTGTACTTTTTTTTTCTGTTTTTTTGTCCCTGAGGTATGCAAAATTCCGTTTTTTTGTCCTTCCGTCAATTTTCTGCCGTTAGCTAACGTCAAATGCCAAAAAAATAGGGGTATTTTTGTCCTTTTATATTTTCTTTACTTTTTTATTTTAATTTTAAATAACTCTCTCTCTTCCCTCAATCTCTCTCTTCTCTTCTTCTCTGCAATTCAACACCACCACCATCTCTCCATCTTCTCTCTTTTCCCTTAATCAAACAATAACTTTTCAGTCTCTCTCTTCTTTGCAATTCAACACCACAATCATCTTGATCTTCCCTATTTGTGTTCTTTCCTAATTATCTGTATGTTCTTCCTATGAACTTCAAACCTAAATTACAAACCATAATAATTTCTGTATAAATCCATATCGTTAAAATACAATCTCCTAGAAGTTTCAAATATAAAACCCATCAGCAAACAAAAAAAAGTTACATAAAACCTTCTTTCTTCAAGTTTTGATTATTGTTTCTTTTGGTAGATCTCGTTTTCTCTCTCCGAAACATATCATCAAACTGAAAACCCATCAGCAAACAATTTAACTAACTTGTGCTTACCCTACTTTGACGAATCCTAATTTAAAGAACCCAAATTTGTAGAACCCTAACTTGAAAACCCCTAATTTCATTGATTCGTTGAATACAGTGGGGTTTGATTGGATCTAAAAAAAAAAGCTTCCACTACCGCAAAGAACATTTGAAGAGGGTGGGGGTTTGATTAATTTCATCTTCATCTCCTTCACCCACCACCTGCAACTGTAGATTTCAGACAAAGGTCCGTCGTAGAAGACGAAGGTAAGCTGTAGAAGACGAAGGTCCGCCGGAGAAGACGAAGGTCCGCCGGAGAAGATGAAGGTCTGCCGGAGTAGACGAAGGTCCGTTGGGGATGACCGGAGAAGACGATCAACTCTGACGATGAAGAAGGTTTTTTATGTGCTGGGGAAGAAAATTATTTAGAAAATGGAGAAGAAAGAAATTTTGAAAGTACAATATTTAATGCGGATGGTACAACTAAATCGGTTAAAGGACAGGAATACCCCCACATGTTTGGCATGCGCGGTAAGTTAACGGCAGAAAATTGACGGAAGGACAAAAAAATGGAATTTTGCATACCTCAGGGACAAAAAACAGAAAAAAAAAAAGTATAGGGACAAAAAAACAGAATCGGGCAAACCACAGGGACAAAAACTGTAATTTTTAACAAACTTTAAGAAAAATGAATTAAGCTAAAAGCATTGCATTGAAGAAAAACGTTTCAATCGTTATTCATTTAGTTGAAGCATCTTTAACAAACTTTAAGTAATTTTATGCTTTAAACATGGGGTTGGCTATCAGCCAGAGTTCCCCCCTCTATTGTTTTTTGTTATAATTATATTTGTTTGAAGTATAAAATTACATTGTTCATGTGTGAATCTAATTAATAATCATTATAATTTTTTGGTATGAGCAAAAGTTTATACATGATTGTTTTTTTCTATTTTCTCAGTTTGCAATTAGAGGATACTTGGTGGTGGTGGCATTCATCTCAATATTAAAATGGAGAAATTTGATTTTTCATGAGATTTTAATAAAAAAATGACTATAAATAAATGTAAAGAAATGTTAAACAAAAGTTTCAGTTTAATTTGAAATTTGAACATTTACAATAAATAAGGAATGCTTATTAATAGATATTTTCAAACGGTAGCTAAACTGATGTAAAAGATGAATAATTAAAAATTATGAGTGTTTATTTGCAAAATGATGATATATCATGAGAAAGAACTAAGATGTATACATACTCTGCTTCCTATGAATTTACAAATGGTTGACTAAATTATTTTTTTCATTCATTTCCCACAATTTAGAAAATATGGTATGGTTACTTGGTTAGTTGAATTAATAAATGAAAATTTATGTTAATTTCTATTATGAAAAGATTGATATGTGAAATTCATTAATTCTTTTTCATAATTTTATTCATTAATTTGAACATTTATCCTGATTAAGATTAAGTTAATAAAAACATAACTCAGTATGATTTACTAGGAAACAATGTATATTTTAATATATTTTTGTTCTCGTTATTATCGCATACGTGGCAACCCATTAGACAGCACAAAAGAACATGCTTTGAATTGAAGATCAATACGTTGCGTCGTTGTCCCAACTACTAAGTAAATTTTAATTGTTTACAGAAGTTATGCATATTATGCTGAAATGAATATGCATAATTTTCATTTTGATAAAAAGACGGAAATTAATCAAGTATACAATTTGAGCGAATATATTTAGTGTTTCGAAACATATGAATGGTCGTTGTTTGGGTTAAACATGTTTCTAAGTTTCAGAAAAAATGACAACCAACAAAATTGCTAACACAATTTTTGATACCTATACCACACTGTACAACTAAATTTGCATACTGTATAAGTAAACAATGAAATAATTGTGGTAGATAATTAAAACATGTGGTGTAAAAATCATTACCTACAAAATATAGCTAAACGTACAATTATGTCCAAATCATAGAAGCCGCCTATGTAATTTACTTAAAAAAGTCATTTTCACTAAGGCTCCTGGGTATGGGCACCACATGTGGTGGTGCCTTTGCCTGTCACATCATCACCACCTCAGCAACCATACCACCACCACACCACATCATTTGGTGGAAATACTCACCACACCACACCATTTTATTTTCCATCTCATCATTTCATTTCCATTTATTTTTCACACAAGTAATATTTTATATAATTTAAAATTACATTACATTACATTAAATAAAATTAAAATGACAATACTTTAAACTAAAATGAAAATACTAGAAATTAAACATTAAAATACTAGAAATTAAAAATTACAATAATTAAAATAAATTATTACTCTTCATCGTCTTCACCGTCGGCATGTGCGTTGTTGTAGAGATGGTCCGCCAAGTCCCGTCGAAGTCGTTCGTGTGTTGTTTCGTCTCGAATGTCGACAACCCTGTGCAAATACTCTGCACTTTCCGGTACATACAAAGCATGTCGGGGACCGTCCGGCACATATGGAGAAATCATCCGACCATTATCTTCGACAACCATATTATGCATTACAACACATGCATACAAAATATATCTTAATCTTTCAAGGTCATATGAACGGGCCGCGTTTTTGACAATGTGCCACTTCGCCTTTAAAACTCCAAAAGCCCGTTCCACATCCTTACGTGCGGATTCTTGTTTTTTTTTTGGTAAACAAGACCTCTTTTGGATCAACTAGATGTCGGTAGGCTTTAACAAGCGTCACATGTTGAGGATATATACCATCGGTAAGGAAATAACCGAATCTATATGGATTGCCATTCACGGTAAAAGGAGCACCGGGTGCCTTTCCTGATAACAAGTCGTTGAATATTGGTGACTGATCAAGCACGTTAATATCATTATTAGAACCCGCAACCCTAAAGTAAGCATGCCAAAACCATAAATCTTGGGAAGCAACATCTTCTAATATCAACGACGGTACTCCATGATGTCCACCGGTGTACTCACCTCTCCACGATTGTGGACAGTTCCTCCAATCCCAGTGCATACAATCAATGCTACCAAGCATTCCAGGAAAACCATGTATCTCTTCGTGTGCCTCATATAATTTTTGAACATCGGTTACTGTTGGTTTTCGCAAATAAATAGGTCCGAATATTTCCAAAACCCCTTGTGAAAATCTATACATACTTTCCCTAGCAGTTCTTTCAGACATGCGTAGGTACTCGTCAAGAGAATCAGGGGATGACCCGTAAGCCATAGATCGAATTGCTGCAGTACATTTTTTCAAAGCCGTGAATCCCCGCCTACCTCTAGCATCATATCTCAATTGAAAAAAAGGATACATGTTTTCTAATGCGGTACATATGCGCATAAATAAATTTCTGGACAGACGAAACCTTCGTTGGAAATTGTTGTCGTCATAAACAGGATCATCCGCAAAATAATCTCGGTATAGCATGTCGTGTCCAGCTTCTCGATTTCTATTTAGCTTCGCGGTTCTAGTGTCAAAGACTTCTTCACTTTCATCGGAGGATATATCATCGAGGAGTTCTGAGTATATTGTTAGCATAAACGCGACATCGTCGTCAGATGATGAACCAAGATAATTCATTATTTGTGAGTTGGGGTATTTTGGTAGAGTTGTGATGTGTTTTGGTAGTGTTTTGAGTGTGTTTATAAAGGAAATAAATAAATTAAATTAATTAATTATTTAATTTTTTTTTTAAATTCCCAACGGCTCAAAAAATAGCCGTTCAACGGCTACTTTTTCCTTCCCACACCCGTTCTCCGCCGTTGGCTTGATGCCGGATCCGCCCCGCCGACCCTCCACGTCGTTGGGGGGGGGGGGGGGTGTTCTTCTTCGCCACGTCGTGGCCACCTAGTCACACCCCCATGCCATTTGGGCGTTGGCCCGTACCGATTAGTCTAATAAGTAACTACTTTCAAAACCATAGTACTTACTGACACTTATCTTTTGTCACATCAGTGTCACATCATATGTCATTTCAACTTACATACATATCATCAATACCAGGGGTGTGCATAAAAACCGGAAAACCGGAACCGAACCGGAACCGAACCGGGACCGAACCGGAACCGGCACCGAACCGAACCGGAACCGGCTTAACTGGTCCGGTTTCCGGTTCTTAGATTTGATCAAAAATAACAAACCGGGTTACCGGTTCCGGTCCCGGTTCGGTTCCGGTCTTTTCGGGTTTGAAACTGGCATTTAAATAAGTATATAGGCTTATGAGTTTTCATGTATATATGTCAAAATAATAGGTATATAGGCTTTTAATAGAAACATATTTTACTTGAATCAACCCGTGAACATCCGCAAACATCATACTTTTATTAAAAATACGTTAAAATATTTAAGTTATATATATTAAGATGAAATTATATACTAAAAATGTATAATTAGATGGCAAACACAAAAACCGGGTTTACCGGTTCTAAACCCGCTTGAAGACCGAACCGAACCGGAACCGAACCGGTCCCGGAACCAGTTTAACCGGTCCGGTTCTCGGTCTTTGAAATTTCCTTTTTCCGGTACCCGGGTTTACCCGTTCCGGTTCGGTCCGGTTCCGGAACCGAACACACCCTAATCAGTACCTCCTAATTTAATACTTTATAAATAAAATACAAATAATCAAGGGTTTTGTTAATGACAGCCCTTATGACTGTCACTAACATGCATAAAAAGCTTGTACATTAATTAAAAAAGTATTATTCCTAAAATTCAGGAGGGGTTGTCTTTTATTATTTTGCATTCTTAATGACAGCTCTAAGGGCTGTCATTATCATTTTCCAACAATCAAATACTAAGACATTATTCGCTTTATACTTCGGCAAAGTGACACATCCCAACCCAACCAATGAATGAAATAAAGATGTGGTACTATCCATGTTATTTTACCGAAGAAATCGTTAGGTACTAGTCTAAACTTCATTTTTAGATAAACGTTGGTAGGAAGGGAATGAACTAGTAGTAGTGAGATTTGACTTTACAAATTACATGTAAATCATGTAAAATTTAATTTAATATTTACAAAAACAAGTTGAAAATGGCATGTTAGGAATCACAATCAAAAACAAAGAAGGATACCTTTTGGATATAAAAAGGATATGCGTTCATATTTGATATAATTCAAACTTCATAAAAATAAAAAACTAGAATAATAGAAATAAATAATTGAACGTGAAGCTAACCGAATATTGTAGTAAACGAGTAAAAAAAATTAAACCAAAATGATTGGTCAACTAATCATGGTTGAGTCATCTGTGACCACAAGTTTGAGTATGGTTGAAAAATAGGGTTTAGAAAATTTTGATTCGCTAAAGTATTCATTTTATATTTTTCTAGTTTTCTTGAATATTTATATACAATTTACATAATTGGTGCATCCGTAAATACTTGATAATAGTGTCATTCGGTTTAACCGTTTAGTTAATCCGATTTGATTGGTTTAACTGTATTTTAGACATTGATTGATTCGATGCAAAAAGTAATTATTTTAAGTATTGCTTCAAATAACTAATTATATTATACCAAGAAAACAAATTGAAGGTGATAAACATGCGAAAGATAATGGACAGCTTGTTAGGAATAAAAAGCCATGTATACACAATTGGCATGATTCAATGTTCAAAAACAAAAGAAATACTTGTACGCGAAGCAAATAAGTCAACTAGTATAAAAAGCGCTAAATGTTTGTCAACTCAATTATGGTTGTCAAATTTGGAACTATAATAAGAAAACCATTTGCACTAGTTCAACGTCTCAATAAGTTATCTTCTTTAAGTTACAATTGGATATCAGTGATTACCAAGAAATTGACATATACTTATAGATAGTTGTTGCGTAATGAAGGAATAAATTTATAAATTTTCTATGTTCCATACTTCGTCCAATTTATTATAAATCATACACTTTCTATTTATAGGTGTATCAAAATAAGTAACACACTTTAAAAGTTTATCTTATTTGGTAAAAAATAGTCGAGCTCACACCTACTAACTATCTCATTTAATATAGTAAAATGATTAATTTATCATTACTTCTACTTAACATCATTAACCTCATTTTATCAAAATGTGTGACTCATCCCCTACTAACTATCAGGGGTGTCTTTGAGGAGGTGCAGGAGGTGCAGCCGCACATGACCCATATTTTATAGGGACCAATTTTTATATATATCTTATATATAAAATATTAAAATTTAAGCAAACTTAATATTTTAATCGAAAAAAAACTAGAAAGTCCAATTTTTTTTTAAAATTTTTTGTATTTAGGGGGCCCATTTTCGTATTTTCGCACAGGACCTTCAAAATCTCGGAGACGCCCCTGCTAACTATCCAATTTAATATAACTCCAGTTATAATATTTTGCATTAAAAACCATGAAATCAACAATTTATCACTTAATTTGAATCGGAGGAAGTATTTTTTCCCTAAATATCGAGACATTTTAAACAAGTGAATCTTCCCATTTCATTCATGTCCATTCTGGTAATAGTCAAGCTTTTAATCTACCCGCTGATTTACCGATGTATGTGTAACTAAATCGTTCTTTGGGCAATTTAGAAAGATAAGGCCCCCTCAGTATTAAAGTTATTATTGTCGCAACACATGTTTCTTATATATTCTTACTTTGCTTGATATATTATGCTTGTGAAAATATCTACAAGACATCTCCCAATAATGACGAGTTCTCAACTAATCAGTTTTGTCACATCACCCTCTTCCCTACTAACAAGAATCTGATAAGTTGGTGCCAATAACATATATTAAATTTTGCCACATCACCATCCATGCTTGTGGCAGTCGTCAGATTCCTCCCGACGAGTTTTGGAAAAGACACAACCCATGCCTACAATGATGAGTTTGTGATGAGTTCCATGACCACAAGAACGAGCCGTTCAGACTGCTCTAAGCTACCCGTGATAGGGTAGTATAATATAATATCACACTAAGATCCGCAATTCCTTCCAAACTGATCACTTGCATTTCGAATTGATATAATACTCCCTCTGTCCCACAAAAAACTTCCCATTTGAGATGGGCACAAGTTTTAAGGTGATAGTTAGTGGTGGGGTAATTGATAATAATTTTGATTAAAATATAAGATTGATTTGGAGAGAGAAAGATAGTTAGTGGATAGTTAGTGGTGGGGTCCTTAGTAATATTAGTATTTTATTGAAATGAGAAGTTTTTTGTGGGACAAAAATTTAGGATGAAATGAGAAGTTTTTTGTGGGACGGAGGGAGTATTACAGTAGACTGTCTCATAATATTATCCATTTATTTTAATGCTTCGTAATCTGTGGGAAGATATCTTCACAAGGTGATGTCTTAACTTATACTTAAACACAATATCATTGAAATAACTTTTATAATACTTGACACTACAAGTGAAATTACTTTGAAAAGATACAAAATTTCAGATTTTGACCATGGTTATTCAAATCAGTTTCGATAAACACACTATATATTATAATCACACAATATTTAAATGCACATCCTATGGACACATTTTTTATGTTAGCAATTGTGAAGAACTAAAGTTTTCATATATGTCAATGTAAATTGTATATTTTCTTATATACCTTTTGTAATCACAAAACATTATAAAGGTATTTGAAACGATCTTTTAGAGATCACAAACGCGATTCTTCTCAAGTTAAACATTTACAAAATGACTTGAGTTATGATTTTAAAAGAATTTGAGGATTTGAATGTAAAATGTGAAATACTGATGTGACGCTGATATGACGCTGGGTGGTGCAGTGGCTTTAACCCTTTAATAGACAAATACAAGTCTCTTTTACTTAAAAAGAATAATCTTTACTATATGTCTATATATAATGTAATTGAGACATTTTTAATTTAGTAAATATTAATTTTCAGACAACTCACTTATACTTTCAGTATCATTTGAGTTTCATAAAAAATGACAGTCTCATGATTCGAACATGTGACTTCATATTATTAGCAAAAGCATCTAACCAACTGAGCTACTATAATAAATGCTAATTATTTGACTGAAATTACTTATATACCATATTATATTTGTTAATCTATAAATTCAAATCATTTTATTGACCCCCAACCACCACCACAATCACTATCAGTCTATCACCACCATTCCCATCACTACACACCGCCACCCACCACCATCACTACACATCACCACCCACCATCATCACTACCACTACCATCTCTATCATTATCGCCACTGCAACATATAGTTATAAGGTAGCTATCGCCGCATTTAGTGTTTACTCCTAGTAATAAATAATATATTTAAGTGAATTAACTCTATTTCACGCAACCTTGTTTGTTTTTAAACCAAAAGCGCGTTTCTAAAAGTCAAAGCAAACTTTGGACCGTATTGTAAAATTCGTGGTACTGCAGGGTGTGAAATCGTACAAGGGTATAGTTGTCAAGTAAACAGAGCGTTGAATAATTACAAGGGTAATACCGTCATTTTACAACACAAGCAAGATTGCTAGCTATAATACGAAAAGCATCCGCAGAACTGTCAGAAGAAAAATCCATTTCACTACAATTCTTCCCCAAAATTATTCTTTTGGCGCCCGATTCCAATTTTAACGGTCACGATTTGACACACAGTTTGTGTGTTCAGAGAGAGAGAAAGCGTAGAGAGTGTGAGGTGCATCAATGGCGGAATCAACAAACGGTTCGTCTAGTTTCTCGACTCAAGCTAACGCTCTGTTCCGAAAGAATTTGACGTTTCAGGTTTTAATTTTGTGTTTACGTTGTTTGATTTCATGTTTGTTATCAATGCATGATTTGTTCGTAACTTTTGTGACTGAAATCAGAGAAGAAGTTTCAGGACAAATCTGAGGCTCATATTATTCCCAATCGTTCTCTGTTTGTTACTTGTGTTACTACAATCAGTAATCAATAGCGAATTAGATAAACCTGAAAACAAGTGTGGTTGTGCTTGTATTGATCAAGATGGCGATGGTCAATGTGAGAGAGTGTGTGGGATTCAATACTCAGATTTGGACCAAGTGGCCACTTGTGCTATACCTAATTCACCTGAATGGCCTCCATTACTGCAAATACCAGCTCCAGAATTTCGTGCAGTCAGAACTGATTTCATCTCATCTAATGATTTGCCTAATGATTCATGTAGACGTACTGGTTCGTGTCCTGTTACTGTTCTCATGACTGGGAATAATCAATCCCTTGGAGAGAGTATGTTGATCTCATCTCTTTAACATCAACGTTCATTAATTTCCTCCTGATCAAAGTAATTTTATGGTCGATTTATAGGTTTGGCTAGAAACATGTTCCCAAGCTCATCCAATTTCAGTTCATCAAACCTTGCTGGTGTTGTATTGGTCAGTCATCATTTAGAAATTCCAATTTATGTGATAAGATTAGGTTAGGTTAGCACATCTTTTTCTGACATGATTTTTTGAAATATAACAGGGGTCAGCTTCAGAGACTGAGATAATAAACTTTCTTGAGCCGGCTTTCTTCTCAGATAAACCTATCTATTATGTTCAATCTCAGTGTGGAACAAACTCTACATTTTCTATTTCGGTCCCATTAGCATCCATACAAATAGATAAAGGTAAGAATTACCTTGCTTTCGGTACTTGCATTAAAAATAATTGACATACGCTTGTTGAAACTTTTTTTATTCTTATTATATATATATATATTTTTTTTTGTAGAAGTCGGATGTGTTCAAGGTCAACACCTATGGCGGAATAGTTCTTCTGATATTAACAATGAGTTGTATGCGGGATACAAGGAGGGAAATTCTGAGGGGAAAATAAACGAGATGTTAGGAGGTTGGTCAAACGGTCAAACTACACTCAATTTGAATGTATTTCCCATGTAAATTATCTTAATTTAATTTTTTATCTTAACATTTTCACAGGATATGATTTATTGAATTCGAATAGCAATAACTATAATGTGACTGTATATTACAACTCTACCTACAAGAACGATACAGGAGCTGGTCCTGTTGGAATTGCCCGTGTTCCTCGTGCAATTAATTTGGTACTCATTCTAAACTTGCAGCATTTTATAATTCTTATTCTTATCAATAACTTTTTAATTTTAGTCAAAGTTATGGTTCTTAAACTTTATTAGTTAATATATTTTGAGCAAATGTCATAAAATAGCAAATAGGGCCCAAAAAATTCTTTTAATAACCAAATAAGGACAAAAAAACTTTAATTACCAATATAGGTCGTCGTATTACGAAATAATATTGTTAATAAAATGTTAAAAAACTGACAAAAAAAAGAACTTTACAGGTATCAAATGCTTTCCTACAATTTCTTCTCGGGCCTTCTACACAAATGGTGTTTGATTTTGTAAAAGAAATGCCCAAACCCGAAACCGAAATGAGGCTGGACTTCTCTTCTCTTCTCGGGCCATTATTCTTTACATGGGTCATTTTACAGTTATTTCCCGTGAGTAAAATTTTCAATTTTTAATTAAATAAATATAAGATTTTCTCATTACTTTGTTTTTTTCCTCATAATTTATCTTCTTTTTGCAGATTGTACTAACAGCTCTGGTGTATGAAAAAGAACAAAATTTAAGAATCATGATGAAAATGCATGGGCTTGGTGATGGTCCTTATTGGATGATTTCTTATGCATATTTTCTTGCAGTATCTTTAGTGTATATGTTCTGTTTTGTGGCATTTGGCTCACTTGTAGGTACAAATTTGCTACTCTTTTTTCCTTGGAAAAATCACCAACAAATGTAATTTAAAATCTCCTCAAAAGTTGTGAAAGTTTAATTTTTAATTTTTTTGGGACCCAATATAGTTCAATTTTGACAAGAAAATCCTTAAATTTTTGAAAAATTGAACTTTCACCTCTTTTGATGACCTATAAAATTTTCAGTAACCCATATTGTCAAATTTGGGATCTTTCGTTACATTTCTTGGCAAATTTCTGTTTTTTTTACTGTTTTAATTTGCTTAATTTCTGTTTTTATTTCATTGAAGGGTTAAAGTTCTTCACATTGAATGATTACACCATCCAGTTTGTGTTCTATTTCATCTATATAAACTTACAAATCTCTCTAGCGTTTCTAGTGGCTGCACTTTTCTCCAATGTGAAGACTGCTGCAGGTTTTTTTTTTCTTCATATTTTACTTTTTTTTTTGGAACTTTTTAATGTTTTCTTTATTCATCTGATTTATGACTAGTATTGATATTATTGTTATTACAGTTGTGGGGTACATCACTGTTTTTGCAACTGGTCTCTTGGGAGGATTCTTTTTCCAGTTTTTCCTTCAAGATAAAACATTTTCAAGTAAGTAATAATGCAAAATAATATAGTCTTGATAGTTGATTTGTTTAAAGTTGAGGTAGAAAATTCTGTTAATTTCAATTAAAATTCATGCTTTTCGTTATTGAGTAGTTTGGTACAAATACCATAAACTAAATAGGATTTACATTTTAGTATTATTTTAAGGGAAATTGGTATGAAATAACAATATACTTTAGGTGGTGGTCCGTTTTGGCAATTATAAGTTCTTAAGTTCCATTTTAGTAATTACAAGTTAATTTGCAGATACCGAGAAAAACTTAATTACCAATATAGGCTGCTAAAAACTTTTAATTACCAAAACATATCATAAGATTTTATAATTACCAAAACCAACCATTGTTTAAATTATATTTCTATTTTTATGACACTAATTGACCAAAAAAAAGATTTTTTTTGGAGAGAAGTGTTTGAGGTCAAGCGAGGTCAAGCAATCTATAACAAAAATCATATTTTAATAATTATGTTATATTAATCATAATGTATATATTTATGTATTTGTAGGGGTTTGGATAGTTGTAATGGAATTATACCCAGGGTTTTCTCTATACGGTGGATTATACGAGTTTTCTCAATATGCTTTTACTGGAAACTACATTGGGACAGATGGCATGCGTTGGAGGGATTTAAGTGACAGTAATAATGAAATGCGTCATGTTTTAGTAATTATGGTTGTTGAATGGTTGGTGGTTTATTGCCTTGCATATTATGTTGACCAAGTTGTAACATCGGGAAGTGGGGCCCGCAAAAATCCCCTTTTTTTCTTGGACAAGTTGAAAAAGAAGGGCTCAGATTCGTTTAGGAAACCGAGTTTACAAAGACAGGGTTCGAAAGTATATGTGCAGTTGGAGAAACCAGATGTTGCTCAAGAGGTAAAAACTAGTAGTTTGTATTTGTTTTGATAGTACTTCCTCCGTTTAAAAAAATAAGTGATACAATTTAGGTTTCATGTCTTTTTAGGCAAAAGATTATAATGAAGATTAAATTAGATTAAATTGGATAGTTAGTGAGTGATGGGTCCCACATATTATGATTAAAATGAGTTTAATGATGTTTAAAAGTACAAAAAGGGTAAATGAGTCATTCCACTTTATTAAAGGAGATAGTTAGTGGGTATGGGTCTCACTATTTTTTTTACTAAATAATGGAAGTTTTAAAGTGTATAACTTATTTTGAAACATCCCAAAATGTAAAGTGTATCACTTATTTTGTAACGAAGGAAGTATTTGAAATAAAGAAGGCCAAAATACATTTTAGTACCCTAAACTTGGCTGACTAGGTTTTCTACTACCCTGAACTACTAAAGGTGTAACATGGTACCCTGAACTTGACAAAATGGTCGATTTAGTACTTGGACTCACTATTTTTGTCTTGTTTTTATCACGTGATTTGCTTCCAATATTATTGAGATGGACGTATATTTTTTAGTCCGTCAAAAGCTCTCACGAAAGTAATTCAAGTAAGAAAACGCAATTAAATTAATGAGTCAGGGTACTAAATCGACCATTTTGTCAAGTTCAGGGTATCATGCTGTATATTGACCAATAAAGAATGCTCTTAGATATTTAATAAAAAAAATATGAATTGTTTGTATCAGAGAGAAAGGGTAGAACAGTCATTACATGAACAAAACACAAACCATGCAATTGTATGCGATGATCTGAAAAAAGTGTACCCAGGAAGAGATGGAAACCCTGAGAAATTTGCAGTTAGAGGTTTATCACTTGCATTATCTCAAGGGGAATGCTTTGGTATGCTTGGTCCAAATGGTGCTGGAAAAACCTCCTTCATTAATATGGTTAGTGTAAATATTTTTATAAAATTTGATATTTTTATATATCCTGAATAAGTAGCTCAATTATTTTTTAATAATTTTTTTAAAGATGATTGGGCTCATTAAGCCAAGTTCTGGGACAGCATATGTTCAAGGGCTGGATATAAGAAGTAACATGAATCAGATTTATGCCAACATGGGTGTATGTCCTCAGCATGAGTAAGCACAATTTTACTAATTATTTTTCTTAAATATATCTATTTATTACTAATATTTATTTATATATATAGTTTGCTCTGGGAAACCCTAACAGCTAGGGAACATCTTCTTTTCTATGGAAGACTTAAGAACCTCAAAGGTTCCAACTTGACACAAGTAAGTTGGTATCCAGTTTAGTAGATTAAGCAATTTCGACCCATGGGTCAATTCCGGGTTTTTTATTTTATTTTTTAATTTTTATATAATCATCTCTAGCTAGTCAACCAGTAAAATCATAAAGTTTAGCTACAACGGGCCCGAATTGATGAAAGTCTTTAATTTCTAAATTATTTTTCCTACATAGAGTTTGGTTATTATGGAATTATATATTTGTCAGAGTAATTATTTATAAAGTGAATTACATAGATGATAGATCGTCCCTATGGTTTGTACGAAAGTGTGGATTTCGTCCCTCAATTTTTTTTATTACACAAATACTCCCTAATTTTGTAACTTGTAACAGCAAACAATCCTAATTTTTGGAACTTGGGTGCCGAAAAACCTAACGGCCTTCTTTTAAGGGTCATTGGTGTTAAAACTTAAAAGTTTCAAAACTAGGGAATATCCATGTGTAACAAAAAAAGTTGATGGATGAAATTCATAATTTTATACAAACCACAAGAACATATTTTGTAATTAACTCTTATTTTAAAAAAAAAAGTTATAAGATTCAGATAGAAGCATGTCAGGTCAACCAAAATACCAGTTTGACCCGTTACACATACCTCTAACTTTCATACATTTTCTGATAGAGATCGAGAAATCGAGATAGCAATTAGAAGATAGAACAATGAAATTAAACAAAGATAAACCCTAATCAACCACAAATTGGAAGATTAGTCCAGGGAAAATCCCTATCTCAAAACCCTAGGTTAAGAGCCAATCTCAAAGAGACTATACGCATTATCCAAAAACCTCCTCTATCCTCATCTCTCATTCCCTAAATATAAGTAAACTTCTAAACCTTATTTACCCTTTTTCCCCTTCTAGTTTAATACTATTCAATAACTATCCAAACCCTATCATTACTACCGCCTTCAAAAAAGTCTTGTCCTCAAGACTTGCTTTCATCTCCACTGCACCTCCTAGTTCATCTTCGTAAAAATCAGTTTTTTTTTTTTTTTTTTTTTTTTTTTTTTTTTTTTTTAATTTCAGAAAGTAAGCATTCCGTGACTAGTCAAAGATTGAACTACGTGTGTAGGCTGCAACATCTTCTCTAATTTGATCTTTAACATATATTAATGCCCGCCATGGAATCATCCAAAGCTTCCTAATTGCAATTTTTGTTTTATTTGAACCCGATGGCTTGTCAAGACTTGTTTCTAACAAAGTACACCTTGCTCCGATTTGAGGATCCGGTGGTTTATGAGGTCTGGGATGCTCGTAGTCATAAAAAACGTGCAAGGTAGCAAAGAAGTTCATGTAATCGCGGGGTTTGAGTGGCTTACGACCCCATACCGCATGCCTAACTACATAAAATTTAGTGTACTGCTCTGTATCAAGTAGTTGGTGTGCACCCCCAAAACCCAAATAGATTGAATAGATTTGCAACATATTATATGTCTTTTGGTGCCTCACTTCCTTCAAATAATTCCCGACATGGAAATCTAGTGGTAATTTAGGTGTACAACTGAGTTGATTACCCATATAATTGACCAGTGAACTCACATTACTACTGTTTGGCCCATAAACATACCGAGTATTTTCAAAGACTATAGCCCCCTTACTCGAAATTGGATCTGGACTCTCATTCAAAAACTGTGCAGCAAACGAATTGGTTGATCGGCTAGGGTTTTCATAATCACCTCCGGTTAAAGATAGCGTTCCGGTTAAAGATAGCGTTCCTTCCGTTCGTCTCTCACTCAATTTAACTATTTTAACGTCCTCTGATTCAACCAACAGAGTAGGCGTTTTCCCACCAGATTCATTAATATGGCCAGATTCATCACTAGAGTCGAATACAATTCCCCCTGCCATATTAGAATTGAAAATCTGTTTTCCATCAAAATCATTTGGACTACTAGATTTCATGCTGTGTTGTCCCATACCAGAATCGAAAACATCCTCAGAAACCAAATCAGAATCACCCAAATTGCCCACCATATCATAATCAATAATATTCACACCACCATTACTATGATGCTGCTCCACACCAGAAACACCATCCTTACCGTTGCTTACAACGGAAGGAATTCCAGAACCAAACACAATTCCACCTGATTTGAAGCGAGTTTGCTCAATAGACTCGGGGATTTCAGAAAATGAATTCTCAGATCCACTGAATCGTTGCACTAACTCGGACTGAAATCGATCCCACGACAAAGGATCGTAAACTTCCTTCACGATTGAAAACCAAATGGCTGCGACGCCGGTCATGCTCATCTGAGCTAATCGAATGCGTAAATCTTCCGGAGTTGCATTAATTTCGAAATAGAGAATCGCTTTTTGCAGCCATCCTTGTGGATCTATACCACAGAATTCAGGTAATTTCTCCTCTGATTTTAAGAAGAATTGTGGATCTTGTTCTTTCATCCAAGCTATCATTATTTTATGAAACTCGCGCTCTTCCATTCGATCTGCTTCCCAACTCTTCATGAACTCTTGGTGCTCCAATCGAGATTGTATAGAACGTGTATCCATAGAGATGCAATTGAAAAAACGATTGAAGAAGTAAAACGTGAATTTAAAATCGATATCAGCGTGCGTATTAGTGAGCAGATCGTTAATATTCAACACAGAAATATTCAATTACGCAAACAGATTGAAATAGCAATTGAAATAGCAGATCGTTAATGAACAGCTATTGAATATCCAAATTTCCTCAAAGTCGATGTGAGACAGAATGTAAATAATGTATCGGCAAGGCAAAGACAGAATTGAAATCGAGTATCACGATTGAAGAACTTACCGTGAAATTGATGACGCAAACAATCAGAATCAGAATTGCAATTCGGTAATGCCAATTAAGTAATGCCAGAAACAGGAATATCCAATTCGGTAATGCTAGAATCAGAATCGAATTGCAGATTGGCAGGTCGTTGGCAGGTCGGACCAATGATAGAGATCGAGAAATCGAGATAGCAATTAGAAGATAGAACAATGAAATTAAACAAAGATAAACCCTAATCAACCACAAATTGGAAGATTAGTCCAGGGAAAATCCCTATCTCAAAACCCTAGGTTAAGAGCCAATCTCAAAGAGACTATACGCATTATCCAAAAACCTCCTCTATCCTCATCTCTCATTCCCTAAATATAAGTAAACTTCTAAACCTTATTTACCCTTTTTCCCCTTCTAGTTTAATACTATTCAATAACTATCCAAACCCTATCATTTTCTTGTTGAAAAACTTAAATTAGCTACCAAGATCTTTATTAACGTTTTCATGATTTTAAAACTTATTAGAAAAAATGGTGTTTATTAATTAGGCAGTTGAAGAATCTCTTAAAAGTGTAAATCTGTTCAATGGTGGAGTTGCTGACAAACAAGCAGGCAAGTACAGTGGAGGCATGAAAAGAAGACTCAGTGTTGCCATTTCATTAATTGGAGATCCCAAGGTATCTCTAACTAACTAACTGTCCATGTTTTTTTAATTATTAAAATTATTATATTATAATATTGGTTTTTTTCCAACAACTGTAGGTTGTGTATATGGATGAGCCCAGTACTGGACTTGACCCAGCTTCTAGAAACAATCTATGGAATGTGGTCAAACGGGCTAAACAAAATCGGGCCATTATTCTCACCAGTAATCCTCTAATACACTTTCTTTTTTCAATATTCAATTAAAATAAATAAATAAATAAATAAGAGGCCGAAAACTATTAGTATAGTATCAAACTGTTTCTTGTAACACAAGTTACAAATCTATTTAGTGAATAATATTTACGTGACTAATGTTTCAGCACATTCAATGGAGGAAGCTGAGCATTTATGTGATCGGTTAGGCATTTTCGTGGATGGAAGTTTGCAGTGTGTCGGAAATCCTAAAGAGGTATACTTTCCTCGTATTTCAAATTAGGGTTTTGATAATGATAGCCCTTAGAGTTGTCAATAAGAAAAGATAATAGGTTTAAAAAAATAAAAATTAGTTTCATTTTAAACTATTTACCCCCTTTTAACTCCATTAGTCAAATTATGTTCCTTCTTTTTAGCAACATCCAAATTTCTCATCCAATCAGAATCAAGACTGCCCATTCTTAGAATCTTATCCACAGCCCTAAGTGTTGTCATTATCAAAAGCCTTCAAATTATATTAATTTATCAATCCAAAAACGTATTCAACTCTTAAAAACCTTTGATTATTTTTATTTATATTTTTTTTTTGGTTGCAGTTGAAGGGAAGATATGGTGGTTCGTACGTATTTACAATGACAACATCCTCAAATCACGAGACCGATGTAGAAAACCTAGTTAAAGGTCTTTCACCAAATGCTAACAAAATATACCAAATATCCGGGACACAAAAGTTTGAGTTGCCAAAACAATCCATCAAAATAGCAGATGTTTTTCGTGCAGTTGAGAATGCTAAAAGTAGATTTTCAGTTCAAGCATGGGGGCTTGCAGACACAACTTTGGAAGATGTTTTTATTAAAGTTGCTCGAGAAGCTCAACCGTTTGATGTTCTTTCGTGACATATTTGGTTGCTTAAATCATTATTTTTTGCTAGCAATTAAAAGGAATCTATTATGAATTTGTTGTATAGTTTTGTATTATAAACATATAAATTTGGAACTTATTTTTAATCTTTTATACATAGTATAATATGAATGATGGTTTGTAGTTTTGTTTTTGTCAAGTGAAGGAGTTGCATTAGGCCTATGCGCGGTTTTCGGTTAGGACTGGTCCCGTTCCTGTATCGGGTCTGATTGGTTTGGACATATTATAAACAAAAAAAATATAGAAGTGGTTACTTATTTTATATTTTAGGATCTCAAATATTATTAATTATTTTTAGAATTTACCAAATATTATTATTTTTAAAAACTAAAATGCCTTGGAGTGGCAGGTAAAATGGTTATCAGCGTGTTAGCCACACTTCAAATTATGAACATTTTCAATTGTTATATCTAACATTTTATGGATAATTATGGCTTATTTAGTTATTTATAACTTATGAATGTGAATTTAGTATTATAAGCATGTTATACATTTGTCAATGTAAAAAAAAAAATTTCAATAGTAAGAAAGTGGTGATCTGGTATTAATATGACGAAATTGAAGAATAAAACTGAGGTATACCTTAATGTATGTATATCAATCTTTTCAATAATAGAATTACTTAGATTATAAGGCAATCCTTTACATAATGATATACGAGTAACAAATAGACAAATGTTTCTGGTTTCATATTAAAGATCTCAAAAAACAAATTTAAAATAAAAACAGCACGCATTATTAAACTAATCATCCATGTGAATATGTGATTGATAACACAAATAAAAAGATTCTCTGACGTTTTAATTCATTTATGACCGACTTAATAATCTCTTATTACACAACTTAAATCTTGACCAAAGCAAAAATCATTTTCTTAATTAAAATGAACAAAAGGAGGCCCTAAAAAATGTGGAGAATAATCAAAAAGTAGTACATGAACACTACAAGAAATAACCCCTATAGCGACAACGTTTTTTTACTATATGCTGATGACATGTCGTCAGTATAGTCACATAGTCGTCGCAACAGATTCAAATAGCAAAAATAATTAAAATTGAAAAATATAAATGTGAAAATTGAAAAGGGAGATATTGTTATGATGGATGGATCTATTGCATTAGTAGACTCCTGATTAGGGAAGCTTGGGTGGAATCTGTGTTCTCCAGCAACTCTGATAAACGCTCACTTAACCCTTCCACTTCTCTATGCAAATTTCTAATATAGCTACATGTCTCTTGCAACACTCTTGCTGCTGATACCTAAATTCATCAACCATATTCTCATCTTCATTAAATTAATCATTTCAAGAAATTACAATATAATAAATTTGTTTTTATATTCATTGATAAAGCCGGAAAAAAAGAAAAAAAAAGATTTAAAAAAGAATATATGCATATGAAGAGACTCGAATTTAAGGTTATTTTTAAGATATCATGAGTTAACCAATAAGTTAGGATACGACTTGTATTAGTTATCGTTCATATAATAATATATATCTTTTAGTTACAAAAGCGAAAAATAAACTGACCCATATAAATATATACTAATCGGAAAAATTTGGGGGTGGGCAGACGTCTACCCTGTCCACCCCTTGGTATCGCCCACGTTCATTACAATGGTGAATCTCTGTACTTGCATGGACTTATATATTAAGGTGGCATGTTGTTCCAAAACACAATTAAGGTTAATGACTAATTAGTACCTTGTCTGAGCAGCGATTACGGACTTCAGGAAGAAGTTGATGCAACTTCGAAACAAGATCGTTGATTTGATCGTCGGTGATAACCGAAGCAGCTGACTGCCTAGATCTAGACCTTCTGCTCGACATTGTTTTGTTTTTGGCTAGCTAGATTATGTTTATTTAATGTTGAATGGGATCAAAAACACAGAAAGTTGGAATATATAGGGAAAGCAAGTTGAGTGAAAGCTGTGGGCTAAGCATCTATTTAAATACCCTAAATTAACCCTTCCTTAATTTCACAATTTAAGAAGACAAAGCGAGGATAAATTATTTAACCAAATTAAGTGATCAGGAGAGGCGATCTGAGCTCAATGTATTATTTTATACAAATGTGTCATTAATCATGTGTTGTTCTAACGTGACAAAGATTATAAACGTAAATATTAGATGTAATAGTTTAATCTTATACTTTAATAATTGATACAGTATTAATTAACGAACTAATAAGCAATTAGTGTAATTAGAAGAATTCTTTTTGTATAGTATATAAGACAATCTTGTCTCATCAGCCAAATGGGGAATCCTAGTGGAATAGCCTCAGCCCTTCGATAATTTTGATCAATGTTCGTGTTATTTTTGTAAAAATATGATGTGATCAATACATCAAGTTTATGTTTTCAGTCCCTTGAATCTACATTTTAAGTCGTTCCTGGTTAATATATTTTCTTATTAACAAGTTCCTAGTTATTTGTCATCATCTCTTATTAATTTTAAATGGCTAGTCCAACCCTTTCTCGATAAACCGGGTTAAAACTCAAGACGCGCTCACAAATTAAATAACGTCTAATTAATATTAAACGTCTAAGAATACATAACAACTAGCAAATCATTTTCTAGTAAATAAAACTAATTAATTAAATATTCTAAATCCCGGGGTGTTACAGCCTTTCCAAGGTGAAACCTTGAATAGGACGTTGTCCTCAACATCAAACTCCAATGGTTTACGTTTATGTCTATCTCTTGTTGCTCTATTATCGGCATAAGGTTTGATCATTGATTCGGTCATCATTATAAGGAGTTGGTCATATGTTTTATCTGAAGAAAGAAATCTAAGATGACACTGATAACTAAACTTGAGTTTAATCACCACTGATACTAGTATATGTTCACTTATATAACCTCATTTATTGTGTTAGATAAACTTATCTTCAAAAGTTTACACCTTCTCAGAATAATAAGCTAATGAGTTTAATTAAAAATGACATGAACTAATACGTTTTTTTAAATAAAATACACATACATAACAATATAGATAACTTATTTATAATTAGATGAATTATTTGAAAAAAATAATAAAACTCTTTTAAGTAAATATACATTAAAATATTAAATTATCCTTTTACCCTCCCTCAAACTTAATTGCATTAGACAAGAACTCTTTCTGTCTTTTCTTCTCCTGGCTTTGTCCTCTGTGGTACCCAGTTTAAAAAAAATACAATTATGGAATAATTTAGTGAAATACTTGTTGGGTCACATTTTAGTGTATTCAATAGTCTAAGGGGTGTAATGTGACATTTATTGTAATCAATAATCTAGGGGTATTTTATGTTATTAGTCAATATTAGGCCTAGGTATAAATACCTAGTTGTAACCTAATTATCATTAAGCTTGCCGACATTTGTAATCGATCGTACGCTATTTTGCAAAGCTTCACATTGTTCTCTCAATCTTCTTCCAATTCATCATTGATATTGCTTAATCTGTTGTTTAATCGATACATACGGATTCACAATTAGTATCAGAGCAAAAGTCTTTATTGATTTGATCCATATCAGTGAAGATTAAGCAAAATTTTGAAGTGTTTGGAGAAGAAGAACTCGAATCAAAATCGGAATTTGAGGTATAAATCGTTGATATTATTTGTTCTTTACATTCCTCTGGTGATTCTAAGCACTTTACAATCAAGTTTCGATTGAATCCATCATCAATTGATCCTAATTTTGTGATTTTAATGAAAACCATGAAAACACACTTTTTCCACTGTAAAATCGAAATTATCGTCTGATTTGTTGTGTTTTGATCGGGTTTATTGACTCATTTTGTGCGAAATTCATTTTCGAGCATACTGGGATTTGAATCACTCGGTTTGGTTAAGAATTGAGCAAACTAGGATCGATTTAGTGAACTTTAGGCTGTTTCGGTTCGTTACTGGTGAAGAACATCGAAACTGTTCGGCCCGAGAACAGTAAACTTCTCGGCCCGAGATCTTCAAAGTGTTCGGCCCGAGATCTTCAAAGTGTTCGGCCCGAACTCTTCCCTAAACTGTTCGGCCCGAACTCTTCCTAAACTGTTCGGCCCGACCACTTTCTAAACTGTTCGGCCCGAGAACTTTCCGCTGTTCGGCCCGAGATCCTTCAACTGTTCGGCCCGAGATCTTTCCAGTGTTCGGCCCGAGATCCTTCAACTGTTCGGCCCGAACTCTTGCAATCTTCTCGGCCCGAGAACTTTCCACTGTTCGGCTCGAGATCGCGTGACAAAAGGGGCTGTACTAAAACGATCATAACTTTCAGCTCGGGTGTCCGTTTCAAGCCCACGAGTTACCAAATCGAAGCTCGAGACGAAGGCTACGACGTGATAAACGGCCATAGGCGGTTTACCCAACTTCCCGGCCCAAAAATACCTGTTTCAATCACTTTATTTGCGTTTTTGTGATTTTTCGGTCAATTTCCAAACTTTGTTTAGCCTCAGTTTCTAACCCGATTGTCGTTTATAGCCAATTCGAAAATCTAGGACATATTTAAAGTGTCCTTTGTCATATGAGATCTTTTTAAAAAAATTTCAAATTTAATTTTTTTTTTCTCGGTCGTAACCCATACAAACGATGGCAAGAGAGAATGCTGAGGTTTCTGACCGTTTCAATGAGGAAGCCAACAAAAAATTGAGGTAATTAGCTCTCTCTTATCTATTTCTGATCATTCCACTAATTCTGATACTTGTCTTGATAACAATCTGATAAATACTCAACTTTTAGAACGTTTGCATGATTTAGAAAATGAACGTGAACAATTTGCTCATTTAGGTGAACAACTTGTTTATCGTATTACACAAAATCAAAATTTCAAAGTAGAAAATCTTGATTTACAAACACAAGTATCAAAATTAAAGGCCCAATATGACTCTGAGATTCAAAATTTGTCTCATACAATCTCAGAAAAAGATCGTGAAATCACCAATCTTATAAATTCTCAAAATACAATTTCAAATGATCAAAATGATAAATATTATAAATTGTATATTGCCACATTTCATGAATATCAGATAACTAAAAACTGGTTGGAACGTAAACAACAAGAATTTGATGATAATGAAAAACAGTTTAAATCTTTAAACTCTCAAATTAAAGAACTATCTGAAACATTACATGAAAATCACATCAATTCATCAAACGAAATGAACAGCAAACAGAATATTATAAATACACTTAAAAATGAAAACAATCAATTGAATTCTCACATAAAAAATCTTGAAGAATTGATCGCCAAAAGAGGACACGCGGATCAAACCATTCATTTGAATAAGCCTAAAGAGTTCAAATACTTCAATTCAAAAGAAAGGTTAGGAGCTGATAATCCAGAATATCTTCGCAAGGCGTGTGCTGTGCTTCCAACATTATATGATTACAAATACATGCATCTAGATATCTGGCAGAGCTTCATTCGAATGACTGAGGAGGAAGAAGAGATTGAGACATTCAACAGAGCAAAGAAGGAGAATGCACAAATTAGTTTCAACTATACTGAATTAAATAAAACATATGAAACTAAAAAGGCTCAATTTGAAAATGATGAGTATTTTCCTATTATAAAACCAGAAGAATTTGAAATTAAAGGAAATTCCGTTCTTCAACAAAAAGTAACACCAAAGATTTATGTTCTCTCTCTAATTCTAGAAAAGAAAATTTGTCAATTGGAAACCGAAATAGATGAAACACATCAGGCTTTTGATAAAGAAAAATCTGTTTTGCAAACCAAAATTTCTGAATTAGAAAACATTATTGATAAAACACATAAATCTTTTGATGAAGAGAAATTAAAGTTGCAAACAAAAATTAAAAATTTAGAATCTAAATCATCTCATCTTCAGAAGTTTAAGAAGCCTTGTTAGGGTAGAAAACTCGGTCAAACCTATTACTTTATGAATCTGATGAACAAAGGAATATATAAGTTTAACTTATATAAATAATCTTAGTGATACTCGTCTCATACCGAGTTGGTCGGTATGTGGTCATACTGAGTTGGTCAGTATGAGGTGATACCGAGTTCACGGACCGAGTTGCACTATCAGTGCATGATTTCCCATGATTCACTTTATTAGTCAAAGCCTTTAATCATGGGATACACTTAATAAGAATTAGGAGTTACATTTTAAATAGGGTTAATTGTAAAACCTCTATCACTTATAAATAGAGGTTTAGTCTTTAGTTGTTATTCATCCTTTTGGATCCCGGTTGATCACTTGTGTGGATCACCGGTAACCCAATTCTAAATGTAACACTTTGTGGAGTGTTCTTGGTTATTCCGCAACCAAGAACACATTTTATACGTTTGTGCTTAATAAGAATAATCGTATGACGTATATGATCTTGTCTTTACCGATTTTATTAACAATATATGGGTGGTTGGGTCCTACAATTGGTATCAGAGCGGTTCAAAGTTATCTACAACTTTGATGATCATATAACCCTATATATTGTTGAAGATCAAGTCTTTTCATAAAGAAGAACAATGCAGAATTTTCGTCATATTCTGCGCACGGGTAGAAGAAATGCCGGATCTCCTTCGTTAATGGTCGAATCTGTGTGAAATTTGAACAGGAGGTTCTCAACACACAGAAACACAGTCTGACCGTTCAGAATTGCAATTCGAGTTTCTGGTAGAGAGATATGTATGGCGCAAAAAGTCAGATTCTATGCTTTTTATTCCTTACGTTTTGGGCAGCCATGATAGAAAAATCAAATCTCCTTCTTCAAACATCGAATGAGCGTGAAATTGTAAGTGAAGGTTCACCATAATGTGTTTAATGTTTTCACCGTTCAGATCTTCAAAAGGAATCGTTAATTAAGAGATATATATTTTTGAAGATTATTGACGAATATTTATGGTATGTTTTTAATTCTGCGCAACTGTGATAAAACGGCTATTATATCTTTTGTAACCGTTGAATCTTCATGAATTTTGGATATGATATCCATAACACATACATTTACTCGGTATCAAAATTTCAGACTGATCAGGAACATATATTGAGAGATACATATTTTCAAAGTTGCTGGTTTTCTGATACTGAGTGTCTCATACTGAGTGGTCAGTATGAGACTGCTGTGATCGTTTCAACCGTTGGATCCTTATGATTTTTGGATATGATGTTGAAGACAGGTATAGGTATGTTGTGTAAAAAATTCATAATGATCAGAAGATTCTACATGGAGATATGATTTTTTGAAGTTGCTGCAAAATTAGAGAAACGAAATTCTGAAAGCTGAATTTTACAAGTGAGTATATTTCACATGTTTTTCTCTTTTTAATCATATAAAATCATCTTAAACTGAGGAAATCCATAAGTTGATTGATTCTTTGGAGGGGTTTCAAGTCAAAGATAAAATATACCGAACAGTTTAAGGTGAAAGTATATGATTCAGGGGGAGAAAAACTCAATGCGATATATATTTTCTCATAATATGAAGCTAAAGTTCTTGAAGCTAAAGTGTTCATGCTATGTTATTCAAGGGGGTACATGTCACATATTATTTTACAATCATTTGAATCGTTTCAAACTGAGGAAATCTACTAGTTGAATGATACTTGGGATATGTTTCATTTCAACTCAAATATACCGGACAGTTTGAGGAGGAGTCAATGATTGTGGGGGAGAAAAGTTAATGTGATATATATTTTCTTGAAGTACTTAGTGAATAAAGAATATGAAAAGATCTAAAAAAAAAAAAAAGACCATACAAGACAAGATCGTTATTATTTATTAGGTTAAACATATTCATTTGTTATCATCAGATAGGGGGAGATTGTTAGGGTAGAAAACTCGGTCAAACCTATTACTTTATGAATCTGATGAACAAAGCAATATATAAGTTTAACTTATATAAATAATCTTAGTGATACTCGTCTCATACCGAGTTGGTCGGTATGTGGTCATACTGAGTTGGTCAGTATGAGGTGATACCGAGTTCACGGACCGAGTTGCACTATCAGTGCATGATTTCCCATGATTCACTTTATTAGTCAAAGCCTTTAATCATGGGATACACTTAATAAGAATTGGGAGTTACATTATAAATAGGGTTAATTGTAAAACCTCTATCACTTATAAATAGAGGTTTAGTCTTTAGTTGTTATTCATCCTTTTGGATCCCGGTTGATCACTTGTGTGGATCACCGGTAACCCAATTCTAAATGTAACACTTTGTGGAGTGTTCTTGGTTATTCCGCAACCAAGAACACATTTTATACGTTTGTGCTTAATAAGAATAATCGTATGACGTATATGATCTTGTCTTTACCGATTTTATTAACAATATATGGGTGGTTGGGTCCTACAAGCCTAGTGCATCTTTGAACATAGATTCTCCTTTAACTGCAAAGAATAAATGTAATAACTCCAGAATGTTTTCTCATGTCATGGCATATCATGATTTATATACAATCAAGCAATCTCAGAATAATAGAGGAAATTCTAAACCTAAACCGCAATCACAAGTAAGTTCCTCTACCAAACCTAAGCCTAGGAGATCCACGGTTCCACTAAACTCTGATAAAAAATTAAATGCTCTCAAACAAGTTAATAGAGGAAATTCCGCACCTAAAACTCCAAATAAATTAGGTTCCTCTTCTAGACTTAAGCATTCTCAGGTGGATAAGACAAAATCAACAACCGTGTTGAAACATTCTACTCCTTCAAAGAAAATCTTTTCCAAAACTAAATCTTTAAGATATTCAAGAAAAGATTTACTTTCATTGGCACCTAAAACAACTTTTACACAAGTGCCAAAAACAACACCCCCGATCTTAAAAGAAATATGGGTTCCTAAAACTCCAAAATCTCAAATAATTCCCCGGAAATTATTTGAAAGTGAAACATCAAGTTTCAGTTTTTCTTGGAATTCTAAATCTTTAAATCAAATCGATACATCTAATCGGTGGTTTCATTCCCACACTAACAATGTCGGACCCAAACAAAAATGGGTACCAAAAATTATTTGATTTGTTTTGCAGGCATGACTTATACATAATTCAGTGTATAACTCGAGCTTCATCAAATGACTTATATACATTTCAGTATATGACTCGCACTTTAAAGCAATGGCTTATGCACACATCAGTGTATAACCCGTTCCCAACCGTTTAATGGATTTCAAGTACATCAACTTGAAACCCGCTCTTAATCAGAAAAACACAGAACTGTAAAAACTCTTCTCCACCCCTCTGCTGTTGTTACAAGGTACATTTCTGATCTACAAAATTTTATATATCTTTATTTTGTCGAGGGGAGGAAATAATAATTCTAGGGGGAGAAACTTTTAAAATTATAAATTGGGTAAATTACAGTTTTTGTCCCTGACCTATGGCCGATTCGGGGTTTTTGTCCCTAATCTTTTTTTGTCCGTTTTTTTGTCCCTTAAGTTTTTCAAATTCTGGAAATTTGTCCTTCCGTCAATTTTTGGCCATTAAGTGACTAAAAATGCAAAACGTGTGAGGGCATTTTAGTCCTTTTCACCATTCTTCATCTTCTTCCCCAACACCCACAAACCCTAAGCCCCCAATCTTATGTGCATATTGAATCCATGATCGATCGACTTGTCAAGTTGAGATTCATCGTGCAATTCAATATCTCAGTCATACCCACTGACACAACACGCTCGCTCGCTCTATGTTTACTGCATATAAACCGCCGGAGGTCGGATCTCCCGCTGGAGTCTCCGACCTGAGAAAAATATCCAGTCGTGGCTCCACCGTCAGGCCAACAGCAGCCGAACAACAACATCACTCGAAGAAGAACCATTTCTTCAAATTCCACGTCGTCACGTCCGTCAGCTCCTACTCGTATTATATACAGAGAAAACCTAGGTCCGTCGTCATTATCGGAATCAGATCTAGACTTACCGTTTTGGTAACGGACGTGGTTCATCGGAAGCTGTGGATTCTTCAAAAAAAAAAAAAAAAAATAGATCTGGAGATTTAATTGGGGAAGATGAAGATCAATTACACGAGTTTTAATTGTGGATTTTGCTGTGGTAATTTTAATTGTCAATCAAGGTTTTTGGCTTTGTTTAGATGGTGTGTGGAAGATCAAGATGAAATTAGGGTTTAATTGGGGAAGAACACATAAATGAGGAAGATGATGCAAGGGTAATTTGGTAAAATGGACAAAAAAACCCATCACTTAACGGCTAAAAATAGACGGAAGGACAAATTTCCAGAATTTTAAAAACTTAAAGGACAAAAAAAAGACAAAAAAAAGATTAGGGACAAAAACCCCGAATCAGCCATAGGTCAGGGACAAAAACTGTAATTTACCCTTATAAATTTTATACCCGATTGCATAAATATACGAATTTTCTTTCAAAAGACAATACCTTCCCATGGTTTGCCAGAACCGGTCTTACCTTCCAAGGGAAATACTTTTTAGCCGATTGGTAAATGTGAGGGTATAAGTCTAGGGTATAGATATAGGTGAGTGCAAGGTGATGTGAGAACATGATAATAACAAGAAAACACACCTTTGAGTGCATCCAAACTGTCACTAAACCGGGCAAACACACATAAAGGGTGATCATTCATACGTTGAATGTTTCACTAGACTTTACTGGCCCAGTAAAGCAAATGCACACCACCACCAACCACTCAAATTCCTTTCAACAGGAATTTGTTTCATTTCATTAGGGGACGTAGCACAAAATCTACTGACTACTCATTCGGAGTATGACGGTATAGAAACATAATAACCTCCTGCCCCGGGTTAAGTCTCTTTGTATGCACAATATGTCTAGTTCTTACCCTCAAGAATCTTTCACTATAGGACACTTGCACTACAAAAATGGATCTCCCTGAATCCATCAGAACACTTGTAGTGGCATCACATTCTGATGTTTCACGAGGATCGAGTGGAAATCCTGCTAGAGCTAAAATCACGCCAACTCTAAATACATGTCACACATTTGAATCAACGGTTGTGCAAACGACTACCGATTCATACCGTGTGATAACGAATACTCTATGTGAGTCCGATGTTACCTTAACAGAACAAGTTGTTGTGCCTTAAAATCCACAATCTTTCAGGCAACAACTTATTCGGACACACATCACATTCCGATGAAAAAAATCCATGTGAACCTTCTAAAATGCAACATATTTCCAAAGCTGATTACAATGCACATGAACGTAATAGATCACTCTAAAATTACTCCTATGATCTGCTATATCCAGCATGATCTTCCCCGGAGCCACCGACAATATAGGTACTAAAAATTGAGGGTCCTAGGTCTAGGTGAGCAGAATCAAGTATCGTGGGATCTTGATTGGGGTGCGCTGAGGTAAACATTGAGAGGGAGTATGAAGTATGGGGTGCAAATCAGCTTATCACATGGTAACACAAAAACGAGGGTGTGGTTGAAAATGAAAAAGTGAGTTGAGTGAGGAGTATGTGAGAAAGGGTTAAAGAAAACGGAAAACCCTCCCTAAACCGAACAAAAGACCGGGTAACCACATCTATATCAGACTGCATAAGTTGCTTTCTGATTAAGACATCATGGACCCAGTGATGCAATGTACAACCCCCATTGACCACTCAAGTACAAAAAGTACTTGTTTCAAAATCACGGAGATTACCACATCTACTATCGACATCTCATTTGGAGATTGTTGATATTGAAAAAGAGGATCTACCTCCAGTCCTCGCCTTCGTTTGTCCACGTATAGAGTCTAGAACCGAATTAAATTTCTCTAGGACACAGACATTCCACCAAGCATATCCTAGTGATATTTCCGGAACATTCATAATGATACCAAACTTATTGGTATTCCACGATAATTGAATGGAAACCCTACCAGTGCTAACATCAAAACCAACATTGAACGTAGGTCACATAGTTTTTCAACTGTCGTGTTAACGGGAAATCTATGTTGTTAGTCCCAAGACTAAGTAAATAAGATTTGATGCTCGATAGCCAAGAAGAATAAACAACAGCTGAAGTATGTATCTCAGCTGAAGCAAGTATATACAATAAACCTTCAGCTGAGTACGTACTTAGCTTTATGATAGAAGTCAAATCAGCAGCTATTAACGAGAGTTCATTCAAAGTCTATGACCAAAGGACAAAGACAAGAAGAAGACTATTCAGCTGATTATGGAATCAGCTGATAGTACCTGCTGCAGATGAAGACTTAAAGGAAATGCTCATTGACACCTTGAACATTTCCCTTTCCCGCTCAAAGAAGAAGAAAACGATGAAGATCTTCTATTTTGGAATAGAAGATAATGTCAGTACAACTTCATCGTTTGTCCCTCAAGTATGTAAAGAGAAAGTCAACAACTTCTGTACTTATGTAGTACACCTTTCACTGTGCGTCAGAAAAGGTACCGGAAGAAGTGGACACAAAGTACACTTGGGACAATAACTTGTGCAATAGCATTTAATGATCCATGGCAAGTCTACATCGACGAATAATATGTTTACACGTCGTCAAACTTGTGGACTAAGGAACATGGATCTTGGGCTATAAATATAGACGTAAATGCTTGCATTTAAACAACCTTTAGAATACCCTAGAAATCATAAGCACAAGAACATTCTCTGAGAGTTAGTTATTGTCTAAGTATTAACTCCTCCATAGTTATTACTAAGGCATTAATATCAGCTGTTAGTATCAGCTGATATAACTCTAAGTGTATACTCTTCAAGTTTGAGCGGTCTAAAGTGTCAACTCAAGTATAGAGTTTTAGGTAGTGTGTGCTATCTATTTCCGCAAACTCTGTATTGTATTAAGCTGTTTTTAATAAAACTCTTAATCATTGAAATCTTGTTGTTATTTACTTATCGTATCTTCGTTACTCGGTCATGACGCAACACGGTTGTGTTGTTGGGATCCAACAACTGGTATCAGAGCGGGTGTCAAAATTGTTTTTCCATCAATTTTGAGCATCTGTTATGGCTGAACCTACATCATCAGATCTTCCATCATCTGGAAAACCTCCCAAACTAACTCAAACCAACTATCCCATGTGGAAAACGCGTATGTTGTCCCACATGGTTACCTATCACCCAAAACATCAAGATAATATAATGATAGGAAAATATGTTCCCAAAACCCTTATTCCTGGAATTCCTGAAGTCCCAGAACACTATGTTGTGAAATCTGAGGCTCAATGGACAGACGCTGAAAAACGTCTTGTTCATCTTGAGAATAAAGGAAGGGATATGCTTTTTCAAGCAGTTGGTGAAGAACTGTATCACAATATACAATTTTGTGATTCAGTTAAAGAGATGTGGGAGAGGCTGGCTGAAGTTTATGAAGGCACATCTGTTGTGCGTGAACATAACAAAAACATGCTCATACATGATTATGAACTGTTTAAAGCCAAGCCTAGTGAGACTATCGCTCAAAATTCAATCGTTATAACATTCTGTTAAACGAGCTGAAGTCTCATGGGGTTGATAAGGACGATATGTCCAAAATGTGTAAGTTTATGGCTGCCTTACCTTCTAAATGGGCTACCATCATAACTTGCATGAGTACGTCTCCTACTTTGAAAGATTATACTCTCTCCTCTCTCTATGGTATGTTTCTAAGCCATGAGAGAACTGTACTCAACAAATTTCAACCTCCAAAGGACTCTAAGGTGAGTCCCTCAGGATCTTCGACCGCTCTTGTTTCTCTAAACAAGCCTAGCAGAATCGAATATCCTCCATCAGATGATGAGGCTGACAATGCTTCAGCTGCTGGTTTGTTCAGCATGCCTGAAGTCAGCATTGAAGAAGTTGATGAAGACGAAGACATCGAAGCCCTTATAACTGAGCTAGCATTACTTGTTAAAAATAGAAAATTCTTCAAAAATAAGTCTGGCTCCTAAGCTAGAGGCTCGAGTAGCAGATCTATCTCACCAGCTGTGTCTTCCAGACCCTCTGGAAGTACACCTGACATTTCTGAGATAACTTGCTACAACTGCAACAAGAAGGGACACTATGCTAACGACTGCAAGCAGAAGAAAGCTAGTTCATCATCTTCAACTGGTGAGTCCATTGAAGAAAAATACAAAAAGCTACAAGCCTTCACCAAAAAGATTCTAGAAGAAAAGAAGGCACTTGAAAGCAAGTCTGCTGACAAGGGTCTAGTAGCTGAGACTCATGATTGGGCTGACTCAGGTGACAGCTCATCTGACGACGATGAACAAATGGCCACAATGTGTTTGATGGCTCGTGCTGATGACGATGAATGCATTACAGCTGATGATGCTAGTACCTATAAATGGGTCAACATTGTTCACAAAAAGGTAACCTCTCTAATCTCCGCTGAGGCTACTAAAGGTAAAGAAATTGTTGACTCTATTATTTGTGACTTGCACTTCATTGATCAGCTGAAAGGTGAATGTTTGGATAAACATAATGCTATTCTACGTGAAAATGCATTCTTAAAAGAACATTTAATTGACCACAAAACTTTAAAAGAAGAACTTTCTGAAACGAAATTTATTAACTCAGTTCTTCAACATGATCTAAGTGAAAAAGTTAAAGAACTTGAAGCAATTAAAAAGATTTGTGAATCATGGTCTCGTTCATCCAAACGTGTGAGTGAATGTGTTAACAAATCCCCAGTCAAGTACAAGCTGTACTAGGAGGAGATTTCCTTGCTGCAGCCGCTGTACTGACAGCAGTACAGATGATCTGTACTACTCATCAGCTGATGCTTCTGTGCCAGCTGAAGAGTTGGTTTTTGGTTCCTTTGTTAGGTCTACCAAAACCTATGCTACTGAGATGTCCTCAGAAGATCCTTCTGTGGCTACCGGTGAAGAGTCATCTACTGACTCCTCTGCCATGGTAGTTAGGACACCTACTGTAGTTATTGTTGAACCTAGAAAATCTGTCTCGGGTTCAACACCTGCTGCATCTTCTGCTAAATCTCAGCAGAAGACTAGAAGAACATCAGGAAAGAAAACTGTTCTTACACCCTCCAAGGGTGAGCCAGTTGGAGTTCGTACTCGAGCTGCAAAGAACAAAGGTAAGAGTGTGTCTAAGAACACTCCAAGTACTTCTTCAGCTGTGTCTGTCAGACGGCTGAAAGGAAAGGTCAGCAAGCTGACATCACTCGTTCAACCTCTGACTATCTCTGATAATCAGAAAATGAAGGGTATTTTGGGTCCAGTTCCCAATCCTACTGCCTCACCCTCTACTCCACTGCAAAGAAACAGAAAATGCTATAAGTGTGGAGATCGTGGGCACATGGCAAGCGAGTGTGACAACACATGCTTGAGACCTTCCCCAACTTCAGTATGTGAGCCTACTGAAAAGCCAACTTTTGTGAATCCCAGCAGGAAGTCACAAGGACCCACCGAGGTGTGGGTTCCCAAAAAGAACTAACTCTTTTATCTTATGTGCAGGGTGATGAAAGCAAACATGTCTGGTACCTAGACAGTGGTTGCTCAAGACACATGACTGGTTACAAATCCCTGCTGGAAGAGTTTGAAGTTTGTGATGGCCCCTCAGTAGTTTTTGGTGATAATGGTAGAGGCTCAACTGAAGGTTATGGAACCATCTCTAATGGATCCATAAAAATCACAAGAGTTGGTTATGTAAATGGGCTGAAACATAATCTTATCAGCATTATCCACCTTTGTGATGCAAAGTTCTCAGTGAACTTTAACGAATACAGAGGAACGGTGACAGATAAGAATGGAAAGGTAGTATTAGTTGCTCCCGGAACCAAGAATGTCTATACACTTGACATGAATCCTCAAAATCAAGAAGTCTGTCTATTCTCTCACTCTACTGAAGAGCTGAATTGGCTGTGGCACAAAAGACTATCTCACCTGAACTTCAAAAATATATCGAAGCTGGCGCGAGGTCAGCTGGTGAATGGTCTGCCACAAATCAAATATGAAAAGGATAAGATTTGTTCTGCATGTGAACAAGGTAAAAAACATAAAAGCTCCTTCAAATCAAAGCAATGTTTTTCCATCAACAGCTGCCTTCACATGCTCCATATGGATCTTTTTGGTCCCATGAGCACTGAAAGTCTAGGTGGAAAGAAGTATACACTTGTTATCGTTGATGAATACTCACGATATACTTGGGTTATATTTTTACGCCACAAGAGTGATGCAGCTGGTGAAATTATCAAGTTCATCAAAAGGATGGAACTTCTAAACGGGTCTAGAGTCAAGATGCTGAGATCAGACAACGGTACTGAATTCAGAAACAAGACTTTGGAAGATTTCTGTTCAGACGTTTGGATTTCCCAAAAGTTTTCAGCTGCAAGAACACCTCAACAGAATGGTGTTGCTGAAAGAAGGAACACAACCCTTATAGAAGCTGCAAGAACAATGCTTGCTGAGTCAAACATGCCTAAGCAATTTTGGGCAGAGGCTGTTAACACAGCTTGTTTTACTCAGAATAGGTCTCTCTATGTGAAGAGACACAAAAAGACTTCTTATGAGATTTTCCGTCAGAGGAAACCTTTCATCGGTTTCTTTCACGTGTTTGGCTGTGTGTGTTTTGTGTTAAACACAAGAGATCAGCTGAGTAAATTTGACTCTAAAGCTGATGAAGCCATTTTCTTGGGATACTCCACTCTATCCAAAGCATATAGGGTTTTCAACAAAAGAAGACAAACATTGGAAGAGTCCATAAATGTTACTTTTGAAGAACACTCAAAAGCTTTGAACCCCTCCTCTGCTGACTCGTCTGATGCATATCAGAGATCAGCTGAATCATCCCCTGATGATACAACTGAAGCATTCTCCGATGCTTTAAATCTCTTTGATGTTCCCGTAAATGAATCAGATGAGACATTTCATGATGCTCCTACGTATCTTGTGGACATTGCAGCTGTTCAACAAGAGATTCCAACAGTTAGAGCATCATCCAAGGCTACTTCTAAGCCACCTCTTCATACTTCAAGAAGATCAGTTCAAAATGAAGTAATTCATCCTGCTGAGCAGTCAGCCGCCCAACAAGGATCTAATTCTGCTGAATCCTCCTCTTCTACTGCTGCTCCTCAGTCTAAGTGGACCTCAGAACATCCAATTGAGTTAATCATTGGAGATCCACAGCAGGGAGTAGTCACTAGAAGTAAAGCATCATGCAATCTTTGCTTATGGTCTTGTTTTCTAGCAACTGAAGAACCGAAAAATATTAAGGCTGCTTTAGAAGACTCAAGCTGGATTCAGGCGATGCAGGAAGAACTTAACCAATTCGAGGTCAACAAAGTATGGCAGCTGGTGCCTCCACCAGCTGGAAAGACAATAATTGGTACTAAATGGGTATTTAGGAATAAAATGGATGAAGAAGGTGTAGTTATTCGCAATAAAGATAGACTTGTTGCACAAGGATACAGACAAGAGGAAGGAATCGATTTCGATGAAACATTTGCTCCAGTAGCTAGGCTTGAGGCTATTAGAATATTTCTAGCCTACGATGCTTACAAAGACTTCACAGTTTTTTAGATGGACGTGAAGAGTGCTTTCTTAAATGGGAAACTGCAAGAGGAAGTGTATGTTAAACAACCACCAGGGTTTGAAAATCCTAAGTATTTAGACTATGTGTTTAAACTGGATAAAGCGCTGTATGGGTTGAAACAAGCTCCTCGTGCATGGTATGATACACTCTCCACGTTCCTCATAGCAAATGATTTCACCAGGGGAAAGATTGATAAAACCTTATTCATTCGCAAAATCAAAGGTGATATCATTCTTGTTCAAATTTATGTGGATGACATAATTTTTGGTGCTACTGATGAAAAACTTTGTAGACGTTTTTCAAAACTTATGTCTACAAAGTATGAGATGAGTATGATGGGTGAATTGACATATTTTCTTGGCTTACAAGTTAAGCAATCTAAAAATGGAATTTTTATAAATCAAGAAAAATATATCAAAGATCTTTTAACGAAATTCGATATGAATTCATCATCATCCATGAAAACACCAATGGCTCCTCCAAACAATTTAGATGCTGACATCACTGGTAAGTCAGTGGATGTCACATTCTATAGAGGAATCATTGGATCATTACTCTATCTCACCGCCAGCAGACCAGATATTATGTTTGCTACTTGCATGTGTGCTAGATATCAAGCTGATCCTAGAGAATCTCACTTAATAGCTGCAAAAAGAATTTTGAGGTACCTTAAGGGTACTCCAAGCCTAGGTCTTTGGTATGCCAAAGACTCCGGGTTTGATCTAATTGGCTATTCAGATTCAGACTTTACAGGTTGCAAAATGGATAGAAAGAGCACCACTGGAGGATGTCAGCTGCTTGGTGGAAAGCTAGTCAGCTGGACAAGCAAGAAACAAAGCACTGGTTCTACCTCCACAGCTGAAGCAGAATATGTTGCTGCTGGAAGCTGTTGTGCTCAAGTCCTTTAGATGAAGAATCCGCTTGTTGATTTTGATATAACACGAGTGCTATTGCAATCAGCAACAATCCAGTTCTTCATTCTAGAACCAAACATATCGACATAAGGTATCATTTTATTAGAGATCACATTGAACAAGGTGACGTGGAACTCCACTTCATTTCAACTGACCTTCAGCTGGCTGATCTATTCACTAAGCCTTTAGATGAAAAACGATTCAACTTTTTGATCAGCGAGTTAGGTATGTTGAATGCTTGAATCAACTGCTGAAGTACTATCAGCAGCTGATAAGATTCACCTTGTTACTTAGTACATTCAGCTGACTAAAACCTTTTGAATTTATCAGTCAGCCGAATAAAATCTCTTAAATGATAACTTATCATGTTTTATAAGTTAAAACGTTTGGTTCTCCCACAAAAAGGCATCTTTCAACCCTATCCACACGTTCTCTGTGGCAAATATTTCCACTCAAGTGAAAATATTTGGCATTTATGAGGGACAAGACACCCTGACACAGAGACGGCTCCACTACCCTGACACAGAAACCGCTCCACTACCTCACACTGTCACATCCAACCTCCTTTGCACGATAACCAACGTGTCTCTAGTTGGTTTATAACTATCCATTTATGACCCGGTTCAAATTTAAATCTCTACCCAAACCGACCCATAAATCCCTATAAATACCCATCCATTCTCCACTCCTCATCATCTCTCCCACAATTCTTTCTCCAAAAACCCTCTAATTCTAAACCTTTATCTTTCTTCCCTCTCTCCTAAAAATGCCGAAGAAAGCCCCAAAGGTTTCTCTTACTAGGGCTGCTATTGAGTTCTATCAGAACTCAAACCTAGTAGGCAACTTTTCCCCAGCGGATGATCTTGTCGATATTTATCGACCAATTGTGACGTTTGTGCATCACTGCCCCATCCGTGGTGCCTTTACCAGAGTCACCAAGAGTAACATTGAGCTCTTGCGTGATTTCTGGATGTCCGCCTCCGCTCCTGGAGACGACATTACTGCGCAGGTTGGAGATCATCAAATCACCATTTCTCTTTATGATTTCCGAGTTGCCTGCGGATTCGATTATCTGCAACCTGGTGAAGAATATCAGCAGACTAAATATGCTGATGAAGCTAAAGCAAGTCTAATCCGTATCACTGGATACAGATTAGAAAACGAAGAAAACAGGGTGCCGATCTTCAAGAAGTCTCAGCTGACGAGACCCTGGGCCTATTTCTTTATCCACATCATTCAGGGTATTGGAGGCAATTCTAGGTCTCTCAACCAGTGCAACTCCAGCATGCAAGTCTTTGCTGAAGCCCTAGTCACTGGTCAGCGGATTGACTACGGGAAACTGGTGTACGAGGAGGTCAAGACGAAGCTGAAAAGCAAGGGAAATCATATTTCCTATCTTCGCTTTTTCACATTGTGCATTGCACATGTGATGGTTGAAAAGCTGGAGATCAGTTATGAAGACCTTCCAGGGGATTCTGTGATGGTTCGTTCCATCGCTAGCATCATCTTCCAAAGGAAGGAAGATGAAAGAGAATTTCCTCTCACCTCGTACATGCTGAAGATCATAGATCATCGACTCAGATCCAAAAGGGATCGAAAGAAGGGCGCAACATCGAAGAAATCTGCCCTCCAAGAAGGTAAGTCCTTTTCTCATCTGAAGAGATTTCCATCGACTGATCGCACACAAACTGTTGATGGAAATATCACCACTTCCACTGGGATCTCAATGCCCATTAACGTGGAAATTATGAATACGGGTGATATTCAACGTGGTGGGAAGAAGCGTGTGAAGCGATCTGCTCACCGCCCTGATTCTTCCTCTTCATTCTTTTTATCATCTTCTTCCACTTCCAGCGCCCCTTTTTCTCCTCAGCTGAGGGTAAGAGGGTCTGCTACCTGTGGAGATGATGATGTTGTTGATGATGTTGAGCTGGCGATCGCAGCATCATCAGGATTCAGCCGGAATCCGTTGGGTTCTCACTCGAGATCCCAATTGGAAGGATTACAATCAGAAGCTGTATCAGCATCTGAATGCGGTCCTTCTCATTTTCACTCTTACAGTGTTTTTCCAGGAACTCTACCATCAACTAGAGTTCCTGTCCAGACACTTCCGGCTGACTCTTTTTCTTCCTTCCCTTTCATCCACTCTCTCTCTGCTGATTTCTCAACAAGTCAGCAGACTTCAAAACGGCAATTTCGTTCTTTCGGAGTTAGTGCCGGCTCCAACCTTCTGCGTAGCTCCTCGACCGATTCATTATCTGTCGTTGTAATAAGGGAACAAACTCCACAAGCAACCTCAGTCTCTCAACAGACTGCTGGTGAAGTTTTCGGCTCAAACCAAGCCACCCGAGTGTCAGCTGCACACACACCACCCCCAACTTCTTCATCACTCCCTGAGTCATCAGCTGATGATAGATTGACTGGGAACCAAGTCAATCTTGAAGCTGTTCTTTCTGTTTCCCACAACGTCACCGGCTTAAACCAGCAGGTGATCAAGGAAACCACCACCGCCAATGAAGAGACAACTCTAGACCGAGTTGTTACTGAGGCAACTACCCAAGCTGCCAGTGATCGCGAACGTATTCGACAACCGAGCTGTGAGGCAGCTGACCCACCACCCAGAGGAATTCTTCCTCCAGTCTCCATAACAGTTTCGCCGGTTGTTGAGACCGAAGCACCAGATTCTCAAACAGCATTTCATATGATGTTTGATTCTGCTGATATCCCCATTCAGCAGTACATCTTTTCAGATGATGAAGAGATGCATGAATCTGGGCTTCAAACTGTTTTGAAAACTGAAGTAGGCACTTCTGCTTTAACCCCAGAGGTTTCAGTTGGACCAATCTCACCCCCCATAGTTTCTGAGGAACCCATAGGAACTCTTCTTCCTACCTCGGGAACAACTTCTTCCACAGCTGAGGTTACCCCTCAAGCTGGAGACATGCCGGACCCCCTCCCCAAAAGCGTCCAAGTGTCCCATGCTGAATCCAGCAAAGCTGGAGGAAGCATTCCCATCAGAGCCGCTGCTGCTCTGATGTCTCGTGTTGTTACATCCCAGATTCGACCTGGGATGGCCAAGCTGAGTAAGCAAATGGACACCCTTCGCAGGGATGTTCCAAAGAAGTTTGCTGCTACTGCTGAGAAACTCTCTTCCAGCATAACTTCTCTGCACACTGAGGTTCATACTCAGATTCCTCAGCTGGCTCTTCTTACTGAGCAGATTCAAGGCACCTCCAAAGGGTTCACCTCCCTCAAAGAATATCTTCAGCAAGAGGTGAACTCCATTCGCGAATCTTCCAATGTCGAAAAAGACAAGCTTCTCTCCGAAGCTCGAGCCACATAAGCTAAATTTGATCGACAGATGGATACCTTGACTTCCAAGGTGTCTCCTCTTCTTACAGCTGTCGATCAACTGACCACTGCTCATAGTCACCTTTCTACGGCTATTGAGGGGTCTGCTTCTGCTGTGTCCACAAGGATGGACAAGTTGGAGACTGAAGTCAGCTCGTTGACTTCTCAAGTCACTGGTCTCCAAGGCACCCTCGACCTCATTCTTGCCAAGCTTAATGAGGGTGCCGCCGCTGCTCGTCCTGCTTCAGCACCAGAGAGTACCCCTCTTCTTCGGGCACTCTCTGAGGGGGAGAAAGAGGCCACTTCAGCAGGTGAACAACATGGTGAACGAGAAAGTTCACAACTCATAATCACCTCTGCTGTTGGAGCCAATACTGAAGACGTTCCAGCAGGTGACAACTCAAGAAATCCACCTATCACCTCTGCTGGAACATTAGAAGAACAAGCTGAAACCTCAACTGGTTTTACTAAAATCGTTGATTCCTTTGAATCAGTTGAGGTCCCAAAAGTCCAAGCCCCGCAAATCCAAAACCCTCAGCCTATTTCACACGAGATTCCTCATCCTGCTGAGGGGGAGCCTACATCTGCTGTGGTTGAAAACCTCATTTTAAATGAAGTTGGATCCGCTGCTGATCTCGATACAGCCTTAGCCCTTCAAAGAAAAACTCATGAAGAGCTGCATCGAAGAGCTGAAACACAAAGAGCTGAGAACATTAAGTTGTTCAACAAAGTTCTTGATTAGCGTAGGCATGAAGCAAAGATCACCAGCTTAAGGGCCCCCAAATTCGATCCCAGCTGCCCTGATGAAATTGTAATAACAAGGGCTGGGAGTGCGGTGCTCCATGAAAAGTTTCCTCTGAACAAGATCAGCCTCATTCTCAACTACGATGAATGGAAAGAGGCTGAAGCAGCTGCCAGAACTGCGAAACCATCGCAGATTATCACAGATCTGGAAAATGAGATTCAATTCGCAATCTACTCCTTCAAGACTCTATGCGATGAAATCAAGAAACATGCTCCTGAATTGGTATATCACATACCTCCTGAATTGAATGAATCTCAAGCTGCTGTTGTCAGAAAGACTGCTGGTGAAAGCTCCTCAGCGAGAGGGGAGAAACGTAAGTCCGTTCTCCTTGAGCCTCTTGCTGACTCCAGACCACTGGATATTGGGTCGTCAATCATATTTGCTAAACGACCAAAACCCAATATCACAAAATCCGTTCCCACGGGAGTTAACTTTGTCCCTGGGCTGATCGTGAAAGAACCAATTCACGGCTTTTGCTATCTGGAGAAGAAGGTGCAATGCTTCCAGCGGGCAGATGAGTTGGAAATGTGTGATGTGGATCAACTCATGACCTATCACAAGCTGCTGAGTTCCTCTACTGAAGAGGGAAGAGAAATGAAGAACCTAATAGACTCAGCCTTCCGCTCATTGTATCGCAATGTCGTTGGATAAGCTATATCCAAGGCATTATATTTTTTGATTTTCCTTGTATTTAAATTTCATTATCAAAAGAAAATCAAAACTTTGTAATATACTTGTAAAAACTGTAAAAAGATAAACATATACAAAAGAACCCTAAGGGTCAAAGTACATAAGTATTCAGCTGACTTCTTTCAGCTGAATCATTACAGGGTTACACTTATACGGCTATTTGAATGCATCAAATAGGGGAGATTGTTAGTCCCAAGACTAAGTAAATAAGATTTGATGCTCGATAACCAAGAAGAATAAACAACAGCTGAAGTATGTATCTCAGCTGAAGCAAGTATATACAATAAACCTTCAGCTGAGTACGTACTTAGCTTTAGGATACAAGTCAAATCAGCAGCTATTAACGAGAGTTCATTCGAAGTCTATGACCAAAGGACAAAGACAAGAAGAAGACTATTCAGCTGATTGTGGAATCAGCTGATAGTACCTGCTGCAGATGAAGCCTTAAAGGACATGTTCATTTACACCTTGAACATTTCCCTTTCCCGCTCAAAGAAGAAGAAAACGATGAAGATCTTCTATTTTGGAATAGAAGATAATGTCAGTACAACTTCATCGTTTGTCCCTCAAGTATGTAAAGAGAAAGTCAACAACTTCTGTACTTATGTAGTACACCTTTCACTGTGCGTCAGAAAAGGTACCGGAAGAAGTGGACACAAAGTACACTTGAGACAATAACTTGTGCAATAGCATTTAATGATCCATGGCAAGTCTACATCGACGAATAATATGTTTACACGTCGTCAAACTTGTGGACTAAGGAACATGGATCTTGGGCTATAAATATAGACGTAAATGCTTGCATTTAAACAACCTTTAGAATACCCTAGAAATCATAAGCACAAGAACATTCTCTGAGAGTTAGTTATTGTCTAAGTATTAACTCCTCCATAGTTATTACTAAGGCATTAATATCAGCTGTTAGTATCAGCTGATATAACTCTAAGTGTATACTCTTCTAGTTTGAGCGGTCTAAAGTGTCAACTCAAGTATAGAGTTTTAGGTAGTGTGTGCTATCTATTTCCGCAAAATCTGTATTGTATTAAGCTGTTTTTAATAAAACTCTTAATCATTGAAATCTTGTTGTTATTTACTTATCGTATATTCGTTACTCGGTCATAACGCAACACAGTTGTGTTGTTGGGGTCCAACATATGTGATCCCGGATTACCCTATTTGACTAGGATGTAAAATGTGTTATAGATTGATTCATTCAAAATATGAATATATCATTATTCAACACATTTTCATCCACAAGCTTCGGAGATTCTTCCTGTTACATGATGATTCAGATAAATATTGTTCATCATGAGGGGGAGAATGTATTAGCCTAACTTACTCCACATAAAAAAGACACATATGCACCACTGAAGGTAGAGTAAACAAGGAACCGAAGACTCCACGAAGAAATAATTGTCTGTTTGAGGGGGAGCATAAACCTTATCAACAATTTTCCCGAACAACAATTATTAAGAATCATTGATCGACATAAAGCCACAAACTTCAAGAAAAGACTTCCGTTGTTAATCGCTCTATTATTATGGGTCTCAGTTTTGGTCGATCAATATGTATCTTCAAAGTAAAGTCTTCAAAATAATTTTTGTGGTTGAAAAGCTACAAGAAGTATGTGTTTTCACAGATTAACAAAGCTCAAGCCTGATCCTGATACATCATTATACAACGAAAAATCTACAAGGCTAGGCTTTTGCTAAAGATGAAGATTTCGAAGATATGCTTCCCAGACTATTGTTACAAAGGGGGAGATTGTTGATCACATTTTAGTGTATTCAATAGTCAAGGGGTGTAATGTGACATTTATTGTAATCAATAGTCTATGGGTATTTTATGTTATTAGTCAATATTAGGCCTAGGTATAAATACCTAGTTGTAACCTAATTATCATTAAGCTTGCCGACATTTGTAATCGATCGTACGTTATTTTGCAAAGCTTCACATTGTTCTCTCAATCTTCTTCCAATTCATCATTGATATTGCTTAATCTGTTGTTTAATCGATACGGATTCACAATACTAGTATAGGATTTTAGATTGTCTATTTTTCAAAATGATAGTTTCTATATAATACAATTTTCGTTGGGAGAAAACTGTTCATTATGATTCTTTAAAGGGGTTTTAGAAAAGAAACGGGGTTTAAAGTTAGGTAGCATTAGCATGTGAATGGTAAGTTTCATATAATTATATTATAATAATATACGTAAGAGAAGCTGGAACTTTGAGAATAAAAATAGCTTAGTTGGTAAGGCTTGGCTTTGAATTACCAGCAAACCGACCCATGGTCAAAACATGAATGCTTCCTTTTTTTCATTTCTTTAACCTTTGCCCTCCATTTAATTATCAATAAGATATTAATAAACTTCATCCTAATCATTATTATTCTAAAAGTTATTCTTTTTGTTATTGTTATTTTTTATTATTGAATACAAAGTTATTATTAGTGACAACTTATTTTTTTTTTTTTCTAATTTTCTGTTTTTATTTGCTTAACCCTTAAATTTGTATAATATATATTTTTAATTTTATCTTTAATATTTTACTCATTCCACGCCTTAGCCACATGAAAGAACACGTTATAAAACAAATTGGACAAAGATTTTTGTACATGACATTCCGTATATATTGTAATTCGGTTACACTTGATATACATTTTAAAATAGTGAAAGATTTATATGCTCTAATGACTTAAAAAAAAATGGTATCAACTTTTAGTTTTACCTCTTATTTATTTACTAATGAATAAAATTACATCGATTCTCTTAATTTTCTGTTTTTATTTGCTTAACCCTTAAATTTGTATAATATATATTTTTAATTTTATCTTTAATATTTTACTCATTCCACGCCTTAGCCACAGGAAAGAACACGTTATAAAACAAATTGGACAAAGATTTTTGTACATGACATTCCGTATATATTGTAATTCGGTTACACTTGATATACATTTTAAAATAGTGAAAGATTTATATGCTCTAATGACTTAAAAAATAAATGGTATCAGCTTTTAGTTTTACCTCTTATTTATTTACTAATGAATAAAATTACATCGATTCTCTTAATTTAAACGTTACAAACAAAAAGTAAATATTTAGTTACTAAAAACTTACAGAAACTAAATATTTTATGAACCAAAATTTAATTACGTTCATTTTGTTTGATTTAAAAAAATTCTAAAGTTAAATTAATGAAAATTTGGAACTTTTAAACCCGCAGCGGAGCGCGGACGAACCTTACTCATCTTTACTATAGATAGGAGCCTCTGAGTCTTGATCTTAAAAATCATACCATTTTACATCTCTATCTCTATCTATAATAAAAGAAAGTATTCCACGTCACCTTTGCCACATCATCTTTGCCACGTCATTAATCATCCACCAATGAAAGCATTCCACGTCACCCTTTTAAAATAAACCTAATCCACATACCATTATTTAAGATAACTACCATTTAAGATAAATTTAATTTGAATTTTTTGTCATCAACTAAAAGTTTAAAATAAATATGATTTTCTAAAACATATTTTTTTTTTCAATATATAATAAAAAAATTTATAAACTAATTTAAAAATGTATTTGTTATTTATTAGAATAATTGCATATATATCTTAATTTAAAAAAGTAATCAATTTCCTAAGGCGGTCATAATAAATATTTTATTTTTTAAGAAACCGATTTATCATTATTCTTTATAAGACTTTTATAATATATATATATATATATATATCAAAACTTGACATCTTTTTAAATTTAGTAAGTGGTTGAATATTGTTTTTCTTTAAATATTTAAACATAATGTTATTTTATACAAATTTAGTATAATTAAATAAAAAACAAATCTCTTTGATTTGAAAGTCTAATTTTTTACGATTTGTAGACAATTTCAAGAATAAACTTGTGGCTTAAAGAATTGACAAACGAAAACGTATTAAACTTTCAATTAATCTCTTATATATTTTTATATATTAATTATTTTTTTATAGTCAAATATGATTTATGCTCCAGAAGAAGATATAATGGTTACTACTGATGCCCCAGCAGTAGTAACTACTGAAACAACCTCACCAGTAGTAAATGAAGAAAGACAAATTATACCAGTAGCAGTTACACCAGTAGCAACCACATTGGTTACTACTGAAGAGGACGAAGAAAAAATTCCAGAGCTCATTGAACGTGAACGGTTTGTTGTTATCACAAAACCTCCAACACCTGATCAACCACTTATCATACCTGACATTGATGATAATGTGAACTGGTTTGAAGTAGATGAATGTGCTCTTCCTCCACATCCAAAGATTCTATCAGAAGACAAACTCAAATTATTTTCTCCATCAATTATAATAAATGGTATTCCTGATATGAAATACACTCCACCACCATCTATACTTCCAGCTTGTATTGGAAAGGGAAAAGAAATTTATGATGATGATTATCCCAACAGAGCCTTAGGTCATCACATGGTAAATAAGATGAATAATGTGAGATCTGCTAAACAATCCAAATGGAAAGTGGACCATATGAGGTACTTAAAGAAAGTGGGTATTACTCAAGCTCTTGAAGAAAAGAAAAAGGCTGAAAAGGAAAGATTAGAAAATCAAGAAGCTGAAGTACCTATTCCACAAATAAAAGGAGTTCAGGTAGAAGACCAACAAGCTGCATTTAGAAGACATAGGAAAATTGAAGAAGAACACTTAAACTGTCTTGAAGAGTTGGTAGCTGAATGCAAAAGAGTCAAAGGTGAACTACCAGATGACATCTTTGAGCAGAAGAAAAATATGATTGACTTTTTGAAGTCAAAAGGGCATAGTGCAAAGTCTTTTCGCAGAATGAGAATGCTTACAATAGTAGATAAATATTGTACTGCCAAGAAGAAAGAGTTAGCTGAATTGGATGCAGAAGAAGAAAAAGCAAAAGCTTTAATTGCTATAGATCCAACAATCATTTCATCCGGAAAACCAACTCCTGGTGAAACTTCCACACCCCAATCAAAGAATAGAAAAGCTCTTCCACAGGAACAGAAAAGCAAAATGAAATCAAAACAAACAGAACAAATTATTCCTGTTCTTGAAGTTCCTGTTGCTCCCCTTGAAGACAATCCAATCATTAATTGGAGAGTTCTTGATAATAATGTGATTGAAGTTATAAGGGAAGACATAAAAGTACAGAGATTTACTGGTTGGAAGCCAATGATCAGATCCTGTTCAAGAAGTGATATAATCAAAGTACTGATTATCGGAAAACCAAGAATGACTAAGAAGACATGGAAGAATTCTAGTGCTGGATACTTAACCAAAATGATTGATGCTGCATTTTATCCAGATAACTATCCAGAAATATTCTCAAACACTGAAAATGTGTATGCTTGGAATGTGTTACCCACAGTAAATATGTACTTCTTTGAAAGATCAAGCAAGAACTGTGAACTTTACTTATTTGAAAAGGAATATCCACACTCTGAAGAAACTATATATCAGATATTCACAAACACAATGATGAAACCATATGATGAGATAATGTTCAGAGAAAAACTTAACTATTTTATCAAAAGAAATAGTAAGTATATTATAGCTCAAAGAAAAAGACAAAATCAAAGAATTCTTGAGAAACGGGCTGCTTTAGAAGAGCAAAGGAAGAAAGAAGAAGAAGAAACTTGATTAATTCAAAGTGAATTAATAAGTTTAGGGGGAGATTGTTGGGATGTAAATAAGATATACAAGTTCTATTACTGATGCTGCAGTTGGTACTGATTAATGAAGAATGAAGTTAGTACTGATGGGGCAGAAACACTATCCACTACTGATGCTAATCTTGGAAGATTACTACTGATGATGTTACTACTGACGATCAAGTGTTACTACTGATGTTATATTTAGAGTTGATCGTGTCCGATATTCTAACATAGTTAGTTATAGAATGTATATCTTATTGTAATTCAATTGTAATCGATTCCTAGAATAACTAGGTTAATAATTTAGGCTTCAAGGACTATTATATATAGTTCCTTACAAATTGTAAACATACGTGTATTGATCGAACGAATTAATACATTGAAGCTTTTTGTGATAAACTGTGTTCTTTGTTTTTATTCTCATTCGATTATAGTTTACCTTGTTCTTAATCTAATAACATAAGTGTTAATCCGCTGTAACTTCTTGTGTTAGTAGATCTGAGTTTCTAATAACTTCATTGAGTTATTCGATCCTGACAAGTGGTATCAGAGCTTTTCGGTTCTATATCTACGAATTAAGAACAACAAAAAGTTTCATACTCTCGATCTTAACATTGTTAATCATGTCTGATAACAATGAAAGTACTCAAGCAAACAAAATTGCCATTCTCACTCCCAATAACTTTGGGATGTGGAAAAACAGAATCAAGCAGTATATGCTTATTACTGATTATTCCATGTGGGAAGTTGTTGTTGAAGGCAACAAAACCATTCAGACTCAAGCATCTAGTTCATTAACTGAAGCAAACAAACTTAAGTGTGAAAAGGAAAAGAAAGACAGAGGAATTGAACTCAAAGCTCTAAGCACTCTTTTGCTTGCCATTCCAAACGACTATCAACATCTCTTTGTTGAATATGATGATGCAAAGAAACTATGGCAGGCTCTGGAAAAGAGGTTTGTCGGTACAAAGAGCACAAAAAGAAACATGAAGTCTGTTCTGAAACAAGACTTTGAAAACTTCAAAGGACAGAAGAATGAATCATTGTCTCAAGTATTTGATCGGTTCAACAAACTCATTGGTGAACTAAATCAAGTTGGTTATAAACCAGACAATGATGATGTCAACAGAAAGTTCCTCAGGTCTCTAGGTGAAGAATGGTCTATGTACACTGTGATATATAGACAAGGAGATGCACTAGAAGAAAAAGAACTTGATGAACTCTACAATGAACTAAGAGTCTTTGAATTTGAGGTAAGTACTAAAACTCCAAATCTACCTTCAAATAATGTTGCTTTTGTGTCAAATACAGGAACAGGTCAGGAGGCTATGAAGAATGCAGGAACAGAAGATTTAGCCAGAGAATCTTTCTTCACTAGTCATGTGCATACTGCATTGATTAGTGAGGATTTAGAACAACTCAATCCTGATGATTTGGAAGAGATGGATATTAAATGGCAGATGGCTATGCTAAGCTTAAGGACAAAGAGGTTTCTTAAAAGAACTGGAAGGCAAAATCTGTCTTACAACAAAGGTGATAGAGCTGGATTTGACAAAACCAAGGTTAAATGTTACAACTGTAGCAATCTGGGTCACTTTGCCAGAGAATGTCCAAGCAAAGATCAAAGATCAAGCTACAACAAAAATAGCACTTCCAACTCAACTGCCTTAGTATCTCAAGAAGGACAAGGGTATGACTGGAGCTTCCAAGCAGAAGAACATGCACAGAACCAAGCTCTCATGGCCTTTACTATTGAGGTACATTCTAAATCCTGCACTCCATAATGCATTAAATCATACAAAGAATTAGAAAAACTAAATAAAGAAACACTAGAAGAGACGATTTTAAATAGAAACAGAAGACTTGAATATAATGGTTGTATAGCTGATTTAGAAAACCAAATTAAAATCTATAAAGTAACTGATCAAAAGATAAAAGATGAATTGCTACAAACCACTTATGAAAAAGAACATATTGAATTGAAATTAAAAGAAACTTTGATCAAACTTGAAGAATGTCAAATGGAACTATAGCAGAATAAACTAACCATTAAAAAGTTTGAAAGAAGTTCTAAAATTGTCAATGAGTTAACTAGTAATCAAACTACAGAAAAAGTTATTCATGGAGTGGGATATCATGCAGTCCCACCTCCAACAAATTTTATTCCTCCATTAAAGTCTAGTACAGAAAGAATTTTAAATGACTTAAAAATTGAAAGTCAAATTGAATATGAATCTAGTAATGAATCTTCTGATGATGATCAAACAATGGAGTCAGATGAAACAAGTTTTCACACCATACAAAGTCAAACTGAATCCCCAAAATACAACTCAGAAAACATACCTAAAATTTTAAGAAGGGGAAATCAAAGGAATTTAAACCAATTAAAAGAACAAAGAAAACCTGAAAATTCTAAATCAACAAAATTATCATGCTTAATTTGTAAGAAAGTTAATCACATAGCTAAAAACTGTCACTTTAATCCTATTAACAATAAAGAATTTAAAGAATTTAAAATCAACAAAGAAAAGGAAAAAGCCTTAAAATTAAAACAAACTAAAGAATCAAAAGAAAAGAAATCCAAAACACCAAAACAAAAGGAATTCAATGAAACATATGCTAACACTCATAAATTTGGAAGAACTGCACCATGATTTGTTCAAAATACCAGGTATAATAGTCCTAGTAGAAGAAATTATTTTAAAAACAATGGAACTCAAAATCGTTTTCCTCAATTTTCAAAATTTTCAAACATCAGTAGAAACTATTCCAGGTTTACTACTGGTAAAAACCCTAATTACAATGCTGTCTGGTATAACTACAGAAACACTACTGATTATGCTCAAAACTCATATTACCCAAACACTACTGGTCCATCAGTAGTGAAATTTTCAAAAACTAAAAACTACGGGTATAAACCTAGATCAGTAGTGACTCAAAACAACATCAATACTAAGTACAAAACTGCATATAAGACTCATTCAGTTAAAAAATCTTATTCTCCAAAGGATGAACCCAAGACAAAACAAGCTTGGGTTCCCAAAATTAACTAATCCTTTTACTTTATGTGCAGAGTATCCAGATCCCTGAAGAAGGTAGAACATGGCATATTGATGGTGGATGCTCTAGACACATGACTGGAAATCTTCAAATTCTTAGAGATTTCAAGTCTTTTGAAGGAGGGTATGTTGCTTTTGGAGAAAATCCTAGGGGAGGTAAGATTACAGGTAAAGGTACAGTATCAAATGGTAAATTTACTTTTGATGATGTGTTTTATGTTGCTGAGCTTAAATACAATCTGGTTAGTGTGTCTCAAGTCTGTGATAAGAAGAACAAAATTCTTTTTACAGATGTTGAGTGCATCATTCTTTCTCCTGATTTTATGTTAGATGAAAAATATGTTGATTTAAGAACACCAAGGAGAAACAATGTGTATTGCCTGGATATTGGGGGAGAACTCATTTCATCAAATGAGATCAACTGTTTTATATATAAGGCAAACACAAATGAATCAGAACTTTGGCATTGAAGGACGTGTCACACAAATTTTAAAAATATGAACAACTTAGTCAAGAAGGATTTGGTAGTTGGTCTACCACAAAAATGTTTTATGTGTGATCATCATTGTGTTGCCTGCCTCAAAGGTAAACAACACAAGACTTCTCATAAGACCAAATCAATTAACTCTATTTCTAATCCTTTGCAACTCTTACATATGGACCTTTTTGGACCTACAAATGTAATGAGTATTGGAAAGAAACAATATTGCCTTGTTATTACTGATAACTTTTCCAGATACACCTGGGTATTCTTTCTCAGGACCAAAGATGAAACAAGTGAAATAATCAAGAATCTGATTGTAAAGCTGGAAAATACAAGAGATTTCAAAGTGAAAGCAATTAGATGTGATAATGGAACTGAATTTAAAAATACTAACCTAATTGACTCTTGTGATCTTAAGGGAATTGACAGGCAGTACAGCTCACCAAGAACTCCACAACAAAATGGTGTAGCTGAAAGAAGAAATAGAACCATCATTGAAGCAGCCAGATCTATGCTTGCAGATTCAAAATTACCAATAACTTTTTGGGCTGAAGCTGTTAATACTGCTTGTTATGTTCAGAACAGAGTATTAATAGTTAAGCCTCATTTTAAAACACCATATGAACTTTTCAATAAAAGAAAACCATCAATAAGTTTCTTAAAATCATTTGGTTGTCCTTGTACTATTTTAATTACAAGAGAACAAATTAGTAAATTTGACTGCAAAGCAGATGATGGAATTTTTGTAGGATACTCAACACAAAGCAAATCCTACAGAGTGTTCAACAAAAGGCTGAGGATCATTGAAGAAAGTGTAAATGTATCATTTAATGAAAATCTTATGAATGAACAAGGAAATGGTCCAGATTGGCTGTTTAATATTGACAATCTAACCAAATCTTTTGATGTCAGTTATGAAGTCAATACAGAAAATTCAAACAATCAAAGCCAACAAGTAGGACCATCATCAAGTGAAAGGCAAGAAATCATGAAATATATCTTAGTTGATACTGCTCCCACAGTTGATACTGAGGACAGTAGTAACTCTGGTAACCCTAATTTCAATGATACCAGTAACAACTCAAAGTCTGAAGATACTATTGATCCCAGTAGTAACTCTGAACCTCAGAATTGTGATGATGAGTTACTTAATACTGATGCCAGTAACAACAATGATACTGCTGAAGTTACTGAAGAGAATGTTACTACTGACACCAGTAGTAATGATGAATCTTCTCAAAATGCAAACAATCAAGAAAAAGGAGGGATAGATGCACAAGTTCCTGAATCAAATGAGTCAAACTTAGATTCTCAACTAACTGTTGACAAAATCCCTGGACCCAGAATTGAAAAGAATCATCCTTTGGACCTAGTCCTAAGTGATGACAATTCATCCATACAGACAAGAAGCAAATTTAATTCTGCCTTGAACTCTAATATTTGTAATATCAGTCTAATATCTAATGAATGCATGTATGAATGTTTTCTGTCACGGGAAGAACCTAAGAAGATTCAACAAGCTATGAAAGATTCAAACTGGATCATAGCAATGCAAGAAGAGCTTCTTCAATTTAAACTACAAGCTGTATGGACACTTGTCCCTCTTCCAAAAGGAAAAAGAGCCATTGGAACTAGATGGATATTTAGAAATAAGAAAGATGAAAGAGGAATAGTGATCAAAAACAAAGCAAGACTTGTAGCTCAAGGATACACACAAGAAGAAGGCATTGATTATGATGAAGTTTATGCTCCAGTTGCCAGAATTGAAGCAATCAGAATATTTCTAGCTTATGCTTCATACAAAAGAATCAAAGTCTACCAAATGGATGTAAAAAGTGCTTTCCTGTAAGGGAAAATAGAAGAAGAAGTATATGTATGTCAACCTCCAGGCTTTGAAGATCCAGAACATGATGATTATGTGTTCAAACTAGACAAAGCTCTATATGGCCTTCATTAGGCACCTATAGCTTGGTATGATACATTGTCCTCATACCTATTGAAGAACAATTTCAAGAGAGGTGCCATTGACAAGACATTATTCACAAGGAAGGTCAAAGATGATATACTACTAGTCCAAATATATGTAGATGATATCATCTTTGGATCAACAAATGATCAATTATGCAAAGAATTTGAAGAACTGATGCAAATCAAGTTCAAAATGAGCTCAATGGGTCCAATGAATTTCTTTCTTGGACTCCAAATCAATCAGAAATCAGATGGCATTTTGATCAATCAATCAAAATATGTCAGAGATATCTTAGAGAAGTTTGCAATGAAAGATAGCAAAAGTGCAAGCACTCCAATGGAAACTCACAAACACCTACATCCTGATGTTGAGGGGGAGGATGTAGATGAGCACCTTTACAGATCAATGATAGGATCTTTGATGTATTTAACTGCATCAATACCTGACATTATGTATAGTGTGTGTGTGTATGTGCCAGATATCAAGCAAAACCAATAGAGTTACACTTACAAGCAGTCAAAAGAATCTTCAGATACCTGAAAGGAAAACCCTCACTTGGTCTTTGGTATCCACATGCATCTCCATTTGAACTCATAGCCTACACAGATAGTGACTATGGTGGTGAATGCCAAGATAGAAAATCTACTACTGGTGGATGTCAATTCTTTGGATCAAGGTTGGTGTCATGGCAATGCAAGAAACAAACCAATGTTTCAACTTCAACTGCTGAAGCAGAGTATGTAGCTGCATCTGCCTGCTGTGCTCAAGTACTGTGGATTCAAAATCAACTCCTAGACTTTGGTATCTCTATACTTAAAACTCCAATTTTTATAGATAATCAAAGTGCAATCAGTATTGTGAATAATCCAGTAAAACATTCTAAAACAAAACACATTGAAATTAGATTTCACTTTATAAGGGATTGCAATGAAAAGAAATTAATAAAAGTAGAGAAAATTCATACTGATGATCAATTAGCAGATCTTTTTACAAAAGCATTTGATGTAGGAAGATTCAACTTTTTGGTTAGCAGTATTGGAATGATTTTAATAAGTTAAGTCTAAAAGGAAAAGATAATACTAAATCTTCTAAACAAATAAAGATATACTATTTTCATGTGTAAAGTGTTTTGTACAAATTTTAAACATTCATTTTTCTGTTTACTACTGGTTATTCATTACTACTGATCTTGTTATTACTACAATCTAGTACTGATAGGGTTTCTCAGTAGAAATTAAGTCAAGTATAGAAACAAAGGTTACTACTGATGTTTCTACTACTGATACTTAGTTACTACTGATCGGCCGGTATCTGTAAAATATGACAATTACATTACTGACCCTCATGAAAATAGCCGTTAGGCTATTATTCGAAGGATACTTTGGTCATTTTGCAGATTTAATCGCAAAATATAAATAGCAGACTGAAATTAGTTTAGCATTATCTTCTCCTCTATTTGATAAACCCTACGCTAAACCCTTATCTCTGCACAACCCGATCAAAACCCAACATCAGTAACAACTCAATTACTGTCACAAATCTGAAATTCCTGCATAATCGATCACTCTCTCTGCAAGATTCATACCAAAAGATCAAAATCAAGCACAATGGCAACCCTAAAATCACTCAATGTCAATACTGATCTCAAATATTCCGAATTCCACAATATGTGTGCCTTCCTAAGAAATCCAGATGGTACAAAGGATTTTCGATCTATTGTGATGTTCCTAAAGAACTCATATATAAAGTTTGCTCTCAATGTCAATCCTAGAGCATATCAACAACACTTAGTTGACTTCTGGACCAATGCTGCAAGAACTGAACGATCAACCATGTCCATGATCAACTCAACTGTGGATGGAAAGTCTATCACCATATCTGAACAATCCATTAGACAACATCTTCAACTCCATGATGAGTCAGGTATGTTCTCTTTACCAAAGGAAGATCTTGTTGAAACTTTAAAGAAAATGGGGTATAAAGGATGACCCGATATAGTTACTTTTTAAAAAGGTCTTCTTTCACCTCAGTGGAAGTTTTTGGTACACAATATTCAACATTGTATCTCTGCAAAAAGAAGTATTTGGAATGAGTTCAACAAATCAATAGCATCTGCTGTTGTTTGTCTGAGCACAGGACAAGTCTTCAATTTTGCAAACATGATATTTGAGGGGATGCTTGGAAATCTGTCATCCTCAAAATTTTTAATGTATCCAAGATTTTTAACTCATATCATAAATTGTGAATTACAAAATTTATCAACTCCCAAAAACATTTTTGTAACACCAGAATTAAACAAAAAGGTTTTTGCAAACATGAGAAAACAATTCAAATTTTCTGGTAAAGTTACCCCTCTGTTCTCAAACATGATCCATGATCAACCACCAACTGGAGAAGGTTCAAATGTCCCAATTGAACCCCAACCCACTCCACCACCAAATACAGCCCAAAAAGAACCCATTGAGTCCACTCAAATAAATGAACCCACAGATGTCCTGCAAGTGTCCCAGGTACATGAGATGAATCCCCAGAGTGCTACTCTTCACTCTGAGGAAGACCAGACCTTAGCCTAACAAATTTCTATTAAATATAAAAGGAAGAAAACTTCCTTAAAGGACACCAGGGGACAACTTGAGTCAAACCCCAAACTCCAAGAGTTGACCTCACAGGAGGAGAGAGGTCATGAGGAAAGGGCTCTCACTACTGATGCCCCAAAGGTGGGTGCACAGGATAGTGAGAACATCATTAGGACCCAGACCTCGGCAACTCTTAGTGATGACTCAGAATTTGAGGAATTACGGAGAGGACCCCGGTGCCAAGAAACCACAAGGGGGGGCATTACTGCTTCTTCTAGGAAGAAGAGTATGTCCAAACAACCCATTTTATCACCAAGAAGTGACGAGGGTAGAACAGAACCAATTGAATTGACGGATAGGATGGAAAACCTTAAAGCTAATGTACCTAATGTGCCCAATGATCCGCCTAAATGGGCTGAGGGCAGTATTAAACAAACTAAATTGACGGATAGGAAGGAAAACCTTAAAACCATTGTACAACATTGTCTGACTTTATTAAACTCTCAAGGAAAAACCATGGCATATATGAAGTCTTATATTAATACTCTGAACAGAAGACAGAAGAGGTTCGAGTTAAAACTTCAAAGGCAATCTAATTTGATAAGAAAATTGCAGAAAAGGATTGCAGATAGTGAGGCTCAACAGGTTGAGATCACTAAGGGGGAGAAAGATCAAATTCAAGAAATGATAGATCAAACTATAGCAGCAGCAGCCCTCCTCAATTTAAAAGAAGTCCATGGTGAAACAGGTCAAAGTTCTGGTGAAAACCTGTATAAAGAAATGGATGAGGATATATTTGTGTCTGCAAATCAATCACAAATAGCAGAACAAATAAAATCTCCAATTGCTACTGAAGTAATAAAGACTACTGATCCTATGGTTATTACTGATGAAAAGGATCAAGAGGTTGTTACTACTGGTCATGATGAAGAGATAGATACACCAGTAGTAAATGCTCCAGAAGAAGATATAATGGTTACTACTGATTCCCTAGCAGTAGTAACTACTGAAACAACCTCACCAGTAGTTAATGAAGAAAGACAAATTATACCAGTAGCAGTTACACCAGTAGCAACCACAATGGTTACTACTGAAGAGGACGAAGAAAAAATTCCAGAGCTCATTGAACGTGAACGGTTTGTAGTTATCACAAAACCTCCAACACCTGATCAACCACTTATCATACCTGACATTGATGATAATGTGAACTGGTTTGAAATAGATGAATGTGCTCTTCCTCCACATCCAAAGATTCTATCAGAAGACAAACTCAAATTATTTTCTCCATCAATTATAATAAATGGTTTTCCTGATATGAAATACACTGCACCACCATCTATACTTCCAGCTTGTATTAGAAAGGGAAAAGAAATTTATGATGATGATTATCCCAATAGAGCCTTAGGTCATCACATGGTAAATAAGATGAATCATGTGAGATCTGCTAAACAATCCAAATGGAAAGTGGACCATATGAGGTACTTAAAGAAAGTGGCTATTACTCAAGCTCTTGAAGAAAAGAAAAAGGCTGAAAAGGAAAGATTAGAAAATCAAGAAGCTGAAGTACCTATTCCACAAATAAAAGGAGTTCAGGTAGAAGACCAACAAGCTGCATTTAGAAGACATAGGAAAATTGAAGAAGAACACTTAAACTATCTTGAAGAGTTGGTAGCTGAATGCAAAAGAGTCAAAGGTGAACTACTAGATGACATCTTTGAACAGAAGAAAAATATGATTGACTTTTTGAAGTCAAAAGGGCATAGTGCAAAGTCTTTTGGCAGAATGAGAATGCTTACAATAGTAGATAAATATTGTACTGCCAAGAAGAAAGAGTTAGCTGAATTGGATGCAGAAGAAGAAAAAGCAAAAGCTTTAATTGCTATAGATCCAACAGTCATTTCATCCGGAAAACCAACTCCTGGTGAAACTTCCACACCCCAATCAAAGAAAAGAAAAGCTCTTCCACAGGAATAGAAAAGCAAAAAGAAATCAAAACAAACAGAACAAATTATTCCTGTTCTTGAAGTTCCTATTACTCCCCTTGAAGACAATCCAATCATTAATTGGAGAGTTCTTGATAATAATGTGATTGAAGTTATAAGGGAAGACAGAAAAGTACAGAGATTTACTGGTTGGAAGCCAATGATCAAATCCTGTTCAAGAAGTGATATAATCAAAGTACTGATTATTGGAAAACCATGAATGACTAAGAAGATATGGAAGAATTCTGGTGCTGGATACTTAACCAAAATGATTGATGCTGCATTTTATCCAGATAACTATCCAGAAATATTCTCAAACACTGAAAATGTGTATGCTTGGAATGTGTTACCCACAGTAAATATGTACTTCTTTGAAAGATCAAGCAAGAACTGTGAACTTTACTTATTTGAAAAGGAATATCCACACTCTGAAGAAACTATGTATCAGATATTCACAAACACAATGATGAAACCATATGATGAGATAATGTTCAGAGAAAAACTTAACTATTTTATCAAAAGAAATAGTAAGTATATTATAGCTCAAAGAAAAAGATAAAATCAAAGAACTCTTGAGAAACGGGCTGCTTTAGAAGAGCAAAGGAAGAAAGAAGAAGAAGAAACTTGATTAATTCAAAGTGAATTAATAAGTTTAGGGGGAGATTGTTGGGATGTAAACAAGATATACAAGTTCTATTACTGATGCTGCAGTTGGTACTGATTAATGAAGAATGAAGTTAGTACTGATGGGGCAGAAACACTATCCACTACTGATGCTAATCTTGGAAGATTACTACTGATGATGTTACTACTGACGATCAAGTGTTACTACTGATGTTATATTTAGAGCTGATCGTGTCCGAGATTCTAGCATAGTTAGTTATAGAATGTATATCTTATTGTAATTCAATTGTAATCGATTCCTAGAATAACTAGGTAAATAATTTAGGCTTCAAGGACTATTATATACAGTTCCTTATGAATTGTAAACATACGTGTATTGATCGAACGAATTAATACATTGAAGCTTTTTGTGATAAACTGTGTTCTTTGTTTTTATTCTCATTCGATTACAGTTTACCTTGTTCTTAATCTAATAACATAAGTGGTATCAGAGCTTTAAGGTTCATTGAGTTATTCAATCCTGACAAGTGGTATCAGAGCTTTACGGTTCTAGATCTACGAATTAAGAACAGCAAAAAGTTTCATACTCTCGATCTTAACATTGTTAATCATGTCTGATAACAATGAAAGTACTCAAGCAAATAAAATTCCCATTCTCACTCCCAATAACTTTGGGATGTGGAAAAACAGAATCAAGCAGTATATGCTTATTACTGATTATTCCATGTGGGAAGTTGTTGTTGAAGGCAACAAAACCATTCAGACTCAAGCATCAAGTTCATTAACTGAAGCAGACAAACTTAAGTGTGAAAAGGAAAAGAAAGACATAGGAATTGAACTCAAAGATCTAAGCACTCTTTTGCATGCCATTCCAAACGACTATCAACATCTCTTTGTTGAATATGATGATGCAAAGAAACTATGGCAGGCTCTGGAAAAGAGGTTTGTCGGTACAAAGAGCACAAAAAGAAACATGAAGTCTGTTCTGAAACAAGACTTTGAAAACTTCAAAGGACAGAAGAATGAATCATTGTCTCAAGTATTTGATCGGTTCAACAAACTCATTGGTGAACTAAATCAAGTTGGTTATAAACCAGACAATGATGATGTCAACAGAAAGTTCCTCAGGTCTCTAGGTGAAGAATGGTCTATGTACACTGTGATATATAGACAAGGAGATGCACTAGAAGAAAAAGAACTTGATGAACTCTACAATGAACTAAGAGTCTTTGAATTTGAGGTAAGTACTAAAACTCCAAATCTACCTTCAAACAATGCTGCTTTTGTGTCAAATACAGGAACATGTCAGGAGGCTATGAAGAATGCAGGAACAGAAGATTTAGCCAGAGAATCTTTCTTCACTAGTCATGTGCATACTGCATTGATTAGTGAGGATTTAGAACAACTCAATCCTGATGATTTGGAAGAGATGGATATTAAATGGCAGATGGCTATGCTAAGCTTAAGGACAAAGAGGTTTCTTAAAAGAACTGGAAGGCAAAATCTGTCTTACAACAAAGGTGATAGAGTTGGATTTGACAAAACCAAGGTTAAATGTTACAACTGTAGCAATCTGGGTCACTTTGCCAGAGAATGTCCAAGCAAAGATCAAAGATCAAGCTACAACAAAAACAACACTTCCAACTCAACTGCTTTACTATCTCAAGAAGGACAAGGGTATGACTGGAGCTTCCAAGCAGAAGAACATGCACAGAACCAAGCTCTCATGGCCTTTACTACTGATCCTTCTACTACTAAGGTACATTCTAAATCCTGCACTCCAGAATGCATTAAATCATACAAAGAATTAGAAAAACTAAATAAAGAAACACTAGAAGAGATGATTTTAAATAGAAACAGAAGACTTGAATATAATGGTTGTATAGCTGATTTAGAAAACCAAATTAAAATCTATAAAATAACTGATCAAAAGATAAAAGATGAATTGCTACAAACCACTTATGAAAAAGAACATATTGAATTGAAATTAAAAGAAACTTTGATCAAACTTGAAGAATGTCAAATGGAACTAGAGCAGAATAAACTAACCATTAAAAAGTTTGAAAGAAATTCTAAAATTGTCAATGAGTTAACTAGTAATCAAACTACAGAAAAAGTTATTCATGGAGTGGGATATCATGCAGTCCCACCTCCAACAAATTTTATTCCTCCATTAAAGTCTAGTACAGAAAGAATTTTAAATGACTTAAAAATTGAAAGTCAAACTGAATATGAATCTAGTAATGAATCTTCTGATGATGATCAAACAATGGAGTCAGATAAAACAAGTTTTCACACCACACAAAGTCAAACTGAATCCCCAAAATACAACTCAGAAAACATACCTAAAATTTTAAGAAGGGGAAATCAAAGGAATTTAAACCTATTAAAAGAACAAAGAAAACCTGAAAATTCTAAATCAACAAAATTATCATGCTTAATTTGTAAGAAAGTTAATCACATAGCTAAAAACTGTCACTTCAATCCTATTAACAATAAAGAATTTCAAGAATTTAAAATCAACAAAGAAAAGGAAAAAGCCTTAAAATTAAAACAAACTAAAGAATCAAAAGCAAAGGAATCTAAAACAACGGAACAAAAGAAATTCAATAAACATATGCTAACACTCATAAATTTGGAAGAACTGCACCAAGATTTGTTCAAAATACCAGGTATAACAGTCCAAGCAGAAATAATTATTTTTAAAACAATGGAACTCAAAATCGTTTTCCTCAATTTTCTAAGTTTTCAAACATCAGTAGAAACTCTTCCAGGTTTACTACTGGTAAAAACCCTAATTACAATGATGTCTGGTATAACTACAAAAACACTACTGATTATGCTCAAAACCCTTATTACCCAAACACTACTGGTCCATCAGTAGTGAAATTTTCAAAAGCTAAAAACTACGGGTATAAACCTAGATCAGTAGTGAATCAAAACATCAGTACTAAATACAAAACTGCATATAAGAATCATTCAGTTAAGAAGTCTTATTCTTTAAAGGATGAACCCAAGACAAAACAAGCTTGGGTTCCCAAAATTAACTAATCCTTTTACTTTATGTGCAGAGTATCCAGATCCCTGAAGAAGGTAGAACATGGCATATTGATAGTGGATGCTCTAGACACATGACTGGAAATCTTCAAATTCCTAGAGATTTCAAGTCTTTTGAAGGAGGGTATGTTGCTTTTGGAGAAAATCCTAGGGGAGGTAAGATTACAGGTAAAGGTATAGTATCAAATGGCAAAATTACTTTTGATGATGTATTTTATGTTGCTGAGCTTAAATACAATCTGGTCAGTGTGTCTCAAGTCTGTGATAAGAAGAACAAAATTCTTTTTACAGATGTTGAGTGCATCATTCTTTCTCCTGATTTTATTTTAGATTAAAAATATGTTGTTTTAAGAACACCAAGGAGAAACAATGTGTATTGCCTGGATATAGGGGGGAACTCATTTCATCGAATGAGATCAACTGTTTTATATCTAAGGCAAACACAAATGAATCAGAACTTTGGCATAGAAGGATGTGTCACACAAATTTTAAAAATATGAACAATTTAGTTAAAAAGGATTTGGTAGTTGGTCTACCACAAAAAGAATTTATGTGTGATCATCATTGTGTTGCCTGCCTAAAAGGTAAACAACACAAGACTTCTCATAAGTTCAAATCAATTAACTCTATTTCTAATCCTTTGCAACTCTTACATATGGACCTTTTTGGACCTACAAATGTAATGAGTATTGGAAAGAAACAATATTGCCTTGTTATTACTGATGACTTTTCCAGATACACTTGGGTATTCTTTCTCAGGACCAAAGATGAAACAAGTGAAATAATCAAGAATCTGATTGTAAAGCTGGAAAATACAAGAGATCTCAATGTGAAAGCAATTAGATGTGATAATGGAACTGAATTTAAGAATACTAACCTAATTGACTTTTGTGATCTTAAGGGTATTGACAGGCAGTACAGCTCACCAAGAACTCCACAACAAAATGGTGTAGCTGAAAGAAGAAATAGAACTATCATTGAAGCAGCCAGATCTATGCTTGCAGATTCAAAATTACCAATAACTTTTTGGGCTGAAGCTGTTAATACTGCCTGTTATGTTCAGAACAGAGTATTAATAGTTAGCCTCATTTTAAAACACCTTATGAACTTTTCAATAAAAGAAAACCATCAATGAGTTTCTTAAAATCATTTGGTTGTCCTTGTACTATTCTAATTACAAGAGAACAAATTGGTAAATTTGACTGCAAAGCAGATGATGGAATTTTTGTAGGATACTCAACACAAAGCAAATCCTACAGAGTGTTCAACAAAAGGTTGAGGATCATTGAAGAAAGTGTGAATGTATCCTTTAATGAAAATCTTATGAATGAACAAGGAAATCGCCCAGATTGGTTGTTTAATATTGATAAACTAACCAAATATTTTGATGTTAGTTATGAATTTAATACAGGAACTTCAAACAATCAAAGCCAACAAGTAGGACCATCATCAAGTGAAAGGCAAGAAATCATGAAATATATCTTAGTTGATACTGCTCCCACAGTTGATACTGAGGACAATAGTAACTCTGGTAACCCTAATGTCAATGATAGCAGTAACAACACAAATTCTGAAGATACTACTGATCCCAGTAGTAACTCTGAACCTCAGAGTTGTGATGATGATGTACTTCATACTGATACCAGTAATACTGATGCCAGTAACAACAATGATACTACTGAAGTTACCGAAGAGAATGTTACTACTGACACCGGTAGTAATGATGAATCTTCTCAAAATGCAAACAATCAAGAAGAATCGGGGATAGATACACAAATTCCTGAATCAAATGAGTCAAACTTAGATTCTCAACTAACTGTTGACAAAATACCTGGAACCAGAACTGAAAAGAATCATCCGTTGGACCTAGTCCTAAGTGATGTCAATTCATCTATGCAGACAAGAAGCAAATTTAATTCTAACATTTGTAATATCAGTCTAATATCTAATGAATGCATGTATGAATGTTTTCTGTCACAGGAAGAACCTAAGAAGATTCAACAAGCTATGAAAGACTCAAACTGGATCATAGCAATGCAAGAAGAATTTCTTCAATTTAAACTACAAGCTGTATGGACACTTGTCCCTCTTCCAAAAGGAAAAAGACCCATTGGAACCAGATGGATCTTCAGAAACAAGAAAGATGAAAGAGGTATAGTGATAAAAAACAAAGCAAGGCTTGTAGCTCAAGGTTATACACAAGAAGAAGGGATTGATTATGATGAAGTATATGCACCAGTAGCCAGAATTGAAGCAATCAGAATATTTCTAGCATATGCTTCATACAAAAGATTCAAAGTCTACCAAATGGATGTAAAAAGTGCCTTCTTGTATGGGAAAATAGAAGATGTATATGTATGTCAACCTCCAGGCTTTGAAGATCCAGAACATGATGACTATGTGTTCAAACTAGACAAAGCTCTGTATGGCCTTCATCAGGCACCTAGAGCTTGGTATGATACATTGTCCTCTTACCTATTAAAGAACAATTTCAAGAGAGGTGCCATTGACAAGACATTATTCACAAGGAAGGTCAAAGATGATATACTACTGGTCCAAATATATGTAGATGATATCATCTTTGGATCAACAAATGATAAATTGTGCAAAGAATTTGAAGAACTGATGCAGATCAAGTTCAAGATGAGTTCAATGGGTCCAATGAATTTCTTTCTTGGACTCCAAATCAATTAGAAACCAGATGGTATTTTAATCAATAAATCAAAATATGTCAGAGACATATTAGAGAAGTTTTCAATGAAAGATTGTAAAAGTGCAAGCACTCCAATGGAAACTCACAAACACCTACATCCTGATGTTGAGGGGGAGGATGTAGATGAGCACCTTTACAGATCAATGATAGGATCTTTGATGTATTTAACTGCATCAAGACCTGACATTATGTATAGTGTTTGTGTATGTGCCAGATATCAAGCAAAACCAAAAGAATTACACTTACAAGTAGTCAAAAGAATCTTCAGATATTTGAAAGGAAAACCTTCACTTGGTCTTTGGTATCCACATGCATCACCATTTGAACTCATAGCCTACACAGATAGTGACTATGGTGGTGAATGCCAAGATAGAAAATCTACTACTGGTGGATGTCAATTCTTTGGATCAAGGTTGGTGTCATGGCAATGCAAGAAACAAACTAATGTTTCAACCTCAACTGCTGAAGCAGAGTATGTAGTTGCATCTGCCTGCTGTGCTCAAGTGTTGTGGATTCAAAATCAACTCCTAAACTTTGGTATCTCTATTCTTAAAACTCCAGTTTTTATAGATAATCAAAGTGCTATCAGTATTGTGAATAATCCAGTAAAACATTCTAAAACAAAACACATTTAAATTAGATTTCACTTTATAAGAGATTGCAATGAAAAGAAATTAATAAAAGTATAGAAAATTCATACTGATGATCAATTAGCAGATCTTTTTACAAAAGCATTTGATGTAGGAAGATTCAACTTTTTGGTTAGCAGTATTGGAATGATTTTAATAAGTCAAGTCTAAAAGGAAAAGATAATACTAAATTTTTAAGCTAATAAAGATATACTATTTTCCTATGTAAAGTGTTTTGTACAAATCTTTAAAATTTTCATGTTTTACTACTGGTTATTCATTACTACTGATCTTGTTATTACTACCACAATCTAGTACTGATAGGGTTTATCAGTAGAAATTAAGTCAAGTATAAAAACAAAGGTTACTACTGATGGTTCTACTACTGATACTTAGTTACTACTGATCGGTCGTTATCTGTAAAATACAACAATTACATTACTGACCCTCATGAAAATAGCCGTTAGGTTATTATTCGAAGGATATTTTGGTCATTTTGCAGGTTATTCGAAAAAATATAAATACCAGACTGAGATTAGTTTAGCATTATCTTTTCCTCGATTTGATAAACCCTACGCTAAACCCTTATCTCTGCACCATTCGATCAAAACCTAACATCAGTAACAACTCAATTCCGATCACACACTTGAAATTCCTACCAAAACGATCACTCTCTCTAAAAGATTCACTCCAAAAGATCAAAATCAAACACAAATGGCAACCCTAAAATCACTCAATGTCAATACTAATCTTAAATATTCCGAATTCCACCATATGTGTGCCTTCTTAAGAAATCCAGATGGTACAAAGGATTTTCAACCTATTGTGATGTTTCTAAAGAACTCATACATAAAGTTTGCTCTCACCATCAATCCCAAAGCATATCAACAACACCTAGTTGATTTCTGGAACAATGCTGAAAGAACTGAAGGGTCAACCATGTCCATGATCAAATCAACTGTGGATGGAAAAACAATCACCATAACTGAACAATCCATCAGACAACATCTTCAACTTCATGATGAGTCAGGTATGTTCTCTTTACCAAAGGAAGATCTTGTTGAAACTTTAAAGAAAATGGGATACGAAGGAAGATCAGACATAGTTACTTTTCAAAAAGGTCTTCTTTCACCCCCAATGGAAATTTTTGGTACACACTATTCAACACTGCATTTCTCCTAAAAGGAGTACTTGGAATGAATTCAACAAATCAATAGCTTCTGTTGTTGTTTGTTTGAGCACAGGACAAGTATTCAATTTTTCTAACATGATTTTTGAAGGAATGCTTGGAAACTTATCATCTTAAAAAAATTTAATGTATCCAAGATTTCTAACTCATATCATAAATTGTGAATTACAAAATCTGTCAACTCCTAAAAACATATTTGTAACACCAGAGTTGAACAAAAAGGTTTTTCCAAACATGAGAAAACAATTCAAATTTTCTGGTAAAGTCACTCCACTATTCTCAAACATGATCAATGATCAACCACCTACTGGAGAAGGTTCAACTCACCCAATTGAACCCCAACCCACTCCACCACCAAATACAGCCCAAACAGAACCCATTGAGTCCACTCAAATAATTGAACCAATAGATGTCCTGCAAGTGTCCCAGGTACATGAGATGAATCCCCAGAGTGCTACTCTTCACTCCGAGGAAGACCAGACCTTAGCCAAACAAATTTCTATCAAATATAAAAGGAAGAAAACTTCCTTAAAGGACACCAGGGGACAAATTGAGTCAAACCCCAGACTCCAAGAGTTGACCTCACAGGAGGAGAGAGGTTATGAGGAAAGGGCTCTCACTACTGATGCCCCAAAGGTGGGTGCACAGGATAGTGAGAACATCATTAGGACCCAGACCTCGGCAACTCTTAGTGATGACTCAGAATTTGAGGAATTACTGAGAGGACCCCAGTGCCAAGAAACCACAAGGGGAGGCATTACTGCTTCTTCTAGGAAGAAGAGTATGTCCAAACAACCCATTTCATCACCAAGAAGTGATGAGGGTAGAACAGAACCAATTGAATTGACGGATAGGATGGAAAACCTTAAAGCCAATGTACCTAATGAGCCCAATGATCCACCCAAATGGGCTGAGGGCAGTATTAAACAAACTAAATTGACGGCTAGGAAGGAAAACCTTAAAACCACTGTACAAAATTGTCTGGAGTTACTAAATAATCAAGGAAAAACCATGGCATATATGAAGTCTCATATTAATAATCTGAACAGAAGACAGAAGAGGTTCGAGTTGAAACTTCAAAAGCAATCTACTTTGATCAGAAAATTGCAGAAAAAGATTGCAGATAGTGAGGCTCAACAGGTTGAGATCACTAAGGGGGAGAAAGATCAAATTCAAGAAATGATAGATCAATCTATAGCAGCAGCAACCCTCCTCAATTTAAAAGAAGTCCATGGTGTAACAAGTCAAAATTCTGGTGAAGACTTGTATAAAGAAATGGATGAGGATGTATTTGTGTCTGCAAATCAATCACAAATAGCAGGACAAATAAATTCTCCAATTGCTACTGAAGTAATAAAGACTATTGATCCTATGGTTATTACTGATGAAAAGGATCAAGAGGTTGTTACTACTGGTCATGATGAAGAGATGGATACACCAGTAGTAAATGCTCCAGAAGAAGGTATAATGGTTACTACTGATGCCCTAGCAGTAGTAACTACTGAAACAATCTCACCAGTAGTAAATGAAGAAAGACAAATTGTGCCAGTAGTAGATATACCAGTAGAAACTACCTTGGTTACTACTGAAGATGAGGAAGAAGAACTTCCTGAACTTATTGAACGAGAACGTTATGTAATCATCTCAAAACCACCAACTCCTGATCAACCACTTATCATACCTGACATTGATGATAATGTGAACTGGTTTGAAGTAGATGAATGTACTCTCCCTCCACATCCAAAGATTCTATCAGAAGACAAACTCAAATTATTTTCTCCATCAATTAAAATAAATGGTATTCCTGATATGAAATATTTTCCACCTCCATCTATACTTCCAGCTTGTATTGGAAAGGGAAAAGAGATTTATGATGTTGATTATCCCAACGGAGAATTAGGTTACCACATGGTGAACAAAATGAATCATGTCAGATCTGAGAAACAATCCAGATGGAAGGTGAAACATATGAGGTTTTGGAAGAAAGTGGATATGTATCAAGCTCTTGAAGAAAAGAAAAGGGATGCAAAAGATGTTCCACTAATAAAAGATGTTCAAATAACAGACCAACAAGCTAAATTCAAAAGACATAGAAAAATTGAAGAAGAACATCTAAACTGTCTTGAAGATCTGGTAGCTGAATGTAAAAGAACAAAAGGTGAACTACCAGATGACATCTTTGAACAGAAGACAAATATGATTGACTTTCTGAAGTCAAAAGGGCATAGTGCAAAATCTTTTGGCAGAATGAAGATGATTACAATAATAGATAAATATTGTACTGCCAAGAAGAAAGAATTGGCTGAACCAGATGCAGAAGAAGAAAAAGCAAAAGCTTTAATCCCAATAAATCCAACATTAATTCAAACTGGTAGTATATCAACTACTGGTGAAACTTCCACTCCCCAAACAAAGAAAAGAAAAGCTCTTCCACAGGAACAGAAAGACAAAAAGAAATCAAAAACAGAACAAATTATTCCTGTTCTTGAAGTTCCTGTTGCTCCCCTTGAAAACAATCCAATCATCAATTGGAGAGTCATGGATAATAATGTCATTGAAATTATAAGGGAAGACAGAAAAGTGCAAAGATTTACTGGTTGGAAGCCAATGATCATATCTTGTTCAAGAAGTGATATTATCAAAATTCTGATTATTGGGAAACCAAGAATGAGCAAGAAAACATGGAAGAACTCTGGTGCTGGATACTTAACCAAGATTATTGATGCTGCATTTTATCCAGATAACTATCCAGATATATTTTCTAACACAGAAAATGTATATGGTTGGAATGTGTTACCCACAGTACAAATGTACTTCTTTGAAAGATCAAGCAAGAACTGTGAGTTATATCTATTTGAAAAAGAATATCCACACTCTGAAGAAACTATGTATCAGATATTCACAAACACGATGATGAAACCGTATGATGAAGTAATGTTCAGAGAAAAACTCAACTATTTCATCAAAAGAAACAGCAAGTATATAATAGCTCAAAGGAAAAGACAAAATCAAAGAACTCTTGAGAAACGAGCTGCTGAAGAAGAGCAAAGAAAGAAAGAACAAGAAGAAACTTGATTAATTCAAAATGAATTAATAAGTTTGGGGGAAAATTGTTGGAACACAGATGATCTACTACTGAAATTGAATTACTACTGAAGAAGGAAGTTACTACTGATCTCGAGTTACTACTGCTAAAGGCAAAATACTACTGACGATCAAGTTTACTACTGATGTTATATTTAGAGCTGATCGTGTTCGAAATTTTTATTAGAGTTAGTTATAGTATGTAAATCTTTATGTAATTCAATTGTAATCGAGTCCTAGAATAACTAGGGTAAAAGTTTAGGCTTCAAGGACTATTATATATAGTTCCTTATGAATTGTAAACATACGTGTATTGATCGAACGAATTAATACATTGAAGCTTTTTGTGATAAACTGTGTTCATCGTATTGTTCTTATTCAATTACAGTTTACATTGTTCTTAATCTAATAACATAAGTGTTAATCCGCTGTAACTTCTTGTGTTAGTAGATCTGGGTTTATAATAACTTGTTTGGTTATACGATCCTAACACTTTAGGAACTTTTGCTAATAGCAATTGCATTAATATTATCACAGTAGATGTTGGCAATTGCATTAATATTATCACAGTAGATGTTGGTTAAAATATTATTTTGTTCCTTACTAATCTTACATAAATGTTTTCCTCAAAGAAATTGACAACCACCTGCAGTTTTTTCCATAGTAAATCCACTTTCATTTATAAATTTCTTACTTTCTGAAAATCAAATTTAAACGATTCAATCACTCCACTATATGTGTCCACTGCTAACATTTACAGGGAATTATCGCATAGGATGCGTAATGGACCACATGACAATTATACTGTATTTATTATTGTATTAATGTTAGGATCCGGCGAGGACTCAAAAATTGGTGAGGACCGCGAGGATAATTCTCAATCAATCATTTTAAGAAATTTGGATCATTGTCATAATTTGTAGATCTTTTTGAGGAAACATTTTTTTACAATGATTCAAAATTTATGAAAATGATCCATATTTTTATAAGGGAAATGCTAACAAGTACCGTAAGGACAATGGTTAAAAACAATTTGTGGTTTAAATTAATTGTAAACTACCTAATAAAAAACCACCTCCATGCATTTTATTTAACCAACTTTAATTAATTATGTTTTATTTGTTGTATATTAACCACTTAATCATTCTTAACCATTGCCCTAAGAGTAATGTTAGCAAATCCCCTTTTATAAATAATTGGTTAAGAATTATCCTTACAATCCTAACCCGATCTCACTTCATTTGTACTTATATTACCAATTGCATCAAAACATTTCGAAAACGTCGAATGTCCTTAAACCTTTTCAACAGCCAACCTAACAGATTCCTAATGCATCAAAAACTTCACAAATGGAAGATTCCCACGAATATACATTACTTTTTTTATTTTCAAGTGGTACTATGAGAGAACGTGTTAAATCCTAATTAATTGATAAATGTTAGTAAATAAATAATTATGGAAAAAAAGTTATAAAATACTTTCTCCGTTTCAAAATAAGTGATACATTTTGGGTTGCATGTTTTTTGAGGCAAAATATCATAATAAAGATTAATTATATTAAATTGGATAGTTAGTGAAATTTGTGCTCAAAAACTTTGATTAAAATGAGTTTAATAATGTTTAAAAGTAAAAGTATTGGTAAATGTGTCATTTTACTATATTAAATGAGATAGTTAGTGGGTGTGGGTCCTACTACTTTTTGCCAAATAATTTTTTTTCTTCATAGTGTATCACTTATTTTGTAACATCCTAAAATGGAAAGTATAACACTTATTTTGAAACAGAAGAATAGAAGAAGTACATGATATTATTTTGCTATGAACTAAAAAATATGCTTATAGACAAACAAAAAAAATTACATGTAATTAAGAGTTAGTTTATTAAGTTTTGAACTTTTTTCATTTATAGGTGAACTTCAATTAATATTCATCTATGAATGAGTTTAGAGAATGCAAAATAATACTTTTTTTATACGTCTCGTAAAAATAAAGTTCTCGCATTAACTAAGATATATGAGTGCAATGCATTCGTGTTCGTCTATTTGTTGTACCAAGTGTCCAATGTTTTTGCTTGCTTAATATGGAAATAACGGTGGTGCATGTTGGAAAACTCTCTTATCATGAGAAATACGCAAATATGTTTAAATAACATTAAACTGAAGATATAATTTGGGATAATATAAGTAGTTTGCAATACGATTAAGAGTTAATTGCAAGAATGGTCTATGTAGTTTGGTTAAATTGCACGTTTGGTCACCATAGTTCAATATATAAATGCAGACGTAGTATTCATGGTTTGCATTTTTAGCATGTTTTGGTCCCGCTCACCTAGCACTGTTAAATAAATCCGTTAGTTGAGGGTATTTTTGTCATTTTACACATATGGTACCACTATATCATCTTCTTCCTTGGAACATAACCCAAATTAATTTCAGTTATGTAAACCTAAATTTTTTCGGTCATGTTCGAGTACTACATATTTCCTCAGCTTATCAGTTTACACACGTTTTGTTACTAAGGCATGTCCCAACAGTTGGCCGCCAGTAAACCCATCAGTAGCGTCACGTCAGCACATCCTTGCTGGCACGCTACTGACACGGTCGTGCCAACCCTACCCATCACTAAACCCATCACTAACACGTCCTTTACACATCATCATTTTTAATTAAATTATATAATTATAAAATAAATACATTATATTAAAATTATTAAATTAAAAACATTAAATTTATTAAAATTAAAAAAAAAAACACTTATTTTTTTTTTTTTTTTTGAAAAAAGGTAATATATTTTTATTCCTAAAACAAATATATAAAAGAATTAAAACTAAAAAGAAAAAAAGAAAAAAACAGAAAATAAAACAATTTTTTATTAAAAAAAATAAAAAATTGTACAATTTTTTAAGCTGCATGTACAACTCCCAAACCCCATACCCCTCCCCCTCTTCTTCTTCCTCCCTCCTCCTCCCCTGCCGACGCCTACCCCCCTCCCGTCCTCACCACGACGGGTCTTGAACGACGCCTGCAACGACGTGGCCGTGTCAACGGTGTCGTTCAACGACGACCAAAAAAGGCCCACGACGGATGCTAGAGACGTGCCATTGGGACCGGTCTAAAGTTTTAGTATTTTACCCTCGCAAATGTTCTTCGAGTTTAAGTGCTGTCTGAGCATTCACGAACTAATTGGAACTCCGATTTGCACTATGCATCTTAAATATTAACCGTAGATAACTTATTTTAGTATGTTATCCTTATATTGTACTCCCTTCGTCCCACAAAAAAGTTCTCATTTCTCCCTAACTTTTATCCCACAAAAAATTCTTATTTCTCATATTTGATGGGTCCCACATAATAAAATATTACTTCTTCCGATTCAAAATAAGTGATACACTTTCCTTTTTGGGGTGTATCAAAATAAGTGATACACTTTGGAAAATTACCTTATTTGGCAAAAAATAGTGGGACACACACACCCACTAACTATCTACTTTAACAAAATGAAATGACAATTTTACCCTTGCTTTTACTTTTAAACATCATTAACTCCACTTTATTCAAAAAGTGTGGGGTTCATTCCCCACTAACCATCCAATTAATCAAATTTAACCATCATTATAAACTTTTGCCTCAAAAAACGTGAAACACAAAGTGTATCACTTATTTTGAATCGGAGGAAGTATTATTAGTTAGAACTCAACCATTAATAACCACTAATTATCTTTCTCTCTCCAAACCAACCTTATATTTTAATCAAATTTATTACCAATTACCCCACTACTAACATTACCTAAAAACTTGTGCCAATATGAAATGGGAACTTTTTTGTGGGACGGAGGGAGTATAATATAGGGATCGATGTTATTGTAATTTACGTTATAACATGCATTCAATATATATTTTGATTAAACATATAAACGAATCAAACGAACACGAACGGAGCCTTGTTTGTGTTCGTTCGTGTTCGTGAACCGTTCGCGAACACTTATCGACTGGAGTTTTTTGTTCGTGTTCGTTTTTAAGAAAAAAAAAGTTAGTGTTCATGGACTGTTCGTGAACAAGGGTAACGAACATAAACAAACACAAACGAACAGAGTGTAGGAAAACATGTTTCTACCATTTTCAAAACCACCTTAAAGATACCAGAAACATAAGTTGCATAACTGAAAACATGAACTATCTAAGATTGTTAACTTTAAACAAGTTATGGAGATCTAGGGTTGTGCGTTTCTAAATAAATTGAACAAGAAAGTCTAAACCTAAGGGCTTTATATATTTACGTTTTTTTTTTAATTTTAATTATGATTAATCAATATTATAACAACTATTATATATTTAATTCAAGAATAAACGAACACGAACACAAAAGAACACGAACGAATGTTCACGTACGTAAACGAAGAACGGGTCTTTGTTCGTGTTCATTGGTTTACCTAAACAAACACACAATCTTGTTCATGTTCGTTTATTTAACTAAACGAACGAACGAATATAAACGAAGTCCTGATGAACGATTCACGAACGGTTTGTTTACATGCCTAATTTAATCTGATAAGTAATGCAATCAACACTCACAGACTTTTCTACAATAATCAGCATGAAGGCAACACTGAAATGCATCAATGCATGAAGTATTATTATTAGTGTTCTAATACTTGTCTATTTTAAAACCCACCCTAACTGATTGTTTGTTAGTGACCCAACAAAATTTATGCTATTTAATTAACTTGCTTATGACGAATTAAATTTCAGAACAAGATTAGTGTTTCTCTTTCTTGTTCGGGATTCGGTTGAAAATAATATGAGCATGCAAGTAGGAGCACGTGAACTTGATCCAGTGTACAGCGAGGAGTGTGTACTACTTGATCTAACGATATAAATTTTTTATTTATTAAACTCTATTAATCTCTCAGTGCTCACCTACTAATGATCACACATTAATCATTTGTTTCTCTATTAATTATGTTATTCATATGTATAACACCAAATACTTCCTTGTTAGAATAAATAAATTACATTATAATCAAATAAAAAGAATCTAACCATTAATTGGATTCCTAAATATCGTTTTAATAAAATTAATATGAACAAAATCCTCAATCAGTGTTATGAATTTGGTATTATATTTCGAAATATAAAATTTTGTTAATATGAAATCGAATGGCAGAATAAATATTATATATTCTATCGTACTTTTTTCTAATGTCTAAGGATACTTTTTTCGCTTCAAAATAATTAATACACTTTTTAGTTTGAGACAATTATTTTTATATCCTTAAAAAACTCATAAATTATTTATATATCCTGTTGGAGCAAAACACAGATCAACTTATTACTGATGCTGCAGTTAGTACTGATCTTATTTAGTACTGATGGGGCAGAAACATTTACTACTGATGAAGTTGATGCTGGTGTTCACTATAACTAAGTTACTACTGATCATGAGAAGATTGAAGATACTACTGATCATTATAGTTACTACTGACGTTGATTATGGACTTACTACTGATCACCAAGTTTACTACTGATGGTACTTATTTACTACTGGTGATTGCAGTTACTACTGATACGCGTTTTTGGAAGATATCAAGTCCGAGATCTTCGTATAGATAGTTATAGAATGTAAATCAATGTATATTATTATTATTCGATGTAAATCAAGTCCTAGAATAACTAGGGTAAATAGTTTAGCTTCAAGGACTACTATAAGTATGTTCCTTACGAATTGTAAACGTACGTGTGTATTGTTAACTCAATAATATACATTGAAGCTTTTTGTGAAACTGTGTTCTTAATATTCTTGCATATTGTTCATACAGTTCATTGTTCTTAATTATTGATATAGTGTTGATCCGCTGCAACTTCTATCATCAACTAGATCTAAGGTGTTTATTAACTTGTCTATAGTTAATCGATCCTGACAAGTGGTATCAGAGCTTATTGGTTCTAGATCTACTATTTGTTAAGAACAACAAAAAGTTTTAATCTTTAAAACACACACATTGTTAATCATGACTGATAATAATGAAAGCACTCAGGCCAACAAAATCCCTATGCTCACTCCCAATAACTTTGGGATGTGGAAGAATCGTATTAAGCAATACATGCTTATTACAGATTATTCCATGTGGGAAGTCGTTTGTGAAGGAAACAAAACTGGTCAACTTCAAGCAAGCAGCTCTGTAACTGAGGCAGACAAACTTAAATGTGAGAAGGAGAAGAAAGATAAAGGCATCGAACTCAAAACTCTAAGCACTCTCCTACTGGCTATTCCTAATGACTATCAACATCTCTTTGTTGAATATGATGATGATAAGCTGCTTTGGGAAGCACTGGAGAAGAGATTCGTTGGGACAAAGAGTACAAAAAGAAACATGAAGTCTGTTCTCAAACAAGACTTTGAAAATTTCAAAGGAAAGCCCAATGAAACACTCACTCAAGTGTTTGACAGATTCAACAAACTAATTGGTGAACTCAACCAAGTTGGTGTAAAGATGGATCAAGAAGATGTCAACATGAAGTTCCTAAGGTCTCTTAGTGAAGAATGGGCCATGTACACAGTGGTGTATAGACAAAGAGATGCTCTAGAAGAAAAGGAGTTAGATGAACTCTATAATGATCTCAGAGTGTTTGAAACTGAGGTAAATCACAAAAACCCTTCTATTTCCTCTAACAATGCTGCATTTGTGTCTAGTACAGGTCAAGGGCAAGAAACCTCCACAGGAAAGGCTGCAGATTCTGAGGATACTGCAAGAGAATCCTTCTTCACTAGTCATGTGCATACTGCATTGATTAGTGATGACTTGGAACAATTGAATCCAGATGATCTTGAGGAGATGGATCTTAAATGGCAGATGGCTATGCTGAGCCTAAGGACCAAAAGATTCTTAAAAAGAACTGGTAGGACAAGCCTCAATTTCAACAAAGGTGACAAAGCAGGATTTGACAAAACTAAAGTCAAGTGTTACAACTGTAACAACCTTGGTCACTTTGCAAAAGAATGTCCTCAACCAGACAAAAGATCAAAATCAACTGCTCTTGTGTCACAACAAGGACAAGGCTATGACTGGAGCTTCCAAGCAGAAGAGCATGCTCAAAATCAAGCTCTCATGGCCTTTACTGACAACAAAACTGAGGTAAAATCTAAACCTTGTACTCCTGAATGTGCTAAAATTATAAAAAATCTAGAAAAAGAAAACACTAAATTAAATGAAGATTTAGCAAAAGCAATCAGAAGAAATCATGAGTTTGATAGTGTAATTGCTGATCAAGAACATCAAATAAAAGTGTACAAGATGATTGATCAACGGATCAAGGAAGAATTGCTTCAAGCTGTGGATGAGAAAGAGTTCTATGAAACAAAAAATAAAGAACTAACAAGTAAATTAGAAGAATGTCAGCTTGAAATTGAACAAAATAAATTAACAATTAAAAAGTTTGAAAGAAGCACTAAAATTCTAGATGAATTAACTAATAATCAAACTACAGAAAAGGTTGTTCATGGGGTGGGATATCATGCTGTACCACCTCCACATAAATTCATTCCTCCACTTAAAAACAGTTCAGAAAGAATCATTAATGAATTAAAAATTGAAAATCAAACTGAATCTAATAATGAAACATCTGAATCAAATGATTCTTCAGATGATGAGCAATCAATTGAATTTATAATATCTCAAACTGAATCACCTAAATCAATTGATACAAGTTTTCACACAGCTCAAAGTCCAAATGATTCTCCTAAATATAATGCAGAAAATATACCCAAAATTCTAAAAAGAGGAAACCAAAGAAATAGAAACCAACTCTTAGAACAAAGAAAAATAATAAAGGCTCAAGAAAATAAATTAAAATGTGTTATTTGCAACAAAGTGAATCATTTAGCAAAGGATTGTCACTTCAATCCAATCAATTGCAAGGAGTTAAAGGAATTTAAAGTTTTTAAAGAAAATGCAAAAACTCAAAAGTTAAAAGATACTACTGGTCCTTCAGTAGTAAATACAATCAAAACTCCAATTGCTGAAACTCCAAGATTTGGAAGAAGTGCACCAAGATTTGTGCAAAACAGAAGAGTTGGCAGCCCAAAGAACAGCAATTACTTCAAGAACAACGGAAAATCCAATCAAAATAAACAATATTTTAAATTTTCCAACACCAGTAGAAACTCTAACAAATTTACTACTGGTGTTAACCCTAATTATAATGCTGTATGGTACCAGTACAAGAATACTACTGGTAAAAACCCTAATTTCAAAAATACTACTGCTCCCAAAACAAATTTCAAAAACACTACTGGTGTTAACTCTAAAAACACTACTGGTCATTCTAAACATGGTAAGTACCCAAATACTACTGGTCCATCAGTAGTAAAGTATTCAAAAGCTAAAAACAATGGGTATAAACCAAGATCAGTAGGAAATTCTCACACCAGTAATAACTCCAAAAGGACAGTAGTAAAACAAAATACCAGTAATAAACAAGTATGGGTACCAAACGTCTTTAAAGTTAAATCCCCAAAAGCTTATCTCTCAAAGGATGAACCCAAGACATATAAAGCTTGGGTTCCCAAACTTAACTAATCCTTTACTCATTTGTGCAGAGCATTCAGATCCCAGAAGAAGGAAGAACATGGCATATTGATAGTGGATGCTCAAGGCACATGACTGGAAATCTGCAAATTCTTAAAGATTTCAAGTCATTTGATGGAGGATATGTGGCATTTGGTGAGAATCCCCAGGGAGGTAAGATTACAGGTAAAGGTACTGTTACTAATGGAAAAATTACCTTTGATGATGTATTTTATGTAGCTGAACTAAAATACAATCTTGTCAGTGTGTCTCAAGTTTGTGATAAAAAGAACAAGATTCTGTTCACAGACATTGAGTGCATCATTCTTTCTCCTGATTTTATTTTAGATGAAAAATATGTTGTTTTAAGAACTCCAAGGAGAAACAATGTGTATTGCCTGGATATAGGGGGAGAACTCATTTCTACAAATGAGGTCAACTGTTTTATATCCAAGGCAAACACCACTGAATCAGAACTTTGGCATAGAAGGATGTGTCACACAAATTTTAAAAACATGAATAATTTAGTAAAAAGAAATCTGGTCATTGGACTACCTCAAAAACAATTCATGTGTGATCATCACTGTGTTGCATGCCTAAAAGGTAAACAACACAAGACTTCTCATAAGTCCAAAACTGTGAACTCTATTTCTGTTCCTTTACAGCTCTTACATATGGACCTTTTTGGACCTACAAATGTAATGAGTATTGGAAAGAAACAATATTGTCTAGTTATTACTGATGACTTTTCCAGATATACATGGGTTTTCTTTCTCAGGACAAAGGATGAAACAAGTGAACTCATAAAGAACTTAATTATCAAACTGGAAAACACATCTAATCAAAAAGTGAAAGCCATAAGATGTGATAATGGCACAGAATTTAAAAATGCTAACTTAATTAACTTTTGTGATCTTAAAGGTATTGACAGGCAATACAGCTCACCTAGAACTCCACAACAAAATGGTGTAGCTGAAAGAAGAAATAGAACCATCATTGAAGCAGCAAGATCAATGCAAGCAGATTCAAAATTACCAATCACTTTTTGGGCTGAAGCTGTTAATACTGCCTGTTATGTTCAAAACAGAGTATTAATAGTTAAGCCACATTTTAAAACACCATATGAACTTTTTAATAAAAGAAGACCTTCTATAAGTTTCTTAAAATCATTTGGTTGTCCTTGTACTATTCTGATTACAAGAGAACAAATTGGTAAGTTTGACTGCAAAGCTGATGATGGAATCTTTGTGGGATACTCTACTCAAAGCAAATCATACAGAGTATTCAACAAAAGACTAAGGATAATTGAAGAAAGCATCAATGTATCCTTTAATGAAAATGTACCTAATGAACAAGGAAATGGTCCAGATTGGCTATTTGACATAGACAATCTAACCAAATCCTTTAATTCTAATATGAATTTCAATGCAGGTAATTCAAATTGTCTTAATCAAAAAGAAGGAACATCATCTGTTAATACTGGTCAAGAAAAGATGAGATACATAATTGTTGATACTGCTCCCATAGTTAATACTGATATCAGTAATAACTCAAATATTGAAAGCAGTAGTAACTCTGAGAATGAGGTCAGTAGTAATTCCAATACTACTGGTACCAGTAATAGTACTGAAAATACTACTGGTCCCAACAATAACCTAGATTCTCATGATACTACTGACACCAGTAACAACAACAATACTACTGATCCTAATGAAGATAATTCCAGTAGTAACTCTGACCAAGATGATGATGAACCAAACATCCATGACAATGAAGAATCACAAGATGAACAACTGCCTGAGACAAATGAGTCCAATCTTGAAAATCAACTAGTAGTTGATAAAACTACAACTACAAGGACTCAGAAGAACCATCCTTTAGACCTTGTTCTAAGTGATGTTAACTCACCACTACAAACAAGAAGCAAATTAAACAAAAGCTTAACTGCAAATATGTGTAATATAAGTTTAATTGCTAATGAATGTATGTATGAATGCTTTCTGTCTCAGGATGAACCAAAGAAGATCCAACAAGCAATGAAGGACTCAAACTGGATTGAAGCAATGCAAGAAGAACTCCTTCAATTTAAATTACAAGCTGTTTGGACACTTGTACCTCTACCCAAAGGAAAAAGAGCCATTGGAACAAGATGGATATTCAGAAACAAGAAAGATGAAAGAGGTATAGTGATCAAGAATAAAGCCAGACTTGTAGCCCAAGGATACACTCAAGAAGAAGGAATAGACTATGATGAAGTATATGCTCATGTTGCTAGAATTGAAGCAATAAGAATATTTCTAGCATATGCTTCATTCAAGAAATTCAAAGTCTATCAAATGGATGTTAAGAGTGCTTTCCTATATGGGAAAATTGAAGAAGAAGTATATGTTTGCCAACCTCCAGGTTTTGAAGATCCAAAACATGGTGATTATGTGTTCAAATTAGATAAAGCTCTATATGGCCTAAATCAGGCACCAAGAGCATGGTATGACACATTATCATCCTACCTATTGAAGAATAACTTTAAAAGAGGAGCCATTGACAAAACTTTGTTCACAAAGAAAGTCAAAGATGATATACTACTGGTACAAATTTATGTAGATGATATCATCTTTGGCTCAACCAATGATTTATTATGCAAAGAATTTGAAGAACTGATGCAAATTAAATTCAAGATGAGCTCCATGGGTCCAATGAACTTCTTCCTTGGACTCCAAGTCAATCAAAGAACTGATGGTATTTTGATAAATCAATCAAAATATGTCAAAGACATCTTGGAAAAGTTTGATTTGAAAGACAGTAAAAGTGCTAGTACACCAATGGAAACACACAAACACCTACATCCTGATGTTGATGGGGAGGATGTAGATGAACACTTATATAGATCAATGATAGGCTCTTTGATGTACTTAACTGCATCAAGACCTGACATTATGTATAGTGTTTGTGTGTGTGCAAGATATCAAGCAAGACCCAAAGAATTACACTTGCAGGCTGTTAAAAGAATATTCAGATACTTGAAAGGCAAACCATCACTAGGTCTATGGTATCCACATGACTCACCCTTTGAACTAATAGCCTATACAGATAGTGACTATGGAGGTGAATGTCAAGATAGAAAATCCACTACTGGTGGATGTCAATTCTTTGGATCAAGACTGGTGTCATGGCAATGTAAGAAGCAAACAAATGTATCAACATCTACTGCTGAAGCAGAATATGTAGCTGCATCTGCTTGCTGTGCTCAAGTACTATGGATTCAAAATCAACTTCTAGACTTTGGTATCTCTATCCTTAAAACTCCTATTTTTATTGATAATCAAAGTGCTATTAGTATTGTGAATAATCCAGTAAAACATTCAAAAACTAAACACATTGAAATAAGATTTCACTTTATAAGAGATTGTAATGAAAAGAAATTAGTCAAAGTAGTTAAAATCCATACTGATGATCAATTAGCAGATCTTTTTACAAAAGCATTTGATGTAGGAAGATTCAACTTCTTGGTTAGCAGTATTGGAATGATTTTAATAACTTAAAATCTCACTTAAAATCATGTGTAAAGTTAGTGTTGTAAAATATTATTTTCTTAAGTGTTTCACTACTGGTATTGCTGTACTACTGGTGTGAAAGTGTATGCACAAAATACTACTGGTAATTCATTACTACTTGTGTATTTTAGGTTTACACAAATACTACTGGTAAGTCAGTACTACTGTTATTCACATATACTACTGGTCTTGTATGTTAATTGTTACTACTGATGTCTATAGTTACTACTGATGTCAAAATCCTTAGTCACTACTGATGTTAGTAGATACTACTGACGTTTTACTACTGATATCTTATTTACTACTGGTCTTTCATAAACACAATTACCAAACTAACCCCCATGAAAATAACCGTTATGTTATGATTCGAAGGCTATTTTCGTAGTTTTGCAGGTTTAATCGAAAGATATAAAAGGCGGCAGACGATTAATTTAGCATTATCTTCACTTCGATTCTCTAAACACCTCTCGATAAACCCTAGTTTACGATCAAAAACCCTTCATCTGTAACAAAATTCTTGCAAAATCTCAACAACAATGGCAACTTTACAAACTCTCGATGTGCAAACCGATCTCAAATACTCAGAATTTCACAATATGGTTGCATTTTTAAAGAATCCCGACGGAACAAAAGATTTCCGTCCGATCGTAAAATTTTTGAGAAATTCATATATACAGTTTGCCTTAACTGTAAAACCAAAATCATATCAACAGCACTTGGTGGATTTCTGGACCAATGCTGAGCGAACAGAAGGAACAACATCATCAATGATAAAATCTAAAGTAGATGGAAAGCACATCACAGTAACAGAACAATCAATCAGACACCATCTACAATTACACGATGATTCAGGTATGTCTACTCTTCCTAAGGAATACATTGCTGAAATTTTGAATAAAATGGGATATGAGGGAAGACTGAATATAGTTACTTTTCAAAAGGGTCTTCTCTCCCCACAATGGAAATTTTTAATACATACCATTCAGCATTGTATTTCTCCAAAAAGAAGTACTTGGAATGAGTTTAATAAGGCAATAGCCTCTGCTGTTGTCTGTTTATGCACAGACCAAGTATTTAATTTTTCATACATGATATTTGATGGTATGTTGGGAAATCTTAGTTCTTCTAAATTTTTAATGTATCCCAGATTTCTACAACATATCATAAACTGTGAATTACAAAACTTGTCAACTCCTAAAAACATTTTTATATTACCTGAGTTGAACAAGAAAGTTTTCTCAAATATGAGAAAACAATTTAAATTTTCGGGCAAGGAAACCCCTCTGTTTCCTAACATGATCAAAGATCAACCCAATATTGGAGAGGGTTCAACCATTGCTACAACCCAAGTTGAACCTCAACCCACTCCATCACCCCCAAATACAGCCCAAACACCAATCCAAATAGTCACTCAATCACCAACCCAAACAGAAGTCCTGAATGTGTCCCAGGAACTTGATATAAATCTGCAGAGTGCTACTCTTCACTCTGTGGAAGACCTACCAGACAAAACCAAAAACATTTCCACAATTTATAAAAGAAAGAAACTTTCTTCAAAGGACACCAGGGGACATATCGAGTCACACCCCAGGCTCAAAGAGTTGTCCTCCAAGGAGGAGAGAGGACATGAGGGGAGGGCTTTCACTACTGATGCCCCAAAGGTGGGTGCACAGGACAGTGAAAACATCATTAGGACCCAAACCTCGGCAACTTTGAGTGATGACTCTTTTGAGGAATTACTCAAAGGACCCCGGTGCCAAGAAACCACAAGGGGGGGCATCTCTGCTTCTTCTAGGAAGAAGAGAATGTCTAAAGACCCAATGAATCACCAAGCAGTGATGAGGGCAGATCTGTGGAATTGATGGAAAGGAAGGAAAACCTTAAAACCAATGTACCTGTTAGTGAGCCCGATGATCTTGCTAGATGGAGTGAGGGCAGTATTAAAATCACCCAATTGACGGCTAAAGTGGATTCCTTGGAATCCACTGTACAAAATTGCCTTACATACTTAACAAACCAAGGGAAAACAATGGCTGCAATGAAAAGACATGTAAACACCATCAACAGAAGAATGAGATTATATGAGCACAGGCTTTATCGACAAGCCAAAATCATCAGACAATTGAAGAAAAAGATTGATGATAGTGAGGCTCCACCAGTTGAGCTCACTAAGGGGGAGAAGGATAATATACAGACAATGATTGATGAATCTATTGCAGCAGCAGCATCCTCCCTTTTAAATTTAAAAGAAACAAATGTTGATGAAGGCCCAGAGATGATGGTGACAGAAGAAGAGCCTATTACTACTGCTACAATAGAAGAACAAGTTGAAAAGGAAATACCAGTAGTAACCTCTACTACTGATATTATAGCAGTAGTAAATGAAGAAAAGGAATTAATAGCAGCAAATACTACTGATGCCCTATCAGTAGTAACTCATGAAGTAACACCAGTAGTAACTACTCTAGTTACTACTGAAGAGGAAGAACTACATTTTCCAGAGCTTATTGAAAGAGAGAGACATGTCATCATTACCAAACCACCAACACCTGATCAACCACTTATCATACCTGACATTGATGATAATGTGAATTGGTTTGAGGTTGATGAATGCTCACTTCCACCACATCCAAAAATACTTCAACAAGATGAACTTAGATCATTTTCTCCCTCTGTTATAATAAGTGGAGTGCCAGACATGAAATATATTCCACCTCCACCTTCAGCACACATTGGAAAGGGTAAAGAAAAATATGATGAAGATTACCCTAACAGAGCTCTTGGTCATTACATGGTAAACAAGATAAATCTTGTTAGAGCTGATAAACAAGACAAATGGAAGGTGAAGAATAAGAGATTTTGGGAGAAGGTAGCTAAGTATCAAGCTCTTGAACAAAAGAAGAATCAAAGAGAAATTTCTGTTCAAGCACCTGTTCAAATTAAAGATGTTCAGATAGAAGCCCAAGAAGCAGAATTCAAAAGGCTTAGAAAAGTAGAAGAAGAACATCTAAACTGTCTTGAGGAGCTTGTAGCAGAATGCAAAAGAACAAAAGGTGAGTTACCAGATGATATATTTGAACAAAAAGCTCTTATGATAGACTTTCTGAAGACAAGAGGTCACAGTGCAAAATCTTTTGGAAGAATGAAGATGGTAACTATTATTGAAAAATACTGCACTGAAAAGAAGAAATACCTGGCTGAACAAGAAGCTGAAGAATCAAAGAAAGCCAAAGCCAAAACTTTAATCCCAATCAGCTTAAATTTGCTCAAAGCTGGTAGTGTTACAACTGTTGGTAATACTTCAACTCCCCAAACACTGAAAAGAAAATCTGTTGATCAAGAACAAAGCTCCAAGAAGAAATCAAAACAACAAATTATACCTGTTCTTGAAATGCCAGTTGCTCCTCTACAGAACAATCCAATTCTTAACTGGAGAGTAATGCAGAACAATGTCATAGAGGTCATAAGGGAAGACAAAGTAGTACAAAGATTCACTGGATGGTTACCCTTAATCAGATCATGTTCAAGAAGTGATGTAATCAAACTTTTGATTATTGGGAAACCAAGAATGACAAAGAAATCATGGAAAGAATCTGGAGCTGGATATTTAACAAAGATGATTGATGCTGCATTTTATCCAGATAATTATCCAGAACAATTTACAAATCCAGGTAATGTGTATGCTTGGAATGTCATTCCTACTGCAAATATGTACTTCTTTGAGAAATCAGGCAAAGTGTGTGAACTGTACCTATATGAGAAAGAATATCCACATTCTGAGAAGACAATGTATCAGATATTCATAAACACTTTGATGAAACCCTATGATGCTGTTATGTTCCAAAATAAATTGAATTATTTTACAAAGAGGAACAGCAGATATATTATTGAACAAAGGCTTCAACAGAATCAAAGAACTCTTGAGAAAAGAAGAAAAGAACAAGAGGAACAAAAGAAACTTGATTGATTAAAAGATGATCAATAAGTTTAGGGGGAGATTGTTGGAGCAAAACACAGATCAACTTATTACTGATGCTGCAGTTAGTACTGATCTTATTTAGTACTGATGGGGCAGAAACATTTACTACTGATGAAGTTGATGCTGGTGTTCACTATAACTAAGTTACTACTGATCATGAGAAGATTGAAGATACTACTGATCATTATAGTTACTACTGACGTTGATTATGGACTTACTACTGATCACCAAGTTTACTACTGATGGTACTTATTTACTACTGGTGATTGCAGTTACTACTGATACGCGTTTTTGGAAGATATCAAGTCCGAGATCTTCGTATAGATAGTTATAGAATGTAAATCAATGTATATTATTATTATTCGATTTAAATCAAGTCCTAGAATAACTAGGGTAAATAGTTTAGCTTCAAGGACTACTATAAGTATGTTCCTTACGAATTGTAAACGTACGTGTGTATTGTTAACTCAATAATATACATTGAAGCTTTTTGTGAAACTGTGTTCTTAATATTCTTGCATATTGTTCATACAGTTCATTGTTCTTAATTATTGATATAGTGTTGATCCGCTGCAACTTCTATCATCAACTAGATCTAAGGTGTTTATTAACTTGTCTATAGTTAATCGATCCTGACATATCCTTTTCAAATTCATAAATTATCTTTATATCCTTCTAAATCTTTAAAATTCTCTTTTATGTCCAAAAACCTATTTTAATATTTATTAAATTATTTAAATATCAATAATTATCAAATAAGTATGCAATATATCTGTTGATTATGTATTTGAAATCATATTTATTTGCATGTATTATTGATATTATCACGATGTAATAAATAACAAAATAAGTTTTTGGACATAAAAAAGAGTTTTAAAGGTTTGGAAGAATATGAAGGCAATTACAAGGATATAATGATAATTTATGAATTTGAGAAGAATATAAAAATAATTTATGAATTTTACAAGGATATAAAAGCAATTTTCTCTTTTATTTTAATGTATTTTAAAATAAATTATACACTTTGAAATCTGCTTTATTTGGTAACAAGTAGTGGGTCACATACCAACTAACTATTTCCTTTAATAAAGTGAAATGACTTATTTACCCTTACTTTTGTATTTAAATATCATTGAACTCATTTTAATCAAAATATGTAGGACTCATCACTCACTAACTATCCAATGTAATCTAATTTAACATTTATTTTTATTTTGTGCCTTAAAAATGTGAAATGTCATTCGTATCACTTATTTTGAAACGGATGAAGTATATAAAAAGAATCTCTTGCTAGAGAAAAAGAGTTACAAAATAGTTAAGATTAAGGTTGCAACACTTATCTCATTAATTTACATTTAAAATTTTCACTCTATTTAAGATCTAAAGAAAAGAAAGAAACTTGACATCATCTCCAAGTGTGTCTTTGGCTCTTTGCTAAGCTTCTTTGATTGAAAGGTTGTCATGTATTTAAATCATCACAATGCCAAAAAAATAGAAAGAATAACCACTTTAAGAAGCTTTTAAGTTACTTTTTTCGGCTAACGAGAGATGGTCTGCAAAATGCAGAGCTTCCAAAATACTATCAAAATGCAGAGCTTCCAAAATACTATCGGGTATAGAACTTTGGATTTTCCACCGGTGAAGAATAATGGACCAAAGAATGTTGACTTTCCCGGGCACTAAATTCTATAATACTTAGTACTAGTTTCATAGCCCGCCCTCTTCGAAAATCAAATGCATAACAATTAATGAATATAACGTAAAAAACTACTCCGTATATGGTAAAATATTATTTAAATGAATAAAAAATGTTTGGTTATATATAAATAAAAGTTAAAAGAATTCAAAGATGGAATAATAATTTCTTTAATATATAAATGATGTTTGTCGTTTCATTTGTTTAGTTGTCATTTTTATCTCAATAAATAACCTCCAATTCTTTCTTGCTCTTCACGCTTCACACAAAGAATTATGGGTTTAAGAAGGTGCCACGTAGATTTGAAAACTTTCTTCTATTAGAATAGATAAAATAGATAAATATCAATATCATTTGCTAGTTCGCTCTTAACTTTTTATAGTATATATATCTAGTAGGTTGTCACATTCACATATTCACATGTCAAATATTGTTTCAGCAATGAAAACGAGGTATGCTACCCTTTTCCATATTGGATGATGCTCTTCAAATGTTTCAATCTTGATTAATGGTACCCTAAAATTTACCTACGAAACAACACAAATATATGTTTAGTGCGTGACGCACACATAAACATAAAATAAATAAATCTTAACCTATATATGAGGATACATTTGATTGGGGTTTGACAACTAGGCAATTCCAAACTCTCTAATTGACCGATTATGCCACTTGTAATTCTCCTATTGGCCCACGCATTTCATGAACAAATTCGGTTTCAAAGCAAAATTCCTGCATTTTTGGTAACAGACTACATTCAATTCCAAGAAAAACCCTAATTGCCGTTCTCCTAAACGCAATCTCCTCTGCCAATCCTACACGCTATCCACTGCATCTCTGTTAAACCTTCTATTCTACCCGTTCCTCTGATGAAGAAGCCGGTATGATGAAGCCGTGATTTCAGCATTCCTTTTCCGTTGAAGAAGTCGTGATTTTAGTGACTGCCTCTCTTCGTCTCTTTACAAGCCATGATTTTAGTAACGTCCCCGTCATCTCTTCGTCTCTTACCAAATCCCGTCTCGACCAAATCAAGTCAACTTCAACTGCTCATCTTCATATGACAATCGTAAGTTCATTTTAATTAATCAAATTTATGTGCTTTTTGTTCCACTCATTGCTTAAATGATGGAAACATAGAAGAAAAGAGATACCTCTTTAAAATCAAACCATGAATGCTTGGTATTTGAATTTTAGGAATGACATAATCACGTTTTTGCTTAAAGACTGATTAAAAGTGCTTTGATTGTAAGCAAACAATGATAACTACGTTAAGGATGAAAAATATTACGCTAGAAAGAATTGAATATTAATACCAAAATCATAGGCATGGTGTAACACTGTAACATCTATTGTGTCTTATAAGACTCTGTTCAAGATCTCAAATCCGATTACAAAGCTTATGAAGATATTGTTTTTGGAAAAATCAAAGGTTTGTGCTCAAATGCTCATCGTTTTCACTTTAATCATCTAATCTCTTTCTACACCTACATAATGACTGATTATTGGTTCAGGGATTCTGGCTCTAAAAGGCGAGTCTTTTAAACAGTACGAATTGTTTACAACTTAAGTTTAACAATATTTAGTAACATAGATATTCTGTTAACTTCATAATACTATTAATTTCATCCTAACTGGAAATTAAAGCTTCAAAAAGTTTCATAGAATATTCTGTTAATAGCTATTGTGTACTGTTATAGGGACAAGATTCCAAGACGTTCTTTATACTACAACACAATGTGCATTTTTAGCAATGATGAGGTAAAACAAGACATGTTGTAAAATAAAATCTTAACATATATGCATTGGTGACTTGTGAGTCATTATAATTTTATATTGTTGTGAAATTGCCATGCTTGCTAAAGCTAATGCTAAGGTGCAAAAGTTACGGGACTCAGTGAATAACTTAACAGAAGAAAGCAAGAAGTTGGAGGTACTCATTTTTAGTTCCCATTTTGTTACCGAATATATTTGGAAAACATATCACTAATTATTATATATTTTTTAATTTGTCGGAAATTTTCTTTAGATGCAGAAGTATAGCTAAAACGAGAAAGGACAAAACTCAGGTTTGTGTTTTTGACTTTTTGTTATTAAATTATTCGCCATATGTTGATCTTTATGTCGATGTACAAGAAGGAAAACAAATCCAGGGTGTCATCAGCTCGGCTTATAAGATTGAGAGACAAGCAGGGGGTATGCAGTCACCATTATCCTTTAATTATTTTATAAATTGATGATAAATGAATAATTGACTTCTTCTTATTGGTCAAAATTTGAATCTGGTTTTACTCACACGGGCTCAAAATTAGGATTAAGTGAATATTATAAAATTGGCATAGTTGGGATCAAAAGTATTGGTAAAACTTGCATGTAACTCTGAAGCGTTCATTCTTTTTTCTGATTGTGGCATCTTTAAATTCTGTTAGGGTTTAGATTCTATAACCACCTAGGATTTTTAATTTTGTATGCTTATCTTAATTCTGTTACTTTTGCTTATTTAAACTTGTTCGATCAATTTTCTCTCTTGAATACGAACTCTACTCATGGTTAGTAGTTAGTACTCTGTTTGTGTTTCAAATCATGTTTGGTTGAGTTTTTTTAGTCACTAATAACACTCAGAATCCTATTTTTCATTATCTAATTATATAAATGCCATCAGTTTTTGATTTTCCGTTTGACCAAAAAGTCGATATCATTAATTTTGAGTCATTTGACCACTCAGCCGTTTGTGACACGTTCCAATTTTATCCAATTTTATTAGCTTTTCCAATTTGAAATAAAATTCTAACCCAAATCGACATGTTTTCAAGTAATTAAGTTGAAATTGTAAGGAATATGTATATAGGTTTTGACAGGTTCATCAGACTTGAAAGCAACCTATTCAAGTCACCTACATGTCGATATTATGACTGAGAATAAATAATATTACAACTAGCCCATTTTTGTTGGTTGGTTTGGGCAACGAGGTGAAACGGGTCACTTTAGTATGATTCAAACTGGGTTGGGTTCTGTATTATGTTCTACGTTGCATATTTAGATTTTTTAAATAATATTTAATATGTTAACGATGTTAGTAACAAAGAGTTAACATATGAATTTTTTTTATTAATAAAGTTTTTTTTAAAGAAGTATATCATTATAATGCACCAACTTAAGATTACTATTTATTACAATTACTATTTTTGTTAAAAAGATCCATAGTGGCTGCTTTCATGACTGCTTCTGGATGTACTATTCAGATTTACAATGGTAACTTTCAAGCTATTTGACCGTTTCTGTTTTATCTATTTTTATGATAATTATCCTTTGTATTCTGTTTGGATGCACTCAATTGCAGGTTGGGAACATATTTTTTTTCATATGTAATCTCAAACTATGTGGTTGGTAATTTGATGTGAGTTTCACTAAATCAACTAAGTCCAAATTCTATGAATACACCAAGATCGGACCTTTTACAAAACCAGACATACTTTTATTTCTCAACAGCCAATAGATTTTTTGTCACAATTTCTGTTTCAACTAAATTCTATATTTCTTATCATACATGTCACCACAGTTTGCAGGATCAGCAACCTGGGCAATATCTGTTTACCTTTGATGAAGTCTGGACGCAAAGGTTTTCATTCAATTAAGCTTCTTTGCATTTCTTCATTATATATTTAATGTGTGTTGGTTATTTCTATTTTAGGAGTTGTGGCTAACTAATATGGATGTGTTAGGGGTCTTTGTTGGAATTTTTTTGGAGTTCATGTATAGACTGGTGAATGGTGATGTATTAATCCGTGTGGAAGTACTTCAACTACTTTCAAAACACATTAACCGCTACAATAATCCAATCTCACAGTTTCAGGCTTTGATGAACCTTAAACCTGCAAATTGGTGTAAAGGTTGTGGGTGGAATCAGAGTAAGTGTTATTATTAGCATAACCCCGTAAACTGGATGAATTATAATTTTGTGTTTCAGAGGGTGATGCAAGGTTGCTACCGGGGAATTCACAGTCATGGATTTGGGAATTGGGAAAGATGAGATTGGATGAAAATATTGGGCTTTTGAAAAAGATTTCTCTTATGAAAAGAGCTTCCAATTGAAAGAACGAGCTTCTCATCTTCTTGAAATGGTATCTTTTAGGCTTATTTCGCTTTCTTGGTCTTGATTTGAAATTCAATTGGAGACTAAAAAAAGATTTTGGTGCAATATATAAAAATTAGTTTTATGTGTTATAATTTTACATGTTGACCCTTTATAATTTAAGACATTTCCAATATATTGAATTTGTGTCTTTACTTGAAGGAACTTGTGGCACTTGGTGGTGGTAGGAGTGCAACAAGCAAATGTGGTCAAAAGGTTTCCAATATATTATGTAGTCTATATCTCGAAGCATGCCCGCCCATCCGGACGAGCTTTGAAGCTAGTACTACATATAAGAAAACAAAAATCACACACAAGTTCTACGGTTCAAACATAATTTGGAAATCAAACAGAAATATATCTCTAGCACATGGCACAGAAAGTGCAATTGCTTATTTGTCTAATTTAAGGAGCAATTTAGAAATAATTTAAAGAGAAAAAGTCGAAACACATTAAAATTTACAAATACAAGAATAAACATATCTAGTCCGGTTCACATTATGCCTGTGCAAATTGCACCCAAAACTGACCAGAACCACAAACTCGGTTCGATTCCCGGTTCTAATTATCATGCAAAATCGATTCTCGGTTCCGATCTGTTCGATTTGGTCCAAAACCGAGAAAAAACTGAAAAACGGCGAAGAAACTTTCACGGTTCTCTGTTCCCGTCGGTTCTTAGTCCGGTTCGGTTCGGGTTCCGAGGGTCTTCGGTTCGGTTCTCGGTCTGACCGAAACCTAGTTCGCATTTTAAAATAATTCCTATACTAATACGATTACGTTTTCATAAATTATGCTAACATCAAACATGGAGCTCTTTTTACTCATCTACATATCTCAAAACATCAACCAACATTGTTCTAAATTCCACCTTGAAAAACATAACAAAAGGCATAAACAACTGGGATGACATTTTTGAGATTGAGAGCTCCACATGTTGTACAAGCTATTGGGGTTCCATAGATTAATTTAATTCTGGCAGCTAGCTATACCCACACCCATATCTTTTGATTCCAAATTACTTGTTCCTCACGTCTCTTCTCTGCTTCATGTAACCCCAAATCACCCACTTGATTTGGGTCTTGATCTTCGTCTTGTCTTGATTGATTTTGTGATGGTTGAATTATGGGTTCGGTTTCTGTTGGTTGTGAAGGTTGAGTTATTGGAATGATTTCATGAACCCTTTGCATCTTACTCTTTTGTTTCTTTCTTGAGTAGGTTTGATTAACATGTTTTGAACTCTTGGAAGACTCCCCCTTTTTGTCAGCTTCAGCAGGAGGAGGAATATCATCATCATCAAGTGGTAGGTCAGTTTGAGAGGGTTGAGGATTGATTAACTGTTGTTCAAGTGCAGTGACTCGGTTTTTGAGCAATTCGCTCGCTTCTTTAACGCTTTGAAAGTCATTAGAAAGCTTCTGAATGTATTCCAAAAGTTGTTGATTGGCTTGTTGTTGAAGTTGTTGGAATTGTTGAAGTTGAGCACTGATATTCTCCAAGGTCAGCTCACGAACTAAAATAACAAGGAAGTGCGGAACATGATTAGTTTGTGGTTTTTCATTTAGAATTTTGTATATTACTCTAAGAACATCAAAAATAGAAATTGTAGTCGGTATCTCATCCTATGTAGTTATCTCAGTCAGAATTCAAATATCGGTCAAGGACCAAGATTTGGGATAGTGTTTATTGCAGTGAGAGATATCGGTTTTTTATATTTGTAGAATATTAAATATGTATTATATATAACTGAAATTACAAAAATATTAAGCAAAAAACATAGCATAAAACTCATTAGATAGTAATATAAGTGATATATTTGTTTAAAGTTGATGCAGTGAAAGAAAGTGTAAGAACTCAGTCCCAGCAGTGAGGTCGTCATTTTCAGTGCATTTCACATGTGCCAGTGTGAAAGTAGTAATGATTAGAACCTGCATTTTCTTCTGAGTCAGGCTCTGAAACATATTCACCACTTGGTTCTGTTGTAGGATTAGAATCTACTTCCACTTCCATATCATCTACAAATGAGTCTTCTACCACCATATTCTCTACATTTAGGTCAGCTTCAGGCTGCTGCTCAGCTTGAGCAATTGGAGATTTAATATTTGAAACTTCAAATGATTGGCCAGCATCTTGAATAGGCTCAGGCTGAGTTGGCAACTCAGCTTGAATTTCATTTTCTTCTGAGCATTGTGATTGCTCAGACTGATCTATTATTAATGCCAGCATGGCATCACTTAATGGAGGTTCCTCTGGGTCTGGTTTGTTGAAGAAACATTTCTCATGTAGCATTGGTGTATAACTATATGGCATCACTTAATCTAGTTCCACTTAGGAGAAGATGAGTTCTTAAGATTGGGACAGAGATAGAGACAATTTTATCTCCATTTAATACGGACCCACTCACCAAATTTTCATTATGAAGGGTACACGTGTACCAGAATTCACATAAACATTGTGGAAGAACTTTTGTAGGAGCTATTGTGAGTGCATTGTAAAGAGGAGATTTTCTAAAAAAGGTTACAATTTGAGTGTATTGCTCGGATTGCCAATTGGGTGGAATTGTAAGATTTGCAATCAAATTGTTTGGGGAAAAGGTTGGATTTTTGTCATTTTTGAATGGTTTGCCTGGATTTAACTCGTTTGGTGGATTATAAGTAAATTTAGACATTGATTGTGTGTTTGATTTTGAAATGAACAAGAACAGAGTAGGGTTTATGTCACCTTCAAATGTTCACTCTTGATTAATGGTACCCTAAAAATTTACATGCAAAACAACACAAATATATGTTTAGCAAATGTTACAGAAAAAACCCTACACATTAGATAACAAAAATCAAACGCAAGTTCGACATTTTAAAGAGTAATTTAGAAATGATTTTAATATAACATACGCTTGCGATAGAATCCTTGAAATTTTATATGAGATTTGCCTAAAATCTAAATTCATCTATCAAACCTGAAGCTCTGAAGCAAAAAAGAAAAAAAAAATTAAAATTAAGATTTAGAAATCCAATATAAGATTATAAAAGCCAAAATATAAAAAAATTTAAGTAATACCTGAGCTAAATTGACTTCATCTAAAGCTTTAAACACATACAACTATCAACCGCACACATAACACAATCGAAACCCTAGAAACGCAGAGATGATGTCTTCAGAGTTCAAGTAAAACTCGATTACCCTTATTACTATCGGAGAACACACACAAGATGAACTTTACATACGAGATGAATACCGCTAAACCACAACCAGATGTGCGAAATCTCTAACCCCTTGTTTCTTGTGGTCATATTGATTCTTACAATTATACTCTCATGTCTGACTAATTGGGGTGGGTTTTTTTTTGTGTGTGTGGGGTTGGGGGACGATACAATAAATTTGAATATATTTTTTATTATTTTGTTTTAAAATTAGAACTAATGTAACTACAAGTATATAACCAAGGGTTTGTTGTAGCCCAGTAATCATGAAGATCAATATAAGTGATGGATTCAAGTCCTGTTGTAGATAAAAAATACTAAATTACGTGTCGCTCAAAAAAAAACTACAAGTATATGTTTTTATTAGGCCTCTCCCAACCCTTACCCATCACTAGCGCCACGTCATCGCATCCTTACTGACACGCTACTGACACGGCCGTGCCAACCCTACACATCACTAACCCATCACTAAACTCATCCTTTCCACATCATCATTTCCACATCATCATTTTAATTAATAAAAAAACACATTACATTAAATAAAAACCATTACATTAATAATAAAAATAAAAATAAAAACATTACGATTAAAAAAAAAACACGATTACGGAAAAAAAAACAATACGGAAAAAAAAAACAATACGGAAAAAAAAAACATTACGGAAAAAAAAAATTAACGTTGACGGAAGTTTGGCGGGAGGGTCCAAATGTGTTCGATTAAGGCATTGCGAAGTTTATGATGCACAACTCGATCACGTATCTCCTTCTCAATACGCAATTGGGCTGCAACCCGTTCATGCCATGTACGTTGTGGGTGATTTTCCGGGTTAGCGGTATAGTCTTCTTCGATTGGACAAATTGCGCGGCCGTTATCTTCCGTAATCATGTTGTGTAATATCGCACAAGTGTACATGATCCGTCGTATTTTGTTCACACTGTATGGTCGTGCCGGGTTTTTAATGATTGCCCACCGTCCTTGAAGCACTCCGAAAGCTCGTTCGACATCCTTCCTAGCGGATTCTTGGAACCGCTTGAACTTCATGTTCTTTTCTTCAATTGGGCAGTTAAATGACTTGACAAGCGTTGCCCATTCCGGATAAATCCCATCAGCTAGATAATAACCCTTCGTAAAGTGCTCACCCGAAATAGTAAACGGAACTACGGGAGACCTGTCTTGCCTTATTTCATCAAACAAATCTGATTCGTTAAGGACGTTTATGTCGTTATTCGAACCCGCCGGGCCAAAGTACGCATGCCATATCCACAAATCGTATGACGCAACAGCTTCAAGCATTATTGTGGGACATCCTTGATCACCACGTGTGTATTGGCCTTGCCATGCTGTTGGACAATTTTTTTAAGGCCAATGCATACAATCAATGCTACCAAGCATCCCAGGAAAATCATGTATCTCTTGATGTTTGGCATGTAAACGTTGGACATCATGAGTTGTTGGTTTTCGCAAAAACTCAGTCGAGTATAGATGGAATATATATTTACAAAAGTTGTCCAAACAATCGTACTCATCAAACAAATCAGCGGCACAACCGTACGCCAATTGACGTATGGCAGAGGTACACTTTTGAAATACATTAAAACTGGGGTAACCCGTAGCGTCTCTCTTTTGACAGAAATAATCAAAATACGACGGTAGTTGACCCGGTGGGTTATAAAAATGTATAGCCTGGCATATACGGATGAACAAAGGTTTCGACATGCGAAACCGTCTTCGAAAGTAATCCAGGGGGAAAACGGAATTGTCGGCAAAGTAATCATTCCATAAACGTTCAGCAGCCGCAACGCGATCTCTTGGTATATATCTTCGTGGTGCTCTTGGCACGGTGGAATTTTCAGCTTCTTCTTGATCCAGATAATCAAGCCTTTCAATAGTTTGGTTCAAATCGAAAACGGCTGTTACATTAACATAATCTTGCCAGTAATCATCGGCGTCATCGTTTGGATCCATTGTGTGTGATTGTGTGTTTGTGTGTTTAAAATATGGAAATTGGGAAGAGAGGAAGTATGTGATTGTGAGAGGAAGAGAGGAAGTATGTGATTGTGTGTTTAAAATGGTAGAGTATAGTGGGTTTTTATAGAGTTTGTGTGTAATATTAATTATTTGTATTAAAAAAAATTGATTTTTGAAATCAATTCAGACGCTCCTCCGGTCCCACAAACGCTCGCCGACGCCATGCTCCGCCGTCCTCACGTCGACGGATTCGCCACGACGCCCCGCACGACGCCTCCGTGCCAACGGCGTCGGCGGGCGACGGCCAAAAAATGCCCCACGACGGCCCCTCGACGCAATGGTTGGCACGGGTCTTATTTGCATAGAGAAACGTTGTTCAAGAGAGTCTATTATTTTTATAAAGTCTTAAGGAACAAATCTCAATCATTGATCAATAAGATCTAATGTTCAAGATTAATTACATATTTTATACATGAATAGGTATTTGGTCATTTGGCACTTAAAATTTTTTTGATATTTTTTATTTATTTATTTTTTTCATTAAAAAAATAATATTTATATGATAATTACGTGTAGATTAAAATCACATGATTGTATAATTAAATCACATTTGATTTTTTGTACGATCACATGTGATACATTACACGATCACATGTGAATTATCCGCTTTCAACGTTTATTCTGTAAGTTAATTATGTAATATACTTATACCGTATTTTTTTCATCCGGTATCTGCAAACTGCAATGGCGTAAAAGGCATTTCTTCCATCAGATTTGGGTACCCCAAGCAAATGTGTTGACCCTTTTTTTTAGATTTTTTGAAATTTCAGGACAGCCAAAAAGACATCTTCTCACAACGGGTTGGAGTGTTTTTGTTGGAATAAATCAGATTTAGTAATGATTTACATGTTACTACTGATATTGTAGATAATACTGATCAACTACTTATTGCTGTTAAGGCGTTGATACCGATGATACAAATACTACTTATGATTCATTTCCTATTGATCGACATATTACTACTGATGAATCAATATACATTGAAGCTTTTTGTAATAAACTGTGTTCTTCATAAATTCGTATTATTTACAGTTTATTGTTCTTGTTAATCACAATAATGTTAATCCACTGTAACTTCTCATTGTGGGTGGATTCGTGATTCTAATAACCATTCTTGTGTTATTCGATCCTGACAATTTTCGTAAGTGCAAAAACACTTGTTGCAGGTGATTCCGTGATTCCGTTTTATATACTTCCTCCGTATCAAAATAAGTGAATCATTTTGTAACAATCCACCAAAATTGTTACATATCTTCTTCTATATATGAGGCTTGGATTTGAGTTTTCTTTGCCAACTCATCACTTTGAAACATCTCCATTGGCTCCCAATGCCACCTCATATGCCACATGACTTCGTAAATAAGTCATTCAATATAATATATTTTAAATAAAAATAACTCCGGTAGATTATGAAGTTATACTTTAAATATTAATCGGATTAATTTTGGTAATCTGTTGAAATCCATTCGAATTTATGGCAATATAAGGAATAAATTCATAAAATACGCAGACTTGGTATGGGCAATTAATGAATTTTTTTTAATTATGGGAAGTTCCTAACTTTTGAAACCCATTTAAAGCAAATCTTTATCCCAATTAGTCCGGAAATATTTACACCAAGTATACAACAAACCAATAAGGCAATTCCGAATTCTATGGATTCCGGAAATTTACAGAACACGAATATTCATGTATCAAAATTTAAATAACAGAAACTATTCAAAATTTCTATAACATTTATTCATGTATCAAAATTTGTACAAACTTTTTATTACAACTATGGATTCTTATGTCATTTAAAAGTATTAAAAATTCTTTTATTTAATATATTTCTTGAAGCATGTCTGCCCAGTCGGGCGGGATATGAAGCTAGTTTGAAACTTTGAATATATGTAACAATCCACAAATAATAAAGTCCAATTATAGAATGTTGAAAAGAAAACATATTCAATATGATAAACATGGTTAGTTTGTAAAAGATATTATGATAATCACATTATTATTAATAATTTATTAATGTGATTATCAGTTAATTTAAATTATTATTGTTATTACGAATTTATTCAGTTACGTATTATGATTTTATTCTAAAAGATAATGTCCTAATCAATTAATTAATATTGTTATTATGAATTTATTTAAATCACAAATTAATAAGGCAAAGATTATGGTTGTAATATTTAATTCAAATTTATATAATCTTTAAAATTTTAAATTATTAATTCGGTGGTATTTAAGTGCTTAGGAGAATGACACGTGTACAATTGGTGGTCTAGGAAAATGCATGTGGCTGTATAGGCTTTAGTTTATTATAGTAGTAGAAGTAGATTCAAAAAGAATAATGGTATTTAGGCCTACCACATTGACCTTTTCATAGGACTACTCATCAGATGAATACACGTATCAAAATTAAGGGATAATATTAAAAGAAATAATTAGTGAAATACGCATATCATCCTATCAAGTGTAAATGAATTTGTCATTCAAATTTATTGTATGGTTCCCCCTTCCCCACCCCCCCCCCCCCCCCCCCCCCCCCCCCCCAAACCAACGAAACCACCCCAATTAGTATGAGAGTATAATCGGAATTTGTAAGAATCAATATGATCACAATCAACTCGGCTCGTCTTCCCCTTCCCCTCCATCTTTTCAGAACACTAATCCAAGAAACAACAGGTTAGAGATTTCGCACATCTGGTTGTGGTTTAGCGGTATACATCTCGTATGAAGTTCATCTGGTGTGTGTTCTCCGACTGTTGATATGCAGATAATAAGTGTAATCCAGTTTTACTTGAACTTTGAAGATATCATCTCTGTTTTAGGGTTTCGATTGTGAATGGAGAGGTTGAGTATATGGTCAATTAAGCTCAGGTATTACTTCAATTTTTATATTTCGACTTTTTTTATCTTATATCAGATTTCCAAATCTTTTTTTTTTTTTTTTTTTTCTTCAGGTTAGATGGATGAATTAGGCAATCTCATATAAAATTTCAAGGAATTTATCGCAAACGTATGTTATATTAAAATTATTTCTAAATTTCTCTTTAAGATGTCGTAGTTTTTTTCTATGCTAAACATATCTTTGTGCTGTTTTGTATGTAAATTTTTAGGGTACCGTTAATCAAGAGTGGACATTTGAAGGTGACATAAACCCTACAAAATTTCATCTTTCACGTAATTTCACAAGTGATCCATATACTCTGTTCTTCTTAATTTCCAAATCAAACACACAAAAAATGTCTAAATTTACTTATAATCCACCACAAAAGTTAATAAACCCCAGCAAACCATTCAAAAAAAATAAAAATCCAGTCTTTTCCCCAAACAATTTGATAGCAAATCTTACAATTCCACCCAATTGGCAATCTGAACAATACACTCAGATTGTGACCTTGTTGAGAAAATCTCCACTTTACAAAGCACCTACAAATGTTGTTCCAAGATGTTTATGTGAATTCTGGTACACGTGTACCCTTCATAATGAAAGTTTGGTGAGTGGGTCCGTATTAGATGGAGATAAAATCGTCTCTGTCTCTGTCCCAATCTCATCTTCACCTTCCAGAGTTTGATGAATATGATCCATTTGTGACACGTACACAAGCACGTTCAGTTCTACCATCTTTAGGAAGACAAAGTGTCAATGGGGTCCCATGTGGGGAATGCTGGCGTCAACAATCATCCGATGTTTAAGCCACAAGACTGGATCAATGGATCAAGTCAATGATTTTGGAATGCAGATCATTCATGCTCTGTATCATGGAAGAAATATTGATTATGCGAGATTAATTTATAATGAATTGGTAAATCAAGAGCCAAGGGAGCCAAATAAGTCGGTTCTTGTCTATCCTGATTGAAAAATCATTAGAGAATTTAGAGATCTACACGGGCCGTATAGTTATATACCAAAGGTACATGAGAAATGTTTCTTCAAAGCGTTAAAGAAGTGAGTGAAGTGGTCAGAGACCGAGTTACTGCACTTGAACAACGGTTAGGTGCTCAAACCGACTTACCACTTCCTGAACATGATCTGCAACCAGATGATGATATTGATATTCCTCCTCCTACTGACAAAAATGGGGAGTCATCCAAACATGTTACTCAAACCTACTCAAGAAAGAAACATATCTCTTGTTTACGCATTTTCTTATGTTTTTCAAGGTAGTTAATGTAAATGAGTAAAGAGATAGAGCTCCATGTTTGATGTTAATTAGTATATTAATTTCATGAAAACCTAATCTAATCTAATTAGTATGTGAATTATTTTAGAATGTCAACTAGTGGACGAAATATCCATGTTTGAAGTTAGTATATTTCATGAAAAACAGGAGGCGTGGTGTACAAGACTGATGAACCTGGGCGGGAAAATAGAACAGGCAGCCAATAATATTGCGACATGTGGCAATTAAGAAAGGGACATGTGACACCTAAGAAGCTTGGTTTTATTATAGATAGATTAAACAATGCAAGTCCATCAACATTTGTTTGCTAAATATGTGAAAGCCATTTATCATACAATGTTGTTTGAAACCGAAGAATCAAGTGTTGGTTGGTAATTTATATATTCTGTCAACTTTAAGTCGATTTTTGTTTTCTTAGATGTAAATGTGTTTACTAATATGGAATGTAAACCGAAATCTACCAAGTTATGGTTGCAACGGCTCTACAAGAAATGAGAAGTTTGAATTCAACAAAACCATTAAACATGCTTGAGTTAAAAACCACTTGGTCAGCCTGTTGGCCATTTGGTGTTTACCATAAAAACCGCAAAATGAACTACAAATATAATACTTTTAGATAAACATCCCGCTTTTAAGTCCCACATTGTTAAAAAAACAACTCACTCCTAAAAGTTGACAAGTTTTTGACTGTTATAAACCACTTTACACTAACTTAATTAGTTCTCTTCATCATCCTCCTGATCTTCATCATCATCTTCTTCAGAGTCCTGTTTTAAAAACTAAATAATTAGTCATTTATTAATAAAAGTGCATGGAATTTAGATGGGTCCATTTTGACCCATCTAATTATAAACGAGTCAATTTTCGGGTTGTGTTTTTATCTTAAACATGTCAAATCAAAAAATTTAGCTAGATTGGGAACAAATCAAATAAATTTCTTTAAACATGATCTATAAAACCACAATGCAATTAATGTGACATATAATCATATGCTTAAGAAGAAAAGATGATGAAAAAATGTCAAAACTTTACCTCATCATCACCTTCCTCTTCATCAGCATCCTCCTAAAGGAAATAAAATGTTCAACACAAAATCAGTAAAATAAATTTATCATTAAAAATCAAACAAATAAGGAGAAAAAAAGGTAATAAGTGATTACATTATTGAAATACGTAAGCGGGTTAGTCCACAAATCCTCCCTAATTATTTCTGCAACCTGTAAAGAAACGAAATTTAAAAGGTAAATATTTGCAAAATTAGGGTTTTATTGAAGTCTCAAATTCCATGAATTAATTAATCATACTTCATCATGAATTTCTTCCATGACATCTTTTTGTTGAGTTCCATTAAACCAACTAAAGAAGCTGCATCCAAGAAAATATACACTCGAAATTAGAAACAATGTAGAAATTTTAAAATATGACTAGATTGCACAAATCATCCCTGTGGTTTGTAAAGAAATTTTGGATTTCATCCCTCAATCATAGTCCCTAATTTTGAAACTTTCCCTTAGGTTTCAAGGGACCATTGATGTTGCAAGTTTCAAAATCAGGGACTATCCGTGTTATAAAAAATTTTAAGTGGCAAAATTCAAAATTTCATACAAACCACATAAACGATTTATCTAATTTACTCAGAAAAATATTATGATAAAATAATAATAATAACAATAATAATAATAATAATAATAATAATAATAATAATAATAATAATAATAATAATAATAATAATAATAACCTGTCATCCTCATGACACCGCTTGTTCCCTTTCTTCTCATGGTCATGATCACAAACCCCATTAGGAATACCCTTTAACAAGAAAAAAATTAATTAAAATAAATAACCTGCGCTAAATTTTTGGCAACTAAGCAATAGATGGTCATTTTTGTATGGGTCAATTAGAGATAGAAGTCATAGAACATAACCCAAATCGACCAATTTATAAGCATATAAAGTGAATCAAAATTGCAAAAAAACTAAAAATAAAAATTAACTGTTACCATGCCCTCTTTCCACTTTATTGATGTAGCTGTAACTTTAGTAGTACCCTCATCAAGAAATGTAAAAGTCTTGGTGAGTTTTGAGTCTTCAAAATATGGGTTTGGACTAAAGTTCTGCATAAATATTAAAAAATTATTAATGTGGAAAAATATTCATACCAAAATAGATATCTTGATTTTTACTCACAAATGAGATCGAGTAACCCAATTTCACATCTTTGCAATCTTCAACTTCCAAAGAGGTTAAATGCTTGAAGATCTAAAATCAAAAATTATAATCACTTAATTAACAGATTATCTAATTATGATTGATCTGATTTAATGTCTGGTAATTAAATGAGTTAAAGATGGAACCTTTTGATCTTCTTCACTCAAAAGATCAGATAGCACAGGGTGACTCAAGAACTGCAAGAACAAGTGAAAAGATTAAATTAGGGTTACGAAAAGTTTGACTAGTCAAAATACAAAATATCAAGATGGACCACTTACAGCAGTCAGCCAAAAATCAGGAATTGATTTGATGATTTCGCTCCGTTTATCATACACCGGCTTTCGAACCTCGTTGTATTTTTGTTCCACTTCCAATACTTTGTCACTTGCTTCCTCATTTATCTGAATTTAAATAAAGAACAAAAAATACATTAAATATAATTTTTTAAATCCCAAAATTAACATAATCAAAGACAACATTTTCTCAAATCAACATGTCTGACTTAATTCAAGGCGCAAACTTAATATTTATTACCCGGAAATTAACAAAAACTATTAACAACTTTTTTACACATTATTAAATCAAAAGCGTAAATTGAGATATTGTTTGTAGATATTAAAATAAAAAATTAAGCATCTACCCTTGATAATGTGCAGAGTATAGACTACTCAAACCCATTAATGTAAATTTAGGGCACAAACAACAATAAAGCAACACTTTTAACAAAGATAGATACATCAAATTGAAACAAAAAAGGTGAAATTTATGCGGCAGGAATCACTCCAATCATAAAAGTAACCACAAAATAAAGTTTGCATATATCAAATTTAGAGTAAATACTCACAATATGCTAAACCATAACATGTTTTTCAAGATTGATACAAAAAAGGTACCTTTTCGAGTTCATCTTGGACCTCCTGCAACTTTTCGATGGTAAGGACAAGCTCGCCGTCGATTTGCTCGGCGTTTTCCTCAACGGTTATTTCTGCGATCTTCGGTTTTTTACCCTTGTCAGCCACCATTCTGAGGACCTACTGCCGAATAATGAAAAAACCCTAAATTTAGGTTGATCGACAAATGAGCTTGTAAAAGTACAGGAAGTGGGTTGCGTTGTTTAGGGTTTTGGGAGGTTAAGGAAAAGTAGGGTTTTGTGGGAGATTATAATCGCCTACTTCGAAGCCCTACCTGCTCCTCAGTGACCGTCTTTCGTTTAGAACTAAAATTATTGACCGAGTGATTGGTGAACTGTACTTGCTAGTTAATTTTAAGTTTAAATTTTAAATATTAAAAAAAATTGTGGACATCCGAAGTGTAAAAAAATTCATAATTCATGTTGTATGAATAAATAGAGTTTTGCTAATATATGTTATTGGCTCATGAAGACAGATGAGTACTAGGGGTGACCATGGGGCGGTTTGGGGCGGTTTTTAACTAAAACCAAACCCCGCCCCGAAAGTTCGGGTTTTGAGAATTACACCCCGTTCGGTTTCGGGTTTTTCGGTTTTGGTTTTTCGGGTTTTTCGGGTTTTTCGGGTTTTTCGGGTTTTTCGGGTTTTTCGGTTCGGTTTCGGGTTTTTTCGGTTTTTTAGTTTCCTTTAAATTTACCAATTTATTACCTTAAAAACTAATATCATGATTCAAACTTCCAAACCTTAACTCATTTCATTATAAATAAAAAACAACTAGTAAGTTTAATATAATGTAATAATAAATTCAACTAACATAATTTGAAAAAAATTAATAATAGAATAACATCCAACTATTTTTCGCAATAATCTTAGTCAATGTCTTCATCCATAGAAGTTTCATTGCATGGTTGCTTTCCTTTTGCAAACAAATTTATATCAAATCTTTTAAAAATATAAGAATATTTTTATAAAACTTGAAATATATATAAAGGCGGGGCGGGGCGGGTTTTTTGGTTTGGTTTTTCATATGCCCCCGAAAACCGCCCCAAACATTCGGGTTTTCCAAAAATCAAAACCGTTGATGTCGGTTTTTCAAATGGTTCGGTTTTTTCGGTTCGGTTTTTTCGGGTTTTTCGGGTTCGGTTCGGTTTTTCGGTTTTTATGCTCACCCCTACAGATGACATAGGGAATGTTTGGGAAAACTTATTGAGGGCTTTTAAGCTAATTAGTTTATTAAGGTCATATTTAAGAAAATTTATCTAAGGGACTTTTAAGCTTACTAGCAGGTTACCCACGCAAAGCGGCGACGGATACCCTGTGACTAAATTTGACGGCGATCAAGTAGTGGGTGGTGATGACGGTAGTGATAGTGGCTGTTGGTTGTGGTCGTGCGGATAGTGGCTGCTGGCAGTGGTTGTTGGTTGACTGGCCGTTTTAAGTCTATGCGTTATGTTGGATGATTTTTTTGGGATAAAAGTAGATCAATTGGTTAGCACACAGTCCGTACTCGCAAAAGGTCTTGGGTTCGAACCTCCTAAACAATATTTTTTAATTTGGGGGGTTTAGGATGTTTCCCAAAGTAGAAATTTAAGATTAAGTTTAAGATTAAGACCTTCTAAACTTAGAAGGCCTAAATGCTTTAAGAAGGAGTAAGATAAGGTTAGCTTAATAAGCTTAAAAGCCCCTTAAATAAGCTTACCCAACCATGTCCAAGTTCGAAAATTAAAGTAATTTTTAAGCTTAATAAGCTAATAAGCTTAAAAGCCTATTAAATAAGCTTTCCCAAATATACCCTTAACGAACTAAATTTTCCTTAATCAATGTAAAATAAGATTAATGATTCATTAAAGCTTTTATATTGACCAAATTCTATGCTTCCTATAATTAAAAATGAGATGTGTTTATAAATTAAATACAAAAGCATATAAGAAATTTAACATTATCATGTGTTCATAGAACATAGGTTAGAAAAAATCATGTTTTATCAACAACATTAATTTCAAAATACTATAATTTATCTAATTGAGTGTTTAAATCCAAAGTTAAAGAAGAGTAAATTACAAAAATTGTCCTTATGATCTTTTAAATTATCTGATTTTGTCCCTGAACTTCCAGTTTCTTTTTTTGTCCCTATACTCTACAATTTCCCGCAAATAAAGAGGAAAATAACCAAAATGCCCTAAAGTGCCAAGCACATGAGGGACTTAACGACTTGATTTAAACGGAATGAGTGGAAGGACAAAATTGCGTGAAATTGAAGAGCATATGAACAAAAACAAAACGAAAATGAATGTTTAGGGACAAAATTTGATAATTTGGAAGACCTCACACCACGCCAAACCTGAGTTTTACGTCATTTAAAATATTTTTCGGAAGAACGGAGGTGTAACATTCATGACAACATACCAAAAATTAAGCAAACAAACAATCAATCACGCAAATAACCAAATGAAAATAGTTTTACTTTCTAAAAAATGGGAAGTTTCCAAAAATAGTAGTTTCCTAAAATAGTAATTGCTTGAAAATGAAATGATTGTTCCCAATTAATTCACGGGTCAAGCAACGGGTCAGACATGGTCATCTAGTTAAACGGGTCAACTAGGGTTTCGGTTATAGGGTTTTGTTTCGGGTTTAAGGATTAAGCAACATTGGTTCGGTTATACTATCACAACTAGATTTTCTATGGTTTAGCTAGGGTGTTGGTCAAAATAACAACACAAATAACATATGAGATCTAGGGTTTACAAGGATTAGAAAATATGATAAAAGTATGAGATTAGGGGTTAGGTTAAAGCAAATAACGAATCAACCGAAAGCATACGACACACACATGCACACGTACGTACGTACGTACGTACGTACGTAAGCATGCGTGCATGCGTCGGGGTTGATGGTAGCCGAGACCATATGGCCTTCGGCCATGGTCTCAGGTTCGAATCATGGAACAAAACAAGTAGAAACGAATAAAAAGGGATTCGATTTATACCTCTTGCGAACGAGATTAAGCTAGGCCGAATGATCGAACAAGGGGTTTGCGGTTTGCTTGTTTCGAACTCGAACTCGGTGGCTAGGGTTTGCTTGGTGGAAAATCACAAAGGGGAAATAGGGTTGACAATGTGTTGTATTTATACTAGATAGGGCAAAAGAAGTTTGAGACGATCAAGGTTTCGTTTGAAAACTATGCTTGGGATACATATAGGACCAAATAATAAGGAGATAAGGCCAACACCCCAAGGGGTGTTTCAGCCGAGATGTGGGTCACGAACCAAGAGGGGGCCCGGCCACATAGTGGTCGGGTAACACTACGATGTGTCGGGTTTGGGCCAAATTCGATACGAGTCATGTTTAATTATTTATTTTTGTTTATTGTGTAAATAATACCTAAATATTATTTTTAGAAATGTTTTTGCTCAAAGTTATCACCACAAGTAAAATAAAATGTTACGTTGACTAATATAGTCAAACACTGATATATGGTGAAAATGTTTAATGTTTTGGTGTTTTGTTGTGTGTTTAGATGTCAAAAATAGAAATGTCTAGAAATGGAAACTTTCTAAATAAGGAAACTTTATAAATAAAATGTCTTTACATATCAGAAATATCGAGTTATCACAGTAAAGATGATAATTTAGAAGACCATAAAGACTATTTATGTGATTTACTCTTAAAATGTATAGGCAAACACACTTATTAAAAATAATTTTTCAAGAAAGATGGCACAGTTATTTTCCATATGGAGAATTGTAAACATTTTATACTAGTTATGTCAACATATGTTACCAGTAGAATATCGTTTAATCTTTAAGTATCGCCTAATGATTCAATTATTTGTAGTTGATGCGCTATGCTCGGTTTGTCGCACGACAAGTTTGGATTCATTTGGGGAACATGTGGTTCATTATAAAGAGCTCTCGGGCTTCAAGTACCGACATGATATGGTTAGGGACATCATTTATCACACATGTAGGCGTGTCAGGATCTCCGTACATGTGAACTTTTTACTGGACGTTGGTTAGAAGATCTGATATTAAACCGGCTAACATTTTAGTTTATGGATAAGTTGGAGAGAATAATTCCATGATTCTTTTGGTTTATGGACGCGTGTGTGGAACTTAATCATAGTTTCTCCTCTCATGGGTTTGAGTAGTCAGGGGTGTTATAGCGGGACAAACCGCCTCGTGCAAAGTAACAAAACATGAAAAAGAATATATTGAAGATCAACATGTGCTCATTCATTTCACGTTTGATACATTTAGTTACTTTGCACATGTGGTTGTGAAGCTTCTCAATAGAATGAAACATCACAGTATTATTGTGACACCTAAATCGATAATATATTTTATTTTTTTAAAGTAGTTTTGCAATCGAGTTTTTACTCATTTGCCTTATTTAATATAAAAAATCTTTTATTAATGGCAAAATATTTATTTTCTTGAGATTGGGAAATATTAATATTTTATATATCTTTTAGTAATACTATAAAAAAATAAAATAAAATAATCATTAATAAAGCACATGATGAATTCAATCATACGCTATCGAGTATCGAGTATCTTCTTCCTTACATAACCAATAATAGAAAATACCATATCATTTTTGGAGCTCCTCACTCTATAGAAAGATGATTTAATCCTTATTTTCCAACGTCGTGTTTAACTAGTCATTTCGGGTTTTAGAAATGAAATCAATGTACAAAAATGGTGCGTTTATTTCGAGATTGGTTGTTTGCTTATTTGCGATTTCAATGCTGTTCATAATCATTTCTTCGTTACTCCTATTTCAATTTGGTGATAATTATTTAGTACCTGCATCAATTTACAAGCTAATTCTCGTTCATGACGTGACCAATGAGTCAACTCAACTAAAATATATCCCTATTGTGCTTTCATCCTCTAAAAAATCATCTTTTAAATGAAACACCATCGAACCGGCCAAATCTTGTGATCAAGATCAAGCTCTATTGAAAGTCTTTATGTACGATCTACCGTCCGAGTTTCACTTTTGGATTAATCGGTTGGAAAGGAGACCAAAACCAGGTATGGCCTAATGTGGGTAACTTGAGAGGAATCCCGAAATACCCGAGTAGCCTAAGTATGCAACATAGTATGGAATATTGGCTCACTCTTGATCTTTTGTCTTCGGTTGCTCCAAATGTGTCAAGACCTTGTACTACAATTCTTGTACAAAACTCGACACACGCCGATGTCATTTTTGTATCCTTTTTCTCGTCTTGGAGCTACAATAAACATTGTAAAATTCGTCTCGCGAAAGAAACAATATGGACAAGATTTTGCAAGAGAGGTTGGTGAAGTATTTAAAGAGTACGGATGAATGGAGACGGTCAAGTGGGAAAGATCATTTGATCATGGCTCACCATCCGAATAGTTTGCTTTTAGCACGAAAACATTTGCGTAATGCGATGTTTTTGCTTGCGGATTTTGGGAGGTACCCAACTTGGATTGCGAATATGGATAAAGATATCGTCGCCCCTTATAAACATGTCGTTACTCGACTTAATGCTAGTGATTCGCCTTCGTTTGAAGAGCGGCATATGTTGGTGTACTTCCAAGGGGGGATTGACAGGAAAGATGTGAGTATCTACTTCTTGTCTTGCTCGTTTTTTTTATCCTTAACTAATGTTTTGTATTTACTAGCTATAGAGTTGTCAATATTAACAAATACTCCCTGTCTCTTCTTAGGCATAATTAGATTTTAGCAGATAGTTAGGGTCGTTGGTACTAAATTTGATTAAAATATAAGTTTATTTTGGAGAGAAAACGTTTTTTAGGAGATAATTAGTGGTGAAGTCCATGGTAATAATATTATGAGTCCGGATCCGGTGAGGACTCAAAAACCGGCGAGGACTCAAAAACCGGCGAGGACTCCAAAAACAACTCCGAAAATAATTTAAAACAAACTTTTTTCAAAAAAAATTATTTTTTAAACATAAAAATCACAGCCTATATATTAAAATGATCCAAAAGAAATATGAATTTTAATTTTGATCAAAAAAAAAAATACGAATCATTATTATGATCCACAAGAAAAGTGGATTATAATTTTTTTTTCAAAATTTATTTTTGGTCAAATGTAGAATAATCATGGGGAGTTATATTAGGGGTGTCAAATTTATACCGAATAAAACCAACCAACATGTTACCAACCATACCAATAATAGTTGGTAGCCAATATGTTGGTAGCCAACATGTTTGGTTGGTAGTACCATACCAATTAAGTAATCATGGTACGGTAATGGTACAAAATTTTGAATACCATGGTAGTACCGTACCAACCAATACTTTATATACTCATATATGTATATACATTATTTAGAAGAATTCGAGAAAGGTAAACTGCGTATGTATTATTTTTTTAATAAAAGTTATGATATCATAACATGGAAACATTAAGTTACAATTTTTAGCCTAACCGATCAACATATTATATTTTTGTTATTGTGTTTGTATATAATGTTAATAATTAAGTGAGTGAAGCAGACGAGAATGCTACAAGCTAGTGTATTATGACATAAATACTACATAATTTGTACTTTATCGTAGATAGTGTTTATATAACATTTAACGTATACCATTACCAAATATAATAGTATAGAAAAAGGACTTGTTTTTACTATTAATTCCAAGTAAGGTTGTGATCTTGGTATATACCATTACCAATTCGTACCAACCACAATTGTGGTAGCCAAACAAATTGGTACCAATTATAGTTGGTACGGTAGTGGTAGCTAGATTAGTGTACCAACTATAGTTGGTACGGTACACGGTATGAGGAAAATATATATGGTACCGTACCATGTTCACTCCTAAGTTATATATATATTTTTTGAAATTTTATGAATTTTTTTTGAGGTGTTCTCGCGAGTTCTCACCGGATCTCACTTTATAATATTATTTTATTGAGTGAGTCCCTCCAATTTAAGAAATAAGAACTTCTTTTTTAGACAGATATAAGTACTTTATTAACGAACGGAGTGATTAATTATATGGTTCAATTCACGTTACCATGTATATTCAACATCGGTAAAACGTTCTATTAGTATACACTAGCCTATAACCCGTGATAAATCACGGGTGGCTTATACACATTTAACTAATAATTTACTAATTTTCATAATGAATTACCTCGTAATAATACTTTATTCGTGGAAATTTGTATACCTATAAATAATTTTATAATTAAAACAAATATTTGAACATCAATTATAGAGATTACAAATTTAATGCCATATAAAACATCTTTTTATACAATGTGCAATCAACCCAGAAAAAAACAAAATATAATTCCCATGAAATAACACAATTTGTATACACTTGAGATAAAATCTCAAAATTCACACAATCTACTACTTTTATGCAACATTTTGTAGTATCTTCAACCAAATAAAAAAAAACAATATTTGATTCGAAGCATTAGTCATTGGGTCAACAGTTGATTAACTAGAGTAGAACAAATAGAAAATCAAATTCAATTAAAAAAATCATCCGAATAAGAATCTTAGATAATTAAGCATCTGTTTTATCTTAGAACTGATTGTGGGTCGGGTTGACCCGTAATATTTAAGCTGGTGAAAAAAAGAGAGCTACTATAGTGGCTTAATGTGTTTTCTTAATTTTCAAGAACATTTGCTATGTATCAGTATTACCCATTTGCTACTTTTATATTAGATAGTGTTAAATAAAGGTGTAGAGGATAAATTAACATAAATTGGGCTTACGCAGTTCTTCATGTTCCTTATTCAGCATCCCCAAAATTTCAAAACTTAACTGAAATTTTCATATCCAAAATTTCAAGTGAACGACTTGACATACCTGATTTCATCCGCAACCATAAATTTCCTTGCAGACTATTACCATACAACATCATGGGATGGGAGTTACAGATAATTAGACATGAAATAGCATATCACCATCAAATTGCATATCACTAAAGATTATCCTAATAACATAACTGTTAGGAATATTTTAATTAATATTCATTAAAGATTTGATTAGTCAAAACTATACAAGGACCTAAGTCGGTAATATGAAGTTCAAGATTTGAATAAGATTTAGGAGATAATGATAATTGTAAAAGATATAGTATATCTTGTTTGAATTTAAAAGATTTAGTATTATCTTTTCCTTGTAAATCTCTAGGTTTTCTAGTATATAAAGAAACCTAGAGGTATAGAATTAGTCGTTCTTGAAACCCACGTTTTAACGTGTATGTGTGTGTGTACTCTAAGCCTCAAGGTCGATTGATCATGTTTAACGAAGAACCATTCTATATATTTATATGTACAATTGAGGCTTTTAATGATGAAAACTTGTTTAGCTATACATATATGTTCAACTAATTCCGTAATTTTGTTATTTGTATATGCTTATTCCAGATCAAGAACTAACTATTCTTGAGCCTAAAGATTTACGGTTATATAGAGTTATTCTAAACTCAGCAATAACGTACCAATAATTAGACATTAATGATTCATGGGAGTTACATATAAATATGATTGGAAATCTAGAGGTGTATATTCTATTCGCATTTGTGCAGCGTTCCAAAGAATAATACTAACTTCTAAGCATTCATGCAACTCGTTTCATCTCGACTTGTAAACTTGGTCAGCAAGATCCAAAAGATAAATCCTTATTTTAAAAGTACTTGCAAGATCCAGTTCTAATCGTTTTAGTGTTTTCTACAGCTCATAATCATCCCAAAGAGCTTGCATGCTAAATTGTGGTACATTTAATAACCATAAACTGGACTCGATATTTCATATCATTTCTATATTATAATGTGAATTTGTAATCAATGGAGGACTTACAATCCCATCCCTGCAGCAAGTCCATTGTCCACAAACACGGGAACACAAAAACGACACTTTTCAACCAACCTGTTTTTAACCCAACTCATGAGACACGGATAATTATAGTAAATCACATTTACCTGGCTGCAGTTTTTGTACCTCCAAAATGATTTGTAAGTGTTTTTTGGATGTTATATCGACGATAAGCTAAAAAGGACTTTTAATTTTGTTGACAGACTAATAAATAAATAAATTGTTGTATCATGCCATCAAAATATTAATATCAGTCGAGATGAAAAAATATAAATCAAATTAGAGCCAATTTCAAGCTAAAAATAACAAAGTTAAGAAAATAAGTTCCTCATAATCGCTATCATTCCTTGAATTGTTAGAGCCAATATAAATTGCCAATTAAATCTAACCTTCGCCCTCGGTCTCGTAAGTCGTAACTGGTAAGCACTATCATTAACCTCCAGAACAGCTAATGTTGACGAACAAACATGCAAGACATGAGTTAAAATTACCTTCTATGAATGAATTTAAAGCATGAAGTGATTTGGGTTATAACCATCAAAATTAAAAACTACATACGTTTCAATTGATAATTAAAAGTAACCGCAGAAAACACATTAATGTATTGTGACTCAAACGTCACAATAACAAAGTCAGTTATGATTTGTAGAATGGAGTGGCCTAAATTTAATAGCATTTGAATTTGAAAGAAGAAGGCATGAGGTTGTGCCAAGTGTCAATAAGGAGGTGGCCTAAAAGTGTCAAGTGGATTTGTCTATGTGGCAGAGATTAAAAAAAAGCCTCTTTTATTATATATAGAGATACATTTATCAAGTTACATGAATAGTGCGTATTCAACTAAAATTATGACACGTGTCGAGTTTTGTTAACATCTACGTCTTGTACTAGCGTTGACAACTTGAATTTCAATTGTTTTATTTTTCTCACTTTTTGCCGACAGTTTTTTATACATATAAAAAATTGTTTATATTCAACATTTTATTAAGGGTTTTGATAAACAATGTCCTTAGGATAATGGTTAAGGTTTACTAAAGTAATTAAGGTATAAGTGTTTATTCATAACCATTCATGGGTGGTTAGTAAATTTTAGTGGGTAGTTTTTTTATGTTATAATATACACTTTTTTATACATTCAAATGACCCTTAACCATTGCCTTAAAGGCATTATTTAGCATAATCCTTTTATTAATATGACAAAAGATTACCGATGCAGCATGGTTTTTTTCTTGTTTTGTTTTTTTTTTTAAATTCAAATCATTATTATTGACTTTTTAAATTTTCTTATTTGCAATATAATAATATTGATTTCAAGCCATGTTTAAACTGGAAATACTTATATTTGATCATGTTTAATACTTTTTTTTTTTGTAAAAAGTTGGTTTCAAAGAGCTTTTAATTTTTAAAGTAAAAGATTATATGATTTTATTTTTATTATAAAGCTTTTGGATTGACATGAGGTCCGCACACAACTAGACAGAGTAAAACAAACGAATTCAAATTTACATAATAACCAAGGATAAAAACAACTTGAATACAATTAGCAAAATAACAAATAAGGTCACGAATATAGATATATATGTTGTACTACTTAAACATATACTGATATAAACCACCTTTTGAGGATCGTATGAAAATCCTCACACCATCGCGCAAGATTACATCCCACTAGTTTATTATAAAGAACAACTAAAGATACTTGACAAAAAATGAATCACCTTAAGTTTACCCATTTTCACTATGTTTTGAATCGTTATCCAACTCGTCTGGGTTGGTAAAAAGTAGTGGGTACCACACCCGCTAACTACTCATTTGTGGAAATCATTCGTTTCAAAGTAAGAGACACAATGTTGGTTTAACGTTTTTTGAGGCAAAAGATTCTAATGAAAGTTAAATTATAAAATGAATAGTTAGTAACTGATGAGTCCCACATATTATGATTAAAGTGAGTTTAATGATGTTCAAATATAAAAATAAGGGTAACAGAGTTACTATTTCACTTTATTAAATGAGATAGTTAGTGAGTATGAGTCATATATTATCTTACCAAATAAGGAAAGTTTCAAAGTGTGTCACTTATTTTGAAACACCATCAAAATAGAAAGTGTGTCGCTTATTTTGAAACGGACGAAGTATAATATTTTGCTTCAAAAACCGTGAAATTAAAATTGTATCACTTATTTTGAAACGGAGGAATTACAACAAATTACATAAATTAATCGACCTTATGGTTTCACAAATTCCATGATTTTATTCATACTTTTTTTGTTTCATTACTTTTGTCCATCTGATCTTCAAATTTAATTTTCTTTTTGTCCATTTTAACTATAGGGATAAATATAAATTTTTTTTATTCTATTTACTATTGTTTTGTTTGAGTATTTATCTGTACAGGGTGGAAGGATTCGCAGAATACTATACGACCTGTTGAAAGATGAAACGGGTGTGCACTTTACATTCGGAAAACCGTCACTAGATGGGGTCCGCACGGCGTCCATAGGGATGGCTTCCTCCAAATTCTGCCTAAGTATGGCAGGAGACACACCTTCGTCTAACCGTCTTTTTGATGCCATTGTCAGTCATTGTGTTCCAGTGATCGTCAGTGATGCTATCGAGTTGCCATTTGAAGATGTAATTGATTACTCCAAATTCGCCATATTTGTTTGTGCATCGGATGCTGCTAAAAAAGGGTACCTTGTGAAACTTCTTAGAGAGGTTGGAAGAGAAAAATGGATCAAAATGTGGGAAAGATTGAAGCAAGTTGCACCACATTGTGAGTACCGATATCCATCGCAGAGTGGTGATGCTATTAACATGATTTGGCAGGCAGTTCATCGGAAAGTGTTTTCTATACCTAGTCCTAGACGAAAGAGGTGCATTGTGTCACAAAAGTTTTTAAATGAACATGAAAAGGTAGGATTTTTTCTCTTTTCAAAGATATAAGTGCTTTTTTCACTAAATGGTTAAGGATAATATTAGGCTAGCTAGCCCCCTCAAGACCAACAATGCTATAAAAAGTAACAAAAATCATGTATCGAAGGTTTTGATCTATAATCAATTGTAAAAATAAGAGAGATAATTTTGAGAACACATGTCATTCATTATATGAATTAGGCATACTTTGACTAATTTAGTTAGGTCCATATAATACTACCTCCGTATCAAAATAAGTGATACACTTAAAGAATTGCAGGTTTTAAGGTAAAAAATTAAAAAGTTGTTTAAAATAGATTAAAGTGGATAGTTAGTGGATAATGAGTCTCATTTCTTTTGAATGAAGTGATATTAATGATGTTTAAAAGTAAAAGTAAAGGTAAAAGGACAATTTCACTTTATTAAAGTAAATAGTTAGTGGAGAATAGGTCCCACTTTTTATTACTAAGTAAGGTAAGTTTTGAAAGTGTATCACTTATTTTGTTCCGCCCCTAAATAAAAAATATATCACTTATTTTGATACGGAGGTAGTATATTTCATTCCTAGCACTTTATTGTCCTCATATAGATTTTTTAACAAATATTAGGCTCGTGCCAATAACAAATCACTAACCCCGTAGGTAGTACTTCATTGGCTACTGATGTGCGTCACCGGTAGTACCGTGAGAGTGGACGTTTTAAATTTGTTATGGAAACTGACAATATTTATGGGAATTATTTTAAGGAAAATGATAATGACAGGCCTAAACCCTAACCCTGAACCCTAAACCCTAAACCTAAACCCTAAACCTAAACCCTAAGGGCTGTCAATAAGAAGGCAAAAATAAAGTAAAAACCGCCCCCTGAATTTTAGGAACGTCACCCCATCAATAAATGTACAAACATTTTATGCATGTTAGAGACAGCCCTTAGGGCTGTCATTAACAAAACCCTTATTTTAAATTTGACCACCAAAAAGAAGGGGAATTAGACAGCTTGTCAGGCTGCCTTTTCCCCCCTCCAATTTAATTTCTCTTTTTTCAACAAAAAGCAAAATATTATTTCCTTCGATTCAAAATAAATGACATACTTTAGATTTCATGATTTTTGAGACAAAAAGTTATAATAATAATTAAATTAGATTAATTTGATGGTTAGTGGAGAATGAGTCCCACAACTTTGAATAAAGTGGAGTAAATAATGTTTAAAAGTAAAAAATAAGAGTAAATGAGTTATTTCACTTTGTTGAATTAGATAATTACTGGGTAAGAGTCCCACTATTTTTTGTCAAATAAGATAATTTTTCAAAGTGTGTCACTTATTTTGAATCAAAAAAAAAAAAAGTGTATCACTTATAAAAAGGTGTGGACCTACTTCACTAATAACCCTTCTAATTTATTTTAATCCTTATTATAAAGTTTTGCCTTAAAAAATATAAAAATAAAAGTCTATTCCTTATTTTGAATTATAAAGTTTAAAACAACTGATGTTAGTTATAATAAGAAAAAAATATTAGTTTTTGGTCATTTTACATTTTTACTGGAAAATTCGAAAGCAACTAAGCGGCTAAGCCCACAAAAGTAAAAAAGAGAAAAGAATGTTTTTATAGGAAAAATATAGTAACCAACTAACCATGTGGGCCTTTATGGAGAAAGCCCAGACGTTTCTAGTCGTGGGGACTGGGCCTTCTAGCTTTTTTCAAACCAGGCCCATTAGGCATTTTTTAAGCTTTAGGCCTTAACCAGACTCCTCTTCATATTTGTGCACCTCAACAATGACGGGAATTATGATATCCAATCCCACCAAATGCTACATACGGGAGAAGTGTTATGTCTACATGAGTCATATCTTTACAACAGGTAGAGAGTCTGCTTCCGGAGCACCTGGACAACTCTATCTAAGAATTATAGTTATTAGTTTTTTTTTTTATTATACGGAAAAACATAATTCTAAACTACTACTAAATTTACATCATTTTGTTCATAATAGGACTCGGACCATGACCACAAGTTAAGGAAGAACACCTTCCAACCAAGGGCGGAACTAGAAATTCTACCAGCGGTGGCACCTTTGTGGTGAAAAGAAAATGCGGTGTTAAGGGGACTGCGACCTCTAGTGGGATCCCAGTGGCAATGTCCTGAAACAAAAACAAATTTAACACCAAAAAATTATATTACAATTCAATCACTCTTTTTAATTACATACACCAACAAATCTTTAAGAATGGATTTCATAAACTTACGAAAGAATTACTAATTATATAAACATATTACAAAATCTACAATATACATTTTATGTTTTTTTTATTTGGTTCAAATGTTCGGGTTGTCTTTGGTATGGACTATTAACTTTTAATTAGATGTTTTGTTTAGATTGATTTGAGATATTGAATATGTTTTTACTCCATAAAAATTTGGGTTTATAAAATTATATTATATTTTATAAAATACCTTCTTTGATTTATAAAATAAAAATCAATTTAAAGTATTGAAAAAGGAAAATAAAAGAAAATGATTTGAAATATTTGGACTAATTTTTTTTTTGTGAAAATATATAGGGTAAAAAAAGTAAAAAGGTTGAGAAAAAAGAAAACCCTTGTAATATAGAGGCTTAGAAAGGAAAAAAAGTACATTTAAAAAAATAGCAACAACAAGATTTGAAATCATGATCTCCTTATACATATGCAAGGAGTTCTAGCCAGCTACGCTAGTAGATAGATGCGTCTTAATTTGCCTTTTCAGATATATATTAATGTATTCAAAATACTATAACATTAAAAAAAGTCCCAAAAATTTACCGTACCGAAATTTTTTCGAGTAATAGCACGTGCCACCGTGTGCTAATGCTTCAATCCGCCCCTGCTTCCAACACTTAAAAGTTACGCCCACAACAACATTCTTAGTGATTAGTTGAATTACACAATAGTATACGATATTAACCTTAAAAGTCTCATTTTGTTACTATCTTATCATCAACTTGTATACATAGAAATTAACTTCTATAATATACTTACCGCTAAAAACTTACAACTTTGACACTAATTATTCCTATATCCCTAAAACCCTCCTAAAACATGTCATCACTTTCTTCTAAAGACATGTTCATAAGTCCTTCATGTCCTTGTGCAGCATCATCAAACAAACACTTCTCCAAGAAACTAAGTGATGGGATTTCATCTTGGAACAAGCTTGTGGTGTCAGAAACTTCTGAATTGCTGTAATGAACACTTGTTTGTGATGATTTTGGAGAATTTTTCAGCCAATTTGGGAGCAACCTTGAAATGTTTTCAGCACTCAATGCATAATTGGTGGTGTTAGAGTGTTTTGGTGGCGGCGGTAGCAACTCCGGTTGGCGGCGTTGGATTGGTGGCGGCTGCCAAGAAGTGATGGATTTGTTGTTATGTGATAAGGCATCAGAAAGAGCTTGTTTAGCCATGGGCATATTAGTTTGGAGCTTTCTTTCCCATTGACCTTTGACAATAATGGTGTTGGCTTCTGAGGATGATGATGATGTTGAAGCTCCATGATGGTGATGATGGTTTTCATGGTTGGAATTTGAACGGAAGTTATTTAGCTTCTTTTTAAGATGAGTGTTCCAGTAATTCTTGATGTCGTTATCTGTTCTTTGGGGAAGGTATGAAGCTATTGCGGCCCATCTGTAAAATTCAAATAATTAATTATAACCATACACAAATTTCTTCATACATTTGTTTATATTCAGATCAAAATTTGAGCTTTCAATCTTAATTTCCGATGTATAAACTCACTTTATTAAATTTTTAAGAATTTAGTTGATACTCTACTATTCTTCTAATGAGATACTACGTTTGTACAATATTTTAAAGTAGAATATTAATCATCTCAATCTCACAAGAATTGTAAAATTTACAATTGATGCTGGAATTTTATATTCCTTCTATAGCATAATAAAGTTTTATTTCTACTATGCATACAATTTTAGAAGATAGTAATAGATCCTTGTTTATATTATTAATTAAAATCTAAGGTTAGTTTAAAAAAAGAAATTCTTCGCCATATTATTTCAAGGAAAATGAAAACTTTATTTTAAGTGGACCTCATAAAGTTAAAAATATAAAAACTTTAATTATTTGCTATAAAAATTAAAGGGAGATGTGGATATTTTAAATGGAACGGAGGAAATGCATCTTTACTATTTTAAAATGTCGTGACATAGAAAAGTCTTGTTTTTCTTAAATAAACGTCATCAACTATTTCTAAGGCATGTGCCAATGGCAAGATCACAACTTCACAAGGCCCAACGATAGCTATAGGCGTGCATCACAGTTGGCACCGTCGTGTCGGTAGCAATTAGTCTTATGTGCGACGTGGGGGTGTATGCGTCAGTGGGCTGTGTGTGTTGGGGGGGGGGGGGGGGGTCGGGTAATATTATAATATTTTTTAAGTCTGAATGAGTTAGCGATGTATTATTGCTGAAACGACCTCGTTAGTAATTCGTCGGTAGGGAAGAGACTACTGATATATGTAGTGACGCGTCGGAGAGACCTAATAATATTATTTCATTTGTATCATCTTAAGTGTACACTTTTTATTTTGAGAAATTTCAAAATAAATAATTGATTGATCTACTTTATTTAATAAATTTTAGTATACACAATTATTTTTATCTTTACTTTTTCTTTTTAAACAAGATAAACATGACAAATTAATTAAAAGGTTATGGAGATCACTCATCACACATACTAACTTCTCTTTAATCTATTCTAAACATACTTCTAATTTTTTACCTCAAAATATCTAAAAGTAAAAGTGTATAATTAATTATGATACGTGAAATGTTTTACAAAATTAAAAAAATAAAATATGATGATTTCTAAGAAATTTTTAGGACTTAAAAGCCATAATTATTTCCACATTCCAAAGTCAAATGCTTGTTAAATTGCTTTCCAAAAAAAAAAAAAAAATGGTTATTAAATTCTTTTAAATTTTTTTACGCTAACAAGTATTAAATTTTTTTAATTGCTGTACATATATATGTACCTTTTTTTTAAACTATAAGTTAGGTGCTGTTTGATAGGAACAAAATGATTAAGTGCTGAATGATTCAACAATCTGAATGATTAAGAGGTTTTATATAAAACTTGGTTTTATTTTGAGAAACTTTTTTTAAGAATTATGGCTGCTTAATGATTCAGCATATGTTATATGGAAGAATGATTCAGCACTTTTTTGCTACCCCATTCAGCATATACTTCATTCAGAGGCGCTAAACAAACACACTGAATGCTGAATGATTCAGCATTAAGCGCTGAATGGCTTCATTAAGTTGCAAACAAACACCACCCTAGTAAGTTAGTATTTCGAGCCTAGACAGTGACATCCACAAGGGGCAATATGCTTTCTCTCGAATCTCCAAGTTTTACCTCCAACATGACTTGAACCCAAGACCTCTTGGAGGAAAACCCCATAGCTATATATCATTGGTGACCAATTGATATAGACCAATTGGTTACATATATATGTACGTATTTAGGTGTGTTTGTGTGTGAGGTGTAAATATCGTATACGTATCCGCGTATGTGTATGAAGTGTATTCACCTAGATGCATGCACACACACATACGTATGTGCTTGCGCAAGGACCTACGTACCTATTGCCAAGAAGGGCTTGTAAATGGATGATCATCTTGTCTTCTTTTTCGGTGAAATTTCCACGCTTAATACCAGGTCGAAGATAATTTGTCCATCTCAATCTACAACTCTTACTGCATCTCAACAAACCTGCACAACAAGATCAATAAAACAAAATAGCCTGTCAAAAACGGTCAATATATCATTTAAACATTCATTAAAGGAAGTGCACATCACAATAAATATATACCCTAAAAATAAGGTAATTAAGCTCTTAAATATAATCCAAAAAGTCCTCTAAAAAACACAAGAAAGTGAGAAACACCGGTTAATTTATCATTCTTTTGTCATAACTCATTGCACAATAACTTCCAATTAAATCGTTATGAGTACTTACACTTTAGTTTTAACAAATTAGTAGCATTTCAGCTGACATTACAATCAACGCACTCATACCAATTCTACACTTTTACTTTATATTTTTTGGCACAACATATTATAAAAAAATATTTCTATTGTATGCCCTATGCATAATTAACCAACATTTAATACTTCATAATTGCGCTTTATACTTGCTATTTCGTATTAATAATTTACTAGACATCTTGTAATACTTACTTTATCTTTATCATAATTAAAAAAATGAGGAGTTTTTATGAGTTAAATGCAGAGGAATAAAAAACTATTAATGTTTAGTATTATGCTATGATATATGTTAGAAAAATTCATTATAAAATACACGCACAAAATATTCATTTTTCTCTAGATACCCCACTGCACACAACTTGTCCCTCAATCCGTTCCAAAACGAAGTGGTAAACTGACACTCCCCACCGACGGAGGCTTACAAACGGAGTCGGGAAACCGACAATAATCGGTAGCTAGCACAACCGACAGAACCGTTGGCACCCGTCTTATACTGAAACTCAAATTAAAAATCATGTATGATATAACAAAGAAGTGAGAATTGGTAAAGAATAACAATACCAGTGTTGTTAGGAACAGATTTCCAATTACCAGGACCATGTTGTTGAATATAAGAAACCAAAATTATATCCTCTTCAGGTGTCCATGGCCCTTTCTTCACTCCTATCTTGTCACAACATGGTGGTCTTCCCATTGAATTCACTTTCTTCAACCTATTTTTCTTTAATTTCTTAGCAAATATATAGATACAGCTTTGCTGTCTCTAGCTATCTTCACACTCACTGTGTGTTCTTTCAACTTGAAAGAAAGAACAAGAAGAGAGTCTTTAGAAGTAGGATAAACATTGTACCAATTAGGTTATATATAGATATATGAAAGATAGAGAGATGGATATGGTGGCGCGGTGGTGATGACTTTAAAGGTTGACCAAAGAAAAGGTTTGAAAAATAGTCAAAAAGATGACAGCAAATAGCATTTACTGTCCTCCTTGGCACATATCCAAAAGTCAACTGTGTGGTTCATGATGGTTAAAATTTTCTCAAAACTCATTTCAAATGAGTAACAGGATTTACGTAAATCTTCTTTTTGCGTATAATATTAACTATTAAGACTTTTAGTCAACGGGCATTAATACGTTTATGGAGTATATGTATATGGACGTGGATATGCAAGCGCGTTAGAAACAGGGGTTTTAAACATAGATTTAATAAGAATGAAAATCTTATTCAAATTGGTTTGATTGATAGAGGCCATTAAACCATTTTTTTCCTAGATTTGATTGCGCAATTAAGTGAATGATGGTGGTCACTTGTATTTATGCATGGTTGTTTGTACATTATACTTGATTAGTGGTACAGGTATTTTTTTAATTTTTAATTTTTTAATTTTTTTTAATGACAAATTCTAATGTATTTCTAATTGTCACCTATGTCCACTTGAACCCCCGACCTCAAGGACGAGAGATAAACATTATACTACTAATTTTAAGGTTTCGCCATGAGTATGTTCACCTCTCCATAGTTTTGGTCATGTGTTTAGTGTTAAAAGAGAAAATTGATAACACACGAACCATGACCAAACCCACATTTAGTCATATTCTTAGTTGACATATTAGTCATATTCATTGAGATATGTGTAATTTCACTAATTTGCCTCAACACAAAACTTAATTGGTCTAAAATGGGATTATATTAAAATTAACAATAGATGTTTTTAAAGCCAAGAATAATTTTCAATAGAACATTAAAGACAGTGATGAAATATTCAGTGTTAATGAAGGTCCAACTATACACGTAAAAAGCAGAATCAAACAAGATTGTTGGGATATAAATAAGTTATTACTGATGCTGCAGGTAATACTGTTGAATTACTACTGATGGTGCCTCAAACGTGAAATACTACTGATCTTGGAAGTTACTACTGACGATGGCAAATACTACTAATGTCGATATTTAGAGTTGATCGTGTCCGAGATCTTCGTGTAGTTAGTTTAAAGTTTAAATCTTTTTGTAATTCGATTGTAATCTATTCTTAGAATAACTAGGTTATAATGTTAGGCTTCAAGGACTATTATATATAGTTCCTTATGAATTGTAAACATACGTGTATTGATCGATCAAATTAATACATTGAATCTTTTTATAATAAACCGTGTTCTTGTTCATTTGTATTCAATTTACAATTTATATTGTTCTTAATCAATAAAAAGAGTGTTAATCCGCTGTAACTTCTCTTTGTTAATAGATATGTGATTTAATAACTTGTTAAGTTATTCAATCCTGACAAGTGGTATCAGAGCGTTAAGGTTCTAGATCTACGAATTAAAGAACATCAAAAAGTTTCATACTTTCGAAACAAAAATTGTTAATCATGTCTGATAACAATGAAACCACTCAGGCAAACAAGATTCCAATTCTCACTCCCAACAACTTTGGGATGTGGAAAAACAGAATTAAGCAATACATGCTTATTACTGATTATTCCATGTGGGAAGTTGTGATAGAAGGCAACAAAACCATTCAGACTCAACTCACAAGCACATCAACTGAATCTCACAAGCTCAAGTGTGACAAAGAAGGACAGATGAATTGAACTGAAAGCTTTGAGCACACTATTGCTTGCAATTCCCAATGATTATCAACATTTATTTGTTGAATACGATGATGCTAAGAAGCTGTGGCAGGCACTGGAGAAAAGGTTTGTTGGTACCAAAAGTACCAAACGAAACATGAAGTCTGTTTTGAAGCAAGACTTTGAAAACTTCAAAGGACAAAAGAATGAATCATTGTCACAAGTTTTTGATCGATTCAACAAACTTATTGGTGAACTCAATCAAGTTGGAGTTAAACCAGACAATGATGATGTCAACAGGAAGTTTCTCAGATCTTTTGGTGAAGAATGGTCTATGTATACTGTTATATATAGACAAGGAGATGCATTGGAAGAAAAGGAGCTTGATGAACTCTACAATGAACGACGAGTGTTTGAATCTGAGGTAAGTCAGGAAACTCCTAATTTACCTTCAACCAATGCTGCTTTTGTGTCAAGTACAAGTACAGGTCAAAATGTTGGATCTGGAAAGCAGGTGGAGTCTGAAGATGCAGCTAGAGAATCCTTCTTTACTAGTCATGTACACACTGCATTGATTAGTGAAGATCTGGAACAAATTAACCCTGATGATCTGGAAGAGATGGACATCAAATGGCAGATGGCAATACTGAGCTTGAAGACTAAGAGATTCCTTCAAAGTACTGGGAGACAGAAACTGAACTTCAATAAGGGTGAACGTGCTGGCTTTGACAAAACCATAGTCAAATGCTACAACTGCAATAATTTTGGTCACTTTGCTAGAGAATGTCCTAGCAAAGATCAAAGATCAAATTATAACAAGAACAACACTTCAAATTCAACTGCTTTGGTATCTCAAGAGGGTCAAGGTTATGACTGGAGCTTTCAAGCAGAGGAACATGCTCAAAATCAAGCTCTCATGGCTTTCACTGATTCTACTACTGAGGTACATTCCAAATCTTGCACTCCTGAATGCATTAAAGCATATAAAGAATTAGAAAAACTTAACAAAGAAACACATGATGAGATGATATTAAAAAAAAATAGAAGAATTGAATTTAATGGTTGTATTGCAGATTTAGAAAATCAAATTAAAATTTATAACATAAATGATCAAAAAATCAGAGATGAACTATTACAAACAACATATGCTAAAGAACATGCTGAGTTAAACTTAAAAGAAACTTTAATCAAATTAGAAGAATGTCAGTTAGAATTAGAACAAAATAAATTAACTATTAAGAAATTTGAAAGAAGTTCTAAAATAATTGATGAATTAACCAACAATCAAACCACTGAAAAAGTTGTTCATGGTGTTGGATATCATGCAGTCCCACCTCCAACAAATTTTATTCCTCCACTCAAGTCTAGTTCAGAAAGAATTTTAAATGAATTAAAGATAGAAAGTCAAACTGAAACCAGTAATGATTCATCTGATGATGAACAAACAATTAAATCAACTGATACAAGCTTTCATACCACACAAAGTCAAACTGAATCTCCAAAATATAATTCAGAAAATATACTCACTATTTTAAGAAGGGCAAATCAAAAACTTGAATCAGTTAAAAGAACAAAGAAAGCCTGAAAGTGCTAAAACAATAAAATTAACATGTCTAATCTGTAATAAAGTTAATCATCTAGCAAAGGATTGTCACTTCAATCCAAGAAATTGCAAAGAATTCAAGGAATTTAAAGCAAATAAAGAAAAATCAAAAGAATCCAAATAAAAACAAGCTAAAAAGGTTCAACAAATAAAAAATCCACATGTTGAAGTCCCAAAATTTGGAAGATCTGCACAAAGATTCGTGCAAAACATCAGACATGGAAGCCCAAAAAGAAGTAACTATTTTGAAAATAATCGAAGACAAAATCAATTTTCAAGATATTCAAGTCTTTTAAACATCAGTAGAAACTCTCACAAGTTTACTATTGGTAATAAACCTAATTATAATGCTGTCAATTACAATTACTATAATACTACTGATCATGTTAAAAAATCATATTACTCAAATACTACTGGTCCATCAGTAGTAAAATACTCAAAAGCCAAAAAATTTGGGTATAAACCTAAATCAGTAGTAAAACCAAACAATAGTAACAATCAACGTATGAAGACCAAACCTGCATCCAAAGCTCATACAAGTCGAAAATCTTATACTTCAAAGGATGAACCCAAGACAAAACAAGTTTGGGTTCCCAAAATTAACTAATCCATTTACTTTTTGTGCAGAGCATTCAGATCCCTGAAGAAGGAAGAACATGGCATATTGATAGTGGATGCTCTAGGCGCATGACTGGAAATCTTCAAATTCTTAGAGATTTCAAATCTTTTGAAGGTGGATATGTTGCTTTTGGTGAAAATCCAAGAGGTGGTAGGATTACAGTTAAAGGTACAATATCAAATGGTAAGATTACTTTTGATGATGTGTTTTATGTTGCTGAGCTTAATTATAATCTGGTTAGTGTCTCACAAGTATGTGATAAAAAGAACAAGATTCTCTTTACAGATATAAAGTGCATCATTCTTTCTCCTGGCTTTATTTTAGATGTAAAATTTGTTGTGTTGAGAACCCCAAGGAGAAACAATGTGTATTGCCTGGATATAGGGGGAGAACTCATTTCATCAAATGAGATCAACTGTTTTATATCCAAAGCAAACACCAATGAATCAGAACTCTGGCATAGAAGGATGTGTCACACAAATTTTAAAAACATGAATAATTTAGTCAAAAAGAATTTGGTAGTTGGTTTACCTTAAAAAGAATTCATGTGTGATCATCATTGGGTTGCATGCCTAAAAGGTACACAACACAAGACTTCTCATAAGTCCAAAGCAATTAATTATATTTCTAACCCTTTGCAGCTCTTACATATGGACCTATTTGGACCTACAAATGTAATGAGTATTGGAAAGAAACAATACTGTCTTGTTATTACTGATGATTTTTCCAGGTATACTTGGGTTTTCTTTCTTAGGACCAAAGATGAAACAAGTGAGATCATAAAGAATCTGATAGTCAAACTGGAAAACACAAGAGATCTCAAAGTGAAAGCCATTAGATGTGATAATGGCACAGAGTTTAAAAATGCTAACTTAATTAGTTTTTATGATCTTAAAGGAATTTACAGACAGTACAGCTCACCAAGAACTCCACAACAAAATGGTGTAGCTGAAAGAAGAAATAGAACAATTATTGAAGCAGCCAGATCCATGCTTGTAGACTCAAAATTACCAATTACTTTTTGGGCTGAAGCTGTTAATACTGCATATCAGAGTAATAATAGTTAAGCCTCATATTAAAACACCTTATGAACTTTTTAATAAAAGAAAACCTTTAATAAGTTTCTTAAAAACATTTGGTTGTCCTTGTACAATTTTAATTACAAGAGAACAAATTGGTAAGTTTGACTGCAAATCAAATGATGGAATCTTTGTAGGATACTCAACTCAAAGAAAAGCATACAGAGTGTTCTACAAAAGGCTAAGGATCATTGAAGAAAGCGTGAATGTATCCTTTAATGAAAACCTAATGAATGAACAGGGAAATGGTCCAGATTGGTTATTTAATATTGATAATCTAACCAAATCTCTTGATTTTAGTTATGATTGTAATGCAGGTGAAACAAGCAATCAAAATCCACAAGGAGGATCATCATCATTCAATGGTAGTCAAGATACAATGAAGTATATCCTGGTTAATACTGATCCCACAGTTAATACTGAGGACAGTAGTAACTCTGGTAACCCTAGCAATCTTGATACCAGTAATAACTCGAACTCACAAGATACTACTGATCCCAGTAGTAACACAGAAACTCAAAATAATGATGGTGAACCAAACAATACTGATATCAGTAATAACAATGAACCACATGATTTGAATGACAATCATATTACTACTGATACCAGTAGCAATGAAGAAACTCAAGAAAATCCAGAAAATCAAGAAGAAACCTGGACCGATGCTCAAATCCCTGAATCCAACTAATCAAACCTTGATAATCAAATTGTTACTGATAAAGTTTCCAACTCAAGAACTGAAAAGAACCATCCCTTAGACTTAGTTCTAAGTGATGTGAACTCACATATGCAGACTAGAAGCAAATTTAATTCAACTCTATATTCAAACATTTGCAATATAAGTCTAATTTCTAATGAATGTATGTTTGCATGCTTTCTATCTCAAGAGGAACCTAAAAAGATTCAACAAGCCATGAAAGATTCAAATTGGATTATAGCAATGCAAGAAGAACTTCTCCAATTCAAATTACAAGCTGTTTGGACACGTGTACCTCTTCCAAAAGGAAAAAGGCCCATTGGAACACGATGGATCTTTAGAAACAAGAAAGATGAAAGAGGTATAGAGATAAAAAAATAAAGCCAGACTTGTAGCCCAAGGATACACTCAAGAAGAAGGAATAGACTATGATGAGGTATTTGCTCCTGTTGCAAGAATTGAAGCAATAAGGATCTTTCTGGCATATGCTTCATTCAAGAAATTCAACGTCTATCAAATGGATGTCAAAAGTGCATTCTTATATGGAAAGATTGAAGAAGAAGTATATGTTTGTCAACCTCCAGGATTTGAAGATCCTGAACATGATAATTATGTGTACAAATTAGACAAAGCTCTATATGGCCTTCATCAGGCACCAAGAGCTTGGTATGATACATTATCATCATACTTATTGAAGAACAATTTCAAAAGAGGTGCAATTGACAAAACTCTGTTCACAAGAAAAGTCAAAGATGATTATCTACTGGTCCAGATATATGTAGATGATATCATATTTGGATCAACAAATGATCAACTGTGTAAAGAGTTTGAAGAGCTGATGCATATCAAATTCAAGATGAGCTCAATGGGTCCAATGAAAAAGATCAAATGGTATTTTGATTAATCAATCAAAATATGTCAAAGACATCTTGGAGAAATTTACAATGAAAGACTGTAAAAGTGCAAGCACTCCAATGGAAACACATAAACACCTACATCCTGATGTTGAGGGGGAGGATGTAGATGAACATTTGTATAGATCTATGATAGGTTCTTTAATGTATTTAACTGCATCAAGACCTGATATTATGTATAGTGTTTGTGTGTGTGCCAGGTATCAAGCAAAACCAAAATACCTTCACCTACAAGCAGTCAAAAGGATCTTCAGATACTTAAAGGGGAAACCATCACTTGGTCTTTGGTATCCACATGACTCACCATTTGAACTCGTAGCCTACATAGATAGTGACTATGATGGTGAATGTCAAGATAAAAAATCCACTACTGGAGGATGTCAATTCTTTAGATCAAGATTGGTGTCATGGCAATGCAAGAAACAAACAAATGTATCAACATCAACTGCTGAAGCAGAGTATGTAGTTGCATCTGCTTGTTTTGCTCAAGTTCTGTGGATTCAAAATCAACTCCTAGATCTTGGTATCTCTATCCTTAAAACTCATATTTTTATTGATAATCAAAGTGCTATTAGTATTGTGAATAATCCAGTAAAACACTAAAAAATCAAACATATTGAAATAAGATTTCACTTTATAAGGGATTGTAATGAAAAGAAATTAATCAAAGTAGAGAAAATTCATACTGACAATCAACTAGCAGATCTTTTTACAAAAACATTTGATGTAGGAAGATTCAGCTCTTAGTTAGCAGTATTGGAATGATTTTAATAAATTAATTTCATTATTAAAATTATATGTAAAGTTTATGTATAATATTTCTATTTAAAAGTGTGTTTTACTACTGGTTATTCATTATCACTGACTATGAGTTGTATTCGTAATTTATTACTGATAGGGTTTTTCTGAGAATTAGGTTAAGTATAAAACAACAGTTACTACTACTGGTACTTAGTTATTACTGATCGACCGTTACATGTGAAATACGATATTTTACCATACTAACCCCCATGAAAATAGTCGTTGTGTTATGATTCGAAGGGTATTTCGGTCTTTTTGCAGATTAATTCAAAAAATATAAATAGCTGAAAGTAATTAGTTTAGCATTATCCAAACCTCGATCCGATAAACCCTACGATAAACCCTAATCTGTGAAAATCCGATCAAAACCTTGAACCAGTAACAAATCAGTTCACTTACGAAATCGTTCATAACAAATTCTCAAGATCATTTTCTACAAAACATCAAAACCCAAAACATCACAATGGCAATGAAGAAACCTCTGGCAGTTGAAACAGATCTTCTGTACTCCGAATTCCATAACATGCTTGCATTCCTAAGGAATTATGATGGAACAAGAAGTTTTAGACCGATAGTAATGTTCTTGAAAAACTCTCCCATTCGCTTTGCATTAACTGTACAACCAAAACTTTGTGTACAACACATTGTTCAATTTTGGGAGAAGGCAGAAAGAGTAGAAGAACATGGCATAATCAAAATCAAATCTGACATTGATGGAAAGCCCATTATCATCTCAGAACAATCCATTAGACATCATCTTCAACTAAATGATGAGTCAGGTACATCTCTACTCTCTAAATCTGAATTAATTAAAAATATTTTAAAAATGGGATATGAAGGAAGAACCGACATTCAAACCTTTCAGAAGGGTCTTCTTTCTCCCAAATGGAAGTATTTGGTCCGTACAATTCAACATTACATGTCACCAAAGAAGAGTACTTGGAATGAGTTCAACAGATCAATAGCATCTGCTGTTGTCTGTTTGTGCACAGATCAAGTATTCAATTTTTCAAACATGTTTTTTGAAGGAATGCTTGGAAACCTGTCAATTTCAAAATTTTAATGTATCCAAGATTTCTTGCACATACTTTTGACCGTGAGATCCCAGATCTTGCAAAAACCACAAACATTTTTCCCATTCCAGAATTAAATAAAAAGGTGTACTCAAACATGAACAAGAAGTTCAAATTTTTTGGAAAGGTTGCACCACTTTTTGCTAATATGATCTACGATCAACCCCCCACTGGAGAAGGTTCAAGCCATCCCATTGAACCCCAACCCGCTCCATCACTCAAAACAGCCCAAACACATTCCCATGAGTCCACTCAATCAACCACACAAACAAATGTCCTGAATGTGTCCCAGGTACATGTAAATAAACCCCAGAGTGCTACTCTTCACTCTGAGGTAGACCAGCCAAAAGCCAAACAAATTTCCAAAACCTATAAAAGGAAGAAAACTTCCTTAAAGGACACCAGGGGACCCACTGAGTCACACCCCAGGCTCAACGAGTTGTCCTCCAAGGAGGAGAGATGGCATGAGGAAAGGGCTCTCACTACTGATGCACCAAAGGTTGGTGCACATGCTAGTGAGAACATCATTAGGACCCAGACCTTGGCAACTTTAAGTGATGACTCATCATTTCAGGCAACACTTAAAGGACCCCGGTGCCAAGAAACCACAAGGGGAGGTAAATCTGCTTCTTCTAGGAAGAAGAGAGTATCTAAACAACCCATTTCATCACCAAGCAGTGATGAGGGTAGATTGAACATAAGTGATTTGACGGATAGGATGGAAAACATTAAAGCCAATGTACCAATTCAGCCCGATGATCTACCTAGAAGGAAGAGGGCATCATGGAACCAATTCAATTGACGGATAGGAAGGAAAACCTTGAAACCACTGTACAACATTGTCTGAATCTACTAAATAATCAAGGAAGGACCATGAGCTACATGAAGCATTACATCAATGTCCTGAACAGAAGGCGGAAGAGGTTCGGTGACAGGCTTCAAAGGCAAACAAACATTATCAGCAAACTAAAAAGAAAGATTGCAATTAGTGAGGCTCAACGAGTTGAGATCACTAAGGGGGAGAAGGATAAAATTCAAGAGATGATTGATACTTCAATCGCAGAAGCAGCAGCCTCCCTCCTAAATCTTTGAGTAGCTCATGGTGAAACATGTCAGTTTATTGATGAAGGCCTGAACAGAGGAGTTAGAAGTATGGATGAAGATGTGTTTGTGTCTGCAATTCAATCCCCAGCAGCAGAACAAATACCTTCTCCAATTACCACTGAAGCAGTAAATACTACTGAAGTCATGGGTACTACTGATCCCATGGATACTACTGAGGCCATTGAACAAACATAGGTCATTACTACTGATCCCATTGAAGAAGAAATCCAAGAAGCAACATCAGTAGTAAACACTCCACTAAACATTCCAGTTACTACTGATGCCCTAGCAGTAGTAACTACAGCTGAAACCTCTCCAGTAGTAGACTCCTCAAAACAACTGGTAATCCATACAACAGCTACAACACCAGTAGTAACTACCTTGATTATTACTGAATCTGATGAAAAAATACCAGATCTTGTTGAACTAGCTGTAATCATCCCAAGGCCTCCAACTCCAGAATTACAACCACTTATCATCCCAAGGCCTCCAACTCTAGAATTACAACCACTTATCATCCCAGATTTTGATGATAATGTGAACTGGGATGAAGTTGATGAATGTGCTCTCCCTCCTCATCCAAAAATATTACCAGAAAATAAAATACATACATTTTCTCCCTCAATCACAATAACTCCAGTTGTAGATATGAAGTATACTCCACTCTCAAAGTGTGTGAATGTAGGTAAAACAAAGTTTGATGTTGATTACCCACACAGAGCTTTAGGTCACTACATGGTAAACAAGATAAATTTAGTCAGACCTGTGAAGCAAGATAAGTGGAAGGTAAAAAGGATGAGATATCATAGAAAGTGTGCTAAAACTCAAGCCCTTGAAGATAAAAGAAAAGCTGAAGAAGAAAAAATGAAAAATGCAGCCATTCAAGAAATAGAAGAGTTTTTAGAAGAAGAACAACAAGAAGAACCGAATAAGATAAAACAAATTGAAAAGGAAAGTATATTTCTTCTTGAAGCACAAGTGAAAGAATGCAAACGAATGAAAGAAGATATGCCTGAACAATTTGCAGAAAAGAAGATGATATGATCTCTTACCTAAAATCTCGAGGTCACAATGCAAAATCCTTTGGAAGAATGATGTTGATAACTATTATTGAAAGGTATTGCATTGAGAAAAAGAAAGAACCGGCAGAACCAGAGATTAAAGAAGTCAAATTGACAAATTTAATTGAAATTGATCCTAAACTGGTAAACACAAGTAATTCAAAGACTGGTGGACCCTCAATCATAACTGCCAAGAAGAGAAAAGACATAGAGGCTGAACAAGAAGCAAGGAAGAAAGCAAAACAAGATTCACAAATAATGAATCTTCCAATAGCTCCTCTACAAGATAATCCCATTATTAACTTGAGAGTTGTAAATGATGTGATAGAATTGATTAGAGAAGAGAAAACAACTCAATAGTTCAGTGCTTGGAAACAAATGGTTATGTCATTAACAAGAAGTGATATAATTAAAGTATTACTTATTGGTAAACCAAGAATGTCAAAGAAGAAATGGAGAAACTCAGGTGCTGGATACTTAACAGAAATGATAGATGCTGCATTCTATCCAGATGATTATCATCAGAGATTTGCTAGTACAGAGAATGTTTATGCTTGGAATGTGCTACCAACTGTTAATATGTATTTCTTTGAAAGGGCCAGCAAGAAATGTGAACTGTTTCTATTTGAAAAGGAATATAATCACTCTGAAGAAACAATTTATCAAATCACCACCTGTTCCTTCATGAAACCACATGATGTTGCTATGTTTGCTGAAAAATTGAACTATTTTGTTAGGAGGAACATCAAGTATATTATTGCACAGAGAAAAACAAGAAATCAACAAATTAAAGAAGGTGATGAACGAAGGGCCAAACAGTTGGAAGAAAAGAAAAAGAAAGAGGAAGAAGAAAAGAAACTTGATTAATTCAAAGTGAATTAATAAATTTAGGGGGAGATTGTTGGGATATAAACAAGTTATTACTGATGCTGCAGGTAATACTGTTGAATTACTACTGATGGTGCCTCAAACGTGAAATACTACTGATCTTGGAAGTTACTACTGACGATGACAAGTACTACTGATGTCGATATTTAGAGCTGATCGTGTCCGAGATCTTCGTATAGTTAGTTTAGAATTTAAATCTTTTTGTAATTCGATTGTAATCTATTCCTAGAATAACTAGGTTATAATGTTAGGCTTCAAGGACTATTATATATAGTTCCTTATGAATTGTCAACATACGTGTATTGATCGATCAAATTAATACATTGAATCTTTTTGTGATAAACTGTGTTCTTGTTCATTCGTATTCAATTTACAGTTTATATTGTTCTTAATCAATAACAAGAGTGTTAATCCGCTGTAACTTCTCTTTGTTAGTAGATCCGTGATTTAATAACTTGTTAAGTTATTCGATCCTGACAAAGACGAATAATAATATAAATACAATAAGAAGAATAAATGTATAACGTTTAATAGGTAAGCATAAAATTTTATATAAATTTAGGGGATTATTTAACATTTTAGAGAAATTCTAAAATTAGCAAGGTTTAATTTCCAGACAATACACTAGTTATTTTGGGACAGATGTGTGTATTAAAAATATAAACCATGCATGACTTGAACTCACAACCTCTATGTTAATAATACAATACCCTAAGGTGTTGTTTGATTCGCAGGAATGTGATGGAATCTGAGGGAATTGGAATCCAATTCCATCAGATTTGAGTGTTTGGTTCAAAAGAATGGATGAAATTGGATTCTTAAATGATGGAAACATTCCACCAAATGAAGGAATCTCAGTTCCATACAGATGTTGATGGAATTGAATATTAAAGTTGGATTCTTTTACCTTTATACCCTTTATACCCACCGCCACTACCACCACCACCACCACCCACCGCCTCCACCTCCACCCACTTCCACCACCAACCGCAACCGCCACCACCCACCGCCACCACCACCACCACCCACTACCGCCGCCTCCGCCACCACCTCCACCACCACGGCCACCACCACCTAAAAAGCCACCACCGCCACCCACCAACACCACCTCCGCCACCACCACCATCGCCACCACCCGCCATCACCACCGCCGCCACCACCACCACCAACACTTACTGCCGCCACCACTAACTATCACCGCCACCCACCACCACCACAACCACCCACCAGCACTACCACCCACCGCCACCACAACCACCCACCACCATCAACCAACCACTAGCAGTAATAAGGTTAAATTCGTCATTTTAGATAATTCCAATACCAATTCATGTCAACTAACCAGAATATTGAATTGGATTCAAATTCCTTTCATACCAACCAAACAGAGTATGGAATTGGATTCCATTTCCTGGCGGATTCCAATTCTTAACGGATTCCAATTCCTTCCTAGATTCCAATTCCATCAGTAACATTCTGCGAACCAAACAACACTTAAGTCTCTAACCAACTGAGCTAGTATACCATATGTTAATTACATGACTATAATTCTTTTTATCAACCCCTTGCACTTTAAAAAGTTGAAATTATCAAAACTACCACCATTTGCGACCCACACCCCCACCATCACTATCGAAATCACCATCCACCAATTGATCTGCTCCATTGTCAGATCAATACACACCACCTCCCAACTCCATCACTATCGCCACACAAAATATAGTTACAGGGCTACCACATTTACGATTCCCTGCTATTTTTTATAAAGTTGTATAAGTATATAAAACTAACGTAGCTTAGTGGTAAGTTATTTGATATACTTACAAGAAATCGTAAGTTCAAACCTCATTAAATACAAACCTTGAGGGTAACTAAGGAATGTGTTCGAATACGACTATGAATATACTTTTTTTATGTGAGATTTTGTTTAAGAAAATGAGGATTATTTATCTTTTTTTTTCTTTTCTTATGCAGTGTTCTCTATAGTTTAATAGGGTACATAAGAGACAAATTTAGATTTATTTAGAGATTTTGACGTTGACCCGTTTGAAGATTTAGACGAAGGTAGTGAATTGATGCGAACGAGCTATTTCGGTCTCGTACGATTCAACATCCCGCAAGTGTTCCATAAAAATCTAAAAGTCAACGTTCAGACACGTCGAGAAATGTTTTGAAAGACATGATTTCAAGTAAGTGGCTTTGTCCGAATTGCTAAAAAAATGAGATGTGAAAAAAGAACATTTATTGAAATAATAAAATATAAGGCCTTGAAATTTCTCAGGATGGAAACTTCAAAAACGTCGGATGAAGATAAAATGTTAGTCGAAGTAGAGAAAAAAAGGATACGAAACAAATATCTACCTTATTGATTTGGGTTTTATACTTTTATAATTTATGTCTTTTTTATGTAATGTAATTTAATTTCCGTATTCTTAATATAACGGATTTTAATTTCCACAATTTGAATACAAATAAAATTGAAAATGAAAAAATAGTGTGAGGCCACTTTGCCTTTAACAACACGGAGGGCAACTTTAACATGTTTATTAAAGTCATGTTAAATAGAGAAAATGACTTTAACATGTTTTTAACATGGCTCACATATCTTATGCTCTTATAGTCATCCGATTTGTATGCACAATATTAATAGCTAGAATTAAATAATAACTCAGATGAAGCTCTTAAAAAAACTATATAAAATAATTGATATTATATTATATTTTATAATATAGTATAGATTAATGCTTTCTAACGATTTAACTGCAATAAGACAATATAATACAATTTTTCTATAATCAATAAAAATAATCGTGAGGCATTAAATTCGATTGTTTGGATTGTCCACAGATATAAACATCAACACGTGGCCTCCCTCTTAAGTCCTAACCCTTGACGTTACATCGCATTATGACCCAATAATTAATTATTTTGAATGAACACTTTGGACCTATTTTTTTGAAGTACTAGACATTATATTAAATTTTGACGATGATTGTATGTTTATATAAACTTAAAATAATAATAATAATAATAATAATAATAATAATAATAATAATAATAATAATACTCCGCCTCAAATTCCCTTTTCAATTACAAACAGTGATATTACTTTGAAATTTTGCGCCTATCAAAAACTTTTTGATAAAAATTCTCCAATTAATGTAGAACAAACAAATAACATAATACAACAATTAAATTACCATAATCTTTACTCAATGATATTAGGAGAACATTTAACGGATTTACAGAAAAAAATAGATAAAATAATAAATATCCTAAAAGAAGATAATAAGATACAATTACCAAAAGAAAGTAAAGAAAAAGAAAAACAAATTATAGCCACTATTCAACCTCCACCTAATATTTCAGGATATAAATTAAAAAATTATGATGTTATGGTAGAATTAATCCAAAGTCAAATGAAAAAACAACAAATTAATACTTTAAATAAAGATTCTGATAATGAAACAGAAGAAACTATTATAAATAAAATTAATTACGACAGTAAATATGCTTCTAGACCCGCTCAAAGACAATTTTATTATCCTAGACCAACACCTCAAGATGTTTTACATGAAGAAGTAGAATATGGTAATAATAGTTATAGTGGAAGGAATATATACGAATGGAATTTAGATGGTTTTACTGAAAGACAAATATATAATATGGTACATAGAATGCTTATGTACAGTACTGTTGCTAAAAATACAGGAAATAATGATAAGGCAGTAGCAACTATGTTAATAGATGGTTTTACAGGCCAATTAAAAGGATGGTGGGATAATTATTTTACACCAGAAAATCAACAATCAATACTAAATACTGTAAAAATAGAAAATAATATAGCTGAATCAAACGTAGTATATACACTTACTTTAACTATAATAGAACATTTTATTGGTAGATGGTCAGATAATTCTGAAAACATTAGAACATTATTAAATGGATTATTTTGCAAAACTCTAACATCATTTAGATGGTATAAAGATACTTTTTTAAGTAGAGTTATGGAATTGGATGATTGTAATAGTGTATATTGGAAATCTAAATTTATTGATGGATTACCAAATTTATTTGCAGAAAGAGTAAAAAAATAACTAAAAGTTGATAGTACTATACCTTATGAATATTATACTTATGGAAAGTTAATAGGAACTTGTATTCAGGAAGGTTTAGATTTATGTAGTGAAATAAAATTAAATCACCAAATAAAAACTCAACGATAATAATAATAATAATAATAATAATAATAATAATAATAATAATAATAATAATAATAATAATAATAGACTTCATATATTTATACACCGTCTTAAATATTAAATACTTTTGGGCCATATTGTAAATTCGATATAAACATCAAGGCTTTGTATTGCTCCTGTCGCATCATTTTCATGTTTCAATAAGGAAAGGCATATCAGAACATTATAATTTATGATAGCTCAAGACTTATATTAGATGCCGAACAGCCAAACAAGTAAGCATTTTCTTGACATGTTCCTAAATATGGGTGTCAATGGTTCCGTCGGTTGGCTAGGAATGGCCGTCGTTTAACGACACCATTGTCATGCCCCTGTTGGTGGGGAGTGTAAGTTCTTACCTTATGATTTGGTGATGAATAGAACGTACAATTAGTTGTGCAAAATATTTATATAAAAGTTGGTATTTTGTGTGGGTATATTATATAATATGTGTGGCCTAAAAATATAAAGTGAATATGTGTTGTCGGCATGAGTGTTTCATTTGTATGTTAGTTGAATGGTCAGCTGGCGTGATTGGTAAAAAAAAACTGATGTGTCAAGAAAAAGGTGAAGTTATAATTCGTCCTTTTGTTATCGTTCTCAAATAATCGATCATCATATTGGTTAGCGTTAAGGTTCTAAAAAATGCGTCATGGTGGCTCCAAGGCGCGACTCCGCCGTTATAAAATAGTCCATGACGACAGTGTAAGGCGTGACATAAGATAAAACGCGATAAGACGACGCCATCTTATGACGAGTTTTTTAGACGCGTTATTAAATTTGATTTTTATTTTGAAAAAAAATGATAGGATATATAATTATAAATTTAGATATAACATTTTTTTGAAATTCATTTATAAATACCGTATTAATCAGTAAATATATACACATATGTTAACCAATTTTCCGTCTTAAGTCACACCTTAGAAAAAATCATGGCTCGCCATTGCTCGTAGGGGCTTAAGGCTTGATTGTGCCGCCACGCCTTTCCTTATGGTTTTTAGAATCTGTGTTAGCATCCACATTACTACCTTAGACTGCCTAGTGTGGGATAATCTCCACCGGCGTGGAGATGATGTTGGACAAGGCCACATCGTGGAAGGCATACTTAACACCGCCCCCTTCACGTGTGGCGGTATGCATGGTGTGAAGTTTGCCACTGCCCCGAGTGACCGCGTGTTGTGGAAGAAAATTTTAGGCATATTTGGTGGGCACTTCTTTGCATGAGGATGAGTGCGATGGTATAGTGTGTATTTTGTACAAAATGATGTTATGTAGTTATTTAAGTGACATCTGATATATAAAATTTTCAATAGGGGCGGATTGGATGTGTAGCTCACGGTGGCACGGGCCACTACTCAAATTCTTTTGGGTAGCACAAAATTTTTAAATTTTTTTTGTATTATAGGGCTACTATCAGATTAAAAAACTACCTAATAACATAAAACAATAGTAAAATAAAAACCCAATATTAGTAATAGTCCAATACAAAGCCCAACTCAAAACTAAACCTAATTAAATAAGACTTTTTCCTTCTCAGTCGTCTGACACACGCCTCCCTTCCCTTCACCTGTCTTATCAGCCGAAATTTGTAAGTTTTTGCCTTTCGAAATTTGTTAAGAATTTGTCTAATGCCTACACTTTTTCCCTTTGCCATGATTTGTTTAATAATATATTTATTTCAATAGGATACTTAAAGTATAGGCTACACAAGTACTCAAGTTTATGTACTGATCGATGCATCAATTTTCCCTCTATCATGATTTGTTTAATATTTTATTTATTTCAATAGGAGACTTAGGCTAGTATTCAAGTTTTTGTCCTGATCGATGCATCAATAATTTCCTTTGCCATGATACATGTGAATTGTGATAGTTATATATTGATATATAATATTGTATATTTATATAATATATGTATTGTCTTTATGTTTTTTAATTAAATATTGTTTATGTCAAGAAATTTATATATTTACAGATGCAAAAGGATTGATTGAAATTTTTTTCATAAAGCACCTCTCTAAATCCTACAATGAAACAAGTAAGTTCAACATAAAATCTTAATGAAATTAATTCCAATTTTATTAGTTCTTGGATTATTTTAATTGTAAACTAATAGGTTTATGATTTATAAAATTAGTTTTTAAATTGTTTTAATTGATTGTTCTCGAATTGCAGGCTAATATTGGGTCTTTTTTTAAGAAACCAAGACAAAATCCTAATGAAAGTGTGTCAGGACCTTCCAAAAAGCCGTGTTCCAGTGAATCAAATCAACCATTCCCTTCGGTTTCTAATGTAATTCCACAAAACCCACAAAATCCACTATCTAAAAGTATTCCAAATACAAGTGTTGATATAAATGATCTTCCAAGGGACCCGGCGGATAGACCAAAGATTGCAACATACAATCCAAATCATGTAGATGAAATAAGAAGGGCATATTTGCTTCAAGGAGCTTGTCAACCTACTGGTCATACATTTCCAACAAAGAAAATAGGTAAGAAAACAAGACGTTTTGTTGCTGAATGGTTTAATGAATTCGATTGGTTAGAGTATAGCATAAAACGAGACAAAGCCTATTGTTTATTTTGCTATTTGGTTGGAGACATAGTGGGACAACAAGGTGGGCGAGATGCATTTGTTACAGAAGGTTTTAATAGTTGGAGTAAAAAAGAAGCATTAAGGATTCATGTGGGTAATATTGATAGTTTGCACAACAAAGCACGACAAAAGTGTGACTTTCTAATGAAAGAAAAACAATCTATTGGTGTTTCATTTAAAAAACAAACTGAACTTGAAGAGGCTAACTATAAACTTCGGTTACGTGTTTCAGTTGGTGTTTCTAGACATTTATTAAAGAATGCATTACCATTCCGTGGTCATGATGAGTCGAGTGGCTCTTTATCTAGAGGTCTCTTCATTGATGGAATATCTTTAATTCGAGATCATAGTGAGGCCATTTACAGTGTTACTTTAGATAAGGCTCCTCAAAATAATCAAGTGACATCCCCAAAGACTCAAAAAGAAATTGTTAAATGTTTCTCAAAAGAGATAACTATGGGTATTTGCAAAGAAATTGGTAATGATGTGTTTGCTTTATTGGTTGATGAATCTAGTGATGTATCGAAAAAGGAACAAATGGCTATAGTTTTGAGATATGTCGATAGTCTTGGAATTGTGAAGGAACGATTCATTGGAATTGTGCACGTGAAATATACATCATCTTTGACTCTTAAAGAAGCCATAGATGAAGTATTTACCAGTAATAAGTTAAGCATGGCTCAGGTAATTGATTTTTATATTTTTTTTGCTGATTATTTAGTTTAATATTATTCACTTTTTTTTTCTTCTAACAGGTAAGAGGACAAGGTTATGATGGGGCAAGTAATATGCGAGGTGCGTTCAATGGTCTAAAAGCTTTAATATTACAAGATAATGATTCAGCATATTATGTACATTGCTTTGCGCACCAACTTCAGTTAGTAATTGTGGCAGTAGCAAAAAACCATGATGGTGTGAAGGACTTTTTTGAGCAAATTTCTTTGGTGGTTAATGTGGTATGTGCTTCTTGTAAAAGAAAAGATATGGTACGAGAGAATTACAGAGAAAGAGTACAAAATGCAATTGGTACTGGAGAACTTGAAACTGGAAGAGGATTAAATCAAGAGAGTTCTCTTCAAAGAGCAGGAGATACAAGATGGGGTTCACATCTCAAAACAATCACAAGTTTAATGAACTTATTTCCAGAGGTTATCGGGGTTCTTGAGTATGTTGAAGAGGAAGGATCAACTTTAAGTAACTGAAATCAAGCACGTGGTATTTTAAACTACTTTAAGACAATTGATTTCTTGTTTTACTTACATTTGATGTGTGAAGTTTTAAACCTCACGGGTATATTGTCAAAACGTCTTCAACAAAAGGATCAAGATATTTTAGAAGCAGCTTCTATGGTTACGGGGACAATGAATGCATTGAAAGCTTTGAGAGCTACAGGGTTTGCCAAGACTTTGGCGAAAGTATTTTCTTTTTGTCATAAACATAATATTGGCAATGTGGATATGGCCGAAAATTATGTCAATTCAAGAAATCGAGTCACTAAAGTTACTAATCAATATCATTTTGAAGTTGAAATTTTCAACACGGTTTTGGATATGCAAAATTCAGAATTCGGGGATCGATTTAGTGAAGTAAGCACCCAATTACTTGAATACATGGGGGCTTTAAGTCCTTGTAATTCATTTGCTAACTTTGACAGAACAAAGTTATTGAAGTTGAGTGAGTTGTACAAAAATGATTTTAATGATTTAGAGAGGGTGCAACTTGATGGTGAACTTGAGATATATCATCACTCTTTGCATAATGATTACCGATTCGCTAGTTTGAAGGGAATTGCCGACCTTTCTCGTATGATGGTGATACTGGGGAAACATCGTTCTTATCCTTTGGTTTATAGGTTATTAAAGTTGGCTTTGGTTTTACCCGTCGCAACTGCAACGGTGGAAAGGTGTTTTTCTGCGATGAAGTTATTAAAGACCGACTTGCGTAATAAAATGGGTGATAATTTTATGAACGATGCATTGATTTGTAATGTTGAAAAAGAAGCCCTTATGAAAGTTAAGTTTGAAGATGTAATGGATCGCTTTCAAAAAATGTCTACACGGAGATGTCAACTTTAAAATGCAAGATCTTACACTATTTTTTTATATTTGATGCGATCGTATTTTTAGAACTTTTTTTATATTTGATGCAATCGTAGTTTTAGAACGTTTTTTATATATTTGATGCAATCGTATTTTTAGAACTTTTTTTATCTTTCATTTTGTATCCGGAATTTTTTTTTTGTGCTACTACTGTTGAAAAGTTCTAATTCCGCCCCCGGTGATATGCACCCACAAGCCAAGGGGTAGTTTGTCGTGACAAGCCAGGTATAACGACTTTTATTCACAAAGAGTTATTAGTATTTAATGATATTTTCAAATAGTTCAAAAATACAATCATTTTGTTGAATAGTGGATTGTTTTTATTGTTGGTGCTGATATTACTCTTATATATATTTATGGTAGGATTTTACTATTCATAAAAGTAACTAAAGTTTTTATAATATAAACAAGTTAAGTGAAAGATTAACCAAAGTTGGTTGTTGGCTCATTGGCTATGGAGATTGCTTTAAAGGTGTTGCCATCATTTTCACATGGGATCAATTCTTTCTTCATCCAGCTTATTTATTCCCTTTTATTATAATTATCACTCTTATATACATTAATGGTAGGATTTTACTGTTCATAAAAGTAACTAAAATTTTTATTTAATATAAACAAGTTTAGTGAAAGATTAACCAAAGTTGGTTGTTGGCTCATTAGCTATGGAGATTGCTTTAAAGGTGTTGTCATCATTTTGACACGGGATGATCAATTCTTTCTTCATCCAGCTTATTTATTCCCTTTTATTATAAATTGACTATAATCGCCAACTATACTTTTATTTATTTTCGATGCATGTTTGTATATATTTACCTTTAATTCTCTCCTTTTCTTTTAAAATGGAGGTATTAAATTTTATAATTGCATGTTAACTTTACCGGCTTTTCAATAAATTTTTTAATCTTTTTCCACATTAATTTATAAAATACTTTCTCCATCCAACAAAAAAGTTCTCACTTCATTTGGCGCAAGTTTTTAGGGAATAATTAGTGGCACGGTCTTTATTAATAATTTTGATTAAAATATAATATTAGATCGGAGAAAGAGTGTTTTTACACTTTTTAGGAGATAATTAGTTGTGAGATGATTTATAATAATATTATTTTAAGTGGACATTTAAAAAAATAAAACTTGTGGGACTTAGGGAGTATTTATTAGAAACTCCTAAAGTCTTATAAAATGTGTATTTAAGTTTGTAATGCCAACTTGAAAACACAATTATCAAACAAATTTTAGACTTTAAAAATTTGTTAAATCATATATGACTTCGAAATCCCAATTTTTTTTATAAAATATGTATTTTATTATATTTCACATTAAATTTTAAAATTTTCTAGAAACCACCCATAATATTATTGCAACTACAATCAATATGAATAAATATTAGTTATATATTCCCGAATACAAAATAATAAATTATATAAACCGAATCTATATTATTATATAAAAAATGTATAATTTAAAACCCGCAGCATCGCGCGGGGAAATATAATCCTCGTTTACATACATATGTTATATAACCATCTCATTATAATGTATGATAAAAGTATTAAATTCATATTAAAAGCATTTTGACCTTTAACATAGCGTCAATACTAGTGTTAAGTTGACATTCTTGTTGCTAAACTTAAAATGGTGTTAAAGCCAAAATGGGTCTCATATTATTAATTTTTTCCTATTTTTGTTTTTAACTTTGGAAAACTAAAATACGTTATATCAAAAACACTTTAATTGAAGGTACATTACATAAAAAAGAAGACATAAATAATAAAAGTATATTTAAACCGCCAAATTCCTATAACGGCTCAATAACGCCTCCATACCCTCAACAAGATAGCCTAGTAAGCACGCTGAATTTTATACACACTCGCCCGCTGGTAAAAACAGAGGCCCATGATTCAAGCGTGCACAAGTTTAAGTTTTGACAAGATTTTGTTCCAACAATTTTTACCCCAAAGGAAAACCCAAAGAAGGAGCTCGACCTCATTCTCATTCTCTTGGCTATAAACATCACTTGAGTTTGTTTCTATTAATGTGGAATAATTCCCAATCATTTAATTTGTTTGATTTTTTTGTTTAAACAACCCACTTTAAGAGCCGATAATTCATTCAGCACAACTTAATTTTAAACATTCTTTATCCCGTTATTTAACTCTCACAAAGATAAACATAAAACTATCACCATTAATTATATGTATATCAAATGTACAAAGCTCTATAAGAGCATCCCCAATGGTTAACCTCACAAAGACTTATTACTTTTGTCACATCAACATTCCACTAACCAAAAACCTTTTCATAAATAGCATCTCCAATGGTTAACCTTTACAAAAGTTTTTTCTTTTACAAATTCTCTAATTTACCTTTATCTATCTCAAATGTTTTATAAATACCCCCATATATAATTTGACAATTTTTTGGACATCTTACTAAATATAATATTTTTTAAATTGTCTTATACAAAAATATTATAATAATTGGCATTAAATATTATATAATTTAATTATTAATTAATAAAAATATAATAAAGAATTTATATATAACATATCTAAGGTTTAAAATGACATGTTATTAAACATAGAGGACTAAAAAAGACAATTATTGAAAGATGGTTAAAAGGTTAGTAGAGAATAAGTCTTTACAATAAGCTTTTCAAAAAGCTAGGTATTCCAATGGTAAAAAGTCTTTCAAAGACTTATTGTAATGGTAATAAGCTTTAGAAAAAGCTACCATTGGAGATGCTCTAAGTATTACTCCCTCCGTCCCACAAAAAAGTACCCATTTCTCATGGGCACAAGTCTTAAGAAAATAGTTAGTGGTGGGGTAATTGGTATTACTTTTGATTAAAATATAAAGTTTGATTGGAGAGAGAAATATAGTTATTGGATAGTTAGTGGTGGGATCTTTAAAAATTATAGTATTTTATTTAGTGGACCCCCATCAATTTGAGAAATGAGAACTTTTTTGTGGGACAAAAGTTTAGGGAGAAATGGGTACTTTTTTGTGGGACGGAGGGAGTACTATTTAATATTAATGCAAGATCATATGGAAATGACAAATGAAGAAATAGTACAAACCTTTTTAATGAAATAATTAGTGAAACAATTTAATAACTATAATACCCTCTTTAGAAATGTTTCTTACGACAATATTATTTATTCTTAAGGTTTTAAATAACGTAAAACGTAACGTAACAACATACTCAAGTCTTAATTCTTAGAAGCAATTGTAAAGCCATATTTACTAAGGCGAGATATAAAACGGTAATTATGTACATGAATTATAGTTATATGAGAAATGATATTGATACCTAATATTTGTATCTAATTCATGTTGTTTTTTACCACAAGATGATATGTGCATGTAATAGACTAATTCTAGTTCTTCATATCATCTATTTATTTTGACATTTGTTTTGAACAAATGAGCAGACATATAAATAAGTACAAATAGTACACACTAATATTATTTCTCTAATTATATACTACCTCTCTATTCATATAAGTGATACATTTTCTACTTAAGAATGTATCAAAATAAATGATACTCCCTCCGTCCCTTAAAAAACTTTACATTTCTCATGGGCACAATATTTTAGGAGATAGTTAGTGGTGGGGTCATTTGTAATACTTTTGATTAAAATATAAGGGTCGATTGGAGAGAGAAAGTGTTTTATTAGTTGAATGATTGGTAATATTATTATTTTATTAGGTGGGCCTCCCAAATTTGAGAAATGTAAATTTTTTTGTGGGACAAAATTTGAAGGAGAAATGTAAAGTTTTTTTTGTGGGACGGACGTAGTACAATACTTCTAAAACTTACTGTTGGTCCCAACAACACAACTGTGTTGCATTATGACAAGTAAAGATGATTAAGATAAAGGACACACAAGATTTCAATGATTAAGAGTTTATTAAAACAACTTAATACAGTACAAAGTTTGCGGAAATAGATAGTACACACTAACTAAAACTCTATACTTGAAGTGACACTTTTGTTCGCTCAAACTAGAAGATAGTGCAAGGAGCATTTATATCAGCTGATACTAATAGCTGATATTGAATGCCTGAGTAATAACTACGAAGGAGTTAATACCAGACAATAACAACTCTCAGAGAATGTTCTTGTGCTATGAATTCTAAAAGGTGTGTATAAATGCAAGCATTTACGTCTCTATATATAGCCCAAGATCCGTGTGCCTTTGTCCACATGATACTCGACGTGTAAACATATCATTCGTCGATGTAGACTTGTCCACGAAAACATTAAATGCTCTTACACAGATTATAGTCCCAAGTGTACTTTGTGTCAACTCCTTTTGCTACCTATTCTGACGCACAGTGAAAAGATGTACTATGATAGTACAAAAGTAGTTGACTTTCCGTTTACATGCTTGGAGGGACAAACGATGATGTACTGACACAATATCTTCTATTCCAAAATAGAAGATCTTCATCGTTTTCTTCTTCTTTGAGCGGGAAAAGGGAAATGTTCAAAGTGTCAAGAACATTTCCACTAAGTCTTTATCTGCAGCAGGTACCATCAGCTGATTCCACAATCAGCTGGATGGTCTTCTTCTTGTCTTTGTCCTTTGGCCATAGACTTTGAATGAACACTCTTCTATAGCTGCTGATTTGAATTATTTTCGTAGAGCTAAGTACATACTCAGCTGAAGGTTTATTGCATATACTTGCTTCAGCTGAGATACATACCTCAGCTGATATTATTCTTCTTAGCTATCGATCATCAAATCTTATTTACTTAGTCTAGGGACTAACAATCTCCCCCTATTTGATGCAATCGAATAGGTGTATAAGTGTGAACCTGTAATGATTCAGCTGTTTGGATCAGCTGAATGTTTATGTGTTTTGACCCTTTGGGCTCTTTTGTATATATTTGTCTTTTTACAATTTTTACAAGTATATTACAAATTTTTGATTTTCTATTGATATGAAGCTGATAAAATACAAGGAAAAAAAACAAAATTACAATGTCTTGGGCATTGCTTCCCCAGTGACATTGTGATACAGTGAGCTAATGGCTGAGTCGATTAATTTCTTCATTTTTCTTCCCTCTTCAGTGGAGGAACTCAGCAGCTTGTGATAGATCAAAAGTTGATCAATATCACACAGATATAGCTCATCAGCTCGTTGAAAGCAAGGCACCTTCTTCTCCAGATAGCAAAAGCCATAGATGTGTTCTTTAACGATCAGCCCAGGGACAAAGTTTACTCCCATGGGGATGGCTCTTGTGATATTGAGTCTTGTTCGTTTTGCAAATATTATTGAAGACCCAATATCAAGTGTTTTGGAATCAGCAAAGGGCTCGGGGAGAACAGACTTACGTTTCTCCCCTCTTGCTGAGGAGCTTTCACCAGCAGGTTCTCTGACAACAGCTTCTTGAGATTCACGCAATTCAGTTGGTATGCGATTTGGCATTTCAGGAGAGTGTCTCCTGATATTGTCGCATTGAGTCTTGAAGGAGAAGATTGCGACTTTTATCTCACTTTCCAGATCTGTTATAGTATCTGATTGTTTTGCAGATCTGGCAGCTGCTCGCAACTCATTCCATTCAGCATATTTGAGTTGAGTGTTGATCTTGTTCAGAGGAACCCTTTCAGAAACAACAAGTCCTCCAGCTCTATATATTATGACTTCTTGTGGAGAGCTGGATGATGACTTGGGGGCCTTTACGCTGGTGATTTTTGCTTCTTGCCTACGATTGTAAAGAACCTTGTTGAACAACCTAATGTTCTCAGTTCTTTGTGCTTCAGCACTTTGATACAACTCTTCTTGAGTTTTTCATTGAAGTGCAATAGCTGTTTCGAGATCAGCAGTGGTTCCAGCTTCCTTTAAGAGGAGAGCTTTAACCGTGGCAGAAGTAGGCTCCCCCTCAGCAGGTTGAGGATTCACCTGTATAATGGACCAGAAATTGGAACACATTGATTCCGCTCGTTCCCGTCCTTCGCTTCAGTGAGGGTTTTGGATTTGCGGGGCTTGGACTTGTCAGCCCTCAACTAATTCAAAAGAATCAATGATTTTAACAAAACCAGTTGAGGTGTCTTCTGTCCTGAGGCCTTCAGCAGCGGTGAGTGTTGATTGCATGGTTGTCTCACCTACTGAAGTAGTTACCTCAGGTGTTTCAGTAATGACGAGTGATGTTGGAATTTGTGTCTCGTCTACTGAAACGTCTTCTTCTGGTATCCCAGCAGAGGTGATAGGTGGAGATCTTGGAGTCTCACCAGCTGGAATGTCTTCTACATTGGCTCCAACAGCAGAGGTGATTATTGATTGTGAAACATTTTGTTCACCTGCTGAAGTAGCTTGATCTTTCTCCCCCTCAGAGAGTGCCTGAAGAAGTAAGGTACTCTCTGGTGCTGAAGCGGGTTGGACAACAGCGGCACCCTCGTTTAACTTTTGAAGAATGAGGTTAAGGGTGCCTTGGAGACCATCGACTTGGGAAGTCAGCGAGCTGACCTCAGTCTCCAGTTTGTCCATTCTTGTGGACACAGCAGAAGCAGACTCCTCAATAGCCTTAGAGAGATGGCTATGAGTGTTTGTCAGCAGAGACTATTGCTTTGATTGTGCAAGAGCTAGACGATCGACAGCTGGTTGGAGAGGAGATACCTTGGAGGATAAGGTATTCAGCTGTCTTTCGACTTCTGCTTCTGTTGCCCGAGCTTCGGAGAGAAGCTTGTCTTTCTCGACTCTGTCAGATTCGCGAATGGAGTTCAACTCTCGATGAATATACGTTTTGAGAGTGTTGAACTCGCTGGTGTTGAGACGAATGTTCTCAGAAAGAAGAACCAGCTGAGGAGTCTGAGTGTGAACCTCAGTGTGCAGAGAAGTTATGCTGGAAGAGAGATTCTAAGCAGTTTTAGCAAACTTCTTTGGAACATCCCTGCAAAGGGTGTCCATCTGCTTACTCAGCATGGCCATCCCAGGTCGAATCTGGGATGTTTCAACTCTAGACATCAGAGCAGCAGCGGCTCTGATGGGAATACTTCCTCTAGCTTTGCTGGATTCAGCATGGGATACTTGGACGCTTTTGGAGAAGGGGTCCGGTATGTCTCCAGCTGGAGGGGTAACCTCAGCAGTGGGAGTGGGTGTTCCTGAGTTAGGAGGAATCGCTCCAATGTGATGATCAGAAACTATGGGGGTGAGTTGGGTCCAGCTGAAACTTCTGGGGTTCTATCAGAAGGGCCGACATCAGCTGTTGAATCAATTTGAAGCCAAGGTTCATTTACTTCTTCGTCAGCGGACGAATAGTAGGGCTGAATGGGCTCATCAGCCGCATCAAACGTCACATGGAATGCTGTTTGATTACCTTGTGCTTCGGTCTCACCAGCCGGCGAAACTGGTATAGAGACTGGAGGAAGAGTTCCTCTGGGTGGTGTGTCAGCTGCCTCACAGCTCAGTTGGTGAATACGTTCGCGATCACTGGCAACTTGGGTGGTTGCCTCAGTAACAACTTGGTCTGAAGTTGTCTCTTCATCGGCGGTGGTGGTTTCCTCGACCACCAGCTAGTGTGTGCTGGTGATGTTGTGGGAAATAGAAAGAACAATTTCAAGATTGACTTGGCTTCCAGTCAATCTGTCATCAACTGCTGACTCAGAAAGTGATGAAGAAGTTGGTGGTGGTGTGTGTGCAGCTGACTCTCGGGTGGCTTGGGTTGAGCCAAAAACTTCACCAGCAGTCTGTTGAGAGACTGAGATTGCTTGTGGAGTTTGTTCCCTTGTTACAACGACTGATAATGAATCAGTCGAGGAGCTACGCAGAAGGTTGAAGCCGACACTAACTCCTAAAGAACGAAATTGTCGTATTGAAGTCTGCTGACTTGTTGAGAAATCAGCAGATGGAGGTTGAAGAGCAAAAGAGAGAAAAAGAGGATCAGCTAGGAGTGCTTGACCAGGAGCTCCAATTGTTGGTGGAGTTCCTGGAAAAACATTGTAAGAGTGAAAATGAGAAGGACAATTCTCAGATGCTGGCATAGCTTCTGATCGCAATCCTTCCAATCTGGGACTCGAGTGAGTACCCAGAGGATCCTGGCTGAATCCTGATGATACTGCTTTCGCCAGGTCAGCATCATCAGCCACCACACTTTCTCCACGGGTAGCAGACCCTCTTACCCTCAGCTGAGGAGAAGAAGGAGCACGTGAAGTGGGAGAAGATGGCGGAGAGAATGAAGAGGAAGAAGGAGAGCGATGAGTAGGTCGCTTAACTCGCTTCTTCACCACCAGTGGAATATAATCCACATCCACATTTTCCACATCAATGGGCATTGAGATCCCAGTGGATGTGGTGGTATTTCCATCAACAGTTTGTGGGCATCCAGTTGATGGAAAACACTTCAGATGAGAAAAGGACGTACCTTCTTATAGGGCAGATTCCTCCGATGTGGTGCCCAGTGATCGATCCTTTTTGGATCTGGTCCGATCATTTATGATCTTCAACATGTACGAGGAGAGGGGAAAATCCTTACCAGCTTCCTTCTTGGAGTTGAAGATGGTGTTGGATAAGGTACGTACCTCAATCCATTCCCCTGGAAGGTCGTCATAATCAATCTTCAGCTTCTCAACCATCACATGAGCTATGCACAATGTGAAGAAGCGAAGATAAGGAATGTGATTTCCCTTTGCCTTCAGCTTGGCCTTGACCTCCTCGTAAACCAGTCTCCCATGAAAAGACTTGCAAGCTGGAGTTGCACTGGTTGTGAGACCCAGAGTTACCACCTATGCACTGAATGATGTGCGTGAAGAAATAGGCCCAGGGTCTCGACAGTTGAGACTTCTTGAAGATCTGCACCTTGTCATCATCATTTTCTAATCGATATCCGGAGATACGGATTAGACTCTCTTTAGCTTCATCATTAGACTTCCTCTGCTGATAAAGCTGGACAGGGAGCAGGTAATCGAACCCGCAAGCAGTTCGGAAATCATCAACAGTGATGGTGATTTGATGATCTCCGACCTGCGCAACAATGTCGCCTCCAGAGATGGAGGCATACATCCAGAAATCACGCAAGATTTCATAAAAACTCTTGGTGAATCGAAAGAATGCACCACCGATAGGACAGTGACGCAAAATTTTTCCGACCGGTCGATATACATCGATTAGTTTTTCTGGTGGAGAGGTGTTGCCTACCAGATTCGAGTTATGAGCGAACTCAATGGCAGCTCTAGAGAGAACAGCTTTTGAGGATATCTTCGACATTTTTTGGAGAATGAAGAAAGATAAAAGCTTGAAGAAGGGTTTTGTGAGAGGAAATTTGAGAGAGAAGTATGGGAGTGATGAAGATGAAGTGGGTTATCGATGGGTATTTATAGGGGATTATGGGACGGTTTGTGTAAAAATTTGAAATTAAACCGGACCATAAATGGATAGTTACAAACCAACTATGGAAATGTTGGTTTTCGTTCGAAAAGGTTGGTTGGATGTGACAGAGAGGGGGTAGTGGAGCCGTTTCTGTGTCAGAGGTGTCAATCCCTCATAAATGCCAAATATTTTCACTCGAGTGGAAATATTTACCACATAGAACGTGTGGATAGGGATAAAAAGATGCCTTTCAAGGAAAACCGAACGTTTTAACTTATAAAATTTGATAAGTTATCATTTTGAGATGTTTTATTCGGCTGACTGATTAAATTGAAACGTTTTTAGTCAGCTGAATGTATTAAATGACAAGGTGAACTTATCAGCCGCTGATAGTACTTCAGCAGTTAATCTAAGCATTCAACATACCCAGCTCGCTGATTTAAAAATTGAAACGTTTTTCATCTAAAGGCATAGTGAACAAATCAGCTAGCTGTAGGTCTGTTGAAATGAAATGAAGTTCAACGTCACCTTGTTCATTGTGATCTCTAATGAAATGATACCTTATATCAATATGTTTGGTTCTGGAATGAAGAACTGGGTTGTTGCTGATTGCAATAGCACTTGTGTTATCGCAGTAGATGGGAACTTTGCAAAAGTTCATATCAAAATCAACCAGCTGATTCTTCATCCAAAGGACTTGAGCACAACAGCTTCCAGCAGCAACATATTCTGCTTCAGCTGTGGAGGTAGAAACATTATTTTGTTTCTTGCTTGTCCAGCTGGCTAGTTTCCCACCAAGTAGCTGACATCCTCCAGTGGTGCTCTTTCTATCCATCTTGCAACCTGCAAAGTCTGAATCTGAATAGCCAATTAGATCAAACCCGGAGTCTTTGGCATACCAAAGACCTAGGCTTGGAGTACCTTTAAGGTACCTTAAAATTCGCTTAGCGGCTATTAAATGAGATTCTCTAGGATCAGCTTGATACCTAGCACACATGCAAGTAGCAAACATAATGTCTGGTCTGCTGGCAATGAGATAGAGCAATGATCCAGTGATTCCTCTATAAAATGTGACATCAACTGATTTCCCAGTTGTATCAGCATCTAGATTGTTTGGAGGAGCCATTGGAGTTTTCATTGATGATGATGAATTCATATCAAATTTCTTCAAAAGATCTTTGATATATTTTTCTTGGTTTATAAAAATTCCATTTTTAGTTTGCTTAACTTGTAAGCCAATAAAGTATGTTAATTCACCCATCATACTCATCTCATACTTTGTAGACATGAGTTTTGAAAAACATCTACAAAGTTTTTCATCAATAGCACCAAAAATTATGTCATCCACATAAATTTGAACAAGAATGATATCACCTTTGATTTTACGAATGAACAAGGTTTTATCAATCTTTCCCCTGGTGAAATCATTTGCTAGAAGGAACGTGGAAAGAGTGTCATACCATGCACGAGGAGCTTGTTTCAACCCATACAACGCCTTATCCAACTTATACACGTAGTCTAAGTATTTAGGATTTTCAAAACCTGGAGGTTGTTTCACGTAGACTTCCTCTTGCAATTTACCATTTAAGAATGCACTCTTCACGTCCATCTAAAAAACTGTGAAGTTCTTGTAAGCAGCATAGGCTAATATTCTTATAGCTTCAAGCCTTGCTACTAGAGCAAATGTTTCATTGAAATCGATTCATTCCTCATGTCTATATCCTTGTGCAACAAGTCTAGCCTTGTTGCGAATAACCACGCCTTCTTCATCCATTTTGTTCCTAAATACCCACTTGGTACCAATTATTGTCTTACCAGTTGGTGGGGGTACCAGCTGCAATACTTTGTTGACCTCAAATTGGTTAAGTTCTTCCTGCATCGCTTGAATCCAGCTGGAGTTTCCAAAGCAGCTTTGATATTCTTTGGTTCTTCAGCTGCTAAGAAACATGACCATAGGGAAATATTACATGATGCCTTACTTCTTGTGACCACTCCTTGTTGTGGATCTCCAATGATTAATTCAATTGGATGCTCTGAGGTCCACTTGGATTGAGGAGCAGCAGAAGAGGAAGAAGATTCAGCAGAATTTGATCCTTGATGAGCAGCTGAATGCTCAGCAGGATTGAGTACTTCATTTTGAACTAATCTTCTTGAAGTATGAAGAGGTGGCTTAGAGATAGCCTTGGATGATGCTCTAGCTTTTGGAATTTCTTGTTGGACAGCTGCAATATCTACAAGATATGTGGGAGCATCATGGAATGTATCATCTGAATCATTTATTGGAACTTCAAAAAGATTCAAAGCATCAGAGAATGCTTCAGATGTATCATTTGAGGGTGGTACAGCTGATCTCTGGAATGCGTCAGATGATTCAGCAGAGGTGGGATTTAAGGCTTTAGAGTGTTCTTCAAAAGTCAAATTTATGGATTCTTCCAATGTTTGTCTTCTTTTGTTGAAAACTATGTATGCCTTAGATACAATGGAGTACCCCAAGAAAATTGCTTCATCAGCTTTCGAGTCGAACTTACTCAGCTGATCTCGTGTGTTTAACACAAAGCACACACAACCAAAGACATGAAAGAAACCGATGTAGGGTTTCCTTTGTCGAAGAATCTCATAAGAAGTTTTCTTGTGTCTCTTCACATAGAGAGACCTGTTTTGAGTAAAACAAGTTGTGTTAACAGCTTCTGCCCAAAATTGCTTTGGCATGTTTAACTCAGCAAGCATTGTTCTTGCAGCTTCTATTAGGGTTCTATTTCTTCTTTCAGCAACACCATTCTGTTGAGGTGTTCTTGTGGCTGAAAAATTTTGTGAGATCCCAACTTCTGAGCAGAAGTCTTCCAATGTACGATTTCTAAATTCAGTACCATTGTCTGATCTCAGCTGCTTTACTCTTGACCCATTTAGAAGTTCCATCTTCTTGATGAATTTGATGATTTCATCAGCTGGATCACTTTTGTTAGGAAGAAATATAACCCAAGTATATCGTGAGTATTCATCAACGATAAAAAGTGTATATTTCTTTCCACTTAGACTTTCAGTGCTCATAGGACCAAAGAGATCCATACGAAGCATGTGTAGGCAGTTGTCGATGGAAAAACATTGCTTTGATTTGAAGGAGCTTTTATGTTGTTTGCCTTGTTCACAAGCTGAACAAAGCTTATCTTTTTCATACTTGATCTGTGGCAAGCCATTCACTAGCTGTCCTCGGGACAACTTAGATATGTTTTTAAAGTTTAAGTGAGATAGCCTTTTATGCCATAGCCAATTTAGCTCTTCAGTGGAGTGAGAGAATAGACAAACTTCTTGGTTTTGAGTATTCATGTCAAGTGTATATACATGGTTGTTTCTTGGTGCTATAAGCACTATTTTTCCACTTTTATCTGTCACCGTTCCTCTGTATTTATTAAAGTTCACCGAGAACTCTGCATCACATAGTTGGCTAATGCTGATTAAATTATGTTTCAGCCCGTTCACATAACCAACTCTTGTGATCTTTACAGATCCATTAGAGATGGATCCGTAGCCTTCAGTTGAGCCTCTACCATTATCACCAAAAATTACTGGAGGACCAGCACAAACTTCGAACTCTTTAAGCAGGGATTTGTATCCAGTCATATGTCTTGAGCAACCACTGTCTAAGTACCAGACATGTTTACTTTGATCACCCTGCACATAAGTTTAAAAGAGTTAGTTCTTTTTGGGAAACCACACCTCTGTGGGTCCTTGAGATTTCTTGCTAGAACTCACAGGGGTTGGGTTCTTAATGGACTCACAAGCTGAAGTTGGAGAGGGTCTTAAGCTTGTGCTGTCACACTCGCTTGCCATATATCCATGATTTCCACACTTATAACATTTTCTGTTCTTTTGTAGTGGAGTGGAAGGCGAGGCAGTAGGGCTGGGTACTGGACCCAAAATCCCTTTCTGACTATCTGAGATAGTCAGAGTTTGCACGAGTGATGTCAGCTTGCTGACCTTTCCTTTCAGCCGTTTGACAGACATAACTGAAGAAGGACTTGGAGTGTTTTTAGAAACACTCTTACCTTTGTTCTTTGCAGCTCGAGTACGAACTCCAACTGGCTCACCCTGGGAGGGTGTAAGAACAGCTTTCTTTCCAGCTGTCTTGCTAGTCTTCTTTTGAGGTCTAGCAGAAGCAGCAGGAACTGAACCCAAGATAGATTTACTTGGTTCAACAATGACTACTGTAGGGGTCCTAACAACTATGGCAGAGGAGTCAGCTGATGACTCATCTTCAGTAGTTTCAGAAGGTTCTTCTGTGGACATCTCAGTAGCATAGGTTTTGGTAGACTTAACAAAGGAACCAAAAACCAACTCTTCAGCTGACACATAAGCATCAGCTGTTGAGTAGTACGGATCATCCGTACTGCTGTCAGGTACAGCAGCTGCAGCAAGGAAATCTCCTCCTAATACAGCTTGTACTTGACTAGGAATTTGTGAGTTGACACACTCACTCACACGTTTGGATGATCGAGACCATGATTCACAAATCTTTTTAATTGCTTCCAGTTCTTTAACTTTTTCATTAAGATCATGTTGAAGAACTGAGTTTATAAATTTTGTTTCAGAAAGTTCTTCTTTTACAGTTTTGTGATCAATTAATCTTTCTTTTAAAAATGCGTTTTCACGAAGAATAGCACTGTGTTTATCCAAACATTCACCTTTCAGCTGATCAATGAAATGCAAGTCACAAATAATGGAATCAACAATATCATTGGCTTCAGAAGCCTCAGCTGTAATACTTTCATCAGCATGAGCCATCAAACACATTGTGCCCATTGGTTCATCATTGTCAGATGAGCTATCACCAGAGTCAGCCCAGTCGTGAGTTTCAGCTACAAGACCATTGTCAGCAATTTTTCCTTCAAGTGCCTTCTTTTCTTCTAGGATCTTTTTGGTGAAGGCTTGTAGCTTTTTGTACTTTTCTTCAATGGACTCACCACTTGAAGAGGATGAACTAGCTTTCTTTTGCTTGCAGTCGTTAGCATAGTGTCCCTTCTTGTTGCAGTTGTAGCATGTTATCTCAGAAATATCAGGAGTATTTCCAGAGGATCTGGAAGGAACAACTGATGAGATAGGTCTGCTACTTGAGCCTCTAGCCGAGGAGCCCGTTTTGCCTTTGAAAAATTTTCTATTCTTGACAAGTAGGGCAAGCTCAGTTATAAGGGCTTCATTATCTTCGTCTTCATCGATCTTTTCGATGCTGACCTCAGGTATGTTGAACAGATCAACAGCTGAGGTTTTATCAGCTTCATCATGTGAGGGAGGATATTCAATTCTGCTGGGTTTGTTTAGGGAAACAAGAGCAGCTAAGGATCCTGAGGAGCTCACTTTAGAGTCCTTTGGAGGTTAAAATTTGTTGAGTACAGTTCTCTCATGGCTTAGAAACATGTCATAGAGAGAGGAAAGAGTATAATCTTTTAATGTGGAAGATGTACTCAAGCAAGTTATAATGGTAGCCCATTTAGAGGGAAGAGCTGCCATAAACTTACACATCTTGGACATATCGTCCTTTTCAACCCCATGAGACTTTAGCTCGTTTAACAGAATGTAATAACGGTTGAATGTTTGAGCTATTGTCTCACTAGGTTTGGCTTTAAACAACTCGTAGTCATGGATAAGCATGTTTTTGTTGTGTACACGCACAACGGATGTGCCTTCATACACTTCAGCCAACCTTTCCCACATCTCTTTGACTGAGTCACAAAATTGAATATTGTGATACATTTCATAACCAACTGCTTGAAAAAGCATATCCCTTCCTTTGTTCTCAAGATGAACAAGACATTTTTCAGCGTTTGTGCATTGAGCTTCAGATTTCACAACATAGTGTTCTGGTACTTTGGGGGTACCAGGGATAAGGGTTTTGGGAACGTGTTTTCCTATCGTTATAATGTCTTGAAGTTTTGGGTGATAGGTAACCATGTGGGATAACATACGAGTTTTCCACATGGGGTAGTTAGTTTGAGTGAGTCTGGGAGGTTTTCCAGATGATGGAAGATCGGATGTTGTAGGTTCAGCCATAACAGATGCTCAAAGTTGATGGAGAACAACTTTGACACTTGCTCTGATATCAGTTGTTGGATCCCAACAACACAAATGTGTTGCGTTATGACACGTAAAGACGATTAAGATAAAGGACACACAAGATTTCAATGATTAAGAGTTTATTAAAACAACTTAATACAGTACAAAGTTTGCGGAAATAGATAGTACACACTAACTAAAACTCTATACTTGAAGTGACACTTTTGTTCGCTCAAACTAGAAGATAGTGAAAGGAGAGTTTATATCAGCTGATACTAACAGCTGATATTGAATGCCTGAGTAATAACTACGAAGGAGTTAATACTAGACAATAACAACTCTCAGAGAATGTTCTTGTGCTATGAATTCTAAAAGATGTGTATAAATGCAAGCATTTACGTCTCTATATATAGCCCAAGATCCGTGTGCCTTTGTCCACAGGATACTCGACGTGTAAACATATCATTCGTCGATGTAGACTTGTCCACGGAAACATTAAATGCTCTTGCATAGATTATAGTCCCAAGTGTACTTTGTGTCAACTGCTTTTACTACCTTTTCTGACGCACAGTGAAAAGATGTAGTATGATAGTACAAAAGTAGTTGACTTTCCGTTTACATGCTTGGAGGGACAAACGATGATGTACTGACACATTATCTTCTATTCCAAAATAGAAGATCTTCATCGTTTTCTTCTTCTTTGAGCGGGAAAGGGAAATGTTCAAAGTGTCAAGAACATTTCCACTAAGTCTTTATCTGCAGCAGGTACCATCAGCTAATTCCATAATCAGCTGGATGGTCTTCTTCTTGTCTTTGTCCTTTGGCCATAGACTTTGAATGAACACTCTTCTATAGCTGCTGATTTGACTTATTTTCCTAGAGCTAAGTACATAATCAGCTGAAGGTTTATTGCATATACTTGCTTCAGCTGAGATACATACCTCAGCTGATATTATTCTTCTTAGCTATCGATCATCAAATCTTATTTACTTAGTCTAGGGACTAACACTTACCTTATTTGGTAAAAAAAAAGTGGGACACATTACCATTAACTATATACTTTAATAAAGTGAAATTACTCTTTTACCCTTACTTTTACATTTAACTATTATTAATATCACGTTATTCAAAAAAGCAGAACTCGTTGTGCACTAATTATTCACTTTAGTCTACCTTAAACCAATTTTAATCTTTTGCCTCAAAAATCATGATTCTCACTTATTTTGATACGGATGTAGTATGTACATTCATATAAAGAAAGATGAAAATAAATAAATAAATTATAAATTTATAACTTAGTTAATTGATATTTTTCTTTATTAACGGCATATCCAACAATTTCTATAACTAATTAACTATATTCATTTGGCTCATATAGCTCAATTACTTTAATACGTCTAAAAATACAAGTTGTTAGTTGAAATAATAAAACAGACTTATGATAATTTATATCCTAACTAGTGAAACAATAAAAACAAAGTTTCTAACTATACCTATGGTCCTTTGTTTCCAAATAGAAAGACACCAAATGCTCCGCAAATCCTATCTTTCGAAATTTGGGGTAAAATAAAAGCTAAGTTGAATCTCAGCATACACAAATCTTACGTTCAAGCCTTGGACCATAGCGTGATAACATGATTAAACATCAACCCTTAAAAAGTCATTAAAAAAATAAGACGAGCCCTTCAAATCATGCATGAATAAAAAAAAAGTTATATGATGATGTAAGGGTAAAATGGGAAATGTCTTTTTATTAATTATATAATTTGGAGTTACTTATTTAATGTTAACAACTTAACACGATGTTTTCCCCTTATCTTGAAGTTAGCAATGATTAGGCGATTTCCCGCCTAGCCGCTTTAACTGCCATGTTCTCTACTTGCAGTTATAAAACATCCCAATGAAAGCTCTTATTAATCATCACCTCGATCTGAAAATATCAATTTATGCAACCAGATTCCTTTCATCGCTAATTTCTCTACAGACTCCATCACAAAACCCATCAATTTTGTCTACGACATTTGACCCCTATCACTTCCTCAATGAATCAACCAAATCACCAAATTACACACTTCAAGAAACCAAAATTATCCACACCCATTTCCTCAAAACCATCAGCTTCCATTCCAATCCCGATTTTTCAAATTTTCTGCTACGTTATTACTCAAAAGCTTCAGCTTTTGATTATGCACTCAAGGTGTTCGATGAAATGCCTCACCCAGATATTAGTTCTTGGAATCTCATCATCACGTGTCATAATCAAAACCTTAGGTACGCCGATTCTTGGAAAGCCTTTTGCAGATTGCATTCTTTGGGTTTTTATCCAAATGAGTTTACATACGGGAGTGCGATTTCTGCTTGTATAGCTTTAAATAATGTAATTTATGGCAAACTGATATACTCACATGCATCTAAACACGGGTTTTCTTTAGATGGTTATGTTCGAAGTGGGATGATAGATTTATTCCTAAAAAGTGGCAGTTTCAATGATGCTTTGAAGGTATTTCATGATCAGTCTTGCGGGAATGTTGTTTGCTGGAATTCCATAATTTCTGGTGCTATTAAACATAATGAAGATTATGTTGGTTTAAATCTTTTCCAACAAATGTGTAGTGGATTTCCTTCACCAAATAAATTCACATTTCCTAGTGTTTTTGGAGCTTGTGGTAAAAATCAAGAATTTGAGTTTGGTCAACAAATTCACGGGTTAGTGGTCAAACATGGTCAACAGGAAGACATAGTTGTAGATACTGCTATAGTTGACTTTTATGCTAAATGTGGTCAAACAAATGATGCTTTGAAAACATTTTCACGTATGTCTATTCGTAATGTGGTATCCTGGACAGCTGTCATCACGGGTTTTGCTCAAAAAGGCGAGTTTGAATCAGCCATCAAATTATTTAAAGAAATGATAATATTAAAACAAGAGATAAACAGTTACACTGTTACTAGCGTCCTTTCGGCTTGTACCAACCCAATTTTGTCCCAAATTCATTGTTGGATTTATAAAATCGGATTTTATTCAGATCCAACGGTTAAGAATTCGTTGATAAACTTATACTCGAAAACAGGATCAATAGAATCATCAGAAAAAGTATTTAAAGACACCAAAGATTTAACTAGTCCAAGCACATTTGCAGCAATGATATCGGGTTTTTGTCAAAAAGGAAATTTGGAAAATGCTTTTAATTTATTAAATATAATGTTGCGTGAAGGTTTAACACCGGATATATCATGTATACCGAGTTTATTGAGTATTATTGATTGTCTAAAATTAGGCGAACAAATTCATTGTTATACTCTTAAAACGGGTATATTTTCTAATCCTTTAGTCGGTTGTTCTCTTTTCACAATGTACTCAAAATGTGGTTGTTTAAATAAATCTTATGATATTTTTAAACAAATCCCAGAAAAAGATAACGTTTCTTGGGCATCGATGATTGTTGGTTTTACAGAAAACGGGTTTGCTTATAAAGCGATTGAATTATTCAGAGAAATGATATTAAAAAACATATTTTTAGATGAAACAACGTTGTCAGCAGTCCTGACAGCATGTTCTTCAAGTCGGGGTTTGATGATTGGGAAAGAAATACACGGATTTTTCATTAAAAATCAAGATAAAAAACCGTTATATGGTGGTAGTTCGATCGTTAATATGTACTCGAGATGTGGCGATTTAAAATCGGCTAAAATCGTGTTTGATAAAATGGATTTTAAAGATTCGGTATCGTGTTCTTCGTTAGTTTCAGGTTATGCACAAAATGGGGAGATCGAAAATGCGTTTATTTTATTTTTTGATTTAATTTCATCGGGTTTAGAACTTGATTCATACACAATTTCATCTGTTTTGGGAATTTTAGGGGATCTGGATCATTCAGATATAGGAATCAGATTTGGAATTCAGTTACATTGTTTTATCTTAAAACTAGGGTTTGAATCAGACCCTTCTGTAGGTAGCTCATTAGTCAAAATGTACTCAAAATATGGAAATCTTGATGATTGTAGAAACGTGTTTGACCAGATCAACGGTCCAGATTTAATCAGCTGGACAACCATGATTAACGGTTACGCGCAACATGGAATAGGATTAGAAGCGTTAAAAGTATTTGATTTAATGACAAAATCGGGAACTAAACCGGATTCGGTTACTTTTATTGGTGTGTTGACTGCGTGTAGTCATAGTGGGTTAGTTGACCAAGGGTATTATTATTTAAAGTCAATGGTCAAAGATTATGGGATTGACCCTAGTCAACGGCATTACGCATGTATGGTGGATGTGTTAGGTAGAAATGGGAGATTGAAAGAAGCTGAAAGGTTTATTAGAAGTATGCCAATTGAAGCTGATTATGTAGTTTGGGGGAGTTTGTTGGCTAATTGTAAAATTTATGGTGATGTTGAAATTGGGAAATTAGCAGCTGAAAAGTTTGTTGAATTGGCGCCAAAATCGGATGGTGGTTACGTGGCCTTTTCGAATATTTGTGCTGACGTGGGCCAATGGGAGGAAGTGGTGAAGATTAGGAATGACATGAGAGGTAGTGGGGTGAAGAAACAAGTGGGATGGAGTTATGTTTGAGGTTTAAATTTGGGGTTTTTTTTTTTTGTCTTTTTTATATTTGAGTTTGGTTGATATATCTTTGAAATTAAAATAAGGAGTAAATTATACGATTGGTCCTTTAGGTCTGTATCATATTACGTATTTAGTCTTTTAGTTTCGAAAAGTACACTGATAGTCTTTATTTCTGAAACTATTGACACGTTTGGTTATTCACCTAATAACGTTAACTTTTCCCATCAAACAAATGGATTTTTATGAGTTTCAAATTGGTGAAGGGTAGGCCCGCGCAAATTGGACCGAAAACCGACCGGAACCGCGGAACCTGACTAGACCAAATTGGACCAGACCGAGCTACATCGGTTCTCGGTTCTAATTCTTATAAAAAACCGGTTCTTGGTTCCAGTCGGTTTGGTTCTGACCGATTCGGCCCAAAACCAAGAAAAAACTGAAAAAAGTCGAGGAAATTACCTCGATTCTCGATTCGCTTCCGGCCGGTTCTCGGTCCGATTCGGTTCGGTTTCAAGCATCATCTGTTCGGTCCTCTTACGATTTTCAGTTCTAATCGGTCCGGTCCAGTATAGTCCAGTTCTTAGACAGTCCACATGCCTAGTGAAGGGAAAGGGAAAAGGACAGACTTTCCCCTCTGTGCATCACACGTGAGCATACTTGATGGGAAAAATAAACATTTGTTTAGGTAATGACCATACATGTCAATAGTTTCATAAATAAAGACTACCAGTGTAGTTTACGAAATTAAATGACTAAATATGTAATATGGTAAAAGGTAAAGGATCATTTATGTAATTTACTCTTAAAATAAGTATACAAAGTTTAAAATTTAAATCAAAGTTCATGTTCTCTTAATTAAAAACTTTTTCTTGGCAAGTTTCTTATCTCTTACACCATCATACAATAGTTCATACGCATAATAAGTAATACAACTTTTTCTCAACAATTCTTCTACCACAATCTTTGGAGCCGCAACCGCCCTTTTATCCGCTTCAAATATCGAATCCACACTATCCGGAACTACATTGTTTTGCACCATGAGATTAACAACACCAACTGCCTCATGCACTCTATGATTCACACAAAGACAATTTATCACGTGCCCAAATGTAGCAACCGATGGTATAAACCCACATTCGATTTTCTCAACAAGAAACTTGTAACCACTATCAACATCTCCTATTTTACAAAACCCATCAATCATGCAACGAAACGTGTAGTGATCCGGTTTGCAACTGTATTCAGGCATTTCATCGAACACCTTGTCTGCGTCCTCCATTTTCAACTTTTCACTTAATGCGTTTATCATGATATTGTATATAGAACTTGTGTGGGGTATTTTATGTGTTTTCAACTTTTTTTGGAAGAGATCATAGGCTCCTTCAAGATCTCCATTCTCACAATACCCGTTAATTAACGTGCCATAAATAACTACATCCGGAATCACACCTTTTTTCTCCATTTCTGTAAAAACCTCCATCGCTTTAACTAAATCTCGACCTTTACAAAAGCTTTCAATCAACGTGTTATAAGTAATAACATTCGGAACAAACCCTTTTTCCACCATTTCCCGAAACATTACAATAACATCTTCAAACTTTGTAGTTTTACAAATCCCGTTTAACACCGTGTTATACGTGATAGCATCGGGTGCCACATAATCCCACATGTTATTCATAATCTCAATCGCGTTATTCATCTTTAACTGCTTACAATAACCGTCTATTAATGTATTAAACGTGTAAATATCGGGAACAAAACCTTTAGCCAAAGATTCATTCATAAAGTTATAAGCATCCGTTACACAACCCATTTTGCACAACCCGTCAATTAACAAATTATAAGTCCATGTGTCGGGAAAACAACCGTTTTCGGGCATTTCTTCCATTAACCCTAATGCTTGCAAGATTAGCCCTTGTTTAGATAAACCTTTAATCAACGTATTATACATAATCAAACTCGGTTTTACACCTTTATTTAAACAATCTCTAAAAACCCCCATAGCTCTATTGATATCACCATCTTCACAAGATCCATATATTAAAGACAAATATGTTAACGCATCGGCCTTAAAACCCTTAAAAATCGCGTCTTTTAGAATCTTGGAAGCATTTTCCACCATACCAAGTTTGCAATAACCGTCGATAATAGTGTTGTATGTGAAATCATCGGGCTCGAGCCCGTTATTTATCATGTTTTTCAAGTATGTTTCAGCGTCTATAACCTTCAAATTCTTAAATAAACCTTTTATAAGTGTGTTAAATGTGACAACATCAGGGGTTAAATTGTCTTTACGACGCCTCCGTGCCAACGGCGTCGGCGGGCGACGGCCAAAAAGAACCCCACGACGGGTCTACGACGCCACGGTTGGCACGGGTCTTATGATGAAAATCTAACAAAACGGGTGTTATTTTTATAATCTAAAATCTTCTTGTATATAAGTATAACCATGTTAAAACCAATTTTAAGTGTTGAATTAGATGTATATAAGTATAACCATGTTAAAACCAATTTTATATAAGTATAACCATGTCCTTAAAGTATAACCATGTATATAAGTATATAAGTATAACCATGTATATAAGTATAACCATGTTAAGTGTTGAATTAGATGTTGTTGAGACTAAACTAACCATCGCAAAGCTTAAAGCTAAACATGTGTGATTAGAAACACTTAACAATGCGACATGTATCTATTACTTAAAGTATGTGTGATTAGAAACACTTAACAATGCGACATGTATCTATTACTTAAAGATTTTTTCTAACTCATGTCCTTAAAGTATTCAATGAACTAAATTTATCATTCTCATTTACAAATGTATTTAATACATGTAAAAAAAATACTACTATAAGAAAATATATATTATAAAATACAAATTTATTAGTAGGTTAAAATTAATATCTTTATAAAGTCACCAACGAATCATTTGCGCCTAGCGTCATTTAAAACTATCAGTTGACTGAACCACTAGCATAAGCATAAACGTACTCGTTGAGCTGCCTACTAAATTGTTTGACTTCACACTTATATGATGAGACAACTCGACATTTTGGGTATGTTACTATTTTTCATTTTTTACCTTCTATATTTAGAAAGTTTCTATTTTTAGAAACTTTCTCATTTCGTATCATTTTTAGTTTTAGAAAGTCTCATCATTTCTAATTTTAGAAAGTTTCTACTTTTCTCATTTCATATCATTTTAGTATTTAGAAAGTTTCTATTTTTAGAAACTTTCCTCATTTCGTTTCATTTCCACTTTTGGCATCCAAACATATAACTAGTTCACCAAACATTTAATATTTTACCATACATAAGTGTTTGACTATTTTAGTCAACACAACATTTCATTTCACTTGAGGTGAATTCATTTCTTAAAAAAATTTCTAAAAATAATATTTATGTATTATTTAAACAATAAATCAAAATAATTAACCAAACGTGACTCGTAACGAATTTTATTCCAAAACCGACACATCAATCGTTGTCCCGACCACCTAGTGGCCGAACCCTCTTCTTGGCCTCCTAAATTTCGTCCAAGCTTCTTTCTAGAGAGATATCACACTTTTAAATTCATAAATGTTATCATTATCTCGAAATTTAAATATGAGCCTTATCTTTTGTGAACCCTTATCCGATACCAATTCGAAAACCCTAGTTTCTACCCTATAAATAACACCACACCCCACCCCTATTGTTCCTTTTCATAAATTTCGTCCAAGCACCTCCCCAACCACTGATCCCAAGTTTGAATTCGTCCCAAGCAGTCAGAAAACCTTGTTCGTTCGAAGTTACGTTCGTTAAATCGCAAAGGTATACCGAAAATCCCTACTTGTTACTCTTAATTTTGGTTTTATGCTTACAAAACCGAGACCATGGCCGAAGGCAAAGTGGTCTCGGTATCACCACTGATTCGAACCATGGATGTATGGTTAACCATGCATGCATTCGTGTGTTTAATCGTTTCCGTTTCGGTATCATTCGTATTGATTTATTACTTGTTTTGATAGTAAACAAAACCCTTTTAATCCCAAATTTTGACACGTTAATCACAATGAAAAACCACACAAAACCGTAAAATTTCATAATTTTTGGAATTCGTTTGCCTCGTTTTTGACCTAAAAACCGGTCAAAACCCTAAACCGAAAACCCCAGCCGAAAACCCAAACATTGAAACCGATCTTGAACCCTAACTCGCTGAGTTGACTCGGTGACCCACTGAGTTGACCCATGTTAACCCCAAATATTGATCGGGCCAAGGTTCGAACTTGGCCCAACCCGATTTAGCACATTCGGCCCATTTGATCCTTAAACCGTAATTGGGCCAAACCCATTTACTTGAGCCCAATCCGACCCAAAAGCCATTTGGGCCGAGCCCATATTCGGTCCAAATCAGGTCCAAACCTGAGGCCCAATGTCCTTTGGGTTGCAGCCCATTAAGAGGCCCATATGGCCCATATCGTGGCCCATTAGCCCATTTCATTTCATTTCGGCCCATTTAATTTCATCCAAGCCCAATAAGCCCAATAAGGCGGGCCTTGGCCCAAGTGCCGACCTGTTAGCCCAAATCTAGGCCCAATAGGCCCATAGCCCAACCTCGTTACAAAGTTGCGTAAACATAAAACGTTTTCAATAAACCAAAACTCTTTTTATAAACAAACAATCAATACAAACAATATCAATACACAAACAATACCATTATAGATCACCTATGCTTTCTAGCTTAGACTAATTAGGAACCTTGCGTTTAGGCGCTATGAGTCTTTGAAGAGATTCTTTGAGGTTTATCGAGAGCTAAGCTTTGCCCAGGTGAGTCCACAGACCCCTTTACTACTTTTACTGTTTTATAAACTTTGGGGTGGAAAACATAAACAAAATGCTACTATTTTACTATGACTGTACAACAACATCTATACATTTTCATTATCGCGTTGGCATGACAAACAATTATTATACCGGACTAAGGTGCCATTAATCATTAACTAGTGGATCTAGACCATGGATATGCAGATAGTACTATTGGCTGACACTCATCCTCCCAACATTATTTGATCATTACTTGGTTTATCCAAGACTTCTTTCAGGAGTGTATATCCATAAAAGAACGATAACATACTGGAGTTGAAGTGTTGATTGTGGAATTAGGAGTTGGTATATTAACTCAATAGACTAGCTATCTGTTGGGGATAACAGTAATGCGATGTCAAACATAACAACTTGTTCAACACATTTTCATAAACAAAACTAGTAATTGTAGATCTTCTACAATTACACTTCACTTTTCATACTTACTTCTCATATCATATGGGTGTTGAACCTTATACTTTTTCAGTCATAAACCTATTTTCATAACAAATATTTTGGGTAGCAAACACTTCACTTTTATCATAAACATTAACCCTATGGATTCACTCAACATTATTGTTGACCCTTCTATACTTATGTTTTTCCAGGTGATTAGGTGCACAGTGGAACTAGAGGATATGAGCAGTGGATTGTCGTGAGTCATGAATGAACATTTAAGTTTACAAACAATCATTTCAATTACAAAACTTACCATTTTAGGAAACTACTAATTTTGAAAACTTTCCATTATTAGATAGTTAGTGGGTGTGAGTCCCATTATATTTTACCAAATAAGGAAAGTTTCAAAGTGTATCACTTATTTTGAAACACCCCGAAATAGAAAGTGTATCACTTATTTTGAAACGAAGGAAGTATAACAATACTGTAATCAACAAATATAGTAAGTCAACGAATATATGAGTAGTACTATTCGGGATTGATCTCCCGCTCATGGCTAGTCGCTCTATCCGTAAAACATATGAGAATATATATTCTATTAAAACGTCATGGACTCGACATGTTTGGGCAATTTGGACTCGTATGTTTGGCTAGCTTATGAGGGATTACACACTAAACTTATATAGTTGTGCTTTATAGATTTGAGACATGTGAACTTGAACGTACATGAATTTGTACTAAACGATTTACAGTTATTACAATTATGTTTCATGGATTAATTGGAAACATGTGAACTTGAACGTACATGGATTTGTACTAAATGGTTATCACTTGAGCATGTGTAATATGGTTACATGGTTTTAAAATAGTATTTGAAGGTTATGTTACTATAAAAATTGTACCAGCAAACATTTGATGTAAATAAAAGATTTATAGTCATAAAACTTGTGAAATCACCAACCTTTATATTGACACTTTTTCAATTATGTATTCTCAAGTATTGAGAGTGGAGCATTAAGCATGGAATTTACACACATCGGATTACCATATTTGAAAAGGATCTTGTCTTTACTTCTAATCATGAAGTCTAGATATCGAATAGAAATCTTAAGGATTTTTTTTCATTCATTATTTTTGTAGTGAATCATTCGCTTTTGTTTATAAACGTGTAACAACTGGTAATCCATTTCTAATACTATGTTTTACTTTGTTTGATTGTTATGATTTCTGATGTAAGTCGCACGTCCGCAATTTCACAAAACCAGCTTTGGCAGGGTGTGACAACCCTTTACAACGTGACACATTTTGTGTAGCACTTCACAATCTACCCCACGTTCGTGAGATCGTGGGTATGATTAGTAATTGCTGCTAATGTGTTGTGTTTTCTTAGGCGTGGCACGTGTTGACGCACGTCACTCTGCAACGTAGCCCGACACGTTTGTTGGTAGTGTTCAAAACTTGATTAAAAGTTCCATTTTTTCATTGTGTTTGTAATAAAACCTGAAACCATTAAATGAAATGTATATGAACGGTTTTAAGCATAATATTTATCTAAAAACATTAGACATCGTCATAATAAAGGTATGAATTTTATGTATAATTATGGCAATAATACTGAGTCTTGAAGACAATCAAAAAACCAAGCAAAAATCTTAATGAATGGCAGTGAAGCTTGTCAAGAATCTGAAGTCTAACAAGATACTGAAGCTAAAGTAGTCAAAGAAAAACATAGGTAAGTACGAAGACTCTGAAGTTTGAAGAGTCACTGATAAGGAATCCAATGTGTATATTCAAAGATCTCGATAACCAACAAATTTTTTAAACATTACCATATCTTCACAACTACTATAAATAGACGATTTGATGCATGAAATTAACAACCCTTGAACCTCTGATCAATTATCGCATTTGAGAATTTTCAAAGAGCACATTCAAACTTCCTTGTGCCCATAGAGCTTTACTCGTGAACTAATAATGTTTATTTCCATATTAGATTATTTGTTAATCAATACTTGTCTTGAGATTGTGATTATTATTTGTCGTATATCAGCAATTGATTAAACTATGTTCTTAGTTTATTCCATAATCACTTGTATCATTTGTTATTATCATTAATAATACAGAAAAGAGTTAAAAAGTATAATGGTGTATTAATTCCTTTAATATACATTTGACCAGTTAATTTTGAAAAAGTGTATTCACCCCATTTACAGATTCTCTACAATCACAACGTTGTAAAATAGATATCTTGTTGTCTCATGATAGATTCATCAACTCTAATAAAAATGGCTTAAAACTCAAAGATAATATGGTAAGATATAATCAGGCTACATGTAATAGTAACTAACCCATGGTTTGGTCAACAATGCTACATCCGCGACATATCAGATTTCTCTCAGCAGACCAATAAACGATCAAACCCCAATCAAACTCGTGAAGAGCGGACAAAACTCGTAACTGGAATTTTTGTATAAGAATATTAAAATATATTATTATGTATATATAATTATATATTTCCAAAATGTTTGTAATTCAAGTTGGAAAGACCTAGAAGATTCTCAATTCTCAAGAATATTAGCTTTTGCCGACTCGGGCAAGTAACCAATCTTTTGAGCAAATTTATTGTCTTCTTCAATGCGAAGACGAACAATGAGATCTTCAATGGACATTTGCTTTCGCTTATGCGTAAGGTAGTTTTTGAAGTTCAACCAACTAGGAGGTAACTTTTCAATAATAACCATGACTTGGAAGGTCTCACTAAGCACTATTCCTTTGGCATGTATGTCATGTAACAACATTTGAAATTCTTCCACTTGACTCATTATGGATTTTGAGTCAATCATCTTGAAATCCAAGAACCAGGCAACAACAAATTTCTTTGTTCCGAAATCTTCGGTCTTGTATTTGCGATCTAACGACTCCCATAAGAGTTTGAACGTCATTATTTTGCAATACTCATTGCACAAAGAATCAATCAAGTCGTTCAAGACATAATTTCAGCAAATATATTCTGAATGCTTCCATGGTTCTACCGCGTTCACAACTTGAACATCGGTCTCCCCATCAACAATCCTAGGAGCGGATTCGGTCAAAAACCTTGCAAGGTTCAAAGTGGTCAAGTAGAAGAACATATTTTGTTTCCATCTTTTGAAGTTCAAACCATTGAAATTTTTGGGCCTTTCGGCATGGTTGCCAATGGTGTTCAAACTACTTGGGCTCCAACCAAACGTATAGTATTCACAATAGGGGGAGTCAACATGATGGATGCTATCGGCGTATCCAAACCACTTTCCATCTTTCAACTGAAAAGTACAAATAAGAAAAATTAGTCTTAATCCAAAATTATAGAAGTTTCTCAAATACAACTAGCTATAAGGTATATTTCAAGTATCATCTTTTTAGGAATCAACTCAAGAAGCCAAAGGCTATCTTGTATCTTTTCAACTAGTCTAACTTGTTAGATCCCAACAACACTAACGTGTTGCGTTATGGCTAAGTAAAGAAAAGGAAAGTAAAGAACACACAATGTTTTCAATGATTAAGAGTTTATTAAAACAACTTAATGTGGTACGAAGTTTGCGGAAATAGATAGTACACACTAACTTAAACTTTATACTTGAATTGACACTTTTGCTCGCTCAACTAAGATCCAATGCAAGGAGAGTTATATCAGCTGATACTAACAGGTGATATTTAATGTCTGAATATTAACTATGAAGGAGTTAATATCAGACAGTAACTAACTCTCAGAGAATGTTCTTGTGCTATGAATTCTAAAAGGTGTGTTGTGAATGCAGCCCAACATCTGTTTCTTTGTCCATCAGATAATCCATGTGAAACATTATTATCCGATGATGGAGACTTATCCACGGAAACATTTAATGCATTTGCATAGGTTATAGTCCCAATTGTACTTTGTGTAAACTTCTTTTATCACCTTTTCTGACGCACAGTGAAAAGGTGTACTATGAAAGTATAAAAGAAGTTGACTTTCCATTTTGTGTATGGAGGGACAAACGTTGAAGTACTGACAAATTATCTTCTTTTCCAAAATAGAAGATCTTCATCGTTTTCATCTTCTTTGAGTGGGAAAGGAAAATGTTCAAAGTGTCAAGAACATTTTCCACCAAGTCTTTATCTGCAGCAGATAATATTAGCTGATTCCACTATCAGCTGAATGGTCTTCTTCGAGTTTCTATCCTTCGGCCATAAATCTCGAATGTTCACACTATATGTAGCTGCTGATCTGACTTGATTCCTTGAGCTAAGTACGTACTCAGCTGAAGGTTTTTGTATATACTTGTGCTCAGCTGAGATACATACTTCAGCTGGTTTATTCTTCTTTTAGCTATTGATTATCAAATCTTATTTACTTAGTTTTGGGACTAACAATCTCCCCTATTTGATGCAATCCAATAGCTGTATAAGTATGAGCCTGTAATGATTCAGCTGTTGAATCAGCTGAATGCTTATGTGCTTTGACCATTTGGGTTCCTTTTCTTTTTACAATATTTTTACAAGTATATTACAAATAATGATTTTCTATCGATATGAAGCTGCTGTACAGAAAAAAAAATATAAGTCCTAATTATTTGTTCTTTTAGGACTCTTTGATATAATGAGCTGATCGCTGAGTTGATTAGTTTCTTCATTTCTTTCCCTTATTTAGTAGAGGGACTCAGCTGCTTGTGATAGATCATAAGATGTTCAAGATCACACATATCCAACTCATCAGCTCTTTGAAAACATTGCCTCCTCTTGGCATCCAGATAGCAAAAACCATATATTGGTTCTTTGACAATTTTCCCAGGAGCAAAGATAACTCCCATTGGAATGGTTATTGAGAAGTTGAGTCTTGGAAGTTTTGCGTTAAGTATGGAAGACTCTTCTTCAGCTAATCTGGGTTCTGCGAAGGGCTCAGGGAGAACGGACTTACGTTTCTCCCTTCTCGCAGTGGAGCTTTCACCAGTAGGTTCTCTGATTGTATCAGCTTGAGGTTCACGCAATCCAGCAGGTATGCGATTTGCCAAATCGGGAGAGTATCTCTTGATTTTGTCGCATAGAGACTTGAAGGAGTAGATTGCGACTCTTACCTCACTTTCCAGATCTGTTATGTTATACGATGATTTTGCAGATCTGGCAACTTTTAGCATCTCATTCCGTTCATCATAGTTGAATTGAGTGCTAATCTTGTTCAGAGACACCTTTTCCGAAGTGAAGAGCCCTCCAGCTCTATTGATAACAATTTCTTGAGGATAGCTGGAAGAGGATTTGGGGCTCCTCACGCTGGTGATTTTAGCTTCTTTCCTTCGTTTATAAAGAACCTTATTGAACAATCTAATGTTCTCAGCTCTTTCTGCTTCAGCTCTTTGAAACAGCTCTTCTTGAGTTCTTCTTTGAATAGCAAGAGTTGTTTCGAGATCATCTGCGGTTCCAGCTTCTTCTAAGAGAGCAGCTTTAACTGAGGCAAGATTTAACTCCCCCTCAGCAGGTTGAGGAATCTCCTGTATAATGGGCTGAGGGGTTTGGACTTGTGTGACCTCAACTGATTTAAATGAATCAACAATGTTAACGAAATCAGTTGAGGTTTCTTCTACCCTGAGACCTTCAGCAGGGGTGAGTGTTGATTGCGTTGTTGTCTCACATGCTGAAGCAATTACCTCAGGTGTTTCAGTAGGGACGAGTGTTGTTAGAATTGGAGTCTCGTCTACTGAAACTTCTTCTTCTTCTATTCCGGCAGAGGTGAGTGGTGGAGATTTTGGGGCTAGGTTGCGCGGATACGTAACGGATACGGGATAAGGCAAATATTAAAAAATTTAGGATGCGGAAACGGTAGAGATACGACATATATAAAATAAAATAAAAGTATATATATATATATAGATATATATATATATATATATGCTAAAAGAACCCATTACTCATTTAATATGTATTAGCCCATTACTCATTTAAGTATATAAACCCATTTATAAAAAGCCCGTTAACTATTTAACTTAAAAAATAAATTGTGGGCTTAAAAAACACAAAAACCCTATCCCCTAAATGGCCGCATGCTTCTTCACCATGTTGCGTCTTCTTCACCCGGTAAGGTCCCCTTCTTGAACGATTTTGACCTCCGTTTGAGTGTTAAACTCCGATTTTGACCGTCAAATTCTGGTTTTGACTATTATCTGACCGGAAACCGCCTAAAAAGTTCGATTTTGACTGTTATTTCACCGAAAACTCCACAGAAACTTTTCGGAAACTTCGTGAGAAACGTATCCTGTTCGTGAGAAACGATTCTGGCCGTTCCCTAGTCCTATCCGTTTCTATCCTATTTCCAAAATGGGAGCGGCTGTGTTTCAGGCGTTTCCGTGCAACATAGTTTTGGGGTCTCACCTGCTGAAATATCTTCTACATTGGCTCCAATAGCATAGGTGACAATAATTTGTGACACAAGATGTTCACCTGCTGATGTAGCATGCTCTTTCTCCCCCTCAGAGAGTGCCTGAAGAAGTAAGGAACTCTCTGGCGCAGCAGTAGGTTGAACAGTAGTGGCACCCTCATTTAATTTCTGAAGAATGAGGTCAAGGGTGCCTTGGAGACCAGTAACTTGAGAGGTCAACAAACTAACCTTAGTCTCCAATTTGTCCATCCTTGTGTTCACATCAGAAGCAGAGTCGTCAATAGCCTTAGAGAGATGGCTATGAGTAGTGGTCAGCAGAGACTCTTGCCTTGATTGTGCAACACAATACGATCAACAGCTGAGACAAGTGGAGATACCTTGGAGTGCAAGGTGGTCAATTGTTGTTCCACTTCTACAAAAACAAATAAAAGAAAAAGAATTAAATAGGGAAGAGAGGATTCAAGAGGCCCGTAAGGATCAAGATAAAGACAACTGAGCCAACTTGATATTTTGGCATTATCGCCACAAAGAAGAACTTCCGGATTTTTTTTATTCGTATCTTCAGAGCAGATTGAATCGTCAGTGGCCCTAGCTTTGGAGAGAAGCTTATCTTTTTTCGACTCTATCAGATTCTCGAATGGAGTTAAGCTCTCTATGAAAGTATTCTTTGAGGGTGTTGAACTCACTTGTGTTGCATTGAATCTGATCAGCAAGAAGAACCAGCTGAGGAGTCTGAGTGTGAACCTCAGTGTGCAGAGAAGCAATGTTGGAAGAGAGATTCTCAGTAGTATCAACAAACTTCTTTGGAACATCGCTACGAAGGGTGTTCATCTGCTTACTCAGCATGGCCATCCCAGGTCGAATCTGAGATGAGTCGACTCTAGACATCAGAGCAGCAGCGAGTCTGTTGTGAATGCTTCCTCCAGCTTTGCTGGATTCAGCATGGGACACATGGACTATTTGGGGAGAGGGGTCCGGTATGTCTCCAGCTTGAGGGGTGACCTCAGCTGTGGGAGTGGGCGTTCCTGAGTTAGGAGGAAAGGCTCCTATGGGATGCTCAGAAACTTTGAGGGGTGAGATGGGTCCAGCTGAAACTTTTGGGTTTCTGTCAGAAAGGCCGACATCAGCTGTCAAGTCAAATTGAAGCCAAGGTTCATATGTTGTCTCGTCAGAAGACGAGTAATAGGGCATGATGGGCTCATCAGCAAAATCAAACATCATGGAAAATGATGTTTGAGTACCTTGTACTTCAGTCTCACCAGTCGGCAGATCTGGTATAGAGACTTGAGGAAGATTCCTCTGGGTAGTGTATCAGCTACCTCACAGCTCAGTTGGCGAATACTTTCGCGATCACTGGCAGCTTGGGTGGTCGCCTCAGTAACAACTGGGTCTACAGTTGTCTCATCATTGACAATGGTGGTTTCCTCGATCTCCAGCGGGTGTATGCTGGTGACGTTGTGGGAAACAGAAAGAACAGTTTCAAGAATGACTTGGTTTCCAGTCAATCTATCATCAACTGATGACTCAGGAAGTGATGAAGAGGTTAGTGGTGGTGTGTGTGCAGCTGGCTCACGGGTGGCTTGGGATGAGCCAAAAACTTCACCAGCAGTCTGTCGAGAGACTGAGGTTGCTTGTGGATTTTATCCCCTTGTTACAACGGCTGATAATGAATCAGTCGAGGAGCTAAGCAGAAAGGTGGAACATGCACTAACTCCTGAAGAACAAAATTGACGTTTTGAAGGCTGCTGACTTGTTGAGAAATCAGCAAGTGGAAGAGAAAGAGAAAGGGAAGGGTGTTCAGCCAAGGATGATTGACTAGAAACTCCGATTGTTGGTGGAGTTCCTAGAAAAACACTGCAAAAACTGAAAATGAGAAGGATCAACCCCAGATGCTGGCAATGCCTCTAACGGTAATCCTCTCATTTTAGGACTCGAGTGAGTACCTAGAGGATCCGCGTAAACGGTGATGATGCTACTGTCGCCAGATCAGCATCATCAAGTGCCACATCACTACTAGTCGTGGCCTCTTCTTCTCCAGAGTGAAAAGATGAAGAAAGAACCTGAGGACCGGGTAATTGGGGCAAAGAGGAGGGAGAGGGCATGGAAGGACGACGAGCTGATCTTTTCACTCGTTTCATCCCTGCAAGAGGAGCAACATCCTCAACCTCTTCTTCCACATCATTAGGGACAGAGGTCCCTGTTGAAGTGGGTTCTTTTTCATCAGCAGCTATCTGACGACTAGCTGCTGAAAGGACCTCCTTATGAGAAAAGGACATACCTTCTTGTAGGGCAGATTTATCCGTTGTGGTGCCCTGAGAGTGATCCCTTCTGGATCTAATATGATCTTTAATGATATTCAGCATGTATGAAGAGAGGGGAACATCTTTTACATCTTCCTTTTTAGAGGAGAAGATGCTATCAGATAGAGGACGAACATGAAACCAATCCCCCTCGAGGTCATCGTAATCAATCTTCAGATCATAATACATCACATGAGCGATGCAAAGAGTGAAGAATCTTATATAGGGAATGTGAGTTCCCTTCGCTTTGCGCTTCGTTTTGAGCTCCTTGAAAACCAGTTTTCCATAATCAATCCGCTGACTGGTGATTAAGGCTTCAGCGAAGATCTGAAGCTTTGAGTTGCATTGGTTTTGAGACCCATTGTTACCTCCGATGCACTGAATGATGTGCGTGAAGAATTAAGCCCATGGTCTTGACAACTGAGACTTCTTAAAGATCGGAACCCTGTCATCTTCTTTTTCTAATCGATATCCACTGATATTTATTAGATTAACCTTTGCCTCCTCAGAAGACATCATCTTCTGAGGGAGTTCATCAGGGAGCAGATAGTCGAACCCGCAAGCTGTGCGTAAAACATCAACAGAAATAGATATTTGATGATTTCCAACTTACGCAACAATGTTGTCTCTGGAGATAAAAGCGGAGCACCAAAAATCACGTAAGAGTTCGTAAAAACTCTTGGTGAAATGAGTGCATGCACCACTGACAAGACAGTGACGCAGAAATATTCCGACCGGACGGTAAATTTGTTTGAGGTTTTCCGGTGGAGAGGTGTTAGCAACCAAGTTCGAGTTTTGAGAGAACTCAATAATTGCTTTGGTGAGAGGGACTTTTGGGGTTTTCTTAGACATTTGGGAGTGGTGATAGAGAGACAAAGGTTTGAAGGTGGTGAGGAAGAAGATGAGAGGTTGTGGGGTATTTATAGGAAAGGAGAGAGCATTTAGGGTAAAAATGTGAATTCCAACCGGTTTTCAAAAATGGATAGTTGGAATCCAACTGTGGATTTGTTGGAGATTGTGGAGAAAATCGGTATGATGTGACAGGGAAGGATAGAGGAGCCTTTTTGGTGTCAGGGATGTCTTGTCCCTCATAAATGCCAAATATTTCCACTCGAGTGTAAATATTTACTTTATGAAACGTGTGGATAGGGATGAAAGATTCCTTTTTCTAGAAAACCAATCGTTTTAACTTATAAAACTTGACAAGTATCATTTTGAGATGTATTATTCAGCTGATTGATAAATTCAAACGGTTTTAGCCAGCTGAATGTACTAAATGACACAGTGAACTTATCAGCTACTGATAGTACTTTAGCAGGTGATTTAAGCATTTAACATATCCAGCTCGCTGATTAGAAAATTGAAACGTTTTCCATCTAAAGGTTTGGTAAACAAATCAGTCAGCTGAAGGTCTGTTGAAATGAAGTGAAGTTCCACGTCACATTGTTCAGTGCGATCTCTAATAAAATGATACATGATGTCAATATGTTTGGTTCTAGAATGAAGAACTGGATTTTTGTTGATTGCGATAGCACTTGTGTTATCACAGTAGATAGGCACTTTGCAGAAGTTCATATCAAAGTCAATCAGCTGATTCTTCATCCAAAGGACTTGAGCAGAACAGCTTCCAGCAGCAACGTATTCTGCTTCAGCTGTGGAGGTAGAAACAATATTTTGTTCTTGCTTGTCCAGCTGACTAACTTGCCACCTAGCAGTTGACAACCTCCAGTATTACTCTTTCTATCCATCTTGCAACCTGCAAAGTCAGAATCTGAATAGCCGATTAGATCAAACCCGGAGTCTTTGGCATACCAAATACCTAGGCTTGGAGTACCTTTAAGGTACCTCAAAATTCGCTTAGCAGCTATTAAATGAGATTCTCTAGGATCAGCTTGATACCTAGAACACATGCAAGTAGCAAACATAATGTCTGGTCTGCTGGCTGTAAGATAGAGCAAAGACCCAATGATTCCTCTTTAGAATGTGACATCAACTGATTTCCCAGTTGTATCAGCATCTAGATTATTTGGAGGAGCCATTGGAGTCTTCATGGATGATGATGAATTCATATCAAATTTCTTTAACAGATCTTTGATATATTTTTCTTGATTTATAAAAATTCCATTTTTAGATTGCTTAACTTGTAAGCCAAGAAAATAAGTTAATTCACCCATCATACTCATCTCCTACTTTGTAGACATAAGTTTTGAAAAACGTCTACAAAGTTTTTCATCAGTAGCACCAAAAATTATGTCATCCACATAAATTTGAACAAGAATGATATCACCTTTGATTTTTCGAATTATTAAGGTTTTATCAATCTTTCCCCTGGTGAAATCATTTGCTAGAAGGAAAGTGGAAAATGTGTCATACCATGCACGAGGAGCTTGTTTCAACCCATACAATGCCTTATCCAATTTAAACACATAGTCTAAATACTTAGGATTTTCAAAACCTGGTGGTTGCTTAACATAAACTTCCTCCTGCAGCTTTCCGTTTAAGAACACACTTTTCACATCCATCTGAAAAACTGTGAAGTTTTTATATGCAGCGTAGGCTAGAAATATTCTTATAGCCTCAAGCCTTGCTACAGGGCAAATGTTTCATCGAAATTGATTCCTTCCTCATGTCTATATCCTTGTGCAACAAGTCTATCCTTATTGCGGATAACCACACCATCTTCATCCATTTTGTTCCTAAACACCCACTTGGTACCAATTATTGTCTAACCAGCTGGTGGGGGTACCAGCTGCCATACTTTGTTGACCTCAAATTGGTTAAGTTCTTCCTGCATCTCTTGAATCCAGTTGGAGCTTTCTAAGGCAGCTTTAATATTTTTCGGTTCTTCAGCAGCCAAGAAACACGACCATAAGCATAGATTGCATGATGCCTTACTTATTGTGACCACTCCTTGTTGTGAATCTCCAATGATTAACCTAATTGGATGTTCAGAGGTCCACTTAGATTGAGGAGCTGCCGTAGAAGAGGAAGATTCAGCATAATTTGATCCTTGTTGAGCGGCTGAATGCTCAGCAGGATTCAGTACTTCGTTTTGAACTAATCTTTTTGAAGTATGAAGAGGTGGCCTAGAGTTGGATCTAGCCCTGGATGATGCTCTTGTTGATGGTATTTCTTGTTGAACAGCGACAATATCTACAAGATATGTAGGACCATCATGAAACGTGTCATCTGAATCATTTATTGGAACATCAAAGAGATTCAAAGCATCAGAAATGCTTCAGCTGCATCATCAAATGAGGGTTCAGCAGATCTCTGAAATGAGTCAGATGCATCAGCAGAGGTGGGGTTTAAGGCCTTCGAATGTTCTTCAAAAGTAACATTGATAGATTCTTCCAATGTTTGTCTTCTTTTGCTGAAAACTCTGTATGCCTTAGATACAGTGGAATACCCCAAGAAAATGGCCTCATCGGCTTTAGAATCGACCTTGCTTAGCTGATCTCGTGTGTTTAACACAAAACACACACACACAACCAAATACATGAAAGAAACCAATGTATGGTTTCCTTTGACGAAGAATCTCATAAGAAGTTTTCTTGTGTCTCTTCACATAGAGAGACATGTTTTGAGTAAAACAAGTTGTATTGACAGCTTCTGCCCAGAATTATTTTGGCATGATTGACTCATCAAGCATTGTTCTTGCAGCTTCTATCAGGGTTCTGTTTCTTCTTTCAGCAACACCATTCTGTTGAGGTGTTCTAGCAGCTGAAAAGTTTTGTGAGATACCAACTTCTGAACAGAAGTCTGCCAGTGTACTGTTTCTGAATTCAGTACCATTGTCTGATCTCAGCATCTTGACTCTAGACCCATTTAGAAGTTCCATCTTTTTGATAAACTTGATAATTTCATCAGCTGCATCACTTTTGTGACGAAGAAATATAACCCAAGTGTATGTGAGTATTCGTCAACGATAACAAGTGTATACTTCTTTCCCCTAGACTTTCAGTACTCATAGGACCAAAAAGATCCATATGGAGCATATGCAGGCAGCTTTCGATGGAGAAGCATTGCTTTGATTTGAAGGAGCTTTTGTGTTGTTTACCCTGTTTATCCAGACATTCACCTTTCAGCTGATCAATGAAGTGCAAGTCAAATACAATAGAATCAACAATTTCTTTGGCTTCAGAAGCCTCGGCAGAGGTTAGAGAAGTTACCTTTTTGTGAACTATGTTGACCCATTGATATTAACCAATATCATCAGCTGTAATACTTTCATCAGCACGAGCCATCAAACACATGGTGGCCATTGGTTCATCATCATCAGATGAGCTGTCACCAGAGTCAGCCCAATCATGAGTTTTAGCTACTAGATCCTTGTCAGCAACTTTGTCTTCAAGTGCCTTCATTTCTTCAAGGATCTTCTTGGTGAAGGCTTGTAGCATTTTGTATTTTTCTTCAATGGACTCACCAGCTGAAGAGGATGAACTTACTTTCTTTTGCTTGCAGTCGTTAGCATAGTGTCCCTTTTTGTTGCCGTTGTAGCAAGTTATCTCAGAAATACCAGGTGCACTTCCAGAGGGTTTGGAAGGTGCAGCTGATGAGATAAGTCTGCTACTTGAGCTTCTAGCTGAAGAGCCTGATTTGCCTTTGAAGAATTTTCGATTTTTAACAGGTAAGGCAAGCTCAGTTATAAGAGCTTCATTATCTTCATCTTCATCAATCTCTTCGATGCTGACCTCAGGTATGTTGAACAAATCAACAGATGAAGTTGTGTCAGCTTCAACATCTGAGGGAGGATATTCAATCTTGCTTGGTTTGTTTATAGAAACAAGAGCAGCTGAAGATCCTGAGGAACTCACTTTTGAGTCCTTTGGAGGTTGAAATTTGTTGAGTACGGTTCTCTCATGGCTTAGAAACATACCATATAGAGAAGAAAGAGTATAATCTTTTAGAGTAGCTGATGTACTCATGCAAGTTATAATGGTAGCCCATTTAGAAGGAAGAGCGGCCATGAACTTACACATTTTGGACATATCGTCCTTTTCAACCCCATGAGACTTCAACTCGTTTAATAGAATGTTATAACGATTGAATGTTTGAGCTATAGCCTCACTTGGCTTAGCTTTAAACAGCTCGTAGTCATGAATGAGCATGTTTTTGTTATGTTCACGCACAACAAATGTGCCTTCATACACTTCAACCAGCCTCTCCCACATTTCTTTGACTGAGTCACAAAATTGAATATTGTGATACAGTTCATCACCAACTACTTGAAAAAGCATATCTCTTCCTTTATTTTCAAGATGGACAAGACGTTTTTCGGCGTCTGACCATTGTGCTTCTGATTTCACAACATAGTGTTCTGCTACGTCAGGAGTACCAGGAATAAGGGTTTTAGGGATATATTTTCCTATCGTTATATTATCTTTAAGTCTTGGATGATAGGTAACCATGTGAGACAACATACGAGTCTTCCACATGGGGTAGTTGGTTTGAGTGAGTTTGGGAGGTTTTCCAGATGATGGAAGATCAGATGTTGTAGGTTCAACCATAACAAATGCTCAAAGTTGATGGAAAACAACTTTGACACTTGCTCTGATACCAGTTGTTGGATCCCAACAACACTAACGTGTTGCATTATGGCTAAGTAAAGACAAGGAAAGTAAAGAACACACAACGTTTTCCATGATTAAGAGTTTATTAAAACAACTTAATGTGGTACGAAGTTTGCGGAAATAGATAGTACACACTAACTAAAACTTTATACTTGAATTGACACTTTTGCTCGCTCAACTAAGATCCAATGCAAGGAGAGTTATACCAGCTGATACTAACAACTGATATTTAATGTCTGAATATTAACTATGAAGGAGTTAATATCAGACAGTAACTAACTCTCAGAGAATATTCTTGTGCTATGAATGTTAAAAGGTGTGTTGTAAATGCAAGCATTTACGTCTCTATATATAGCCCAAGATCTGTTTCTTTGTCCATCAGATAATCCATGTGAAACCTTATTATTCGATGATGGAGACTTATCCACGGAAACATTTAATGCATTTGCATAGGTTATAGTCCCAACTGTACTTTGTGTAAACTTCTTTTATCACCTTTTCTGACGCACAGTGAAAATGTGTACCACGAAAGTATAAAAGAAGTTGACTTTTCGTTTTGTGTATAGAGGGACAAACGATGAAGTACTAACAAGTTATCTTCTTTTCCAAAATAGAAGATCTTCATCGTTTTCATCTTCTTTGAGCGGGAAAGGAAAATGTTCAAAGTGTCAAGAACATTTTCCACCAAGTCTTTATCTGCAGCAGATACTATTAGCTGATTCAACTATCAGCTGAATGGTCTTCTTCGAGTTTCTGTCCTTCGGCCATAAATCTCGAATGTTCACACTATATGTAGCTGCTGATCTGACTCGATTCCTTGAGCTAAGTACGTACTCAGCTGAAGGCTTTTGTATATACTAGTGCTCAGCTGAGATACATACTTCAGCTGGTTTATTCTTCTTTTAGCTATTGATCATCAAATCTTATTTACTTAGTCTGGGGACTAACGTAACTTTTGAAACTATATAACCATCAATCACAAATTTCATAAAGAAACCCCAATAATTCTCAAACTTTGAAAGCAAAATTCTAGATGTCAAACCAATCCATAGATGAAAATCCAAAGAATTTTAGTTTTTCACAAGTATGAGAAAAAATCAAGTAGCCAAAGCAAACTTGACCACCAAAAATTATAAATTTTTAAATCCAAAATTGTTTCAAACAATATATCAAGTTATTCAAAATCAAACTTTAAATCCAAAACTTGATAAAATAAACTTATACTCTGATTTTCATACCAAAGGCTTTTGTAAATCCGTATTTTGGGATAGTTCTCCTCTATATTAAATGTTTATTTTGGCTAAATGTTTTGTGTTAAAATTTGAGGTGTTACAACTTTGTATCAGAGCTATAGTTTAAGTGAATTAGGTTGGATGACCATCCTAGTCTTAGACTGTAGCATTAGGAATATAAGATCCCTTGAGATTATTGTTTGACCTTGAGACTTCATGTTAAGTTTAGGGTTGAACCTAGGGGACCTATGAAAGTCGATATGATTATGGATATTGAGTCTTATGTGACTAATGGATCGTACATAAGGTACTAAATGTTTAATGTCTTTCGTATAGTCTTGATCGAAAGAAATGGTGAACACTCGTCGAAGTGGGAAAGCCCCGGAAAACCGGGAGGAAAATATACCTCATGTCGAGAGGGTGATTGAACAAGAAAGTCAACCATCGATGCATCGAGTGGATGAATCGGAGGTTGGAGCTAATAAGACTCCGGTGACCATGGCGGATCTCCAAACTTTTATTGATCAAATCAAAGGGACGGTGGCCGAGGAAGTGCACCGTATTATTGGGGACCGTGAGAGGTCGGGGGGAGACCGCGAATCCGAGGCTAAATCGGATGGGAGAACCGGGGGTAGTGGCACCGGGGAAGGGAAATCCTCCACGGGTGGCCAAAGTGATGCTAGGGCAAAGCCTGATGAGAAAGATGGTTGTTCTTTTAAGTCTCTCATCCGAGCGGGTCATCGGTAGTAGCAAGTGTAAGAAAGCCGATATGGTGACGTAAGCGTCACAACTATTGAAAGAAGATGTCGTGGTTTGGTGGGATATTGTGTATGAGACCCTCGGGAGGGAGGTGGTTGAAGTGATGACGTGGGATGAATTCACCACGAGATTGAAAAAGAAGTTTTGTCCCGAAAGGGATTTGGAAAAGATGCATGAAAAGTTTGTGACCCTTAAGAAGGGTGACATGTCGGTTGAAGAATACTCGAGAGAGTTCACGGGATTGCTCCTGTTTGTTGCTAAAACCTACTCGGATGAGAGGTTGAGGGTCGTCCAGTATGCTAGTGGGTTACCAGGGGATTACCAATTGGAAGTTAAGAGGGCGGTCACACTTGATGAGGCCATTAGTACCGCCCGAGGTGTAGAAGAGGTGAATGAGGCACGGGTTGCCGAGAGGGCCCATGTGGGTGAGAAAAGGAAAGCCGAGAGCGGCTCTAATTCGTTCAAGAAAGGGAAGTTCACTCCGAGCTTCTCTAAACAAGGAAGTGTTGGCTCGTGTAAGAAGTGCTGGAAGAATCATACTGGCGTGTGCCGGGGAGAGTCTAAGGCTTGCTATAGTTGTGGAAAGATGGGGCACCTAGCCCGGGATTGTAAGGCCAAGTTGTTGGCCGATGTGGAGTGCTACTCATGCCACAAAAAAGGGCATTATAGCAATTTGTGCCCGAAGAAGGGGACCGAGTCAATGGTGTCCACGGCTCAAAAGAAAGTGGAGCCGGCAAAGGTGAAGGGGCGATCCTTCCAACTCACTCGGGAGGAGGCGAAGGAGGCACATGATGTGGTGTCAGGTACTCTATTCATTAACTCCTTGCCAACTCATATATTACTTGATTCGGGTTCCAATTATTCGTTTGTGTCTTATGAGTTCTGTTGTAAGTTGAATGTGCCGTCCGAAATGTTAGATGAAATTTATGAAATAGAGGTAGCCGACGGGAAAACCTCAATGGTTGAAAGTGTTAATAGAAATTGTGAAATAGAAATAGACGGTAAAGGTTGATTTATTGCCCATGGGGATAAAAGCGTTCGATGTAGTAATCGGTATGGATTGGTTGGGTATGCACCAAGCCAAGATATTGTGCGGTAAAAAGACAGTGTCGATCAAGACACCCGAGAACGAGAAGGTGTATGTGTATGGGGAAAAACGTCATCACATGCCTAATGTGATCACCGCCATTAAGGGGAGGAGAAGTATATCGAAAGGTTATGCATCGTTTATTGCATATGTATTAGATGGCCGAAAAGAAAAGAAGACGATGGATAACGTCAAAATTATTCAGGATTTCCCTGAAGTATTTCCCGATGACTTACCCGGTTTGCCACCGGAGAGGCAAGTCGAGTTTAAGATTGATTTAGTTCCGGGGGCGACGCCGATTGCTCGTGCTCCATATCGTTTAGCTCCCACCGAGATGCGGGAATTGATGACTCAATTGCAAGACTTGTTAGATAAAGGTTTTTTTCGTCCGAGTTCGTCACCGTGGGGTGCACCGGTGTTATTTGTAAAAAAGAAAGACGGTTCGATGAGAATGTGTATCGACTACTGTGAGTTGAATAAGGTAACTATCGAGAACCGTTACCCGCTGCCGAGAATTACTGATTTGTTCGACCAATTGCAAGGTGCTAGTTATTTCTCAAAGATCGATTTGAGATCGGGTTATTACCAAGTTCGGGTGAAAGAAGGCGACACCGAGAAGACGGCATTTCGTACTCGGTATGGTCATTATGAGTTTCTAGTGATGCCGTTTGGTCTTACAAACGCGCCGACTATTTTTATGGATTTAATGAATCGGGTTTGTAAACCGTTCCTTGATAAGTTTTTGATAGTGTTCATTGATGATATTTTGATTTATTCGAAAACCGAAGAAGAACACGAGGGTCATTTGAGACTAGTGTTGGATGTGTTGAAGCGAGAAAAGTTGTATGCAAAATTCTCCAAATGCGAGTTTTGGTTGCGGGAAGTACAATTCCTAGGTCACGTGGTAACGTGTGATGGTATCAAAGTTGATCCTTCAAAGATTGAAGCGGTGTCTAATTGGGAGCCTCCGAAGACTCCTACCGAAGTTAGAAGTTTCCTTGGATTACCCGGTTTTACCAAATGTTTATACAAGATTTCTCGAGAGTTGCGGTTCCACTAACGAAGTTAACGAGAAAAAGTGAGAAGTTTGTGTGGGAAAAGAAGCAAGAAGAGACGTTTAATTTGTTGAAGGAAAAGTTGTGTAACGCGCCGATTCTTACATTACCGGATGGTATGGAAGATTTTGTGGTTTATAGTGATGCTCCGAACCAAGGGCTCGGTTGTGTGTTGATGCAAAGAGGAAAGGTGATCGCGTATGCTTCACGACAATTGAAAAATGCGGAATTAAGGTACACGACACACGACTTGGAGTTGGCGGCCATTATTTTTGCTTTGAAATTATGGAGGCATTATTTATATGGTATTAGGTGTACTTTGTACACGGATCATAAAAGCCTACAATACATGTTTACTCAAAAAGATCTTAATATGCGACAAAGAAGATGGATCGAGTTGATCGCCGACTATGATTGTGAGATTGTGTATCACGCGGGAAAGGCTAATTGGTGGCCGATGCCTTGAGCCGAAAAGTCTATGAGAACCCGAACCGAGGGAAATTGATGCGTATCGAAGTCGTCTCAAGTATTATCGAAAGAATCAAGAATGCCCAACTAGAGGTTATGGGAAAAGACGAGTTAAGACAAGAACGGTTGGGTAAGAACCAACATTTCCTTGAAAATGCACAAGGGTTGAAAACCGTAGGCGGCCGTATTTGGGTTCCTAACTTCGGGGGTACCCGAAAAGAATTTTTGAATGATGTGCACAAGTCAAAGTATTCGATTCACCCGGGAAGTACAAAGACGTACCAAGACTTGAAACGGGTTTATTGGTGTCCCGGAATGAAGGCGAGAGTAGCCAAGTACATCTCGAAGTGTGCCACGTGTGCACAAGTAAAAGCCGAGCATCATGTACCGAATGGGGTAGCTCAATCATTATTAGTACCGGCCGGAAAGTGGGAAAACATAACTATGGATTTCATAGTTGGTTTGCCAAAGACGAGTAAGGGTCACGATGCTATTTGGGTCATAGTTGAGCGGTTGACCAAGAGTGCGTTATTTTTAGCCATTCGGGAAACGTTGCCACTTGAGAAGTTGGCTAAGTTGTATGTTGATGAAGTGGTTCAACTCCACGGGGTTCCGTTATCGATTGTATCCGATAGAGACGCGAGGTTTACCTCGAGATTTTGGAAATCATTACAATAAGAGTTGGGTACAAAGTTGCGGTTAAGCACGACTTATGGCCCGCAAACCAACGGTCAAAGTGAAAGAACGATTCAAACGGTTGAAGATATGTTGAGATCGTGTGTGTTGGATTTTGGGGGTAAATGGGATGAACATTTACCGTTAGTCGAGTTCTCGTATAATAATAGTTATCACTCTACTATTAAGATGCCACCTTATGAGGCGTTGTATGGGAGAAAATGTAGAACTCCATCTTGTTGGTTAGAAGCGAGAGAGATAAAGCTCACGCGTCCTGAGATCGTGAAAGTGACGAATGAAAAGATCGGTATAATACAAGCCAACATGAAAGCCGCCCAAGATAGACAACAAAGTTATTCGGGTTTGAAGAAAAGACCATACGACTTGGATGTCGGTGATATGGTAATGTTGAAAGTGTCACATTGGAAAGGTATAATGCGGTTTGGTAAGAAAGGGAAGTTGAGTCCAAGGTATGTTGGACCGTTTAAAATATTGAAGTGAATCGGGCTTCAAGCATTTAAGTTGGAGCTTCCACCCGGGTTTCAAGGTGTGCATGACACCTTTCATGTTAGTTATTTGAAGAAGTTTATTAGGGAGGTGGAAAATATCATTCCATTGCAAGAGTTGCGGGTCGATCCCCCGAACCGGTTGATCGAAGAGCCCAAAGCTATATTAGAGACGAAAACCAAGAAGCTTCGGAATAAAGAGATCGAGTTGGTATTGGTCAAGTGGAAGCATTCCCTTGGGCCAAATTTGACTTGGGAAGTCAAAGACGAGATTCGGAAGAGATACCCGGATTTCGTGAACTATGATGAGATTCCGAGGACGGAATCTTCTTAAGGGGTAGATAGTTGTAACGACCCGAAATTTGTAGATAAATAAATTTTATAAAAATATGATAAATAAGGATAAATCGTTTAAAGAACGTAGGAATTGGTTTCGTGTCATTTGGACATCGTATGAGAAAGTTATGGACGAAACCGTGTCTAAGCAAGGGTCCAAAAGTGCAGCCTTGGCTGCACAGCCCAAGATAGCGGCACTATCTTGTGATAGCGACGTGATTTTTTGGCCACTTACAGAAACTCGAAATAGCTAAGAGGGTATCGTGATTTTTGGAACGCGCGCAGAAGATAGCGACGCTATCTGTAGATAGCAGCGCGATCTTGCTGTCTGTCCAGCATTAAAGTCGGGAAAAGCTCATTTATTGCATACCAAAACCCTAGTTCTCTCCCATACGACCTTGTATACGTTTTTGAGTGGAAAACACCATTTGGAGCCGATTTCTTCATCAAATCTCGTGATTCTTCACTCCTAGTTGAAGATTAAAGGTAAATCTTCACTCCTCCATCTTTGTAGCTCAAGATCTATAGATCTTGAAGCTTATGTTTGAAACCCTAGTTCTTGGGGTTATGGGTTATGGTGAAATAAATGATGTATACACTTAATAGATGATATTTAACAAGTGAAACAAGTGTATGGTTAAGATTGGTATGAATCTTAAGGGTTGGTTAAACCTAGGGTTTGGTAAATCACCAAAATTAGCGGAATGAGATAGTAAGTGGTATCTAGAAATAAATGGATACATTATTAGTAGTATGTGATGTTGAACATCTTGTGGTTGTTGTATTAGGCTTTTGGTGAAGTCTTGGAAAGTTGATTGATTGTTGGAGCAAGGAAATTGACGTAAAGAATACGGTTGGAGCATCATTTTCTAAGGTGAGTACGTGTGGACTTTACTGAGTACATAGCCCTTGAATTACTTTTCTTACTTGTGTTATGGTCTATTTGCTTAATTGTGTAGACTTATAGTATGTTGAGTTAGTGATAGATATTATTGATAATATTGGACTAACTTGTTTGATGATGACATGATAGCCGAGAGCTAGATAAACATAACTATTGAGTTATGATATGAGAGATGATGTGATGATGCGGGGGACCCCCGGTCACGTGGTGTGGTGTGAGGGGCAGCTGGGTGGATTCCCATCGACTCAACCACGGTAGTAGTCTTACTAACTGGTGGTAGTCCGGCGAGTAAGGCGGGTATCGGTAGATTGGGCGAATCCCTCTTGCCGGTATCTTGAAGCTTATTAATGACCATGGATTTCGGTTAATAAGTTGATGTGGATTCTAGTTAGTTCGGGGGCTTCCCGATAACTAGATATGATTGCTAGGGTAAGCAAGGACTTAGAGTCACAATAGGGTGACTAGATAGATGGTCAAATTACTTGTGTGTTGTTTCCATGTTTTATGATAATTACTATTATTGTCGGGTCTAAACCCATGTAGCTCACGAGACTTTTTGTCTCACGTACTCCTTGTTGTTTTTGCTATGTACTCAGGTTCGGAATCGAAGATTTAGGTACGCATGGATAGAGATGCGGGACCTAGAGTAGAAGAACACTAGAACGGATTTAGACTTAGCTTTGGTTTTGATCTATTTTGTAACACCGGCTTTATACTCTGATTTTCAAACCAAAGGTTCTTGTAAATCCGTATTTTGGGATAGTTCTCCTCTATATTAAATGATTATTTTGGCCAAATGTTTTGTATTAAAATTTGAGGTGTTACACGAGTGGTTTTACACTACCGGATATAATCCAAGCCCGAACACTAACCAAGATTAAGAGTGTTTTCACAAGAGAGAAAGCTGTGATTTTAGAAGTAGGTGAGTCAAGGTGTATTTAGTGTGTCTACAAATGAGACCCAAAGTCTCTATTTATATTGTAGAATGGTTAGTAATGTTTAATCAAACTCAGGCCAATACGTGAATCCAGGTCACCGCAGCTAAGGGTCAGTACTGCAAGTCAATACACTACTGCTCTGGTTTAAAATTTAAAAATTTTGAAACAAAAATTCTTTTAATAATTCAAAAACTTAAATAGAAATATTAAATATGAAATTTTCATATTTAAAACCGTTTTCATTTACGTAAATTTTTATTTAATAAACGTTTTAATAAATTTATGTAAATAAATTCAAAATTTAGACCCGCATGAGCCCGGGATCTCAGAGATATATTCGTGTCCGCTGATCGCCCAGGCGGACATGAGTTCAAGTCATTTCAGGCTACTCGGTCCAAACACAACCAATGAGATTGCCTAACAACTGATAACATTTAATGCTGACTTAAAGGTATTTCTAGATATTAATTACAGTCATCAAAATTAACCTTTATGATTATGAGTACAAATGTTAATTAACTTATTGCTTATAATTATGATAATTCATGTTTTCTTCTCACTTTGTGTTTCGGCCAAAGTTTTGTTTTTTCTTTGTAAACAAAAAATTTAAAAATGACAAAGTTTTCTAAAATTAAATTATTTACAAAATGATATTGTCATAAAAATTTAAAAAAACATGTCATAATTCAAACATATTACGAACCAAAAGTATTACGTTACAAAAATCTAATGATTCAAATTTATTAGATCAAAAAATATTATAACTGTAGTAAAATAAAATGGGTATTATTTATCATTTTCTAAATTCAGTCTGATTCAATTAAATAAAACCGGTATTAATATATGTATGCAGCAACCTTGTATGTAACTAATTAATTATGAACCATTTGAGTGGATATAACATTTTTTATAATTGTTAATAGAAAACAGTTTAGAATGTATTTTGTTGATTTCGTAATTTACTGAAATGTAACAATGTGAAACACAAATGGTATATATATGAATAATAAATAACTAATCTTTGTTGATTTTCATAGCTAATAAGTAACTTATTTCTATCTTTCAATTCTTTTATCATATATTTATGTATGATCAACGTATTTTTTATTATTTCAATAATATTTTATGATTCATACCAAACCATTTATATATCATCTACTAAATACTTATTATTCTTTGTTTTCTCTAGCAATGTTTCGCTATAAAAGGAGTACCATATGTATAAATGTTGGAGAGAACCACTGAAATATGGAAGCCTTTTACTTGTATCTCCCATTTATATTCTTAGCCATTTCTACCATCACAAATCACTTCCTCCATAAACTCCAAAACCTGCCACCAAGACCATGGCTCCCTCCCCTACCAATCATCGGCCACCTCTACCTCCTCAAACGACCACTCCACAAAACCCTCGCCAAACTCTCCGCCAAACACGGCCCAATCCAACTCCTCCAATTCGGCTCACGGCGACTACTCGTCGTCTCGTCGCCGTCAGCAGCCGAAGAATGTTTAACCAAGAACGATATCGTATTCGCAAACCGCCCTCAAATGCTAGCCGGGAAATACCTCGGCTACAATTACTCGAGCCTCGTTTTTGCGCCCTACGGCGACCACTGGCGGAACCTCCGCCGTGTCGCCGCTCTCGAGATACTCTCGTCTCACCGGCTCCATGAATTTGAACCGATTCGTGCGGATGAAGTGCGTCTCATGATGCGTAAACTTTATAACCGATCTCCGTCCAAATTACAACCTTTCGAGGTGCAAGTTAAGCCCATGTTGGTTGACTTGACACTAAACGCGGTTATGGGGATGGTTTCGGGTAAGAGATATTATTATAGCGTAGACGATTTACTCACGAACAAAGAGAAGGAAAAGGCGAACCGATTTCAGGAGATTGTGGCTGAGATTTTTCAGGTTATGGGGGCTGCGAATGTGGGGGACTATTTGCCTTTGTTAAGGTTGTTTGGGGTGAGCAAATTGGAAAAGAGACTAATTTTGTTGCAAGCAAAGAGAGATTTGTTTATGAAAGAGTTAGTTGATGAGCTAAAAGAGGGCATGGAAAAAAGCATTAATGGGAAGAGAAATATGATTCAATTGTTGTTGTTACTGCAGAAGACTGAGCCCGAAAGCTATACTGATGAAATGATACGAAGCATCATGCTGGTAATTAATTAGAATGAATCCCTTAATTTTAATCTTCCTAAATTTGCGTTAATCATTTAAAAACACATGTAACCAAATAATATTTATATCATCACGAAATATAATTAACATGATACATGCCGTCACATTGTGTAGGTACTTTACTAGTATATACTCCTTCCGTCCCATATTAAGTGTCCACATTACTATTTTTGTTTGTCCCAAATTAAATGTTCATTTCTAGATAATAACCAATCAATGAGCTAATATAAGCTTCTATTGATAAAAAGTATAATAATTATACTTTTTAATTCGGTGTGTTTTGTGTATGTTTTGTGTAGCGGACATTTAATATTGAATGGAAAGAGTATATATAAAAAAAAAACATAAGGTTCCGCTCGTAGATAAGGCTATAAATTGAACATAAGGTTCGGCTCGTAGATAATGCAAAAAGAAGAAAGAAATTATCAAAATAATATTTTAAGTGAATAAAATAAGAGTGATCCTTAAATTTGGACAAAATTAAACAAATTTTTTTCAAAAATAGATTTAAGTTTCAATTCTTCTCAAAATAGACCGTGCGATTATCCGTATGACCGTGCAACTTCACTAGAACGCCGCCACATATCTGAGTTAGTGCTGCTCAACCTTGTTATTATTGCTCGTTAGTACTGCTCAACTTTGTTAGTACTGCGCGTTAGTACTGCTCAACCTTATTACTACTGTTATAAACCTTGTTACTACTGCTCGTTAATACTGTTCAACATTGTTACTACTGCTCGTTAAGACTGCTCACCACTTAGTACTGCTCCGTTAGTGCTGCTCCCAGTTAGTGCTACTCAAGTCTCCCAGTCGCATGAGGTATTTTGAAAAGATTGACGTCTATCAGTATTTAATGGAAGTCTCTCACTTAAATTAGTCTATAATGAAAATTAATTCATAAAATAAAATTAAATTAAAAACACCCTATCCATAGTCATTCAAATAGAGTAACTTAACGAATCTCCATGTGCTTCTATTTTGTTTTTTTTTTTCCCTTTTTTGCAAGTTTCAGTTATGAGCAAAAATAGTAGGTTCACTTGGTGGACCAATATTGTTTATACTTTCTATTTCCCTCTTTTTGAATTACTTGTTCTTTTTTTTTCTTTATATTTTCCTACATCTAATTAGGGTTATTAAAAAATAATCAAATAATAGATATCTGGAAAAAATTTCCAATATTCAAAATTTAGTTATTAAAACATATTTTAGACACTGAATTTGGATAGTGTTTTAAAAAAATTTCAAATATCCAATATCTAAAATTTCAAAATATCTAAAATATCGATAAAAATATATAAATAATGTATTTTTTTCGGATAATGGATATCTAGATTTTAGGAAAATATATACTACATGTTGATAAGTCATTCTTCGTTCTCATACATTGATTTTGAATTACATTTATATAGGTGATCCTAGCAGGAGGTACAGATACGTCTATATCAACTATGGAATGGGCCATGTCTCTTTTACTAAACAATCCAAGTGCTCTAAAGAAGGCCACGAGTCGAGATCGACAATTACGTGGGCCGAGATCGTCGTGTCGTCGAATCCGACATCGTTAACCTCCAATATCTCGGTTGCATAATAAAAGAGACAATGCGGATGTTCCCCGCGGGCCCGTTGTTGCCTCACGAGTCATCCGCGGATTGCACGGTCGGAGGATATCACGTACCGAGAGGCACAATGCTTCTCGTGAACGTGTGGGGGATACAAAATGATGAGAAAATATGGGGTGACCCGAAAGTATTTAGGCCCGAGAGATTTGATGGGCTAGAAGGGTTTAGAGACGGGTTCAAGGTAATGCCCTTCAGGTCGGGTAGGAGAAGTTGTCCCGGGGAAGGGATGGCAATGCGAATGGTCGGGTTCGGGCTTGCATCGCTTGTCCAATGCTTCGAGTGGGAACGAAAAGGCGAGAGTAAAGTTGATATGAGTATTGATACGACTTCCGGAATAAGCATGCCGAAGGCTATAAATCTTGTGGCGATTTGTAGACCTCGTGCTATAATGTTAAATGTATTGTCTCAACTTTAATTAGTTCGTCTTTCCAATAATATGATGGACATATATTATATGTTGTACCTTTATGTTGGATATAATGTTATTAGTACTTCAAATACAGGCTGCAAATTTAATGTTATAGAAAAATAAAGTTTATGGAAGTGTGATTTGGAGTTGTAAATCATCTGCAATACGATAGTTTCCCTGTGTCTAACTCTATCACACAAAGTGCAAGAGTTAATATCAATTTTCTTAATAGAAACACAATAAAATTGAGAAATTTGACAAATATGATTATAATGATTGAAACAATAAATATGTAACACAAAGATGAAATCGAGTTTGATTGAGTCTCGTGATAAATATGATCTCATTAAAATAGATTCGTTATCTACTTCTCAGGGTACAACAACTGGAGTAGTTTTGTACTACCGGATATAATCCAAACTCGAACACTTACCAAAATTTCTTGTGTTTAAAAACACTAACAATAAAGAGAAAATGTGTGATAGAGTGAGTTTATGAAAGTATGAGAATGTGTATTCCAAATAAACCAAATACCCAATATTTATAGTGGAAAATGGTCTATTGGGTTAATGACATATATTAATGTCATTAAGCAGGGCTGGCCCAAGCACCGTGCAGACCGTGCGTCGACCCAGGGCATCAATGGGCTTAAGGGCATCATTTTTGTAAGTCAAGTGTACACATGCCTAGCCTCATTTATCAATTAAAAAAAATTAAAAAAGGGCAGCGCTTGTTACCGAGCGTGTGAATGGCAACGTAGATTTCTTCCCCTCAATGCAAATCTGTCCAGTAAATCTACAATCAAATAACCAACTCCTTATCTTCCCAATTTTAAGTTAGTGGACTCCGTTATTTCGATTTGAATTTTGTTTCTCACATAACTATTTTCAAGCGAACACACACTACTGGTTGATCACCGTTAATGTTGTCGGACTGACAAAAATCCATATTATCGGTTGGTTCACGTGGTTATGTAGAAAGAGCTTTCAATTGCTAACGAAATAAGAGTCCTGATATTCTGATAACGAGTTTGTATAATGGAGGTGGCAGCCATTTGGTTGTGAAATCCCAAGGTAATCATCGAATTAATCGTAATTTCTTTGAAATGCTTTGAATTTGGTTATAAATCACTTATTTCAGAAGCATGTATCTTTTGATTTGAGGAAAGTTTTTAACAATCTCAGTTCTTATAGCTGTATACAATTTTAAGACATGACTTTTGAGTTTTGAGGCCAACCTTAATAGCATATAAATAAAATTTGGTATGGATTTTTATCTCTAATTTGATTTTATTTGATCCAACTAAAGTGTGAGTTCTAATCTTAAAGCGGTTGTCAATTTTTTTAAGAAAATTTATATATGTTCCATACCAATATGAAGATTAAAAATTTGTGTATTTGACCTATAAAATTTGTATGTTTAGAGTTCTATTTGCTACTTTATAAATCTGATTTTGGGTATATCCATGAATTTGAAAGCTTGATGAGGTTTTATCCATCTAATATTGAGCTTTATTTTGTTGAATGTCTTTTTTGTTTTATATGCTTTGTTGTATGATTGTTTGATTTATGTGACAGGGCACCTTAAGGCTAGTGGGTATGGGCACACATGTGGTGGTGCCCTTTTCCGCCACATCATCGCCACCTCATACACCACACCACCACCACACCACATCATTTGGTGGATATACCCACCACACCACACCACACCATTTTATTTTCCATCTCATCATTTCTTTTCCATTTATTTTTTAAACATAATATTAAAGTTCCATTAAAAATACTTATAAATAACAATACATTAAATTAAAAATACAAATACTAATACTTAAAATTAAAAATACAAATACTTAAAATTAAAAATACTTAAAATAAAAAAACTACAATCCTAAATCGCTCATGGTTTTTCGAGCCCTTTCCTTCGCGGCTAGGAAATGTTGAAGATCTTCTTGCGGCATGCCTGGCGGCGGTTGCATACTCAAAATATTCAAATTATTGATCATTCTTTGTTCGGTTGCAAGCGCCCTATCTCTTTCATCTTTCTCCCTCTCTTGCTGACGTCGTTCTTGTTCCAGTTGAACTTGTTGACGACGCATCTCTACGCGCTCTTTCGTTGCCTCAAAGTGCTCGTTTAATCGTTTTTGAATGTCTTCCCTATGCTTGCTCTTCGCTTCCTTTTCCGCCGCATGCCTACCTGCTCGTTTAGCCTTGTCTCTTCCAATTGGTCGTTCAAGAGGAGTTGGGGTTTCATCAATGTCGTCGAATAGGTCATCGGGAAATTCATCGTCCCCTGCATTAAGGTCGACACGAGAACGACCATCAGAAACGTCAACCAATTGTGAACTTTTTGAGCGCTTCGATTGTTGTTGATCTTTAGTAATTGTGCCGATCCATTTTGGATCCTCTTTTAAAATCAACCAATGTCGATCTAGCTCAAATGCATGGCCCTTTTTTTCAACTTTGTATTGTTTCTTGGCGGCCTCCATAACATCAAACGCGGCCATTCCGCTACTTCTTTCCAACGAGAGTTTGTTGTATATACCATTGAATTTTGTAACCTTGTTGTTTATGTCACGCCATTTGCTACTAAGACTATTGTCTTTTCGGTATGGCGCGACTCCCAGGAAGTTATGAAATTTAGAAAGAATGGCTTCCCAATAGTTTTTAATTCTCATGCCATTCCCGTCCTTCTCGTTTTTAGAAGTCGCACACCAAGCTCGGCACAACGCAAGTTCCTCCTTTTCCGTCCATGGAAGTTGTGTGTCTTCTTCCACATCTTCTTCCCCAACGTCTTCAACAACCTCTTTTTCTTTCCTTTTCCCTTTCCCTTTCGCTTTCCCCTTTCGCTTGCTCCCCCCCGCTTGTCGTTCTTGTGTTTGGGTTTGTTGATGAATTTCTTGTTGTTGAAAATATTGGCCGGTGGGTGCAAATTGAGATACATTTTGTGAATTCAATGGGTTGTTGAAATTGAGGGAGTTGAAATTGAGGTGCGGTTTGTGGATAAAATTGTGGAGGTGGGACAACACCGGAACTTAGGATGTTGACATACGGCTCGTAGTTACCAAATCCTAGGTTCGGTGGTATATTTTGTTGTGAAGGTTGGTTGGGTGTTTGTGGAGGATTGTTGTTTGGATCCATTGTAAGTAGAGAGGTATGAAGATAGGAGTTTGTAGAGAGTAAAATGGGTTAATTGTGTGTGTAAAATGAGTGAAAGTGTGTAATATATATAGGTAAATAATTTTAAAAAAAAAAGTTTTTTTTTTTTTAATTGTAACGGCTATAATGCCGTTGTACAACGGCTATAATGCCGTTGTACAACGGCTACTTTCGATCAAAAACAACAATCCACGCCCGTTGCCGAGCGTTGTCCGTGCCCCTCTCTCGCCACGCCGCACCCCAACGCCGTTGGGGGGGGGGGGCGGTGTTCCGATCTCTCGCCACGCCGTGGCTTTGTCCACATCAGCTCCCACGCCGGTGGGCGTGGACCCATACCGGCAAGCCAAAGAATCGTTTTATGTAGTTTGAACTTTATAAGTAAAAAATAAGGTATTTTTTGTTTGTAGATTTATTTTACATATCTTGTTTGTGTGTATTATGTTCATAAATTAGGGGCATTATTAGCCCATATCGCACAGGGCATAAGAACTCATTGGACTGACCCTGTCATTAAGTCAACTCATTACAATTTCATGATGACATGTCAATTTCTCATCCTTTTATTGGTCCTTTTTTGATGACGTTTAATGCTGACTCAAATGGCCTTTTAGTCATTTGGTCGATTTCAAATTTTAAATTTAAATTTAATTATAGTAATTTTTCTAAGTCCCCCACTTTGTGTTTTATCAAACATTGTTTTCTCTTTTTAAACAAAAAATCTATCACCTATATGGAGCTAAGCATGACAATTTCATGATGACATGTTAATTTCTCATCCTTTGATTGGTCCTTTTTTGATGACGTGTAATGCTGACTCAAATGATATTTTATTCATTTGGTCGATTTCAAAATTTAAATTTAAATTTAACTATAGTAATTTTTCTAAGTCCCCCACTTTGTGTTTTATCAAAACATTGTTTTCTCTTCGTAAACAAAAAATCTATCTAACACCTATATATGGAGCTAAGCATGACAATTTCATGATGACATGTCAATTTCTCATCCTTTAATTGATCCTTTTTTAATGACGTGCAATGCTGACTCAAATAGTCTTTTAGTCATTTGGTCGATTTCAAAATTTAAATTTGAATTTAATTATAGTAATTTTTCTAAGTCCCCCACTTTATGTTTTATCAAAACATTGTTTTCTCTTTGTAAACAAAAAATTTTAAAAATGTTAAAGTTTTTAAAATTAAATTTTATACAAAATGAGTGTAGTCTTGAAATTTTGGAAAAACAATGTTATGATTCAAACATATTATGAACCAAAACTATTATGATTTAAAAGGGTAATGATCCAAATTTTGTATGATTCAATAAAAAATATGTGTATTGTTTATTATTTCCTAAATCCAACACGATTCAATTAAAAAAATGGGTATTAATTAGATGTTTAATTACTGACTATATTGGTTTTGAAGGTTTCAGATATCTACTCCTATTGATTGTAAATATCGGACCCAGTATAACAGTATTTATTAAGTTGGTAACATATTCATTATTATCACATAAATTTTAAGAAAACAAATCACATTTAATATATACATAATTTCAAACGAAATTACAATCTATAACCTATATACGGAGCTAAGTGTGAATATTTTATGATGACATGTTCATTCCCCATCGTTTGATTGGTCCTTTTTGATGACACAACAACTATAACGCCGTGAGTTTCTGCCAACTCAGCGTCACGTCAGCAGACGCAACAACTAACACTAAACTGATGTACTCATGCCAACAACACCCCTTCTCTTCACCAAATTTAGGCCCCACCATTTATTTTTCTTTATTTTTTATTAAAACTAAATATAACTAAAAACATAATACTTTTATTAAAAAACATTACAATAATTTAGAAACATTTCAATAAAAAAACAATACAATAAAAAAACATTACAATAATTAAAAAAACAATAACTAACGTTGGCGGAAATTTGGCGGGAGTTGCGAAATGTGGTCCACTAGTGCATTGCGAAGTTTGTGATGCATGTCTCAATCCCTGTAATTCTTTTTCCATTTGGGCGTGTGTTGCAACTGTTTCATTCCACGATCGTTGTGGTATGTTTGTCGGATTATCCAAAAACGCCTCATCAACTGGACACATATTGCGCCCCTCCTCATCGATATCATGTTGTGTAAAATTATATAACAATACATGATTCGACGAATTTTGTTGACACTATATGGTTTTGCCGTGTTTTTTATGATCTACCAACGCCCTTGCAAACACCAAATGCTCGTTCAATATCTTTTCTCGCGGATTCTTGATATCTCTTGAACCGAGTTTGTTGTTCAGATAGCGGATACCTAAATGTCTCTTCACAATGGTTGACCATTCCGGATAAATCCCATCACCGAGATAGTATCCTTTAGTGAATTGTTTCCCGGAAATGGTAAAAGAAATAGTAGGAGTTTTGTCTTGCAGCAAGTCTTTGAATAAGTCTGATGCATTAAGGGCATTGATGTCGTTGCTCGAACCAGCTGGGCCAAAATAAGCGTGCCAAATCCACACATCGTAAAAGACGCAACCGCTTCTAGCATGATCGTTTGACACCCTTGATCACCTCGTGTGTATTGTCCTTTCCATGCGACGAGCAATTCCTCCAAGGCAGTGCATGCAATCGATGCTGTCGAGCATACCGCGGAAACCATGCACCTCAGCATGACGTTGATGTAAGCGTTGCACGTCATGCACCGTGGGTTTTCTTAGTACTCGGCCGAAAATCAGATGGAATACACATTTGACAAAATTATCCAAACAATCATATGATGTTTGTTGTCCCATGTGTAAATATTCATCAAACGAATCGGCGCACAACCGTATATCAATTGTCGCAGAGCGGACATACGTTTTTGAAGAATATTAAAGCTCGATCTTGCGGCAGCGTCGTTACGTTCACGAAAATACAAAAAATATTCAGGTAAAGGATTTTCATAGTAGGAAGTTATACCTTCACATATGCTGAGGAACAACGCTCGGGGCAAACGAAAACGTCGCCTAAAATAATCCGTCGGGAACGTTGGATTTTCGGAAAAATAATCTTTCATCTAACGTTCGGCGACACGTTCTCGCTCTCGAGGTATGTACCCTCTCGGTATCAGAATGACTTCTTCATCGTCCTTTGTATCCGAGTCAATAACATTCACAATAGCAACCATTTCCTCGGCGTTATAACAATTGGCTATCGTAAGAATAGCTTCCAAATCGAAATCGCAATCGGAAGAGGTACTAGAAACATTATCCATTTTATAAGTATTGTAGGGTGCAAGAAGAGATAATTTTTGTTGTGAAAAATATAAAATGGAAGTTTAATAATTCTAAAAAATAAAAAGTAACGGTAATATTACCGTTGAAAAAAAATTAATTTTTTATTGGTTTGGGCCCCACATCTCACCACTCATCCTCTCTAAGAGCACTCCCAATTATACCGCCAGTCATCACGCCCCCCAAACTGACGAGATCCAACTGGCGGCCGACACTAAGTCGACATTATCTAGAATAATATCTTAGTAACTATCTATTAATTAAAGGTTGGTCCAAAAATCAACTTAACATGTTTTATAGGGTAGGACCGTAAGCTACATGTGATACGACATGAGAGTGTGACTTTTCTCTTCATAGGACATGGCATGAGTGTGACTTCTCTCATCTCTCCATCCTTCAATAGAGTAAACTACAGAATTTCCCTTTAATTTTTCAAATTCTACAATTTAGTTCTCAAACATACTTTTTTTTGTGATATTCATTCCTTTACTAAATTGTTGTTCGACAATGGTAAAAAGAATAGTATAAGTTGGTATTTTATGAATAAATTGCATTTTGTGATATGATTATTAAGGTAACAGATAATGTGACATAAAAATGATATGTTCACTTGAACCCATATCCATAGTCTAAGGTGTTCACAAACTTAGCAACATCTTAACTTTAACAAACTTTTATTAATACATCATTACATTAAACTCAATAAAATTAAATATTAAAAAATGTATAAATAGTAAACATTAAATGGCTAATGTATAATAGGTATATTAATTGGATTTAACACACACATATTTCAATTTATTATTAGAAATACTATTAAGTCGATATTTGAAGACAATTAATTATTTTCCATATACTTCTTTTTTTATTAAACCTATAAGGTAAATATTTTTGTTGATATTGGTGACACCTTTCTCTCAACTTTGTATTTAAACTAGGTTAAATAGATCAGTGCGTTCATGTGGACTTAACTGACTCGTTTATTAAAGAGGTTTGGGTTGTTGCGTTCTCTCAACTTTGGACACGAAAATAAACATGTTTGGGTTGAGGCGAAAAAGTTTTTGCTCAGTCTCGAGTCGACTTAACTGACCCGTTTATTAAACAGGTTAGGTTCGGGTCAATGAATATTTTAATGGGTCGATCTGCCAATCCGTTTAGTTATTAAAATATATTTAAAGACATACTAAGGTTATAGTTTGTTAGTTCAAGCGTAAGTAATAGTTTGATAAAAACTAAAATACTAATTACAAATTTGGTGTTTTGTTATTTTGTTATATATTTATGAAATAATAACAACAATTTGACTTAGTTTGACTTGTTTAACCTATTTGACATGCTAATTTTTTTAACCTATTTAATTAAACGGGTTATATGGACCAGGTTCGGGTTGAAGGTAAACATGTTAGAGTTGAGATATCTGACCCGTTTATATAAACATGTCGGTTTCGAAATGAACGATTTTGACCCACCAACCTGTGAATCCGAAGATGTCAACCCGAACCCGACCTGAATTATCACCCCTAGTAATAACTGTAACTTCCTTTCTTCTAATATTTATTTGTATATTAAACTCAAATACAACATTATTAAAATTGTTAAATCCGTTTTATAATCGTATCCATTTGATAGGATGAAATGTATACTCCACTAATTTTTTTCCTTAATATTATCTATTAATTTTAACACATGTTTACATCTATTGGGTATGATTATGAAGGAAATATGTTATTTTCAAATATTAATTAATTAATCACACCCCGTGACGCTACGTGCATACGACGTTGCCTAATGTCTTCTGAGCTCTGCCTAAACAACAAAAGACAACTAATAGTAATTCAACAAGGATTATATTTTCTTTCATCTTCTGAAATCACATTCTTGGATGGTAGTTCATCACTTTTCTGCTGCCGAGTAAAATCCTCATTCCCTTTTTCTTTTCCAATTATTGATTTTTATTTTGTATTTTCATTTTTGTGTTTTGACTATTCAATTTCCGATTGTTCATATTACATCTGATTCACTGATTCATGGTCACCTTTTCTTGAAATTGTTTGAGTGAAAGTTGAAGCTCTTTAACTCTGTTTTTGAATCTTCAACTAATTTCTGCTTTCAGGTTCTTAACTCTGTTCCTGAATCCTTAAAAAATGTCTGCTTTTAAGTTCTGTACTCTGTTCTTGAGTCCTCAACAAATTTCTGCTTTCAGATTCTAATTTCTGAACTCTGTTCTTGAATCTTTAACAAATTTCTGCTTTCAGGTTCTCAACTCTGTTCGTGAATCTTTAACAAATTTCTGCTTCAAATCTCAAGAAATTGAGAGTCCCAAGTTTAATGGGTAGCGGGTTTTGTGAAATACCATGTTACCAATACTTTAGATAAGAAAAAAATTAGGGTTTCAACTTTCAAGAAAGTAACTTTAGTTTATTGATTCTTGGATATTAAGTTGTTCTTGTTAATGGGTATTTGAAAATTGTCTTTTTTTTTCAATTTAAATTATTTATTCAGCTTTTGAAATCTTAGATTCTGCAAATTTCACCCTTTATAGCGATGCAATCGATACCCGAAAAAGGTGTGTTTATTTCACGATCACTAGCATTCCTATTTGCTATCTCAATGTTGTTCTTAATGCTTTCTTCATTAATTCTATTTCAATTTGGTGATAATTCTTTAGTACCCAGATCAATTTACAAGCTAATTATTGTCAACAACACACCAATTTACATTAAAAATGAAGAAACCCCCGAGCAAATTGCACCGAAATCATCCCCTTTCGTGGCTTCATCTTGTAAAGAATCATATTCCAAATACAACCCGATTTCTTGTAACCAAAATCGATCCCAACTAAAAGTTTTCATGTACGATTTACCTCCCGAATTTCACTTCGGATTACTTGGATGGAAAGGAGATCGAAACCAAATTTGGCCGAATGTAAGTAATTTAAACGAAATCCCTAAATACCCGGGTGGTTTAAACTTACAACATAGTATAGAATATTGGCTAACTCTTGACCTTCTATCTTCGGTTACTCAAAATGTGTCTAGACCTTGTACTGCAACTCTTGTGAAAAACTCGTCTCAATGTGATATAATCTTCGTCCCATTTTTTTCATCGTTGAGTTACAATCAGCATTCAAAGGTTCATGGGAATGGGAAAATTAGTTTAGATAGGATTTTGCAAGATAAATTGGTGAAATATTTAAAAGGTAGAGATGAATGGAGAAGATTTGGAGGGAAGGATCATGTGATTATGGCTCATCATCCGAATAGTATGCTTTTTGCAAGAAAACATTTGGGTTCGGCTATGTTTGTACTTGCGGATTTTGGAAGGTACCCTTTTCAAATTGCTAATGTTTATAAAGATGTTATTGCACCTTATAAGCATGTTGTGAGGCGAATCGATGCTAATGATTCGCCTTCTTTTGAAGAACGGAATTTGTTGGTGTTTTTCCAAGGAGCGATTTATAGAAAAGATGTGAGTTTTTTCTTGTGTTCTTTGTTGTTTCCGCATTGGTCTAGTTTATTACTGGTAACCAACTTTATCAACTCATAAAACCCTCAAACTTTCGCTCACTTTTAGCAAGTTTGTGGGTTTTTATAGGCGAAAACAAAGTTGGTTACCAAAAATAAAAATTGGACCAAATATTAGACTTGTTTTACTTGTATAAAAATTTATTTAATTTTCCATCCCCATTTATTTTAAAAACATGAGGGGTTTTTTGTTGAACTTATAGAAAACAACTAATAGTTTTGAGAACACGTGTTCAAAGGTTTTCATTTTCCAGCTTAGAAAATAAGAAGAGTTCTCCATATTTGAAAAAATAAATAGTTGAAAACTATGAAAATCAGTTTTCAGAAATCTAGTTATAAAATTTGTAACGTAAATTTTATCGTTGACATTTAATAAAGTTAAGGGCTTCTATAGATGAAAACATAGCTAATTACCTTTTTACAAAATTACATTTTTTGAGTGTTCATTTAAACAGGGTGGAATAATTCGTCAAAAACTATACCACCTAATAAAAGACGAAAAAGACGTACACTTCACATTCGGGACTGTATCATCGGGTGGGGCCCGCAAGGCGTCTCGAGGGATGGCTGCTTCAAAATTATGTCTCAACATTGCAGGAGACACGCCTTCATCTAACCGCTTATTTGACGCAATTGCTAGTCATTGTGTTCCTGTTATAATTAGCGACGATATCGAGCTACCATTTGAAGACGTTTTAGATTACTCCAAATTTGCAATATTCGTCCGGTCATTGGATGCCGTTAAAAAAGGGTACCTTTTGAAACTTCTTAGAGGGGTTAAAAGACGAAAATGGGTTGAAATGTGGGAAAGATTGAAGCAAATTGCACCGCATTTTGAGTATCAGTATCCGTCGCAGAGTGGTGATGCTGTTGATATGATTTGGCAGGCGGTTTATCGGAAGGTGTCTTTTGTAAATAATACTGTTCGTAGGAGAGATCGATACAAAATGTCACAAAAGTTTTTAAATGCTTAATGAAGTCAGTGAGTTATTTATTTATTGGTGGTTTTTTTTGGAAACGGCAAATATATATATAAAAAGAACTTAGCAAGAAGCTAAGAGAACAAAACAAGTACAATTACAAAGGAAATGAAAACGGAGAGATTCTCCAATCAACCGCATTACAACAAAATGTGCTCCTATGTTTCAACCAAACAAGAGAAATATCAATAATATCTCCCGCAATCGCCGAATGAGACTTGTAAACATTGTTGAATATCGCCTCGTTTCTTGCTTTCCAAATACACCATAGCGAACCTTGAATGATTGTTGTTAATATTTTTCTTTTCATTGGACAATTACCCCAAGAAGTACCAAATTCTATAAGCTCCGTGACCGTTTGAATTGTGGGAGCTTGAATGCCACACCATTTAAACATCCAAGAAAGTACTTCCACCGTACGAGGACATCGCAAGAACACGTGATCTATGTCCTCATCCGCATTATTGCAAATTTTACATGTGATGGAATTTAAATTAACGCCCCGATGAGCCAAGCAAGTAGCTACCGGGATTCTACCCAAACCGACTCTCCAAACAAAACAACTAACTTTGGGAGGGACGATTTTCAACCATGGCATATTGATATAACCTGTAGTAGTCAATTTCTCATCAATCCACCTACGAATGTGATGAACCGCGAACGAACCATCACTTGAAACCTTGCATGATAACCTATCGGGTGAAGAACTCAAGCGGACATTGGAGATGAGATGCAATAGTGATACAAACTCATTGATAACAGTGGAATTATTGAGACCATGCAACCATTCCCATGAGAATCCATGTACTGTAATGCGATCCGATACTAAGCAAGTTTTGTGTTTTTCAAGAGTGTAAAGGTTTGAAAAACGATGTTGAAGAGCACTATCGCCCACCCAAACGTCTTTCCAAAATAGAAAGGAATTACCGGAGCCAACAATAAGAGAAAATGCACTCAAAAAACCGTATTCTATTTTTGCCAAATCCGATTCCACCTTGGTGACATTGCGCCAAACACCCACTGACTTGCAAGCAACCATATTATGAACAGGCTTTCTTGACAACTTGTGAATCGCCATGATAACGTTTTTCCAAATACAATGTTTGCCGTCACGTAACCGCCACCACCAGTTTGATAGTAAAGCAAGGTTTTGAGCCCGCAAAGAGCCGATACCAAGGCCACCCTTTTCTTTTGGTGCTAAGGCGGTGGACCAAGCGACCCACTTAATCTTCTTATCCCCCCATAAGAAGCTTCTTCTAAGTTGTTCAAGTTTATCAATAATACAAACCGGTGCTTTGAATAATGAGAAATAATATAACGGTAAGCTACTCAATACCGATTTAACAAGAGTAAGACGCCCTCCAAAGGATAAAGTCTTTGCTTTCCAACACGATAATTTAGCATTAAACCGATTGATTACCGGTTGCCAATTTTTCTTCAAATTCATGTTATTTCCCACCGGAACACCAAGATAAGTGAATGGAAGAGTGCCCGGAACACAATGAAGTATACTAGCCCAATTGTTAATGACTAATGAAGAAACACCAACACCATAAAGACTTGATTTGTGGAAGTTGACTTTTAAACCGGATGAAACGTTGAAACATTTTAATATTCTAGCAAGGTTAGACAAATTATAATTCGAACCTTCACCCACAAAAATAGCATCGTCCGCATAAAACAAATGTGAGATGGAAGGACCATTTGAACCGATTTTTTGTGGATGATATAAATTCTTGACACAAGCCGAATTCATGGCCATATTGAGACCTTCCATTGCAAGAATAAATAAAAAGGGGGACAATGGATCACCTTGACGAACCCCTTTTAAGATTTTGAATTCCTTGGTCGGAGATCCATTGACTAATACCGAAGCAAAAGAAGATGAGAGACATCCCCTGATCCAAAACCGCCATCTAGAACCGAAATTCATTTGTTCCATGACGGAATCAAGATAACCCCAATTAATTGAGTCAAATGCTTTCTCGAAGTCAACTTTGAATAAAAACATCTTTTGTTTCGCCAACTTTGCCCACGAACATAGTTCATTAATAACAAGAGGACCCTCCAAAATGTTTCTATTGTTAATATAAGCCGATTGTGTTTCGCCAACAACACAATCAATCACTGATTTTAGTCTATACGATAGTGCCTTAGCCAAAATTTTGTACACGCAACCGATTAGAGAAATCGGGCGATAGTCACATAAATTCACCGGATCTTTGATTTTCGGAAGGAGTGTAATAAATGAAGAATTACAGCCTCTTGCAATGGTACCTGTTTGTTCAAAATATCTCACAAAGCACATTAAATCATTAATAATGATATCATAATAAGTTTTAATGAATTTAAATGTAAAACCATAAAGACCGGGAGCCTTTTCACCACCGCATGCCCAAATCGCCCTTTTGATTTCATCAACAGAAAAGGGTTGTTCAATAGAGGCACGTTGTGAATCAGAAAGTTTCTTAAATGACTCGTTTTGGAATTTAGGCCGAACCGGCCATGGATCTGAGAATTTTGCGGTAAAAAATCTTAGTGCCTCCTCTTTTATCATGGTGGGATCCGTAACCCAATTACCATTTATAGACAAGCCATGAATGCGATTGTTTCTATTTTTGTTCTTGAGAGTGCCGTGAAAAAACGCCGTATTTTCATCACCATCGATTGTCCATTTAACGTGAGCCCTTTGCCTCAAATCAGATTTGTGAAACGCCTCCAGATCCGCAAGGCGGGTTTTACCGATTTTGATTTCATCTAATTCAAATATCGATAAAGGACGAGATTCAACCAAGGCATCAAGTTCACAAATTCGTTTTTTAATGTTTTTAAGTTCTGCGTTCTCTTTGTTGCATTCAATGGACCTCCACTTTTTAATTTCGTTCTTGACATGCTTAAGCTTGGCAACGAGGAATAAATCTGGGGTGCCAAATCCTCGGAATGAGGAAACAACCGATCTCACCAAATCGTTGCAATCCGGCCGCAATAACCAAGAGTTATAAAAACGGAAAGGAGGAGGGCCAAAATCAGCCTCGTTGTTGCATAAAATGATAGGTGAATGATCTGAATGCTCGCGAGGCAGAGCTGTGACCGCCGACCTAGGTTGGGCAAGCATGAAGTTATTGCAAACTAGAAATCTGTCTAGCTTACTAAGCTTGTTGAAATCCGGGCTAAGATATGTATATCTTCGACCACCCATGCTAAATTCCGATAGGCCCGCCTCAGTAATGAAACTATTAAAGTGAATAGCAGCGGATTGACAGAAAACAGAATTAATCCTTTCATCCGGTCTACGAACAGAGTTAAAATCACCAAAGAAAATCCATGTTCCAATTCTCGATTTTTTTAAACTCACCAATTCATCCCACAGAAGCCTTTTTTCATGTGATGATTGTGGTGCGTAAATGTTGACTAAGTAAGTAGCCCCGTTAAAACCCTTCCATCGACCGCCAACTGTGAGACTGTAGCGTGATTTGATACATAAATTACAATCAAAAACATCAGGGTTCCACATACTTAGTATACCACCCGACCTACCGACGGAATCAATATACTCAACTTCAACAGAATTGTTTCCCCAACAACCAAAAATATCGATGTTCGATACTGCAGTGGCGTGTGTTTCTTGTAACCGACAAAATCAATTCTATGTTTGATTTTTAATTCCTTCACCCATTCTGACTTGTGAGATTCGCTCACACCCCTTATATTTAAGGATAATAAATTCATTAAGACATATTGATATCACCATCACCTGTGAATAATTCCCCCAAAATTGGGTTATCGGCATGAATCTGAAAACCTAATTCAGCCCCAACTTCGGCGGTTTTTGTGATTTCCGTTGTAGAATGTGATTGAGAATCATCTACTGAGTTAATCGAAATTGTAGGACCATTATTCAAATCGATGGGTGGAACCTCTGATGCATTGACCTGTGGGATAGAGTGAAAGATGGAAGTGTAATTCTGATCATTAAAATTGCGATTAGGAGAGAACCTACGGCGTTTTTTAGAGGCAGACCCAAGCCCAGTAACGCTTGTCTGAGCCAACCCAACCGCGAATGGGCTGAGCCCAAAATCATTTAAAACAAGCCCAATAGGGACGGTGCTTGGAAACGGTCCAAAGTTGAGACCCGCTCCACATTGATTAGGGAAACCGTTACCATTGCCTCCAGATAAATCAACCTCGGGAATTGCATTCACACCGACATTAATTCCAATCGGCTCCTCTACAATTGTGTCTTCATCATGATCATTATTGCCATTATTATCGTGATTTAATGCAGTCTCGGGACAAGCTGTAGAATTAACACCTATACCGGAGACCATCGGAGAAACGTTAACTCCGGCGAGATCACCCTGTGAATCCTTACCAATCTCGCCATCTTCAAGATCGTTTTCTACTGACTTTTGATCCCAGGTATCCGATATACCGTCCTCATCATCATCTACATTATCCGATACATCATCAACATCAACATCAACATCCTCATCATCCAAGTCACCAGTATTTTTTGGGTGCATAGAGAATGGTTGCAACGAGAAAGGATGCCAATCATAATAAATTTCCGACACTCCAATTTGGAAGACCTTGCCACCGTGGGATATCGATAATTCCTCGTTGATTCTAGTTTTGGATGAGGATAACAAGGCAATTTTTACGCTGGAAAGGTTAGAACTTTCCCAAGCAGCGTCCACCAATTCAACCATGTTGCCAAATCTACTTGCAATTTTCTCAATGTTGTCACTGTCCCGAAAACGTAAAGGAAGACCCATTATACGCAACCAGATCAGTCGTTGGAACGGGATATTCATAGCATGTTCACCGAACTTCAACCATTTGAACCAATTTTTCCAACATCCTTCATTATCCAGAAAACCTTTTGCACAAACTGAACGACCAAAGTAAAGAATGACGTTCATGCCGCCATAATAATAAATCTTTACTTCCAATAGACCTACATCGACAATCATTGAGTGTAGGTTTCTAAGTTTGTTCAAGTCAAGTATTTCACCGATTAGAACAAAGGATTTTAAGTGGTTGTCTAGTGTTCTGGATGGTGATAATGAGAGAGGAGTACACTGATTATTAGGAGAAGAGCCATGTTTCTCCCTAACTACATTAGCATAAGAACCTTTGTTGGTGAAACCACCGGTTGGTTGTTGATGATGGCGATAAGATTGCTTTGTATGTTGAACAGGAGGAGGTGGAGGTTGCATGAAACCCCCACCACCATTATCATTGACATTTTTTCTTTGATATCTAGCGAGGTTACACCGAAGAATAGAGTGACCATACCTTATTTCACCAAATGATTTTTCAAAGTTCTTTGCATCCTGAATGCCAGAATATCTTATGAAGGCAAAGAAGGAACCACCTTTATCTTTTCTTCGAGCGATGTATATGTCAACGATCTTGCCGAACTTTTGAAATTTGTTCTTCAAACCATTATAATCAGCATCCTCCGGTAAGTTTGATACGAACATAGTTGTAGTCTCCTGCCGACGGTGACCAACCGTCCTCCAACCTCCGCCTGAGTCATAATGACGTTTCATCTTCCGCAATTCTCAAACCTAACAATCAAAGAAACACACCAAACGGACGACAGACTAGGGGCTCAAGATTACGATCCCTGTAACAGCGCTCGTAAAACGAGAGACCTTAATCTCTTGTAATCACAGGGAAGCTACCAAGGATGAATCAGGAACGGTAGAAAGTCGAAACGAATGCTTGCTTCAGCATGGTTTTTTGGAGAAGAGAACATTTATTGGTGGTTTAACTTGTTAATTTCGGATGGTTATGGAGAATATTAGCTAGGTATGTAACTATGTACATGATTGATTTAGCTTTCGGTAAGAGGTAACTTTTGACTTGTTACGTGAGCGTTTGCTAAGTTAGTGCTGTGCTCTGATTCTGCTTTGACTGACGAAGATATGAATGAACGATATATTCAAAGCTAATCAATTACCTAATTTTGTGTGATTAATTGCCTAATTGAATAAGAAAATGCTGGAATGTGCACAACTTAAAATTCAACGGGTAAAAACGGCTGTTAGCATTACGATGCTGAGTGCTTCATCTTCTACCTGATACACATAAATCTTATTTTAGAAAGCATAATTTGGTCTGGAATCATATCAATATACGATGCAATGAGAAGACCCGAAGGAGCATAAGATGGATGGACGACGGTAACAACGGAGAAGACAACAAACTAGCAGAATCACCTCTTTCTTCATCACCAATTTCCGGGAGAAACTCAAGAAAACTTTCCAGAATTTTGGGGATGTATACGTATCTAATAGAAAGAACAAGGGGGGCAAGGCTTCATCCGGTTTGATGGATCCAAAATCCTTTGAAAGACGGTGTCGAGACCTCAAGGCTAATATCAACATCGCGAAGTACTCCAGGGTGAACCAGGTTCATAAGTTCCTACCAAACCTATATTCAAGTCTTTTATCGGGAGAGATTCCGGCGTTAAACCTGGACGCAGACACCCTAAAAGAAGATGAACCTGAGTTGGTTGACGTAAGAAACATACCCCCTTCCATTGCGATTAATACTTCTGAGGGGACTCGGAAATGGATGGATTGACCTTTTATGGAACATTGGGTCCTTTAAAGTATGTGACAACTTGTGCGTAAGATTTCTCTGCATGTTCTCCTAGAATTTCAGTCGGTTCTTCTTTCCTGTCTGAGGCATCTGCTACTTGGCAAAACTGGTTCGAAACTTTAGTCCGTTGGACTTCCTAGTCCCTGGCGGCGATCATCATTCATGGGGTGCCTCCTCACGCTTGGTCCATTTGGTACTATTGCCAAACAATGGGGCAACATTGTTATCCCTGATGAAGGGAACCACAACATGGGGATGGGTAAAGTCGGTATTCTTACCTCTTTGAATTGAGGCAAACATTATATGGGATGGCTACCTCGATCTTTGTCTATGAAGATTATGGAGAATCCATGAAACTGTGTCCTAATCTCGCTGAATCGAATTCATCTTACGATGGTGATTCCAGGTTATCGGATTTCTCCGGTTCTGATGATGAATTTCAGAATATGGAAAATTTATTTGTCGGCGGCGAAATCTCCGGTCAGGGTGACGGAGGAGGAGCCGAAGAGTCCGCATCGGGTTTACTCCCCTATTGGTCTTGGAAACCAAAATAGCATTGGAACAGAGGAGAATTGTCTAGAGGTAAAAACCATAATAATGATTATGTTCCGTTGGAGATACCGCCACTCCCTCCTCCCTTCACTGTTTTGGATTCGGTACACTCACCAGGCCATTAACTCCAATTTGGGTTTATTTGAACATTATGATGATGGGCCCGAGAATTCAGCCCAAGATTCATTTAGGCCCACTCCTTTCGAGGCAGCCCACACCTCAGAAAACATCCAGGCTTTAAAGAAAAAATCAAGACCTACAACCCCCTAATTTGACTCTTAAGCCTTTTTCGGCCCTTTCTTTTATCTCGAACCAGGGAAACAAGCGACCTGCTCAAAAGAAAGATAAATTCCCCAAAGATGGTGTTCCTTTATTGATCTTAATCGGGTGCCTCTGTCACACTCAGATCCTCCCCCAATTATTCTCATTCCGATGGTTTCTCCAATGAAGTTCGGGATACTTTGGAGATTGGGTCCATTATTGGATTCAACATGAATGGCTGCAATGATGAAATACGGAAGACGATCTCCGGAAAAGGTGAGAGCTATGGTTCCCAATGTTAGTCCTTTCAATTAATATCAGGGGAGTTGCTTCCGATTCGAAGCAAAACTGGCTCTTGGATCTCCGTAGAGCGAACAAGTTTCATTTTCTGTGTATTCAGGAATCTCACATTCCGACCGACATCAATGACAACTTTATTCATTCTATCCGGGGGCTAGGCTAAGTTGATTTTGAGTTTTTAAAATCCCATGGCAGGTCCGGTGGCATAATTTCTATATGGGATTCTAATTTTTTCACGAAATTGGGTGCCCTAATTGATAATAGTTTTGTTGCTGTTTGGGGGCTCTGGTCCGGAAACCAGAAATGTGGCTTTCTTAATGTTTATGCCCCTCAAAGCCCTTCCCGCAAAAGAAGCCTATGGAACAACATCTGCAGCCTTCTTTCTCTTCATAATGATGTGATGTGGGTTGTTACGGGAGATTTCAATGAGGTTCGCAGCGCTGATGAACGAAAAGGAACCAATTATTCCTTTGCTGGTGCCACGATCTTCAATGATTTCATCAGAACTGCCGGGTTAGTTGAGATCAAAAGCGGTGGCAGAAGGTATACGAGAATGAGTCGCTAAACATAGTAAGCTCGATCGATTCCTTGTTTCGAGCAACTTCACCTCGATCTGGCCCAACCCTAATGCCACAATTCTGCCCAGGTTACACTCAGATCACTGCCCAATTATCTTTTGCTCGGAAACGGTGGATTTTGGGCCCACTTATTTCAAAGTTTACAACTCGTGGTTATCTGATCCCAACTTCAATAATGTGGTTTCTTCCAGTTGGGCCACTGCCTCCCCTCCTGGTCACATGTCTCACATACAAAAGGTTATGTTCAAATTGAAACATGTGAAAATTAGCATAAAAAACTGGAGAAAAAGTAATTCTTCAGACCGCAAAACCCAGATTAAAAATCTGAGTAATCGGGTGGATTCAATCGACATCAAGGCTGAATCTACCTGCCTGTCCTCTGCTGAGATTTCATGTAGAAAAGATAGTATCCTGAAAATCAAAGAATTGGAACACGCAGAGATTCTTGATATTAAGCAGCGATCCAGAGTCAAATGGGCAGTGGAAGGAGATGAGAACTCCAGCTTTTTTCATGGAATCCTCAATCAAAACAGGAGGTCCAACTTCATTCACGGGCTGAATATCAATGGAGTTTGGGTTGTTGATCCGAAGTTAATTTTTGATCATACCCGCAGCTTCTTTTTTAAGAAATTTAAGGCTGTCCCGTGTACCACGCCAACTTTCTCGAGCAATAAATTCAAGCATTTAACTATAGAGCAGGGCCTTGAGATCGAGAAAGACTTTACCATGAAGGAAATTAAAGATGCTATTTGGGATGCCAGTTTGAAGAAAGCCCCGGGCCCTGACGGCTTTAACATGGAATTATTTAAAAAGCATTGGGATATCATAAATGATGACCTGTTTCTCGCGGTGAAACAGTTTGGTGAAACCGGGAAAATAGATCGGGGGTGTAATGCCTCCTTCATTGCCTTGATCCCCAAAATCAAGGACGCCATCAACCTTTCCGACTTCAGACCCATAAGTCTCATAAATAGCCTCTATAAAGTCATCTCTAAAATTTTATCGATGCGACTCGCTACTGTTATTGATTCAGTAATCGGTCCGGAACAAAGTGCTTTCATCAAAAAACGTAGCATCCTTGATGGGCCTCTCAGAATTAGCGAAATCATCTCATAGGCTAGAAAAATTAAGAAGCAATGCCTCATCCTTAAAATCGATTTTGAGAAAGCCTTCGACACGATTTATTGGGATTTTTTAGATAACATTCTTGATCAAATGCTTTTTGGAGAAAAATGGCGAGCCTGGATACGGGGCTGCCTGGAGTCCGTTTCCATTTCTGTGCTCGTTAATGGCTGCCAACAAATCAATTCTCCATGGGCCGCGGTGTTAGACAGGGTGACCCGCTTGCCCCGTTCTTATTCTTAATCGTTGCTGAAGCTCTCAATGTCGTTATGCTTGAAGCTTCTTCAAAAGGGATCTTTCATGGTGTCAAATTGCCTAATGCAGGGCCTACCATTACCCACCTTCAATTTTCCGACGACATCATATTTGTGGGTAATTGGTCTATATCTAATGCTCTTAACTTAATTCGAATTTTGAGATGTTTTCAGGTAACTTCGGGGCTGAAAATCAACCTTGGTAAGAGCAATATTATGGGAGTTTCGGTGGATGATGCAACCATTCATGATTTGGCGTCCCGTATCCGATGTCAAGTCGGTCATTTCCCCTTCAAATACCTCGGGCTGCCCATTGGAACTTCCTTAAATAGAGCTGAATTTTGGGAACCCATCATAAACAAATTCAACTCGAAACTATCAAACTGGAAACCAAAACCCTTTCGTTTGGAGGTAGATTGCTGCTCGTCAAATCTGTCCTCGGTAGTCTTGGATTATATTTTTTCTCCTTGTTTAAAGCTCCAAAGAAGGTTCTTGACAAATTGGAAAGTATTCGTCTTAACTTCTTCTGGGGATCTACGGGAGAGAACCGGAAAATCCCGTGGATTAGTTGGAAAACTGTGTTGGCAGAAAAAGGAAAAGGGGGCCTCGGAATCGGGAGCTTAAAAGCGCTCAATTTGGCCTTGCTCGCGAGATGGTGGTGGCGTTTCCATACCGAAGACGATACCCTTTGAAAGAGAGTCATTACCTCTTTCCACGAGGCTGATGGCGGGCTATCAAATATATCCAAAGGTGGTAACTTCACAGGTAGTTGGCGAAATATTATCAAAATTCAACGGGAATTTGATAAGGTTAACTTGCCGGTTAATGATTGGTTTCGAGCTAACAGGGATTCTAGTCTTCCATGGCCATTAGACAACAACGGTTTCACTGTCTCGTCCCTTAGAGTTGCTTTCGACAATCTTTTTCTCTCTGTTAATCCCATCAGACCAACTCGATGGATTAATTGGGTTCCCGGGAAAATTAATATCCTAGCTTGGCGTATTGCTCATAACCGTTTACCCACCAAACTGAACTTGCTCAAGAGAAACATTACGTGTCTTTCGCAATTGTGTCCTCTTTGCGACCATATTGACGAGGAACAGGACCATTTATTCTTTGAATGTCCTATTTCTAAACCACTGTTTTTGGACCTTTGTTCTTGGTGGGGAATTGATCATTCTGGGCTCAATTCAATTCATGACATTTTTACTTGGGTGGACGGGTCAAATCTCAAGGAAAGTGTGAAGAAGGGGCTCTTAAGTGTCATTTATATCTATTTCTGGATCATATGGAGACACCGGAATGGCAAGGTTTTCAATTCGCACGAGGCTTTTACCAACAACACCAAAGCCGGATACTTACAGGCGATTTCATACTTTTGGATTAAGCATAGGGCCTTTTCTTGTAATTTAGTTAATAGGTGGGCTGAATGGTGCTCTAACCCCATGTCTTGTTTTTGATTTTGTTGTTTTCCGGTTCCTTTGTTGTCCCTTTCTAGCTTCTTGCTAGTTGGCTTGTTCTATAAAAGTTGTTGTTAAAAAAAAAGCATCTTTTTATTTATATTTTTATATATTTAAATTCGATTTTGATATAAATAATCAAATACAGATATTTTACTTTTAAATACTCAGTTTCGATACATAATGTTGTCTATAGAGTTTTCAAAATAAATTTATTGATAGATATTTTTTATTGCATTTTAATACATTTAAATGTAATAAATAATTTTGAACTTGATATTTGATGAGTCTGCCATTTTAAGCTTGATCTCGATGAAGATATTGATACTTTCGAGCTCGATTCCCTTGAAATTTTGACAATATAAAAAAACGTTGATTGAAGAATTGAATTGAAAAATATGGTAGAATTTATTATATTTTTTCCTTATATATAAAAGATAAATATGTAATTATTATATATTTATATAAAAAGGATTAAAAGGGTATTTTAATGAGGCTCGAAAAGGGTCATGAGCCTGGTGAGTATTAGGGGACTCGAGTTTGGCTTGAAATCATATTGAAGCTCAACTCGCTTTACAACAAGTCAATTCCAAATATTTTTTTAATCGATCTCAAATAGCTCATGCATATCCCGACTTAGATTACATTTAGAAAATATTAAACTAAGAGAAGTAAATAAAAGACTCCATAAGACCCAACCAACACAGCCAGTGCATGTGTATGCATGTTTCTGCGATTCTTTATTGGTTCAAACTTTTTTTTATTAGGCACACCTATTGTTTGTGCACCCATTGGGTTGTAGCTTAGTGAGTTAGTGGATTTGGCGATTGATTTTAGATGTTGTTCATTACCTAATGATCATGAGTATCAAAGGGTTTTGACCTAGCGGTATGATATTTGTCTCATAACCTTGAGGTTGGTGTGAAGATCGAATAACTCTTCATAAACATAGATCTTTAGGCTCAAGAATAGTTAGTTCTTGATCTGGAATAAGCATATACAAATAACAAAATTGCGGAATTAGTTGAACATATATGTATAGCTAAACAATTTTTCATCATTAAAAGCCTCAATTCTATATATAAATACATAGAACAGTTCTTCGTTAAACAGGATCAAACGATCTTGAGGCTTAGGTTTTACACACAAAACACGTTAAAACGTGGGTTCTAAGAACATCTAATTCTATGTCATTAGGTTTCTTTATATACTAGAAAACCTAATACTTACAAGGAAAAGATAATGCTAAATCTTTTAAACTAATAAAGATATACTATATCTTTTTACATTAATGATTATCTCCTAAATCTTTATTTGAATCTTGAACTTCATATCATCGACTTAGGTCCTTGTAGTTTAATAGTTTTGACATAATCAAATCTTATATGAATATTAATAATAATATTCCTAACAATCTTCCCCTATTTGATTTGACAAAACTTGTAGAATTAGCTAGGAATCTTTAAGTCTCTCCCCCTTTTTGACATAATCAAATAAATCCGAGAAACTTGAACTTCCCCTTGAATGATCAACACTTTTTCTTCCCCTAAAAGTGTGATATCATTCATGTGTTCTTCAAGACTATATTAATTACATTGAAAACCAACTATCTTCTATTTGAAGTTGAAGTAGAAACTCAAACTAAGCATCACATTCCATCTAAATATAGTAATTAGCAACGTCATATCTTCTATGAGGGACATCTTGGTCTTCAATCAGATCTTTTCGTTAAGATTCTGTTGAATTGCATTTACATCTTTACATAACATCTTATGTAGTAAGACTTTCAACTTCATCTTCAAATAAAATATAATCAATTATCTTCTGTAATCAATTGATAAAGATCAAATATGTAGCAAATAAAAACTTTTCTTTATCTTCATCAAGCCTTCAACCTGTGTGTGTGAATAATGTGATTCGTTTCACATTATTATCAGATACGATCAATAAACCGTGGTATGGAATGAACATGGTGTGTGTCATGCTTTCCAAAATATGATGTATCAGTTGTATGGAAGAAATCAGTAAAAAAAAATTTTAAATTTTTCGGTCAGTGCTGATTAATACTGATCAGTCAACGCAGCAGTATTAAATTCGGACAGCCAAGGATCAGTAGTAAAAATTGAATTCCTACTGATCAGTAGTAGAATCGAAATTGTGATCAGTAGTAAACATAAACTCCTACTGATCAGTAGTGTTTAGTTGCAGTAGTAATTTGATAGCAGTAGTAATTTGCTTTACTACTGACCAGTAGTAATCGGGACTTTTAAGATCAGTAGTAAAAAAAATTGATTGAGGTTTTCCCTTTAATTGTTTTCTCATATCATATGCATCTTCTCCATCTGCATAATACTTGGCCTCCATATCATGAATCTTGTACCCAAGTGTTTCAGTGTACAATTTGAATGCTGCTCTGTTACTTTTTCTCACGTGCAGTGACACGTATTCCGCACCAAATACCTGTTCCATGGCGTTCTGTGCAGCATCCATGAGTTTAGTTGTGAGCCCTAACTTCCGATGAGTACGAAGAACAGCAAGAGAAGTGATATGGCCATGACACTCAGTGGTTTCTTCTTCCATCTTGGCGAGCACGTATCCGACGATCTTACCGCCGTAATCCTCGGCGACGTACAGGAGCTGCGGCCATGAGAGGATGTGGTAGAAGTAGTATTTCATCTGGTAGTTTTCAGGGAGACAGAAAAGATTGCAGACTTGCATCGCAAGCAGGTCATCAATGGTTGCCTTGCGTATGCACACCATTGTTGAATTTGGATTTGTGATTGTGTGTTGTGGCGTTTGTCTGGAAGAGAAAGAGGGCTAGGGTTTGATTTTTTTTTTTTTTTTTTTTTGATTTTTCTTGTAATCATCGATAGAACCTTGTTTCATTCCAGATCTGAGCCACCGGGCTCTGATACCAATTGTGAAGATCGAATAACTCTTCATAAACATAGATCTTTAGGCTCAAGAATAGTTAGTTCTTGATCTGGAATAAGCATATACAAATAACAAAATTGCGGAATTAGTTGAACATATATGTATAGCTAAACAATTTTTCATCATTAAAAGCCTCAATTCTATATATAAATACATAGAACGGTTCTTCGTTAAACAGGATCAAACGATCTTGAGGCTTAGGTTTTACACACAAAACACGTTAAAACGTGGGTTCTAAGAACATCTAATTCTATGTCATTAGGTTTCTTTATATACTAGAAAACCTAAGACTTACAAGGAAAAGATAATGCTAAATCTTTTAAACTAATAAAGATATACTATATCTTTTTACATTAATGATTATCTCCTAAATCTTTATTTGAATCTTGAACTTCATATCATCGACTTAGGTCCTTGTAGTTTAATAGTTTTGACATAATCAAATCTTATATGAATATTAATAATAATATTCCTAACAGTTGGGGGTCAAGTTCCGTCGTGGATGTAGGTGAAAATTAGGTGTAGATTAGGATTGTCGTTCAAATAAAACCTAATGATCATGAGTTTAAGTCCCGTAGTGGACAAATTGAAATAAATTATGTGTAGTTAAAAAAACCCTATGTTTCGTGCTTTTATACGTAGACAAAACGAAAGGTAATGAGTACGATTATATTAAGTTATAATCTCACATAAACCATCTGGCAATTATTTAGCGGTAATGGTTTGTTAGTGATTAATTAAAGTATACGGATTTGATTTCTCCATTGGTAAACATTTACCAAATGACCAAGTAATGCAACTCTAAATGTAGGGGTGAGCATTTGGACCAGTAAAATTGAACCGAACCGAAAACATGTAATCGGTTCAGTTTTGAAAATTAATTATATTTTATTTCGGTTCGGTTTCTGTACCGTGCTCACCCCTGCCCAAATGTGAAGGAACATGTAATTTTGTCCATTGAAGCACACGGCCGAGAGAATAAAGAGGTTGCATTGAAATTGCCATAACTTTTGGCTCGGGACTCCGTTTCATTGTTCGACGAGAGAAAATCTAGCTATCGCCGAGAGATACGTGATGATAAATAGACGTAGGTGGTTTGATGAACTTTCGTGTCAAAAGAGTTGTTTTGGGAACTTATTTCATTATCATTATTATTTTGCTTAACTGTTGAACTTTGTTTTAGGCACAATTTTTGACACATTTGCGTTTATTGGCAAATTCAAAAATATAAGGCTTATTTAATGTTTTTTGAGACATTGGAAGAGTTAGTTCAAAATTTTATGAAAATTGAGTTTTTTCCCCCAAAATTTGTGTTCTTGTATTGAACGTGCTTTGAGGTATTCTTTGAATTAACATGGTTTTTGAATTAGATTATCTTGTATATTCTAAAAATTAACAGGCTCAATCTGTAATTCTCAATTTTTAGTCTACAGGGAATGTTCCCAAACAGCCACGGAAACGGACACATTCTCTACATAACGAACAAAGCTCTCAGTCATCATGTAAGAGCTCATTATAATTAGAATATATACCCTTTAAAAAAGTTATGATCTCACATGATAAGATCAAATTTTTAAGCTTCTTGGCCTACTTTTAGCTAACTAATTAAATTCACGAGGCTGGAGTACATTACCAAAACAATCAAGAGCAATATAACAACGATAAAGATAACATTTTAGTAAAATATAGTAATCTCAAAATAGTACATAATTAACTTACTCGTTACACAAACAGACACTTTCAGCAACCGAGTAGAGTACATCTTATAGCTTTAATTTATATCAACTCGTCAAGGTAAAGATTCAAATTAAACATCGACTTCAATGTATATGTAAACCATCAGATGGACTTCAAATAGGATCGAAAAGAAGACAACTTTTTAGCTTAAATTTACTTCAACCTATTGCAGTATACATCTAATTAGAAACCCTGACCCAAAAAATTGAGAACTCAAAGGAGAAACCCATTATGAGTAAGTTAACAACAATTTGCCAAGATACATGATCAGCCTGATAATAACTGATCACATATTAATTTAACGAGAGAAGAGGATAAGAAGACCATGTTCAACAACGAACGTTGATGCAGTGATGAAAACTTTGCTTCTATTTTGGAGGGTCGGGCCAAAAAGATGTAACCTGACCCGACCCTTCTCAAATTGTTTTCAGCCCGTTCTGGCCAATTTTTGAGCATTTGGGTCCGATTCTAAATAGAAGCTATATTCAGTTTTCGGATGGAACTTAGTTTCCTCTTTTCTTGAAATCAGCACTTGTTATGAATAGGGTCCGACCCTCTTCGAATTCTTCTTTTGTTTGATCGATATGGATCAAACATAAATGAAGGTGTTGGAGCTATATTATTATTATTATCCATTTCTCGAACCCAAACACCATCAAGAACACGTCTTAAAGCATGATCTACACTTGTAACCGCGGAAATTGTGTGTGGTTGAATAGATAGAAAAAACACAAGACAAATAACAAGAATCATGACCTTGTGGTTAAGAGTACTAGGCATATTCCGAAAGTTGTTGAGAATGAAGGTTTTGGTTATGTAACGAGTATTTTAAATATAAGGCAGTGTTTGATGTTTTAATAATATTTCATGGGAATTGGATAAATTAAAGGAAGAAAGTGGGGTCACATTTAAGAAGCATTATTATCATGGAAGCAAAAAGAGAAATGAATGTTTGAATGAAAGCAAAGCAAACAATCTTCCTCAATTCAATCCAAACGCTTTTTATGTTGTGATCCTTTGGAATGAAGAACAAGTGCACAAGTGACACTTTAGTTCAAAATACTATATATATATTTTTTTTGTTTTTTGTTTTCAAAATATGAGGGGGGTGCTAAAGGCAAGTTGATTGCTACATATGCAAGAAAGGTCGATAAAGAAAAAGATAAAATTCCAAGCTCTTTTATCCATATAAACAATCCGAGTTTAAATTCCTTTATGCTTTTTCTTTATATTCTCACTCATAAACTAATATGCTTTCCCAATCCCTCCAAAAAATTATGGTCAAATTTCCAAATTTGTTTTCAATCCTTGGTTTTCCTTTATGCCATCACCAAAGCCCATGCCAACAGTGTTATACAATAGAATGAGAATTATATTTTAGTTAATTGATAGAAGTATTACAAGATGTTATATAAATAGTAATCATATAAACTTTAATCATAACAAATGTTAATGGGCTCAAGCATGGACAATTGAGTTGGCTCTCTAATAAACAGGTTCGTCGGCCAGCTCGTCAGCTTTGTCGGCAGGCTCGTCGCCTTGGTCAGTACAACGACACCATTGGCACGGGTTCGTCGGTTGAGTGCCGGTTTTGTTCGTCGGATAATTAAAGATGGTATGAAGAGGCTGGGGGAAGTAGAGGTCGAGTGAAGGATCGGAAGGGTGATGGGAAAATGAATGGGGAAGTGGGGTTGGGTTTTATAAAAAAAAAAAAATCATTTTTTTGTATTAATACTAGCAGGTACCCGTAAAATGCGACGGAGTACCCTATAATTATATTTTGCGCCGGTCAATCTAGTCAAACGGGTAAATTTGAAAATTCCGGACACATGTCAAATGTAATCGTCTCTAATGGCCGTCTTCTTGAAAAGTAGCTTACATTCGAATATTTATATAATTTCTACAAAATCATAGAAATTTAAAGCATTTTTTACAACGCAGTTTTGTTTACATTAAATGGGTCAATCTGGTCAATCTTGTTAAATATGACACAGTTGATGCCTTCACTTTTTTATATCATCGTCGCGTCAGCTGACACTTTATTTACACTCAACTGACATATTCACGTCAACAAATAACAATGCCCCTTCTCTTCAGTTTTTTAGACTCAACCCATATTAAATATATACACACGAATTAAAATACCTTGCACCCCACCATATTTCCCGTCTCTACTCTTCGTCTAGCCGATAAAAAACCAGTGCCCTTCAACCGATGAAGGGTGCCAATGGTACCCTAAACTAACGGCAAGAGACAGAAAATGAAGTGTCGTTGGCTCTAGTCTTAATGTGTCCTGTATTCATAAAAGTCAAAAATAGGTTCGTATTATAAAATTACATAAATACCCCCAAACAAAAAGGGCATGTCTAGGTTTGGATACAAAAATAAACGAAATATCATATGAATACTTCCACACGATGATCGAGCCGTTGAAACGAGCCTTTAGGACTTTCAATAGTTCGTTAATGTATGCTACAAAAATATGTCATCTAGGATTAGCAATGGTCAGGGTTTTTCACTATTTGGACATAAGCAAATTGTCTGATTATATAATTTGGATTTGACTGAATGTTTGAATTGTAGTTTGGTTTATTTACTTTTCATATATATAGTTAGCATATGTGTCAAACAATTTACATAAACTTATTATGGTCATTTACTTTTGTTTACTATTTTCGACTTAAGTCGCTTTAACCCTAAAATTTTATAAACTCTGCATAAAACTTTACAACGACAATCAGCCACTTAACATCGTCATTGTTATTGATACCCCTGACATCGATTAGATATATTGAGGGTGTTTCCAAATAGGGTTTTTCTAACGTATGCCATTGGGCATACGATAACGGCATTTAATGAACAAGAGATTTCCTTTTAAACATATAATCGTATTAAATGCATCTTTTAATAACGATAGTAGTTAGAGTTCATTAATGTTATTCAAATACATATTATAAAATTATTGTTTCATTGAACGCCAATATCGTATGCCCCGGGGGGCAACCGTTAGAAATACCCTTCCAAATATATACTCCATCCATCCCATTTTTATTGTCCACCTTACTATTTTAGTTTGTCCCAAAATAAGTGTCAATTTAAAATTATAACCAATCATATGAATTTTAAGTGGTTAAATATGAGATTTTATTGGTGGACAGTGTAATAATTGCATTTTCTTAAAAATGTGTGATGTTTGTCTAGAAACAATTTATATGGGACGGAGGGAGTATTACTTTCTTTTGGTATTGTTAAATTAGTATATTGATTGATGAATCGACTATTTAATAGATTCATAATTATAAAATTCAAATTACTATCATTAATGTTTCATACTTTTATACGGTTGTCTTGATTAAAATATTACAAGAATAAATTGAATTGAAAATCTGGATCAACTGAATTATAATTTGGTTTGGATAATTTTTTTTTTTTTAAAATTGTTTGAACGGCTCGGTTTTTAATTTATGAGAACCAAAAACTAATTGATTTCGCATATTTATTCAGATAAAACCGATTCAACAAAAAAATTAAAATACCCCTGGCCTTTTTAAGACTAGCAATGGTGGTAGAAATAATTATGGGTCTCAATTTCTTTTAAACAGAAATTAATTAGGTAAAATAGCCCTTGTTTAATATAACATGCAACTGTTATTGATAGGCTAGTGCAACAAATAGCAATTTTTTATTCATATGACAATAATTTTCAAATTTACTAATGACATGTAAAAAAGCTAAAATAACCCCAAACTCACTTATCTTCCACATATGAAAGAAACTCTTTGTCCATTTCAAAAATAGCCATTTCTTCTTTTTTGAGATGCACAAGTGCTTCAATACCATCTCCTGACGGAGTGTCCAAGAGAATAATCCCTCGGTCATCCATATCCGGGTACCTTGTTCCCACTCTTATCGGCCTCCCCCACCCGAAATCCACATCGTAAAACGGCAGCCTACACAAACTCGAAGTAACAACATACGATCGAGTTTGATCAGCCCCAAAATTCAACAATGTGGCCTCAAAATGTTTGCTTAATGCTTGCATATCTTTTACTTCTTCAAGCTCCGTTTTCTCTTTCCTTAGCTCACCAATAACCTCATTCATCATGATCTCGTCACCCGAACTCGCGATTTTCGCAGTCACCATCGTCATCACGTTTCCCGCTGCTCTCTCGGGATAATTTTTGAAAATGTTGTTCCTCATGTTCACCGTGTGTATCAAGTCCGATGGCGTAAAATATCCCGAATTTGCCGTTGTTGCATCCACGGCACATTTATATAATAATGCTGTCAGTACTTCAACTCGAGTCGGGTTTGGAATTGCGCCCATGGCGGAAACCTTCTTTTTGAGCTCTTTTAGTTTAAAATTAGGGAAGACGAATCTGCGAGCTATATAGCTAGCTTTGTCTATGACCTTATAAAGTGAGACCTCGGGTGGTTTAACTCTCTCCGTACCTTCGTTTGAAGAAGAGAAAACAGGGTTTCTTGTTGCTTCACCACGCGTAACGTTCGCCCAATGGTTAATAAAATTAGCCGTCGTGAATCCGTCCGATATTTTGTGCGATATCGAGACAGCTACCGCAGCGCCACCACCCGCAAAATGGTTTAGCTGAACATTTAGCAAGCTATTCGGGCTAATTTTGCCTGAATTATAATTAGGAAGGAGTTCGTCAAAAGCATCATCTTGATCTTTGTTCAAAATGTGGTCGTCGATTGTGCTATCGTTAGAGGCTTCTAAGAACTCGATCCCTTCATCGTTGCACTCGATGTGAGACGATGTGGGCGATGGTAACCTACCCGCAAACGGGTAATAGTTTGTTAAACACTTGGATAGTGATTTCTTTAGCTTGTTGGTATCTTCATTGTTGAAATTTTTGTAGAAGAGAACTTTTGGCTGGTGAACAAAAGGAGCATATTGATCGGGTAATGAAAGATTGTGAGTTTTGAGGTGTTGGGGCGTTGGGGAATATGGTTTAATGGTCTCTTGGGATATCATGGTGTGAATTTGCCTCATTCTACAAAATCTTTGTATCTTTTGCATCATCATGTTTATCGTGGGGTATAGAGATTGCAAGTGATATGAAGATGTAGGTTGCATACATGTCTATATATATTAACATTGAGTAATGTAATAAATGTAATGTAAGTGGGTGTAATTTAATTTAATGTAGTATACAATAAATATATACATCTTTCATCTTATTGTCCATATTCAAAAATCAAACAATTTAAGAAACGTACATTTTATCGTACAACTAAAAGAATTGTATCTTTACTACTTAATTTTTTTTTATAGGTGGAATTTTCATGTTGATAATAATTTTAGAACATATAAAAAAACATAAACAATAAAATTGGGATTGAGAGAACATAATACGAAGTATAATGTAATGTAACATAACATGACGTTAATATGATGTAAAGTAATTAATGTAAGTCATAAATTAAATTTTTATTTATTAGTAGCAAAATTTATTTTTTCACGAATTGCATTCGCTACGAATATTTTGGAGTAAATATTCTAAAACAAAAGAAAAATAAAAGTCAACAAATAAAAAAAGATGGTAAAAACGTCATTAAAGACATCAGAAGAAAAGAGAAAAACAAAAGACTAAAAAAACAAAAAAATTAAGTTGTATGTCTGTCACTATTTATCATGTCACATTAAATTGTAAAATGTAATATATATATATATATTCTCTATTAATCCATGTGAGCTTCGTGAGTCATTTGAGCGTATTAAAGTGTCATCTCATATACAAAATTTTAAAAAGTCTGCAATCTTTATATTTCGCAACTCTGTATATAAATTTATAGACACTTAATCATAGAAACTCTTGCGTACATTTTTTTTATTTCATTTACTTTTCCCCGTCCCGTAAGGTAACATATTAAAGTTGTTGTTATCAATAATTTCTACATAATGATATTAATGTCAAATAATATTTAAAACTTCAATTTGGTAATAAATATATCTACAAAAATTGAATTTTTGTCATAAATGAGTTATAAATATTTTTTTGTTTTTGAACGGCAAATTATAAGCTACTTTTAGTTACTACATATATCCATAATAAAACTTGAACATCTAACTTCAAAGATAAGAATCAAACACTACACTGCTAAACCAAATAAAAAGTTGTAATCAAACATATAAAAAATAAGTAATAATTATTCAATTGAATAAGAACAAGAATTTATTGTCATAAATGAGTCTCACAAAGAAAATAATATATCATATATAAATGATATTTCCTACCAAAGGGCCTTTGACCTAGCGGTATGATGTCTGCCTCTCAATCTTGAGGTCAGGAGTTCGAGTCCCGTCGTGGACATAGATGGTAATTAGGAGTAGATTAGATTTGCCGTTTCAAAAAAAAAAGAAAAAAAATGATATTTCCTCCGTCCTAATTTTATTATACATATTTCTATTTTTGTTTGTCCTAAAATAATTTTCTACTTCTAAGTTTTAAACAATAAAAAATATTTAAGTTGGAAAAGTAAATTTGATTAATAACATAATAAAATTAATGTATTTTTCTTAAACTATATATTTTTCTATTGTGGACAATAATATTGGTATGAAGAGAGTAATAATGATAATAATAAATCATATATCAAGAGTATAAAATAAATTATTAGAAAATTCAGTTATAAAAATATTATCTCCGACTAATAATAAAGTACTCATTTGCCCTTAAACTTTTTGTTAGTCCCGTGATAAGTGAATTAATACACTTATACGCTTTCACTGACCAAATATAAATTAATGCAACACTCAACACTTTTTAAACTTTTTTTTATTAATCAATAATGATATAACACAGAAGCAAGTAGTTTGCGTAATAGGTAAGAACAAATCCTAACTAAACTACTTGCAGGAAATAGACAATAACAGATGTTATCTAAGATAAGTTCTGATCAACAAATGATCAGGCACAAGACCAGATACCTTCGTTACAGAGATTCAATTCTCAAATCAAATAACTAAGGTATTACTGGTTGTTCACACTCAGCTCAAAGAATAAAGTCTAAGAAGATTTTAGCATCGTGCAGACTTATTGGGTGGACATAAAATTCGATCGCTAAGTCCTCAATTTATAGCATTGGGAAACGTGGTGCCAAAGGAATGATCGATCGAATCTACGCGTGAGAATTCCATTGGTGCAGAGGATAATTCATGCGACGAGCACGACTAACAGAATTCTGACAATACTTTCTGTCGTCTTGTGATCGTCGATATATTCTAGAAGATTTGCATAATATTCCCTTTATCAGCGATACACTAACTTGTGTTTTACTTGTGTCTTTCTGTGACACTGAAACTTCAGGCCTTTGTACGCTTCAGATCGCCATGAGTCTTCGGATACTCATACTTCTTCAGATGACATTCAGCTTCAGTGACATTCACTAAGAGTTTTGGTTAGAGAGGTATCTATCTTCATGGTTCAACGTTATTGTCAAGTGTGCGTTGAACCTGCTACAACTATCTGATCTGTTGATCAGTATCTGATTCCGCACGGGAAACTGATCGTTGTTTCAGATGGTGATCATATAGTGTAGTTGGTTAACTGAAATCCTAACTTATCAGATTAAATTACCCACAATCTGAGGAACTGATCCTCAGATTGTCTTCTAACTATTTGTCTTTTTATCTTCATTAAATCTCTTCAGTGGAGGATGTTTTTCAGCGACCCAACACTTTTGTCTTAAATAAAACTTTTATTTCTCAAACTTGATGGTGACCACTTAAAATAAAGTTTTTATTTTCTCTTAAAATAATATATTTTATGTGAGTTTTTTCTCTTTAAACTAACATTATATTTTAGAGCATGAATAGATAAAAAAATTTAAAAGTGTTTATTGATTTATTAATCAAGAAGTAAGAAACTCTTTATTTATTGATTTTGATTTTTTAAGAAGTCAATAAACACCTCTTGAAAAGCACTCTCAAACATGCCTCTAATCAAAATTATTACTAAACATTACTAACTATTTTTAGAAAATTTATGTAAAATATCAATGTTAATTTTAATACGGAGCAAAGGGAGTAGTTTTTCATGTATAAATTACATCTTATAATGTATAAACTATAACAATTGCCATATTTTCATGTTGGAAATATGTTAGACTCTCCAAATAGTTAAATATTAATGCTCCAACAAAATATCCACATAAAAAACAAGATGGAGAAGGCGGATGATAAAGATTTAGTGTTCACGAACGGTTCGTGAACGAGGGTAACAAACATAAACGAACACAAACGGACATAAACAAACATAAACGTACATGAAACAAACACAAACGTACACGAAACAAACACAAACGTACACGAAACAAACACAAACGAACATAAACAAACACAAACGAACATAAACAAACATAAACGTACATGAAACAAACACAAACGTACACGAAACAAACACAAACGTACACGAAACAAACACAAACGAACATAAACAAACACAAACGAACATAAACAAACTCAAACGAAAACTAACAAACGAACGTAAACAAACGAACACGAACGGATGTTCACGAACGTAAACGAACGAACGGGCATTTGTTCTTGTTCATTTGTTTAACTAAACGAACACAAAATCTTGTTCGTGTTCGTTTGTTTAGCTAAACGAACGAACATAAACGAACTCCCGCCGAACGGTTCGCGAACGGTCCGTTAAACGTTCGGTTCATTTACAGGCCTAGGATTTAGTATAAAATGAGTTTTATAATAAATACTAATAATAAGTTCAAGTATCAACATACTTCATCAAGTTGTGTGTAAAAAGAGTTTATGAAATAATAATAATAATAATAGGAATAATAATAATTAAAATATTATTATAATTTTTTTTTAAATAAATATTGAAAAAGTAAAGAAATTTATCAAATTGTCACACCAAAACTTTTTTTTTTTGAACGGCTAGTTAGTAAGTTAGTGGTTCGAGCCTACACCAAAACTTTGACATAATAAAACGGAGAAATTTTGTAACTGTAAAATAAATTTTTTTGACATTAATATTAATATTAATGTAAGTATTTGATAAGTCACAACAACCCTATGATAACTAGTTACAATGAACAATAAACATGAACATAGATTAAAGTTAAATGTGCCAAATATTAGAGAAATTATACAATGAATATAAAGATTGGCAAAGTAAATATGTAATGAAACTACAATATTCAGCTCACATAATTACATTGAATATAAAATATTTGAGAAATTATATTTTTTCTTAATTTTTCTTTCTACTTATATATCTACAAATTTTTAAATTTGACATATGTAATCCACTAATTATTTTTTTGTATATCATCATCTAATTTTTACATTTATCATAATTAAATGGGTAGAAAAAAAAGATAGTGACCAGTATCATTTCTGAAAATATTAAGCACATCTACCAATCTATATTTAGAAATCTATTTACGAGAATATAGAGATTTTTATAAAATTCTATCTATTCAAAACATGATTTTATCTTATTATCTTCAATGCTTATCTCCGACTATAGATCCAATCTGATATTCATATCATTTTAAATCGCAACTGATGTCTAACTAAACTGAATTGATATATGGGTTTTACTTTCATATGATGTGTGAGGTCGAAAGTTCGAATCCTGTAAACACTTCTTTGTGGTGTCAAATATGAGAGATTTTTTCCTAGAAATCCCTATGGGGGTTGAGTTTGCCCTATATAGGAGCTCGAACTCGGGGTGCTCGATGGAATATTGTGATTAGGCTTCTGTTATTATCATTTGCCGTTTCCAAAAAAAAAATCATTTTAAATCTCTGACGGTCTAGTTCTCAATCAGACTACTTGATTTGAATCGACTACTTAGCTTGAGCCCACTACTCGACTTGAATCTTCAATGTTCAATTTTCACTAAAGGGCTGTTTGATAGCATCTTAATGATTAATATCTGAATGATGCAGATGTCTGAATGATTCAGACATCCCCTTACATCTGTCCGATTAAGAGCCAGTTAATGTTCAATTTTGGATCAGAGAATGAATAAGAGTCCTTACCAAACACTCTGAATCTGTACGATTAAGAGGTTGTCGAGGGAAGGCATACTTCCCCTTGTGGATATTACTGTCTAGGCTCGAATTATTAACTTACTAAATGACTGTTAAAAAAAAAGAGGTGTTATATTAACTAAATCATTAAGAGGCTTACCAAACAGCAACTTAAGTCTTTAATATGTAAAAACATAAAATAATCTACCATTATTTTATTGATAAAATTCATAAAAGTAAAATAAGTTTGACTGCAATAATCTAATCCCCTATCCCCCCGTCCTATAAAAAAGTTTTAATTTCTTTTTAAATTTGTGTCCAACAAAAAAGCTGTAATTTCTCAAATTGATGGGTTATTTAATAAAATTAATATTATTACCAAAAACCTAATCATTAACTATCTTCTAAAAATATTATCGCTCTCATAGCTAACATTACATTTTAATAAAAGTATTATTAAAGATCCTATCACTAACTATTTCCTACATATTTATGCCAAAAAAATGAGATTTTTATTGTGAGAAGGAGAAAATATAGAGTTGCGTTCAAGAAGGTCCATAATTTTTACAAAGTTCCGAGGAACAAATCTCAACCATTGATTAATATGATCTAACGATCAAGATTAATTACATACTTTATACATGGAGGGGTATTTTGGTCATTTGGCACTAAAAAAAATTATTTATTTTATTATTTATTTTAATTTTTTATATTTTTTTAATTTTTAATTGGAGGGTATTTTGGTCATTTTGAAAAAAATATTTTTTATTTTTTTTATTTTTTTATTTTTTATTTTTAAAAAAAAATATTTTTTTTAAAAAAATTATTTATTTATTATTATTTTTTAAACAATTATTAATTTTTCCATTAATAACACATAATGTGATTGCATAATGAATCACATGTGATTATATAGTGAATCACATGTGATTGCATTCTGAATCACATGTGATTTAACTAAAACATGATAAAAACATGATTTTACACTAAAATCACATGTGATTTTACACTAAAATCACATGTGATTAAGTTATACACGTAATTATCAAATAAATATTATTTTTTAATAAAAAAATTAATACAAAAATTAAAAATTAAAAAAATAAAAAAAATTTAAAATAAAAAATAAAAAGTAAAAAAAAAATAAATTTTTTTTAAGTGCCAAATGACCAAAATACCCCTTCATTATAAAAAAATAAAAATAATTAAAAAAATAAAAATTTTAAAATAAGGGTTAGCCAAACCCATATATTAAGGATTTTAATAACTCATGCTCTAAGGGCATGAGATTAGAAGTGTTAAATGAACTCTAAGTTTCCTTTCATAATGAATAAATGCATTTATTAGTCATTAATGAATTCTATTTTTTGCATGAATTAAATGTAATTCTAAATACAAATGGTAAGTTTGAGTTCGTTAAACGTGCTTATCTCATGCCCTTAGGGCATGAGTTAGCCAAACCCATATATTAAATTGCCATGGAAAAAAAATTAAATATTTAACAATATAATTACAGTAACCCCATCTATAAAATCATATATCTCTACTATCTATAATGCATTTAGGACCTTTCCCTAAATAGCATTCTAAAAATTCAGCCAAATACTTTCCACTTTTAGATTGAATTTCATTTTAAAAAATAATGCTTGAAGCAGGTTTCGAACACGGGATCAATAGAACACTACACTAGAGTGATTACCAACTGAACTGTTAGGCTGGACGTCATTTTTTTCATAACCAATAAATATAATCAAATTCTCTGCTAATTAAATATGCCTCAAAACCCTCTCCCTCTGTCGACAGTTCCCACTTCCCCGTAGCCTTAATCAGAAACTCCTCGATTCCCCCTATTCCCTCGGTTCCTTCAACCTTCATCTGCAAAAGCCTCGATACCTTCAATCCTCTTCCCCCGCCGATTAAGTTCCCCATAACCCTAACCATGAACCTCCTCGATTCCGCCTCGCTCCTTCAACCTTCACTCTGTGTCACAATGGCCTCGTGGTTTCCATCAAAATTCACCATGTTCTCCAGATTCACATAGTTTCAGCATCGGAATCTCCTAACGAAGCGTATGCGGTATACAACTCCTTCATACGGAGATGAATTTGTGCTAGGCGTAAGCTGTTAACTTGTTATTTGTCCTTCAAATATAAGATTTAATAATCGATTTTAATGAGTAAGCATTATATCAAGTATGAAGGTGATTCTTGGTTTATTTAATTTTATATGTACCATGCTCTTTAAATTCAGAGTTAGGGACCGTTGTTAGAAACTTAAATGTACAGAGTTATCAATCAAATATAAGATCTGTGAAATTCGTATGTACTCTATTTCATGAATATGTTTTAGCATTGTGCAATCATCATTGTGTATGGTTCATATAGTTCATGAACCAGAATCGATTTCGATACCTAATATGTTGCTAATTTTGTTCAACAGAGCAGTTAAACCAAGCAAAAGTGATTTATATTGAAGTTCCTGCTATGGGTCTTAAAAAAGTAAGTAATCTATGCTCTATTGTCATTATCTTTGTTTTCATATTTGTTGTGATTATTATTGTTAGCTGTTGTTCATTTGAACTCATGTTGAACCATGGTTTACTAAAATTATCTACTTTTGGCAGACTAGAAAGTAAAATAAGATCACTGGTAAAGGGTCAAATTTGACCTGTTTGTTAACTGAACTTGTTCTGACCCTGGTGGACTTAATGTGTTTTCAGATTAAAATTAAAAGGTAGATACATGTCTGGTTACAAATGCCTCCGAAGGCTTGGGGAAGAACGACTGAAATGGACTCCAGAACTTCATGATTTGTTTGAAAATGCGGTTAATCAGCTTGGCGCCCCTGACTATAAGTATTAAGAGTTTTACCAAATGATTTGTTTGTCCATTGGTAAACTCTTGAAAATTCTTCTTTCTTAATTGTCAAGTACCGACATGATAGATGGATTATGGCATTTGTTATACTTATATGATTTGTTTATTTAATTATTTCATTTTGTAGTGGCAACACCAAAGTGCATATTGAAGACAATGGGAATTACATGACTCACAATCTGCCATATTAAAAGCCAGTTACAGACGACTTGTTTTCTTCTATATATAAGGTAAGGAGTATAGGATGCTCAAATTCATCCCTGAATCATCAAAAGGTAAGTAGCATATGATACCCAAATTCACCCCAGTGCTCCGAGGTTGAACCGCATAGTGGATATATGTGGTATTTAAGAGTAAGTATTTGCTCAAAAGAAATTTGGTGAATTATTGTGGTTGTAACGTAATTTTTTTGTTTTTCTATAACATATGTTCAGGTTCAAAAGAATTTGAAGCTGAAAATATATGCACGATCAAGGTGTCTATAGAGAATTTCACAGGACTATAAAAGCAGACAAACAATTTCAAAAATAGGCAAATCAAGCATAAATTTATATATCACATTTTAATTCATGTCGTACCCATGATTTTGTCTTAGTATTTGTGTCCACCAATTTTATTTTCTTTTCATAAATTTATATCACATTGGAGATTCATTGCAAGCATATGACAGGTTGGTCACCGGCGCCATCTTTTTCACTACAATGCATTTCATATACCTTAATTTAAATAATCATTCATTGTACAACTATTGTTAGAAAAAATGTTTGTATTGTCTATTTTATATTATTTATATTTACTTTTTGTATCAGAAACTAAGTATCAGCTTCATGCAATGGTTAGAATAGTCTCATTGTCGTAATGCTACAGATTTTGCTTCTTTTTTTCTTACTACTTTGTATAGTTAGTAGACAAAGACAATGCTTAATTTGTAAAATTATGTGTCCTTGGTTTTTTGAAAGACAATATTTGAGTATATTTTGTATGACTATCAGCTATCTTACAAAGCTTGTCCTAAAAGGTTTGTACTATACACTTTACTGCCACGTAACAGAAAAGGTAAATAATTAGCCATTATAGTTTCATAAAACGGAGATGGTTAGAAGGATTTACGCTGTAACAATTGATATGTTGCGACTTTAATTTTGATATTACAAGTCTCAAAAGAAATTTGTATTTAAAGCTATACATTGACTATATGCTTTTAACAAGAGTAAGGCTTTAGAGGCCTCGGCTTGCGATTGCCATGCATGATCATGGTGTCATCGTAGAATACCACCGCCCCCACCATCATTTCGCCGCAAAATATAGCTACAGGGTACTCGGCGCCGCATTGCGCGGGTACCCTGCTAGTATCCATTAACACACGAAGTAATTACATTGGTAACATTTACCAAATACAAATGGTAAGTTTGAGTTCGTTAAACGTGCTTATCTCATGCCCTTAGGGCATGAGTTAGCCAAACCCATATATTAAATTGCCATGGAAAAAAAAATTAAATATTTAAGAATTTAATTAGAGTAACCCCATCTATAAAATCATATATATCCATTAACACACGAAGTAATTACATTGGTAACATTTACCAAATGTTACTATTATTATCAATAGATGATAAATAGTTTATTTATTTCATCTAAACTACCTTTTACGTTGATTTCTGTTTCTTTTTTGATATTTCACGTGACTTTATCCTCATTATTATTATTTTATTGTGTTTAAATGATTATTTTTATACAATAACAATAATTTTTTTGATGGTGTCTTTTATTTTAATTTTTTATTATTTAAAATTATTTTATACAATTGTATTATAAATATTAAGCAAATTTGCAACTAATCCAAATTTATTTATATAATTGTTGTGTACAGATCAAGTAAATCTACACTAAATCAACATATTTGCATGTATTCCAAATATCAATTTGAATAATAATTGTCCAAGTTACACTAATAAATTAATAGCATGTTAATTTATAAATATGATGTATCTGTTTACAACACGTCACGGAATGTGGACCCGAGCTCGTCATTATTAATAATTTTCAGTTGTGTGTTTTTTTGAACGGGAGGGGTAACCTCGAGAGTTTCGGCAATATCATCATCCCAAGGAACCCGTAACAAAGAAAATATATATATATATATATAAAGCTAGCAAGTAGCTAGTAGCAAAGTAGCAAAAATGAAATAGTCATTCTGTGTGCTTTAGTGCATGTGTGACAAAGAGATGCAGAGTTGAAAATGGGAGTCTGGTAGAAATAAATTTTCAAACCTGGAGAAAGAGGCAATGCATTGTATTGATGAATAGAATCAAATTGAATACCTTGTCTTGTAATGATGAAGAAACATACGTGTAACTTAAAAATCTTGAATTATACTATATGCTATCTCAAAATTATTGTCCACAAACAAATATAACACAGTTTAAAAAAAAAGTATATTTGTTACTTTGTGCGACCAATGAAGTTCCATATTTACCATCTAATTATTTGTTGATTGGTTAAATTTTTAAGTGGATAATAATTTTGGGACATATAAAAAGGCACATGGTATATGTAACTTAAGGAAAATGACCAAAATGCCCTCACATGTTTTGCATGTGAGCTTAGCTAACGGCTAAAATTAGACGGAAGGACGAAAATCCATAATCTAAAAGAGTTCAAGGTAAAAAAAACTGAAAAAAAGCACAAAAAATGTGGAATTGATTAGACCGCTCCCAATGGTGACGGCAACTGACGCCGTCAGTTGCTGCCAACTCAGCGCCACGTCAGCAGACAAACTAACTAACACTAAACTGACGTAGTCATGCCAACAACACTCCGTCACTTCACCAAATTTGGGCCCCACCATTTACTTTTCTTTTTCTGATAATATATACAACTAATTAAAACATATAACTAATAAAAATAAATTACATTAATTAAAAAAAGACATTATATAAAAAGTTTATTTTAAAAAAAAGAAATTTGAATTTTTTAGATTTTTTTTTGAATTTTTTTAAATATTACCTTTTTCAGAAACTTTAATTTTTTTTAAAAAAAAAAAGTAAAAAGAAAATAAAATAACACGCACTCTCTCTCCCCCTCTCTCTCGCTCGTCTTCATCTCCAACCGGCGCCCTCCTCCGTCTCGTCCCCAAACTCGCGAGACTCAAACCGGCGCTCAAACCGGCGGACCGTGCCAACGGTGCCGGTACCGGGGGAAAACCAGCGGTGCCAACTGGCGGTACCGTTGGCACCGGTCTTATACCACATGGATAATTTGTGTAATTTACTCTTTTTTCACTTAAGGCCCATGTGAGGCTTCTTTTTCTAATCTTCTTTTTTTCTTTTTTCCTCGGTTTTCTATTTTACCATATTAATGTGGCTTTTAGGTCGATTTTGGTTGATTAATGATATCCAAATTTGTTTGCAATGTTGAAACTGAAGGTGTTATGTGTTGATCATATGAAACTTCTATAGTTTTCTTTTCCTTTCTATTTGGACCGGGAAATAAAAAAAAATAATATATTTTATTTTTAATATCTATTCTTTTCTCTTTACTTCTTTTATCTTTTTTTTTTTTTCATTTAAAAAGTCTAGAACACTGTGTTAGGTCACCTAATTTGAGTTCTTGTATTTAAAGTAATTAATGAAATTGTAAAGAGTACAAGTAGAATTGACCTAGAATCAGATTCAAACATCACCTAAATCTCTACTATATATAATGCATTTAGACCTTTCCCTAAACAGCAGGCTGAAAATTCAGCCAAAATCTTGCTATTTTTGGAATTTTATCCTTTTGCTAAAAAAATGCGGTAGCAAGGTTTCGAAACCGCAACCTGTTGTTTAAATACGAACGCTCGAACCACATGGCCAGGCCTCCATCTACGACATTTATCGAAATAAAATACTATTAAATGGACAAATTATACGCTTGTTCACAACTGAGTGGGCTTTATCCCACCAAAACAATTGAGTGGTCAAATCTTTTAGGCCCATCATTTAAATCGGACGCTACACTCTACGGCAGTCAATAGTCATGGATGCTTCATTCGCCCGTTTGTTCATCCGCCTGTTCACATGCCCTCCTCGAACCCAACATTTCACAGGGATAGAACCGAGGAGCCATGGCCAGTCATTGATTCAAGTAAAGCCAATCATCTTCATGCGCCTCCTCGATTCTGCAATTTTCTTCTTCGATTTCTTCAAGAATGAGTATCCTTTCTTCACCATATAAATACAACATATCGATCTGAGGGTGCCTGTGTTATGTGATCAGGCTGTAGGTGAAGAAAAGAGAAGCTCCGGTTGCGGAAAAAAGTGCCGGCGAAGAAGTCGAAAGACGCTAAGGATCCGAAAAACAGAAAAGGCCTGATAGAGCGTTCTTCGTCTTCATGTAAGTTTCTTAAATCTTAATTTCCACGAGATCTGTTTATATTTGCTTAATTGTTTGTTTAGGTGAAAAGAATGAAGAAATCTGTTCAATTTGTTGTTGATCTGTGACAATTTTGATTTAGGTGAAAAGAATGAAGAAATCTGTTCGGATACAATGTAAAAAAATCGCAACAACAAAGAATACAACAAATCGGTCTTTCTGGTGAGCGTCGTTTTCCGTTATCCCAACAAACTTTTGACCTTTTTATCCGGTTTCTCTAATGATACGTTTTTCTTATTATAGTGAAGGTGGGTAAAGCTATCGTGACAAATGGAAATCATAATCCGCTGCTGGGCGTATAATTTTCGTCAAAAATATCTATATTCATATACTTTTGCTTCAGTTCAAATAAAATTGATGTTCTATTTGTTTCTTAATTCAGGAGAAAACTCCCTTTGGTGCTAATGCAGTGAAAAGGAAATCTGAATACGATAAAACACTCCAGGCATACAACAAGAATCTGGAACATGAAATTTTCATTAGAAAAAAACAAATCTGAAAATTTTAAAATCTACACTTTTATGTTCTTAAATCTTAGGCTGAAGTGATGGATGTCTCTGAAGAAGAGGTAGAGGGGTAATCTGACAAGTGGCTCATGAGAATGAAGCAGATGATGATGATGATGATGATGATGATGATGATGATGATGATGATGATGATGATGATGATGATGATGATGATGATGATGATAGTGGAGGGTAATTCATCAATCATCCAAATTGAAACTTAATATGTATCTATTCAAATGCATAAGCTGATGATATCGCTCAAATTAAAAACATTGGATTATCATTGTTTTTTTAATAAAAAAATTGACATAATAGTGTCTCGGGTAACTCAAACCATTTCGACCCACAAATAAATTTGACAATATTTTTGGCTCTTAATGCAGGTCTTGTGTTATGTTAGACAAATAGCCCAAAAGTTGTATATGGACTTGGAAGATAGCGAACTGTTTTGCGTACTTTACGTTAAAAATTAATCATGTAATTCTTTGGTAGAGTCATTTGGCAGAGTAGGTAACTGAGTATACTGGGGCATTTCTGGTTTATGAATCTTTGGCAAGTCCGGTAAATTAATCAAGATGGTTTCTTGCTTCTGCTCTAAGGTTGCTGGTTCTCATTGACGTGTGTGTGATGATCAACAATAGTATGACATATGAAGGGTATTTGTGAGGCAACATTGCGATGAAAATGAATGTTGTAGGGAAGTTTTGATGATAAACCTTTGAATTAATTGCTTTCTTTTATATATGAATTAATATGCTAAATACCATATGTTATCAGTTTTATCTTTAAAAGTCAAATTTAAAGTTGGTATAAAGAATTGCTTCATTTGTTGCAAGTAATAGTTTCAATCATGTATCATCTGGACCATCCTTGGCTTGACTTGGGTAGACTTATGTTGACTGGTCACCACTAGCAACCATCGCTACCTCCACTAGCAGAAACCAATTTGTTACTACAAAATATAGTCACAGGGTACCCGTTGCCGCATTGCGCGGGTACCTGCTAGTTTGTATTAATGTATCATCACATTCACTATGTAATCACACGCAACATAAAATGGTAATAGTACATATGTGTTGTTGATTGGGAAAACATACATATTAGAGTTCTGGTATTATTGGGAACGGATTGATTCAGTTTACCAATTTTCAATTGCAAGTTATCGATTTTTTGTTAGATTTGATTTTGGTGACCAATTTTTTATATGATATATCAATTGCAGGTTATCGATTTTTTGTTAGATTTGATTTTGGTGACCAATTTTTTATATGATATATCAATTGCAGACTATTGCTTGGAGCAATGATAGAAACAATCTATCTACTGCATAGGCGCATGTGTGTTATTTTGCACTCGTGTATCGACATGAGATCAATTCAACAATAACATAGGTGTTTGTGTTTCGTTACATAGCTATATTCATGCATGTATGTTGTTAAGTATTTTTTTTATACATTTAAATGCAAGTTTGTTTGGAGCAACATAAATGTTATTGATGATCATATATGTGTACATGGAATGCTCACCTATAACATTGATATCTATGACAATTATAGAATTAATACCTTCATAAATGTTCTTGATAAAAATAAAAAAATAATCTTGTAAAGATCATAAATTATTGTAAACTAAGCAATATATAAAAATAATACACATATGGTATTATTTTTCGAAAATATCAGTTATAAAAATAATACACATATGCTCAACTCGAATGAAATGACAACATGAAAACAAGAAATTTTCGAAAATAATGCTTAAATTTTAAGAAAATTTAAAAAAAGGAAATAAAAATTAAAAAAAAAGTAAAATGTCGTAAATAGGTCTGAACCATTAATATGAAAAGAAAAATGATTTGAAATTAATTTACTGATTGGCTTAAACAGACACATTTTGTTTGGTTGTAACCAAAATTTGGTGTATTAAAGTCATGTTAAAGGTTTTTTGAGATCTTAACATGAGTTTAACACACGTGTTAAAAAATAGCAGTATGATGTTAAAAGACAAAAGGGTGTTAAATGGTCTCACATTTAAAAAAAGGGCAAAATGCATAGAAGGGTAACCTACTTTCCATCAAAGTTTATTTAAGGGTATGTACTTTTGTTTTGATTACTAAAGGGTAACCTACTTTCCATCAAAGATTATTTAAGGGTATGTACTTTTGTTTTGATCACTAAAGGGTAACCTACTTTCATAAAAGTATATAAAAAGGTAAAATGTGACTTGTGAAACCGGTTACCGGTAATAAATTTTTCCATTTGTTTCCCACGTGACTATTTAATGCTTATATGATTAGTTTTGTTTCACAGCCTTCAAACTAGGTCAAAATAATGTCGATCAATTCTTCGTTCAATTTCCAAAATTCCATCTTTCGTTGAACTAATGGTTAAGGTATGGAAACAAAACTAATCTAGTGATCCAAGTTAATCAAGTTCAAGACTCATCTCATGAAGAAGCTCAACTTTAAGAACCAACACATGACCCTTTTTTGAATTTATTGTTTGAGTAAAATGATTTAGAAACAAAGAAACATGTACACTTTGAACTACTTTTTTTTGTAACCGTTCATTTTGGTTGGAACAAGTAAATTAAACTTGTTGAGTGAGTACGTCATTTTCCCCTTTTTATATACCTTTATTAAAGTAGGTTACCCTTTGATAAACATTTATGAAAGTAGGTTACCCTTTGGTCAACCTTTATTAAGGAATTTTACCCTTTAGTGATCAAAACAAAAGTACATACCCTTAAATGAATTTTGATGGAAAGTAGGTTACCCTTCTATGCATTTTGCCCTTAAAAAAAAGATGGACTTTGAAGCTCTTTGTTGGTTGTAACCAAAATTTGGTGTATTAAAGTCATGTTAAAGGTTTTTTGAGATTTTAACATGAGTTTAACACACGTGTTAAAAAATAGCAGTATGATGTTAAAAGACAAAAGGGTGTTAAATGGTCTCAGATTTAGAAAAAAGATGGACTTTGAAGCTCTTTCTTGACCATTGGCGGACGCCAAAGCTTTGGTGATTCGAAATTGGCGAGGAGGAGAACGGTATGGTATGACCGTCAAAGAAGTTTGACGAGCCCTTTGACAAGAAGTTAATAAGGTCATGTTTAGAAAAACTTATTTAGAAGGTTTTTAGCTTATTAGTTTATTAAAAACCTAAATAACTATGAATATTTAAGCTTATTTAGATTTATTAAGCTAATACCTTAAAAAAAATGGGTTTTGATGATGAGGGCTATTTTTAAATGCATTAAAGATAGTACAAATCAGTAATTCCGAAAATTCAGGAGTTGGTTATGGATGAATGTACAACAGTTTTATGCATGTTTTATTACAGCCCTTAGGGATGTCATTATTAAAACCTAAAAAAATACTTCAAATAATGTTCCGACAGTAAAACGTGACAATAATATATTTACGATTAAAAGATGTCCTTTGTAACTTTCCTTTACGAAAACCATTCCTACATCTCGCTCCGCCTATAAACTGCGGTTAAAAGAATCAGGGTTTAAAATTAGGGTTTTTGTTTCCTCCCCTCTCACAAATTATCAATTATAATGGCCGACGAAACCGCTATCGCCGCCGAGACCACCGTAGTAGATGATTCAACTGCAGCCGCACAAGAGATGGACCTCGAAACCGTTAATTCCGATGACGTTAACGCCGGTAAAAGAGGTAGAGAAGAACTGACCACTGAATCACCGGAGAACGGGAACGAATCGAAGAAGCCGAAAGTGGAAGAGAATGAGAAATCTGTGGAAGAACAGAGACTTGAGAAAGAAGAAACAAAAGCTGGTCCGGTTTCTGTTGGGTATAAGAACTTTGAGAACTCTGTCGAGATCTTTGATTACTTCTTCAAGTTTCTTCATTTTTGGCCTCCAAATCTGAATGTTAATAAGGTATTTGGATTTATTTTTTGATTTTATTTCATTACTTCATCAAGTTTATTGCTCATATAATTAACTTCACTGAAAAATAATTATTAGAAGTAACTGCAAATATTAACGTACAGTGAAACCAATTAGCTAGTGGCACTGTGGCATTGATCAGTTTTGTACTAACTTCATACCAGTTGGTATTGAGTAAATTAGATTAAGGGGGTGTTTGGCTAAGCTTATTTTCTGAGCTTATGGGCTTTCCTCAAATACTCAAATATATGATTTTTACAACATATGGTAGACTTTTACATGCTTTAAAATGTGTAGTGTATGAATAAGTTTCCGTGGTGTAGATATCAGCTTTCTTTTTTTTATGTAATTGCTTACAAAACACAAAATCCATGAAATCAGTATGAGTAAAATGTGTTGAAATATTAGTTTGATAGTGAGTTAGGTGCTGTTTGTTTTCTGACAAAAGGTCTTCCTGGGGTCTTTTGTCTTCGCGGCGCAGATTACGCGCAGAAAAAACCTCCCGCAGATGTTTGTTTTTTGGAAGCTCGCAGATCTTTTTATGTCTGCAGAAGGTCTTCTCCAAAAAGCTTTAGGCATTAGCTTCTTGGGTCTTCCAAACCTAAAAAAACACATATCCTCCAAACAACATACTATAATTTTATATTGATTATTTTAATATTGTTAGACGTAGGATATATTAAATTTTGATTTATTTGAGCAAGTCTACAGATGTTAAAAAACAAACAACAGCTTTCTTGCAGACTGCAGACCTTTGGTCCACCCATAAGCTGCAGCAGTTGGCAGATGTGGTCCGCAGACAGCAGATCTTTTTGCTCTAAAAAAAAACCGCACCTTAGTATCTATATCTTCATTAACATGTTATTCGACCACCTTTTAAAATCATTAATTTACAAATTTGATTACAGTATGAGCACGCAATGTTGTTGGACTTGCTAAAAAAGGGACACCAAGAAGCAGACAAAAAGATTGGTGCGGGAATTGACGCGTTCCAAGTGCGTTACCACCCCGAGTGGAAAAGCCGATGTTTTTTTCTGGTGAGAGAAGATGAATCTTCTGATGATTTCAGTTTCAGGAAATGTGTGGATCACATTCTTCCTTTGCCTGCAAACATGGTGGTGAAATCTGATGTTAACAAGGCGTTGGGTGGTGGTGGTCATGGTGGCAGGGGTGGCGGCAGGGGTGGTGGTCGTGGGAATTGGCGGGGACGTGGTGGTGGTAGGGGTGGTAGAAGGAATTGAGGAAGTTCTTTTGTTGTTTTTTGGTGAATGAAAGACAGTATAATATATTATAGTATGTACTGATCTTCTTTGAATGTTGGATTTTGAAATTTTTGTAATGGTTTGATTTTGGAAGTTACATGAGCTGCAATTTCTTTCTTTAGTTTTTCACTTCTTTTTTTTTTTTTTTAGTTCTTTCGTTTTTGTTTTTTAAATTGCTTAGAACACAAGGTATGGGTTGTGTTAAACCTATGTCAAAAGACATTTTTGTCTCTTTAAAATGGTTTTGACGTCTTCCTCAAAGTTACACTTCTTGTATAACATTCATTTAACGTCTTTATGGGATCCAAAAAATACTCTAAACCAATTATAATTTAACTCATGAACAAACTTTTATATGGGCTACGGTACTTTAATCTTTATGGTGTTCCTTGTTGCACTTTATTTACGACCAGGTTTGGGTTTGTTTGTTGTATTGTTAAAAACATGTGCAAATTGGACCGAGAACTGACCAGAACCGAAGAAACGAACTGAGCTATATCGGTTCGGTTTTCGGTTCTAACTTTAATGCAAAATCGGTTTTCGGCTCCGGGCGGTTTGGTTCGGTCAAACTCCAAGAAAAAACTTTCTCGGCTCTTAGTTTGGTTCCCATCGGTTTGGTATGGTTCCCGTCGGTTCTCGGTCTAGTTCGGTTCCGAGCGTCATCGCGGAAAGCATTTTCTCTGTTCTCGGTTCAGTTCAGAGCGATTTTGTTCGGATCTTGGACCGCACACAAGCCTAGTTTGTGGTTGTAACTTACACACAAAACCAGTTCTCGGTCCAGTTCAGTCGATCCAAAACCGAAAAAAAAACCCGAACAAAGTCTAACAAACATTTTCAGTTCTTGGTTCGGTTCTGAGCTTCATCAGTTCGATCCTCGGTCAAACCAAAACCATTGTCTCAGTTCGGTTCAGTTACGAGCAGTTCGGTTCTTGCACCGTGCACACGCCTAGACTATCCTAGTCATTTATAAATTATTTTTAGAAAAGGAACAAATTAGCAAGATGATAACCTAAGCAAGAACATGAGGTTATTCAAGAACATCAACAATAGAACATGATAACCTAACCAAAAAGATGATGTTATTCAAGAACATCAACAATAGAACGAACACATCAACAAAATTCTACAACAAGCAACTTGTTAAACCCTACAAAACTTAGCCGAACATTATTACCACCTTCCTCAAACACCCAACACTTCAAGCCGCCACCGCTTGCTTGTGCACAAAGGCGACACCTTTCTCAATACTCCCTTTCAACTCCACCTTCAAAGCCTCCAACCCCTTTTCTTCATACTCACTCAACCCTTCAAGATCCGACCCAATAACCGCCTCAATCCCTTGCTTCCCAAGTTTCACCCGAGACGCAAAAAACCCTAATTCCGTCAAACCCGACTCAACAAACGCGCACTCGTAAACATCACTATCTCCATCGAGCGCCTGCAACGACGACTCCAAAAACCGCGCCGCCGCGTACGCCATCGACAACGTCGCGGACCCTGCGCCCGCTTTCGCCTCCACCACCTCCGTTCCGCCGTTTTGAATCCTGACCGTCAGATCGGCAACTTCTTGATCGGTGAAAGTAACGGACGGTTTAGCCTTCGAGAGCAAGGGTAGAATCGTAATTCCGGCGTGCCCGCCAATAACGGGGACATCAACGTCAATAAGCTTCAAATTCTTCTTTTGTGCAACAAACGTGTTTGCTCTCACTACATCTAGAGTTGTTACACCAAAGAGCTTTTTCGAGTTGTATACGCCTTTTTGTTTTAAAACTTCAGCAGCAATCGGGACGGTTGAGTTGACCGGGTTGCTAATTATGTGAATAAACGCATCCGGACAGTTTTCGGCAACGGATTCAATCAACGTTTTCACGATTCCCGCGTTTATATTAAACAAATCGTCACGTGTCATCCCGGGTTTTCTTGGAACGCCAGCTGGAATCACAACAACATCGACGCCTTTTAAACAATTCGCCAGCTCATCGTTTCCGGTGAAATCGCGGACTTTTGAGGGTGTATTGCAGTGGCTGAGATCAGCTGCTACTCCTTTCACGTTTGCAATATCGTAAAGATGGAGATCGGAAACTAGCGGTGACATTTTGACCAAAAGTGCAAGTGGTTGACCAATTCCACCAGCTGCACCAAGAATTGCTACTTTGAAAGATGCTTGAATTTTAAAGTTAGTTGATGGTTTTTGAGGGTGGGTTTGGGCAAAAGTGGTTGTGGTTAATTTATGGCCCGTGAAGGATGATGAGAATGCTGATGTGGCGGATTTGAGACCGTTGGATGTTTTGAGATGAGTTCGTGAGTTGAAGTTTAGGTTACATGTATTGGATTGTGAAAGTGGGGTGGGTTTGGAGTTGTGGGATATTGTTGTTGATCTGATTGAAAGTGCACTTGCTGATGTGGCTGCCATTTTAGACCCTGAAGAATACAAGAAAGTATAAGATTTATAGATCGTTATATGTAGAGCTAGTAATCTTTAATGGGTCAAACATGTATAATGAAACAGGTCAACTGAGTTGAAGGTTGTCAAAAGTTGTATTTTTAATGCATATATATATATCCAAAAAAGTAGATTATTATCGGAATTCATAACATCTTTTAATCATACTTGACACTAATTAATCTTAATAACTTCCGAATTTTGGACAAAGCGTGTTTCGGGTAAACTCGACCCATACCAAAATTAGTTATATTGACCCATTTTTGCCACTTCTAGTTACATATAACAATAAGATAAAGCAAAAATAATATGAATATGATAAGCATGTAAATGACGAATACAGAGAACAAGAGCAAGTCAGTTGCTTGAGTCAGCAGTTGTATCAATATATATATTTCCTGATCTAAAATTGGATCAAAAGCTAGAATTTATAAATTTCTGATCTAAAAGCTGGATCCAAAGCTAGAATTATTAAATTTTTTATCTGAAAACTGGATCCAAAGCTAGAATTTATAAATTTCCTGATCTGATCCAAAACTAAAAATTTATAAATTCCTGATCTAAGAAGACTAAAAATACACATAACACTGACATATCGATTTCGTACATTCCACAAACTTTTTTGTGAAAATTACGTGCACAATAAATCAAATCATCAGCTTAAATTACAGTTTGTAATGCATCAAAATTTCAAATAATCAGCTTAAATTGGGGCTTAAGACACATCAAAGGAGAAAATTTCAAAAATGATGAATGAAGTGTGATAACGCTAAACTATGAACAACTATATCTTAAAAACCGAGACTAAAACTTCCAGATCTGTAATTCCTAGAAAATCGAAAAACAGAATCATGTAAACGTTATCGATAGATACTGAAGGATATACGTATGTATGTACATACCTGTATTGATAGCAGTTCTGGATCTGGATGAGATGAATGTGTGTAACGGCGAGGTGCAGTTGCGTTTGTTTAAATAGTAGGTGAAAGAAGTGTGTGTTGAGAGTAGTCGGAGACTATCGGTTTTTAGGTTTCTCCGCCGACGAGCCTCGATGCAATCTACTCTGGCGTGGAACCATCCGTATCTCAGGTACTATTATTCTGATTCCCTCTATTGAATCCTGGCCGTTTGATCCCATGACCTGTATGAACGCTCTTGATTTATTCCAATTTTGTTTTTATATGTAAATTTAAGTTTCAATATACACGTTAATATCATCTAGGGCTGTCGAAGATAACCAATATCCGCTCTACCCGCCCGACCCGTTTCGAATTCGGGTAGTTCGGGTAACGGGTATAAACATTTGAATATCGGGTAAACCGAATATAATACGGATTGGGTATAAGGTAATATTTTAAGGTGGCGGGTATACCCGAAATAATCGAATTTTATTATAAGGAAATTTTAAAGGTAATATTTTATAGTTTTAAAAATAAAATACGATCGTTATGTTTGTAGTCCGTGAATTTATATTTTTTTTTGAAACGGCTTTCATTAAAAACGAACCTAGCAAAAAGCTAGGAAAAACAACACAAGAAACCTATCTATTATAAGGTAAGCTAGGAAAAACAACACAAGAAACCTATTTATTATAAGGTAAAATAAGCCATACGGCCCAACTAACTTTAAATTTATCTCTACGATTACAAATCCAAAGAAACGCGACTTCTTTAATCATATCCACAATGACGCTCCTCCGAATGTCCCCATTATTAAACGTAATAGCATTACGGAACCGCCACATGACCCACACCACCGTGAATACCACCGCTTCTATAACCAACTTAGATCGAGAGGTCAAAGAGCTATTATCGAGAATATACAAAAACTCATCCAAATCTTCAACATTAGTATCCACAACTTGTAACCAATGGCCAATAGCACGCCACACGTCTTTTGCAACCTGACAACTCCAAAAGTTGTGGTTCGTATCTTCAATACCATCCCTACACATAACACATTGTATATCGTCCAAAGGGACTCCTCTAAAAGACAAGTTGATTTTAGACGAGACCCTATTCAAGTTGACCTTCCAAAACAAAATGTTCACTTTTCCGAGGGACAAGGGTATTCCATCTAGTATGAACCGGAGATGAAGGAAGAAAAAGATTATCAAACCACCTTCTCGCACCTTTGACTTCATAATCCCCGTCATCCCCAATATCCCATACCCAACGATCCGGCTCATTTGTTAGCATTTTACCCTCAATTAAACGATCTAACCCCGATATTTGATCTCCCTTCCTTCCGCCCCTAATGCCCCTGCTCCACGACCAAACCACCCCACCGTTAGAAATTCTTTCTGCCACCGAACATTGCTTATCATTTTCAAGCAGCCATATTCGGGGGTAATCAACGTGGAGAGGTCTCGGCCCCAACCAATTGTCTAGCCAAAACCGGGTATTTTGACCATCACCAACCCTTATTTTAAAATGACCCATAAAATCGATCCCTCTGTCTTTAATTTTTTTTATCATTTTTAAAATAGAGGCCCACAGAGAGGAACCAGGCCCACGGCAATTAGCCACCAAATCCAACGATCCATTATCGTTGTAACACCTCAATTTTTAATGCAAAACATTTGTCCAAAATAAATCATTTTCATAAATAGAAGACCAGTTCCAAAACACGGATTTACAAAAAACTTTGATATGAAAATCAGAGTATGAGGTTTGGTGTTACAAAATATATCAAAACCAAAGTTAAGCATAAATCCGCTCTAGTGATCTTCTACTCTAGGCCCCGCATAACCCAATCCATGCGCACCTAAATCCTCGATCCAGAACCTAAGTACATAGCAACAAACAAGGAGTACGTGAGACACAAAAATGTCTCGTGAGCTACATGGGTTTAGACCCCAATAATATCAAGTATCACATCGTATATAAATACATATTTATATTTACCAACACATCCTAGTCACTCTATGGTGACTACATCCTAGTCACTCTATGGTGACTCTATCGATCCTGCCTTCCTAGCATACATATCTAGTACATAAACATATATGTACTAGAACACAGTCATATCTAATACATAAACATATATGTATTAGAACACAAGCGAACCTAATACATAAACATATATGCATTAGATTCCTAGATTACCTAGTACGCAAACATATGCGAACTAGAAGCACCCGTGTGCTTAGTGTACAAACATATGTACACTCGTCTCAGTGACCGGGATCACCCCCGCGTCACCACCATCTATCTCTAATCATAACTCTATCAGTAATGCCAGTCAAAGCCTTCGGCTATCACATCAGTCATCAAACAAGTTAGTTAACTATTATCAATAATATATACTAACTCAACACATAATAAGTCTAGACAAGCATTAAATAGACCGTTCATAAATAATCAAAATACTTCATATAGCTATGTACTCAGTAAAGTCCACACGTACTCATCTTAGCAATAAAATGCTCCAACCGTATTCCTTACGTCAGTTTCCTTGCTTCACAATTCGGTCAACCTTCCAAGACCTCACCAAATGCCTAATACAATAATCACAAGATTATCAACATCACATACTATTACTATTGTGTCCATCTATCTCTAGATAACACTTATTAACACATTTCCCCCAATTATGGAAATTTACCAAACCCTAGGTTTAACCAACCCTTAAGATTCTTGCAAATCATAATCATACACTTGCTTCCTTCGTTAATATATCATCTATTAAGTGTATACATCATTTATTCACCATAAACCATAACCCCCAATAACTAGGGTTTCAAACCCAACCATCAAAATACATAGATCTAAAGCTACAAAGATCAAGGAGTGAAGACATACCTTTAATCTTCACTTATCAGTGGAATCTACCAAGGATTTGTGAAGGATTCGACCTCAATCAGTCCTCAAGCTCGAAAATCGCCAAAGGAAGAAACTAGGGTTTGCACATGCCATTAATGAGCCAAAACCCGACTATAATGCTGCTCGACCAAAGTTCACGGCGTGAACATTAGTTCACGTCGCTAACTTCGCGCTTCGTGAACTTCGCGATCGCTAACAGGTCGGGAACCACTTCACGCACAAAAGCCCAACCTTCGGTAGACAGTTCCCGATCGGGAACTTCCCTTCGCGGCGCGAACTCCCTAATGCAGCACGGCTGCATTTTTCGGTTGTTGTCTCGACCCGGTTTCGCCCATAACTTTCTCATACGGTGTCCAAATGACACGAAACCAATTCCTACATTCTCTAAACGATTTATCCTTATTTATCATAATTTTTATAAATTTATTTATTTACAAATTTCGGGTCGTTACCACTATCTACCCCTTAAAAAGGATTCCGTCCTCGGAATCGCTAAGAATTCCAACCCACATCCGACCGAGCACTCCGCTCTCATTCCCTTGTGATCATTACCATCAGACTTTCCTCATTCCGGTTCCGCTAACATTACATATCCAAACATTCCCTTAACTCCGTTAAGTCCGAACGGTCAAGACCCAATTTTTTTTTTTTTTTTTAAAACTCATAATACTCAAACGGGTCTGAATTTCACAAATTGACCATAACACCGCCACTCTCTCGACCGATCCTTTCATTCCCATAACAATGGTATGACACAATCATACCATTAACTAGTTGATTAAAACGAATGTCAAACTTTAGCTTTGACCAAGCCGATATATCCCGACTTTGGTATATCCTCACATTGTCTACCCTTTGACTTAAGCACAAAGTCAACTATACTTTAACATTTTACCTTCTCGTTAAAGGTTTCATTAATCGTCCAATCCTTTACTATCGTCTTTAATTTTCATGATTTTATCAATAATCATATACTCGTTTTCCAAATTCAACCCTAAACACCCAACGGGTCAAAGTCGCACAATCCGACTATAACTCTTTTAATTATTCCGTTAACCTTTTTCACACATATACCATCGACACATTATGCCCTCAACATTCACCAATCGTTCATAACGAAAGTCAAAGCCCATCTTTGACTAAGTCGACCAATCACAAATTGGTCAAACTTGACTTTTGCGTGAAGTCAACCAAACTCTTTCAAACTAACAAATTTCATACTCACGGGGTACCATTACTAATTTATCACTTCCGGTTCTACCCATTATTGTCCCCCTAACAATTGTCCCCGTTTTTCCACGCTTTCCATTTCTCCCCAATTATGCAAGAGTCGTACATTTACATAAGGTCACACCGACCTTTACCGAATCTTGACCATCATTTGGTCACTCATGCCATCATTTAGTATTCCTTTAACAATTTTGCATCTCATCGATCAGTTTTATAACCTTTATTCTCAATTATTGGTATTAAATCTCCTACCGCGACACATTCCTCAATTTCATACAAGTTTATCATAACTTGGTTATCAAATGATGATTTACCCACTAGGAGTTTCTCTTCCCTCCTATTCTATAAATCGTAGGCACCTCCTACACATACATGACCTAAATGCAACCCGCATTTCTAACCAAATTCTCATTTACCATAACATAATAGCAATACCCATTAACCACATGGTTCTACGTTCGTTATACGTACTCATGAGCACCTACATACACATATATACATATTTATCCCGCTAGTTCCACCTAAGCACCTCTACCGTGCACACATATACCGTCCAACATCTCAATCGTGCACATATACAAATATATGCATATGCCATACCAATACCATCTAAACATCATTATCGTGCACATATACAAACATATGTATATGTCACACCAATAACATCTAAACATCATTATCGTGCACATATACAAACATATGTATATGTCACACCAATAACATATAAAAATCTCTATAGTGCACATATACAAACATACGCATATGCCACACCAATGTCATCTGACATCCATCTTTTCGCATCGTGTAGCCTTGCTACTTTCTTACACATTCAATCGTTTAATTATTCATCATGCATTCTAGCACCTCTCCCATAAAATCACATTATCGTTTTCTTTCCTATTCACATATTTCCCATTGGACATACTACTTAGCACATTCCATATAATATTATCTTTCCATTATCATATGCCTTCAAAGGCCATCACATAATGCACATGCATTGTACCCCGCGGGTAACCAATAACATTCTCTAATTGCTATTTATCGTTTCACTTACACATTAACCGTCCTTAACCGGTTCATTTCCTTAACAATTTCCAAGTCTTTTGTCACCGCCGGAGTAGCTACCACTACATTCCATTAGCCATAAATCACCGGCCAATCCAATCATCCTTGAGTCAAACAATCGACTCCGGTCCACACTCGCAACCAATAGTCCAACACTCGATGTTCTACCTTTACACATCGTGGGACTCAGAAATATTCCTTTTCAAATCGTAGTCTTACACTACACTATGACATACATCGCCACACTATTACTATGGCATTTTACCAATAATTGTCTTTTCACCCTTGACATCGAATTTATCAATATTGTCACGAAACTTGCTATGGCTATGTGCCAACTTTTACTCAACCGTTTACAACGATCAAAATCTGTCATTCCCGACACTCCTTCTTTTCTACATGGTTTCCATTTATAAACTATCTGGCATCACTACATCTTAGCCGTTCTTTCCCTCACCATACATGTATAAAATATATTACACTACTTATCCGGATTCCCGCCGGATACCCAAATTCCATGACATTCCTTACCAAGACTTAGTACTTCAGTATACTATTCTTCGCTTGTTACCGACATTCACCGACCTCGCGGTTCAACCTTTTATACTTCTTATTAACATCGTCCCTTATTTCCTTACACAATGCGACACTCCGGTCCATAATTCTTTCCAAAAAGTATAAATTTTCCATACACATAACTAATCGGGAAGACTATTCCCAAAAATATCCACTTCATACAACTTATTTTAAATTTCTTTAAGCACTAGTTCGTGAGACAATTCAACCGTTAAGCTATGATCACATAATATCTTGGCTTGGTGCATACCCAACCAATCCATACCAATAATCACGTCAAATTTCCTTTATTCCCATGGGCAATAAATTGCCTTTAAACTTTTCCCATCTATTGCTAACTCCCATTTTCTAATAACACGTTCGACCGTTGTGGTTTTCCCATTTACCTCCTTTTCACATTTTCCATCTAACCACTCGGTCGACACAATCTATCTTTCTACCAAACTCGTGAGACACAAACAATTAAGTAGGACTCGATTCCACGATATATATGAGTTGACAAGAAGTTAACGGATAAAGTACCTGACACCACATCGTGCGCCTCCTTTGCTTCCTCTCGGGTGAGTTGGAAGGATCGTCCCTTCACCTTCGCCGGTTCCGCTTTCTTTTGCGCCGTGGACACAAGTGATTCGGTCTTCTTCTTCGGGCACACGTGGCTATAATGCCCTTTTTCATGGCACGAGTAACACTCGACCTCGGCCGCCGGTTTGGATCTACAATCCCGGGCCAAATGCCCCGTTTTGCCACAATCATGGCAAATCTTCGGTTCCCCTCGGTATTCACCGGTATGATTCTTCCCACACCTCTTGCACGAGGCTACACTCCCTTGCCTAGAGAAGTTCGACGTGAACTTCCCCTTCTTGAAAGTACTCGAGCCACTCTCGGCTTTCTTCTTCTCGCCCACATAGGCCCTCTCGGCAACCCTTGCCTCGTTCACCTCTTCTACACCTCGGGCGGCACTAATGGCCTCATCTAGCGTGACCGCCCTCTTCACCTCCAATTGATAATCCCAAGGTAGCCCACTAGCATACCTAACCACTCTCAACCTCTCCTCGGAGTAGGTCTTAGCAACAAACGGAAGTAATCCCGTGAATTCCCTCGAGTACTCCTCGACCATCATATCGCCCTTCTTTAGGGTCACAAACTTCTCATGCATTTTCTCCAAATCCCTTTCGGGACAAAACTTCCTTCTCAATCTCGCGGTAAACTCTCCCACGACATTCTCTCTATCACCTCCTTCCTGAGGGTCTCATAAACTATGTCCCACCACACCATAGCATCCTCTTTTAGTAATTGTGACGCGTACATCACCATATCGGCTTTCTTGCACTTGCTACTTCCGATGACCCGCTCAGTCTCTCGGATCCACCTCATAGTCATCTTCGGGTCCGAACTACCCGTGTATACATTTGGCTTACAAGCCATGAAAGTCTTAAAAGAACAACCATCTTTTCCATCGGGTCGTGCCCTTGCATCACTACAACCACCCGTGGAAGATTTTTCCACTCGGGTGCCACCACCACCGGTTCTCTCATCCGACTTAGCCTCGGATTCACGATCTCCCCCGACCTCTCACGGTCTCCAAGAATGCGGTGCACTTCATCGGCCACCGTCCCTTTGATTTGATCAATAAAAGTTTGGAGATCTGCCATGGTTACCGGAGTCTTATTAGCTCCAACCTCCGACTCATCCACTCGATGCATCGACGGTTCACTTTCTTGTTCAACCCTCTCGACATGATGTATCTCTTCCTCCCGGTTTTCCGGGGCTTTCCCACTTTGACGAGTGTTCACCATTTCTTTCGATCAAGACTATACGAAAGACATTAAACATTTAGTACCTCTTGTACAATCCATTAGTCTCATAAGACTCTATATCCATGACCACATCAACTTTCATAGGCCCCCTAGGTTCAACCCTAAACTTAACATAAAGTCTCAAGGTTAACCTATCGATCTCAAGGAATCTTATATTCCTAATGCTACAGTCTAAGACTAGGATGGACATCCAACCTAATTCACTTAAACAGTAGCTCTGATACCAAGTTGTAACACCTCAATTTTTAATGCAAAACATTTGTCCAAAATAAATCATTTTCATAAATAGAAGACCAGTTCCAAAACACGGATTTACAAAAAACTTTGATATGAAAATCAGAGTATGAGGTTTGGTGTTACAAAATATATCAAAACTAAAGTTAAGCATAAATCCACTCTAGTGATCTTCTACTCTAGGCCCCGCATAACCCAATCCATGCGCACCTAAATCCTCGATCCAGAACCTGAGTACATAGCAACAAACAAGGAGTACGTGAGACACAAAAATGTCTCGTGAGCTACATGGGTTTAGACCCCAATAATATCAAGTATCACATCGTATATAAATACATATTTATATTTACCAACACATCCTAGTCACTCTATGGTGACTACATCCTAGTCACTCTATGGTGACTCTATCGATCCTGCCTTCCTAGCATACATATCTAGTACATAAACATATATGTACTAGAACACAGTCATATCTAATACATAAACATATATGTATTAGAACACAAGCGAACCTAACACATAAACATATATGCATTAGATTCCTAGATTACCTAGTACGCAAACATATGCAAACTAGAAGCACCCGTGTGCTTAGTGTACAAACATATGTACACTCATCTCAGTGACCGGGATCACCTCCGCGTCACCACCATCTATCTCTAGTCATAACTCTGTGAGTTATGCCAGTCAAAGCCTTCGGCTATCACATCAGTCATCAAATAAGTTAGTTAACTATTATCAATAATATATACTAACTCAACACATAATAAGTCTAGACAAGCATTAAATAGACCGTTCATAAATAATCAAAATACTTCATATAGCTATGTACTCAGTAAAGTCCACACGTACTCACCTTAGCAATAAAATGCTCCAACCGTATTCCTTACGTCAGTTTTCTTGCTTCACAATTCGGTCAACCTTCCAAGACCTCACCAAATGCCTAATACAATAATCACAAGATTATCAACATCACATACTATTACTATTGTGTCCATCTATCTCTAGATAACACTTATTAACACATTTCCCCCAATTATGGAAATTTACCAAACCCTAGGTTTAACCAACCCTTAAGATTCTTGCAAATCATAATCATACACTTGCTTCCTTCGTTAATATATCATCTATTAAGTGTATACATCATTTATTCACCATAAACCATAACCCCCAATAACTAGGGTTTCAAACCCAACCATCAAAATACATAGATCTAAAGCTACAAAGATCAAGGAGTGAAGACATACCTTTAATCTTCACTTATCAGTGGAATCTACCAAGGATTTGTGAAGGATTCGACCTCAATCAGTCCTCAAGCTCGAAAATCGCCAAAGGAAGAAACTAGGTTTTGCACATGCCATTAATGAGCCAAAACCCGACTATAATGCTGCTCGACCAAAGTTCACGGCGTGAACATTAGTTCACGTCGCTAACTTCGCGCTTCGTGAACTTCGCGATCGCTAACAGGTCGGGAACTACTTCACGCACAAAAGCCCAACCTTCGGTAGACAGTTCCCGATCGGGAACTTCCCTTCGCGGCGCGAACTCCCTAATGCAGCACGGCTGCATTTTTCGGTTGTTGTCTCGACCCGGTTTCGCCCATAACTTTCTCATACGGTGTCCAAATTACACGAAACCAATTCCTACGTTCTCTAAACGATTTATCCTTATTTATCATAATTTTTATAAATTTATTTATTTACAAATTTTGGGTCGTTACAATCGCCATATATTGATTTAATCACTTTGACCCATACCATATTTTCATCTTTTATGAACCGCCACACCCATTTCAACACTAGAGCAATGTTGAATGAAAATAAGCTCTCGATATAGCCCACCGTTTGTCTTAGATGCTAATGCCGTCTCCCAATTAACTCAATGAATCTTTTTAATTTCTTCCGTACCGCCCTAAAAGAACGAGGCCCTCAACCGTTCAAGACTTTTGTCAACAATCTTTGGCATAACAAATAACGACATATAGTAAATGCCCATTCCACCCAAAACCGATTTTAAGAGCATAGATCTACCACCGATATAAAATATTAACTTTCCACTTAGACAATTTTTCTTGAACTTATCTATTAAACCCCCCCCCCCCAACTCTTTTGTCTTGACATACAATCACCCACCGGTAGACCAGGATAGTTAAACGAAATCTTGCCTCTACTAACCCCAAGTCTTCCCGCCATCTCACCTACCTCACGTTCCGAGACCCCCACACCATATAAGTTAGACTTGCGTAAATTTAATTGTAAACCGGAGGCCATATGGAAGTGATGCAATAAAATAAGTAATTTCTCCATGTTATCAAGAGACCATTCTCCCATAAAATAGCATCATCCGCATAAAGTAAATGAGATATCGTAACCGAATCAACATTTACCTTAACACCTTTAAATAATTGAAGAGAAATCGCGTCTTCAATTGCCACGTGAAGACCCTCCATGGCAATAATAAAAAGGAAGGGCGATAACGGGTCACCTTGCCTTACACCTCTTTCAAGACGGAATTCTTTAGAAGCATTTCCATTTAAAAGAATTGAAGCCCTAGATGAGAGCAAAATTTCACTAATCCATTTCCGCCATTTATCCGGAAAATGCATAAATTCCATTATCCTGTCTAAAAAATCCCAGCTAATAGAATCGTAAACTTTTTCAAAATCAGTTTTTAACACCATAGCTTTTTTCTTTTTCTTTTTATACCAAGCTATAATTTCATTCACGATCATTGGCCCGTCTAAGATTTGACGGCCCTTCAGAAACGCTGATTGTTCGTTACTAACCACAGAGTCCGCCACCGCCGCTAGCCTTAAAGCTAGCACTTTTGCAATAATTTTATATTGCACACCAATGAGACTGATAGGCCGATAATCATTCACTGACATAGGATTAATAACTTTTGGAATTAATATGATGAACGAAGAGTTACACCCTGTCGGCATGAACCTTGTTTCAAAAAACTCAACAACAAAATTAAGAATATCACTATTAATAAGATCCCAAATTTTCTTAATAAAAGCAAAAGTGAACATGTCAGGGCCAGGCGCCTTGTCATTTCCGCACCTCCGCACCGCCTTCTTCAATTCCCCCAAAGTGATAGGAGCCGTTAACATTAAATTTTCAGCCTCAGACAATCTTTTGAATTTATCGCTTCGCCTCGCAACTTTAACGCCTGAAACACATTTAAACTTGTTAGAGTAATAATTAAAAAAATACCTGTTTGACTTCCTGCGGCGACGTAACCCAAACACCATCATGTTTCACTCCTCGCAGCATCGAATGTCTTCTCTTGCTATTAATAATACCATGAAAGTATTTAGAATTTTCTTCACCCTCAATACACCATTTTATCTTAGCTTTATGTGCCAAATCCTTCCATTCTTTAGCATCGAATTTATATAGCTCTATTTTCGCAGCCTGCCGATCCGCTAGCTCCTCTTCTGAAACCGTATGCATCTCCATCTTTTGTTCAATACTGGACAGTTTCGCCACCAAATTCTTCTTTCTTTCGATCATAACAAAGTTCTTTTCCTTCCACCACTCTTTGACTTTATCTTTCACCATCTTAAGCTTGTCTTTAAACTGAATAAATTTACTGTCATTTGAATTTGTCACAGGTATCGCCCAAGCTCTAGCGACGACATCCGCAAATGAATCATCGTCCAACCATGAGTTAAAAAAACGAAAAACACGAGGTCCATAGTCGACCGCCTGTTGAGCTAACACAATGGGACGGTGATCTGAAATAATGTCGGTCATAACCGTCCCCACTTAATCCGTACATACCGCAAACACCCCCTTATTAACTAGAAACCAGTCTAATTTGATCATTTTTCGCCCGTCCGAACTAATTCTAGAAAAAGCTGAACCACCCATAGTAACTTCAAGAAGACTATTCGAAGCAATAAACCCATTAATGTCAGCTATTTCACGCTCATCTTTCGAGCAACCCCACCTTTCATCTTCTCCCGGAACCGCATTAAAATCACCGAACAAAATAAACTTACCTTCATTCATTTGCATATAATTAGAAATCAACTCCACAGATTTCTTTTATCCACATTACTTTGAGGAGCATACACGTTCCCTATGATACACGTCAAATTATTAACCTTCCATTCACCATGAACAAACAACACATTTTGATAACTAACGATACGAGTGCTCCTAAAAATAGCGGGATCCCAAACAGACATAATACCAGCCGAAGCCCCTACTGCACTAGATATAGCAAAATTATAAGACATATTACCCTAGATTTGTCTAATCATGAAATTATCAATCTTAGACACCCTCGTTTTTTGAATTCCAAGGAACGACACCTTATATTTATTCCCAATAGCACCATGACATTTTCTCTTAACTACATGTCATATACCACACGAATTAAGGGACATAATATTCATAAATTACCTTTGTCCTCTCCCATACTACTAATCATACACTCAAGAGATCTTTGACACCCCTCCATATCACGGCCTACTGCTTGGCCAATATCAATGAATCTGTTTAAATCTTCAATTAAAGAAGCCTTTTTTCTCTTGTTGTTTAACTGCCCCGTCGAATCCTGCGAGTGATCAGAATACACACGTGTAGGCACCTCTTCAGCTGCATTACCCTCCGGCCCCCTTGTCGCACCTATACGTTCAAACCCCGGAGGCTTAGATAACGAATTCTCCTCTGAGACATCGACTGTTTCAATCTCCACTTCGTGATACCGCATGCCCAATCTGTTGTGATGAACCCACCATGTCATCGTTTCCTTCTTTCACCCCGTCTTCCAAATTAACATCAACATGCTCATTGGAATTACCTGTGCACAAAGCTTCATCCTCATCACGACTAGAGGTCCCGTGATAAAGAAGCAGCATCTTCTACGCTTTTAGTCTCAACATCTACTTCTCTTATGACCGGTTGCCAAAGATCAAATTCGTACATCCACACATTGTACGATTTATCATTTATTACTACCTCCAATTCTTCATGCACCTTTCCCCCAATCTTTGTTTTGATACATACCCTACCAGTACCTCCTTCTCCATCTTCCCCTTCCACGAACATTATTTCTCCCCAATCTTTCACCATTTTCTTTATTGCATTAAGAGTACTGGCAAGAAGCGGTAACCAATCAATTCTAATCCACACCACCTTACCATCAACTACGAATGATTCATCTAATAATCCAAGATGTGTGAAATAGAACTGCATGTCTTCATGTTGTTTAAACCTATCACATGCCGTCTTATTATCGAATTCCATCCATATCCACGATCCATCTATGTACTGAACATCAACATCTAAAAACCCTTCCTTTGCACAAACTAACTTAATATTTTCTATCAGAGATAAATCTCTCACATTGCCTATCAGTATCGTACCTGCATTGTTAATTGTCATAACATCCTTCTTCTCCAATCTAATCATTTTCTTCTTGTTGACCGCCTGTTCTTTAACCTTTAGAGGTGCGACCTTGTTAACTGTTTTAGTCTCCTTCCCTCCCGCTTTGAACATGTCAGAGAATTTTACCCCTTGTTTTCCAACCTGTGATGAACTGGACGTTCTATTCACCTCACGGTCCGCCCCACCCGTTGCAGTGTTCAATTCTAGCGGTGTCTTACGATCAAAATGAGATTTCGATGCAAACAAATGGTATGACCCATACCATGCATCATTTAGCCGGCCGATTAGGGTTTCAACCTTGTCCACCATAATCTACCGGACAAATGCAAAATGACGACCAATCTTCAACAATTTCCGTGGAATGAATACGTCAACCATAGTTCTAAAGACCTGCATAGCCTTCCATAATTCTCGAATTCCCCAAGAGCTTGGAAAATTCGTTACGTACAAAGATTTCGCAATTTTCTTCAACTCCAATTCCTCTTTACGCACCGCAACAACCTTCTTTCCAGCGTTATACGACCATCTCCATTGAGAATTCTGATTGTTCATTGCAAACCCAACCCTTCCCCGCCCTCCCCACCACCGGGAAAGAGGCAAAGAAATGAAAACTCAGCAAAACCCTAGACGGCGACGAAAATCGCCAACCCTAGAGAGAGAGTACTTAATTTAATCTGTTATTATAGTCAATGATATAATCTCACGTTGGTTGGAGTTTGGTAAAATTAAGGACAAATATTGTATATTAAGATTGGAATATAAACATTATGGTCCCCGACTATACAAGGGTGAAAATTCTCGGGTATTAGTGGATATACCCGTACCCGACCCATTACCCGAACTACCCATATCCAAATACCCGATTTTAATTGGTTTGGGTATTGGGTATTTTTAATATTTGAAAAAACCCGAGCTACCCAACCCGAACTACCCGAAACCCAAAAGTTATACCCGATCAACACCCCTAATATCATCTATTAAATGCACGTTAGTATTATCTATATCTATATTAACATAAAAAACGAGTTCAAAAAACGAAGTAGCATTTAATTCTTTAGTCATTACTCCAACTGTTACAATCAAAAAAGTCTAAAAGTTTTCAATTTTGATGTAGCATTTATTATCTATTGAGTTCCATGCAATTGAACCAAATGAACCGGCTATTCAATTATTACAATACAAGCTTACTTATAGCTTTTTATTTACCCAACATATATTAAAACGTATTGAAAGGACCCTACAATTCCATTTAATACATCCTTTTCAAATTACACCCATTATTTATACTTTTGTAACGTTAATTCAAAACATATATAAAACGTATTGCTCAAATATGTATAGTGTTGTGAATCAAATATTTAACAACTTCTCATTAGTTTCACATCTCATATTTAGATTTTTGAAGCAAGAAAAACTAACTTTTTGTGTTTTGTTTCGGTGTTTAGGCATTTGAAACAATTTGAACGCCAACTGAGTACCGGAGTTGATTGTGTACGTCTAAAAATGGTATGTTTATTCCAGTCAACTCTTACTTTATGATTTTGAATATTGGTAATACTTTCATAATTTTTTTTAATTTTCTTTTGAATTTGATTCTCAAAAGGTGAAGATTTGAGAAATAAAAATGAAGTATTTTAGTGAAATTGAAGATATGATCTTTTGACATATTTGTGGAAATTGCAAGGTAAAACTCTATACTATTAACTTCAAGAGGATTTATCATTTATGTTTTCTTTTAAGTAACTATATGAAAATTGTCACTAGGATTTCGTTGGGATCATCATAATACTTTTCATCAACTCGACAATTAGCTTTATAGATGAAAACGAATCCGCAAATTTCAGTACTAATTTATGATTAAATTCAAAATTAAACTCTTACTTTATGATTTTGAATATTAGTATTAATTTCATATTTTTTTTTTTAATTTTCTTTTGAATTAGATTCTCAAAAGGTGAAGATTTGAGAAATAAAAATGGAGTATTTTAGTAAAATTGAAGATATAATCCTTTGACATATTTGTGGAAATTGCAAGGTAAAAACTCTCTATACTATTAACTATATGAAGATTTTCACTAGGATTTTGTTGTGATCATCACATTGCTTTTCATCAACTCGGCAATTAGCTTTATAGATGAAAACGAATCTGCTAATTTGAATACTAATTTATCATTAAATTCAAAATTGAACTTTTACATTATGATTTTGAAAATCAGTACTAGTTTCATATTTTTTTAAATTTTCTTTTGAAATAGATTCTCAAAAGTTGAAGATTTGAGAAATAAAAATGGAATATTTTAGTGAAATTGAAGTTATGATCTTTAGACATATTTGTGAAAATTGCAAGGTAAAACTCCCTATTATTACTTCATGAGGATTTATCATTTATGTTTTCTTTTAAATAACTATATAAAGATTTTCGCTAGGATTTTGTTGGGAATTTCACATTGTTTTTCATTAACTCGACAATTTGCTTTATAGATGAAAACGAATCTACTAATGCATTAGCAACTGATGGGTCATCTTCCAGCCAATGAAAAAGCATTACTGACATTGATGTGTACATATTAATATTTGTATGTGTTGCAAGTAATTTTTTTTATATATTATATTAACAAATGTAAGTGATATATAAAAAATTGCTTAAAAAGAATCAGGTCAAACAATTGGAACATGTCAAACGGGTCAAAATTGATCCATATTGTTTTCATATTAAATTAATTAGGATACAACAATCACATTTGAATGTTATATTACGGTTATCACATCATCTCATAAATAAATTCTAAAATGTTTTTTTTCTTACATTTAATGATTACATATGTTGAATGATGTTGGTGGTAAAGCACAAAACAAGTGTTCTTAGGTTGTCTTTTGTATTAACAATGTTTTTATGAAGAAGATTAAAACGTGTATTAGATAAATTAAAAAATGGTAACATTTTATACTGCTGGTCCAAATTTGTTTGCTTGAAATTATAACTTACAATTTTGTCTTGCATGTGCAATTTTTTTTCGAGATGTAATTGATTGGTATATCAATCTCACTAATAAGAATGGGGGTGCAAAAATTTAAACTCCATTTCAAAGCTAACATGGAGAGAAACTAACAAGGAGGTCTTGGGTTCAATCCCAAGCATAGGAGATTTATATGTAATTATTTGCCGGTTCAAAAAAATTTTTTTTTTCAAAGCTAAACATGTTAATGATCATGTTTTGGATACTTTACCTATAACACTATTTTAATATCTATATCTATATATATATATATATATAAATTGAGTTTCACAATTGACGTTGCAATTAATTACAATATTAAATTACATATTTTTAATCATGCTATAACGAGTTCCATGCCATAATGCTTAACTTAATTACATTGTTTAAATGTTGCATTTAATTACATGGATTAGAAAAGTTTAAAACGTATGAATATATTTTTAATTACATTTGGATTTAATTAGTATAATTGCATTCATAGTTATCAGTTCAAAAAAATTTAAAACGTATGAATTTAATTAGGTGAATTTAAAAAGTTCTAAAACGTATGAATACTTTTTGCATGTGAGGTGCGCTCCTTGCAATAATTCCATTTAACCTGCTACACGTTTGCATATGAGACCTTCATCTAATTAGGCCAACAAACATTGTTACTTACAATGGATTGAGACCTTCATCTAATAAAGTTGTAAGTTTATGTATCATCTTTATCTTTTAAGGTTAAGTTTTATCTCTAAATATTGTTTTTCTTGGATAATCCAATTGTGGTGTTGCTAAATATTATTTATATTGTAATCAAGTTTATGATAGGAGCTCATGGCTTCATCCCGAAATTTATAGGAGCAAATTTCACGTTTGCATATGAGGTGAAATTTATGAATTCATGAATTTAATTTCTTTATATACTCAAGTGTCTAAGATCATACGTGAAACATGTTCAATCCAATTTCTATTATTTCATATTATGTACTGCATTTCTATTGTTTCATGTACTAATTGTTTAATGATCGTGACTCGAGAAGGCCAACAAACATTTTTGCTTACAATGGATTGAGACCTTCATCTAATAAAGTTTAAGCTTATGTATTATCTTTTAGGGTTTAAGTTTATGTTTTATCTCTAAATATTGTTTTTCTTGAATGATCCAGTTGTGGTGTCACTAAATATTGTTTATATTGTAATCAAGTTTATGATAGGAGCTCATGGCTTTATCCCGAAATATATAGGAGCAAATTTCACGTTTACATATGAGGTGAAATTTATGAATTCATGAATTTAATTTCTTTATTTACTCTAAGTTTCTAAGAACATACGTGATACGTGTTCAATATAATTTCTGTTGTTTTTTTTATTATGAACTACATTTTTAAATATCAAAAAATGTTTGTTTTATATATTCGTGTACTATTGTCTAACATGGTAGTATAAAGAGTAAGAAAGTAAAGGTCATGACTCGAGAAGGCGAACAAACATTTTTGGTTACAACGGACTGATACGTTCATCTTATAAAGTTGTAAGCTTATGTATTTATGTTTGTTGTTCCTCTTGAAGTAAGAAAAACAAATTATTAATGCAGTTCAATCCTAATTTAATTTATGTGGGTGTCGTGAAAAGTGAGGATGTAAACATAATTGGGCGTAAGTAACATCTTTTACACTTGACACGGTTATTATTTTCTAATAATATATAATATAACTATCATTTTTTCTTTCTTTAGAGAATTTCATGACGGTTAATTGAGTAGTGTTTGATCGCGAGAAAAACGAGTTAGGTTGGGAAGCTTCTAATTGCAAGTAAACTCTTCATTTTCTAATATATTGAATACTATTTATTATAACTATATGATTAATGGGTGATTATGTTTAATTTTCAGTTTAATCCTAATTTAATTTGTGTGGGTGTCTAAACATAATTGGGTGTAAGTAGCATCTTTTAGAATTGACACGATTATTATTTTCTAATAATATACTCCCTCCGTCCCACAAAAAACTTCTCATTTGGCTTTTGCACATGTTTTTAGGTGATAGTTAATGGTGGGGTCATTGATAATACTTTTGATTAAAATATAAGGTTGGATTGGAGAGAGAAAGATAGTTAGTGGATATTAGTGGTGGGGTTTTTAATAATAATAGTTTTTTATTGTGTGGAGCCCACCAAATATGGGAAATGGGAAGTTTTTTGTGGGACAAAAGTTTAGAGTGAAATGGGAAGTTTTTTGTGGGACGGAGGGAGTATAATATAACTATTATTTTTCTTTCTTTAGGTTAATCGAGTAGAGTAGTGTTTGATCATGAGAAACACGAGTTAGGCTGGAAAGCTTCTAAGTGTAAGTAAACTCTTCATTTTCAAATATATTGAATACTATTTATTATAAGTATATGATTAAGGAGTGATTATGTTTAATTTTCAGATTACAATGCTATAGAATCAAATACTTTACCAATAAGCCCGCTGGCCTCCCCTAATGGTTCTCCATCTATGTCGGTGGGACTCAAAGAAACATCAAGAGATGGTTCAACTAACCCAAATCAGACTCAATTAGAAAACATTGCATCAATATAATCATACACATATTTCATAATTAATTATCATAGTCTCTATTCATACCAATTTTTCATAATCATGTTGTAATATGTTTTTGTTTTGTTGTCCATAGAGATATGATAGAGTATAATATAGAATAATGTGACACGCGATGCACGCATACAATCATGTCACACGAAATGCATACATACATTCACACACGTTGATTTTTCACCATAATTTCTTATCATAAACAAAGCCCGTGCATCGCACGTGCCATGCTGCCTCGTATATATAAAAATTGAGTTTCAATATTGAAGTTGCATTTATTATCATGTATTAAATTTGCATCATAAAAAGTTTTAGTATCATTTGCATTTGCATATTAACTCATATTACCATGTATTAAAGTTGAGTTTTATTGCATTTACATATTAACCGTCCATGAAGATTATCATGAGTTTCATATTACATGTAGTCTTTATTACCATGTATTAAAAGTTTGAATTTAGCAATTAATCTTTTAATAACCTTCACGGTCATAATTGAGAAAGGATGCGTTAAGAGTTTGCATTTGAACCAAAACGGTGCTATGCAATTTATTGATCGAAACGGATGCAATGTATTAAACTTGCAAGTAGAATTCGAAGCTAGCCTTCATGGCATAATTAATTGAACCGTGCTATTAAATTTGTTTGATTGAAATGGATGCAATGTATTAAATTTGCAAATATAATTCCAAGCCAAAGATGAAACGTTTCAAATATGGTGATTACATTTCAAATATGGGGATTACTGTTACATATAACTATTTAAGAATAATGCAGTGTAGCATTCATCTTTGGCTTCGAACCGTATATTGATGTTTAAATTTTTAGCTTTCTTTTGATTTGATTGTAGCAGTCCCTTGATGCATCCAGAATCAATTTGGAGTGCAGATGTGAATCTTGAGACAATCATACCTGCAGAGCACATATTGTCTTTGGACCCACTTGATGTATGTGTTAGTTATTCTTGACCCAAATTACTCATCTTGCATCTATCAAAATTTGAATTTTTTTTGACAATCTGCAGTCAAATGATCAGAATATTCTTGAATTGAATTTGATGGATCTTTTTTCTGTATTTGTTTAAAGGTGAGCACATTCAGAGGAATCACCTTAAATGGAGCTCTAGAATCCAATAACGTGTATGGACGACGGTTTATGAGACATGCATGAAGCTTCCATATATTACTATATGGATATGCTACCATTTTATATATGTTTTCTCATATTCTTATGGTTAGATATTATTATAAATTAAGTTAAACTAAATTGATCAATAATATACAGTCATTAGCTGCAACACCGAAAAACGTTCATTTTCTTAAGATTTTGCATAGCTTTCATGCTCACTTCCTTCTTCCTGGGGCTGTAAATAGTAAGTCAAATTTCTACATAACTGAATACTATGTACAATAGCAAATTTCTATATCAATAATATGTAAAACACAAATTATTTAATATACCATATATTTATTGTTAAGCAAATTTGGTACCTTGATACGTATAGTGTATATATACAGTTCCAATTATATATCAAGTTGAACGGTTACGCGATTTACCTAATCTTGGTACAAGAAGGGCGAATGCACTACAAAAAGAGCGGGTCGTTTTCTTTTTAATTGCTTCTTTTCATGTAAGAATTCTTTTCTGTCAGAAATTAGGGTTGATTTTGCACCGATACATGTTTGTAACTTATATATATTTATTATATTTCCTTTAAATTAATATAACCTGATCGAATACTTCTCACTTACAGAGGGAAGAAGAATGGGTTGATCACCAAGAACCAACGATTCCATGTATGCTTAAGTGATAACTCTCAACATTTTATTTAATTTTAATTTATATATATTTATTTTCAGAAATCCTATAGAATTAATCAGCTTTTGCCAAAAATGGATTAGAGGATGTAGGGTTTCATACGCACAATGCGACTGATCGAATCATAGGACCGATCTCCTAGTTAACTTGGTTCGAACCATACTGACCAAGAACATGAACTTATTCTTGAACGGTTAAAACCAACTAGCTGATTTAATCCCTAAAAGCGGAACTGAGATTAAACCTTGTTAGTCCCAAGACTAAGTAAATAAGATTTGATGATCGATAGCCAAGAAGAATAAACAACAGCTATTAACGAGAGTTCATTCGAAGCCTATGACCAAAGGACAAAGACAAGAAGAAGACTATTCAGCTGATTGTGGAATCAGCTGACAGTACCTGCTGCAGAAAAAGACTTAAAGGAAATGTTCATTGACACCTTGAATATTTCCCTTTCCCGCTCAAAGAAGAAGAAAACGATGAAGATCTTCTATTTTGAAATAGAAGATAATGTCAGTACATTATCATCGTTTGTCCCTCAAGCACGTAAAGAGAAAGTCAACTATTTCTGTACTTATGTAGTACACCTTTCACTGTGCGTCAGCAAGGGTACCGGAAGTAGTTGACACAAAGTACACTTGGGACAATAACTTGTGCAAGAGTATTTAATGATCCATAGACAAGTCCACATCGACGAATAATATGTTTACACGTCGTTAAACTTGGGGACTAAGGAACATGGATCTTGAGCTATAAATACAGACGTAAATGCTTGCATTTACAACACCTTTAGAAATCATAAGCACAAGAACATTCTCTGAGAGTTAGTTATTTGTCTAAGTATTAACTTCTCAATAGTTATTACTAAGACATTAATATCAGCTGTTAGTATCAGCTGGTATAACTCTCAGCTTACACTCTTCTAGTTTGAGTGGTCTAAAGTGTCATTTCAAGTATAGAGTTTTAGTTAGTTTTGTACTATCTATTTCCTCAAACTTTGAACTGTATTAAGTTGTTTTAATAAACTCTTAATCATTGAAATCTTGTTGTTCGTTTATCTTATCTTCGTTACTCGGTCATAACGCAACACGTTTGTGTTGTTGGGAACCAACAAACCTAATCCTTAAACCCTAAAGGATTGGGATGTTGGAAATCTAGATTAGATTAACAAGAAAGAAACCTTGTACGAAGAACTCGAACACACACATTTCTTGTGTGGTTCGTTCGACCATCAACCAAAGAACCCTATAGTTCTTTGGCCGAATTCGTCCAAGAGGGGAGAAGGGAGAAAAGGTTTTCCCAAAACATACCTTGTTGATTGCTTAAGATAGATCCACTGATGATGGACAAATCGAGCGATCTTCTAGTTGATCTAAGCAATTGTAACACCTCAAATTTTAACACAAAAATATTTCCGTAAAATCCCTTTTAAAATCAAAACATTTAGAGTATTGTCCCAAAATATGGATTTACAAAAACCTTGGTATAAAATAAAAATCATTAGTTGGTGTTACAAAATATATCATAACCAAAGCCAAACGTAAATCCACCTGCTATCTCTACTAAATCCGTGCGACTCTACTAGCGACCGCACCTAATCCTTAGCTCCTGAACCTGAGTACATAGCATCACAAACAAACATAGTACGTAAGACAAAATTGTCTCGTGAGATACATGGGTTTTAGACCCGACATTAATATATATAAATAATCACATTTATTAATAATTATATTTATTAGATATATAAATATATATATATCAATATACTTTAGTTACCTCCGTGGTAACCCTATCTCATTCATATACATCAATCACCTCTTTGGTGATTCTATCACATTCATTCATAGCCTATTCGACCCGTCAAGTTGTTCGGAAAGCCTCCAAACCAACGAGACCCCATTTCTGTCCTACTAACCAGAATGCCTCCGATTCAGTAGAACCCCCATTGTCACTGTGTTCAGCCAAAGTGACCTATCTTCATCCTACTAACCAGAATGCCTCCAGTTAAGTAAGATCCAACATCTTGTTGGGTGATCGGAATGCCTCCGACTCATCAGTTTTATTCAAGATACCATGATAATCCAGAATGCCTCCAAATCTATCATGTACCTGCCCTATTTCAATCTACCCGTCATAACTATTACATGTGACTATATGTCACATCTATCATCAATGCCATAAGGCCATCATACAATTTATCCACATGCTAATCTTAACTAGCATTCACATAATCGGATCAACTAGTCTCGTTATTAGTAATCACATATTATAAAAGTACACTCTTTTACGTCCTATCAATAATTAGTTATTAATTACTTTTCATTATCATGATCTCTTTCAAAATCATCAATCACTTTAGACATACTTAGATGGTCTACTATTTATCACTTTCTCATCTTTTCAATCATATCTTTATTAAAAATCATTTATTAATAAAGACTCACAAAACATCATATATATTTTAAAAGAAACATTCGCTATGTACCCAGTTTTAAAAGTCTCATGTACTCACCTTGGCCAAGCTTAATCCTCTTGTACTCCTTGAACAAAATCTTCACTTCCCAAGACTTGTAAATTCCAAGTCTTTCAACAATTGCCCTAATCATGAAACCATACAAGGCTTATCATCAAACATCATCATATTTTACCACTTGTTAACTACTAGTATCATTTTCCCCAATTTCTACAAAGCCCTAGTTTCATAAATCCCGGTATTATCATAAATCCATATCATGAACATGTTTTCCTTGACAAAATACCATAGATCTAAGTTAGATAACACCCATTTCGACATTCATGATAAGCCCTCCAACTAGTGTTTACAAACTTCACCATTTACCCCAAATTCAACACATACAACTAACTAAGGGTTGAGATATACCTTTAATCTTCACCAAGGAGTGTAGATCCACAAGATTCGAGCTGAAAATCTGCTCCAAACGCTCCTTTACACTCAAAATTCGTACTCACACTTAGAGAGAAGAGTTAGGGTTTGCAAATGAGTTCAAATGGCCAAAACCCGTTTTAATATTGCTGTCGGCCATAGTTCACGGCGTGAACTAGTTCACGATCGTGAACTATGCGCGACGCGAACTCCTCCCAATCGCTATCTGAACGCTAACTTTGATCGATCAAAACCACAAATCCCTGTAAAGAGTTCCCGATCGGGAACCCAAGTTCACGGCGTGAACTTTCCAAAGCAGCAGGGCTGCACTTTTCGGTCTTCGTTTCGACCCGGTTTCGTCCATAACTTTCTCATACGGTGTCCAAATATCACAAAACCAATTCCTACGTCTTTTAAACGATTTATCCTTATTTATTATATTTTTTCCATAATTTATTTTATTCAAATTTCGGGTCGTTACAGCAATGAACTTGTTCTTCAATACTTGAAGAACACGAAGAACACCAAGACTTGGTGTCTTGTTCTATTCGGCCGAATGGAGGAAGTGAGGGGGCTAGGGTTTCGGCTTAATGGTGTAACCCCATAAGTGATCCCTAAGCCTTCTATTTATAATAGAAGGACTTTCACTTAGGGCCCTTCTAGTTTAATTAAGATTAATCTCTTAATTAAACTTATCCTTTTCACTTCCACCCCTTATAGTTTAACTAGTTTATTATTGTTGCACTTAACTATTAAAAGTCTAGTATTAATACACTAATAATTCGGTACCCATATACACGAATTATATACTTGTATTTATACTCTTAATAATTATATAATAACCTTTATATAATTTATACAACAATATTATCCAATTACTATATGATTTAAAAGCTTTAAATCATATCATGGATAATCTATAATTAACACATTGTATATTTACTCAACTAGTAAATGTACAAACACTTGTATTAATTAGTTAGTTAAACTAATCTAGTAATAAGTTAAACTTAACTTAATACTTAACTGATTCATAATGACTATTGTGAATCATTCCTCTTCGTAGTATCATTGCTTATCTTGCTCGTATTACATGCACTCACCGGTGTGACCCTTAAGTATTTCGTAGGCATGGATGTATCATCATAGGTTGACTAACTGTGCACATAAATCCATCAGAGGACACATGTTTCTTATTGTTTAGGTTTTGAAGTGCAGAGGCTTGAAGCTGCTCTGCAGATTAGCGCAGCCATAACAGACCTCCGGTACCGGTGGCGCTGCCGCGGTGACCGAAGTTATTGGTTGTTATAAAACCTATCAATACAAACCAGGCCCTAATACCCAAGAAGAAATTAACTAACAACAAAATAAATAAATCATCCCTACATATGCAATGTGTTACAAACTAAAATTTCAATTTTTTTCGTATATGATAAATATTAAGAAAAAAATTTCTAATATAAGCATTCATATTTTGTTAATTTACTTTTTCTTCCGGCACACTTAGTTTTGTTCATACTTTGCATATGATACCAATAACTGCTTATTATGAATAAAGCTTGTGCATCGCACGGGCCATGCTGCCTCGTATACATAAAAAACGAGTGTCAAAATTAAAGTTGCAATAAATTCGGTAGACTTAAATATCATCTTAAAAACTATTCTGGAACATTAATGTTGTTGTTAAAGGCATTAACATTTTAACATCTTAAAAGCGTTTTAGCTTACAAACTGTGGAACATTAAGGTTTTTATTAAACATGAAATGGTTCTATAAAAAAAAATCTTTAAAGGTTAATGCTTGAAACAATTACCTTTAAAATGGTTCTACATATTCCAAACTTCATTATTGTTTTATACGCAAATTTAAGTTTCCATATACACGTTAATATCATATATTAAATGCATGTTAGTATTATCTATATATATAAAAAACGAGTTTCAAAATCAAAGTTGCAATAAATTCGGTAGACTTAAATATCATCTTAAAAACTATTCTGGAACATTAATGTTGTTGTTAAAGGCATTAACATTTTAACATCTTAAAAATGTTTTAGCTTACAAACGGTGGAACATTAAGGTTTTTATTAAACATGAAACGGTTCTATAAAAAAGAAGTCTTTAAAGGCTAATGCTTGAAATAATTACCTTTGAAATGGTTCTACATATTCCAAACTTAATTATTGTTTTATATGCAAATTTAAGTTTCCATATACACGTTAATATTATCTATTAAATGCACGATAGTATTATATATATGGGTTTTTCTAACTCATGCCCTAAGGGCATGAGATAAGAAGTAATTAATAAACTAAATTTACCATTTTTATTTGAAAATGCATTTATAACATGTAAAAAATAGATTTCATTGACTTGCATTAAGGAAATATTGACTTCATTTAACACTTCTTATCTCATGCCCTTAGGGCATGAGTTAGTCAAACCCTATATATATTAACATAATAAACGAGTTCAAAAAACGAAGTAGCATTTAATTCTTTAGTCATTACTCCAGCCATTAAAATAAAAAAAGTCTAAAAGTTTTCAATTTTCATGTAGCATTAATTACCTAGCCTTAATCACCATAAAAACATTAATATCAATATTTAAACCATTGAAGCAGTTATAAGTTTTATGCGGTGGCATTTTATTTAATATGTTTGTATGAAGGGGGTTACAAAATTCTTTTTTTCCATGTCTTTATACTTGAAATGGATTATTGAATTCAAACATTACATGCATTAAAAGTTTGAAACGAAACAGAACCTAATTGAAAACTTCAATTAATTTCGAGCAATTAATATTTTAAAAACCTTCATAGTTTAAAACCCCAAAGATGAAAAGTTCACATGCTTTTAAACTTTTAAAGTTTGAAGGTAATTCTAAGAACATTCACATGCATTCGAAACTTGAAGCATTAACACCCAGAATTAAATGTACATTTAGCCCAGAAAACGATTTGTAGGTACAAATGTTTAATGTACAACAAATGTTTATTCCATTGAGCCATAATTACAAGCCTTTCATTCCCATCAAACGTTTCAAACTCAATTTATTAATTTAATGTACAGTAGGTCGATACAAGCAAAGACAATTTAATGTACAATTAATTAAAATAACTTTCAAAAATTGTTAAGGATACCCATCAAAGTTATTCAATTTAAACTGCTCAGCAGATATAAATCCAAGAGATTTTTCCAGCACATCGAGCAGATCACTGTCTATTATATCGAAAATGTTGTAGCAACTGCATATCAAAATCGAGGCTGCTCAATAGCGTCTTCTCAATACTTTCATCCCTTTATAAAAACGACAAAATTTGGAGTAATCTGGTATGTCGTGCATCTCTTTCGTGGATTTACACTTTGAATATGGTTTGTCGTATATCTCCTTCGTACCCTAATTCAGTTTCGTTTCCTTGCCAAATTGAATTGCTCAGATTGGTGGTATCGTATTAAATCAATTACGATATAATAATTACATTTGCCTTTTATATTTATGTTTTCATATCATATCATAGATAAGTTCTAAACTGTTTATTTGATATATTTATGGTCACAGTCGCTGAATCTTGTTGGTGATAAAGAAGGGAACAAGGGCCTTGAGACTGCTTTTCGTATCAATATTGTTTTGATAGCCATATTTAACATGTGAAGTATTAGAAGATTCTAAAAATTGTCAGAAAGCATAGAACGGGTCAAATCGTAAACTTTTATTTGTTAATTATGAAATTTTGTATTTCTCATTGATAAGATAATACATATTTTACTATAACTTTGAAAATTAGTTTAATAGTACTTGATTTGTAACATAATGCTTTTTATATTGAATCTGTATTTGAATTTCTAACTTTAAATATATTCTTATTGAATGGCCTAACTAGATTAGTTCAATGTTTTTTTGTTGTGCAAAAATAAAAAAAAAGATTAATTCAATGCTTTCCAAAAGCCCTAAATACTGAATTTATTTTGATTCATTGATAGACTTAGAAACGCTAACTTTGATTCTTTTCTTATTGAACATCTGAGATACATAATAATGTATCATGGTTAGTTTGAAATATTTAGATCATAATTTATGTTATATGTATATATTGTGATTTTTTAAATAAAGATGTTTCTAACATAATTAAATATGTTTTTGTTTCATTGGAGACTTGCTTGCATGTTAGAATTCATCATTACAATAAGATATTTAATAAAAAAAAATTAATATTATCAATTTTACCCGTTTCAATTATCGAAAACATATTTAATTATAAAAATAATATACCTTCAACCAATCACTATTTACAAAATCAAAAAAAGAAAAAAGAAAAAAACCCTTTGACGTATTGTAATGCTCACGACGAAATGCCATTTGCGGAAGAAACGATGTGGCAAAATCCCCTTTGGTGGTGTTAAAAGGGGTTTGGCGTGGAGCACACCGTGTGATTATATACATTGTATAGGTGTTACGGGCAAAGTACCTAAACCCTGATCACAACTTACCCTTATCCCCTATGTAATTAACATGTGGCGGGAGAAAAAAACGAAATTTCTAATTTTCGGGTTGACCCTCCACCATCATTATAGCTACCGAAAAATATAATTATAAAATATCTATCATCGCATTGCATAAAGTTAAATAGTAACATAGTAACATCAATTATAAAATAGTAACAATTTTATTAGTAAGAACTTTTAAATATTTTATAACTAATTTAACTAACATCAATCATAAAATAGTAGCAATTTATATATATATATATATATATAGTATATATATATATATATATATATATATATATATATATATATATATATAATATATATATAATATATATATATATATAAT